>OY757927.1:91567201-91772201 GCA_963585895.1 Sepioteuthis lessoniana
TTGCACTGTTATTTTCTTTTTCTTTTAATTAATAAGTTAATTCTTTTACTACCAAGTTAGATTTAAATTCATTTTTAAAAATCTTTGTGTTTTTAGACTTTTACAGATAAGATCCATCTTTAACCTTTTCACTACCAAGTTAAATTATTGCTAAACATTTTCAATCTATTTAAGAAAAAATTGTACTGTTAGCCTTTCAAAGATAAGTTCTATATTTAACCCTTTCACTATCAAAGTTTTTTTTAAGTTTTAAATATGCAAACTTATGCTTTGAGTACAAGATTTTAAGGTTTAAAATAAAATTTGACTGGGAAACCAGCGTCCTGTTGGGAATGAAAGGGTTAAGTACAAATCAAGTGAAATCGACCATCAAAGGTTGATCAGCCATTTGTATAATGAAGATTCATTATTAGTGACTGTCAGTGTTTATTGTTTCTTAGGAGAAGTCAGCAGTCCAGGGCCCCTTGGCAAAGAACGTTGTACATGTGCTGTCCATGGTAAAGTAAGTACTTTACATTTAATTGTGTGTGTGTGTGTGTGTGTGTGGTTTTCTATTTTGGTTGTTGCAGACAATATTAAAGAAAGGAAACAAATTAGTAAAGCCTAAAATGTTTTAATGAGTCTTACACAATGGAAGAAATAAAAAGTGAATTTTATTGAAACACAAAAGTTAACACGGCAACACATTCACTTGCAATCCTGAAAAAAATAATGTCATTTTAATGAAATGAAAATACTAAATAGATTCAAAAGAAACAATAAAAATCCATATATAAAATTATATGATTAAATCATATTTAGTAAATTAGCAAAAATAGCTGTTTATATATCAGGTTGAAAATGCTCAGAAATTTTCATTGAACCGTTATTTCTTATTATTTGATTGTTATGATCTGTTTTTATTTACTACGAATGTGATTGTTGAAATTTATTTTATAAAACTTAGCATGATTATTTTTTTTATTTTTTTCTTCTGATTTTTGAAAACTCAAAGCAAAAAAGAAATCCTCCAAACCCCCATTCCCCCCCCCACTTTTCAATCTTTTGATTTTGTGTCAATTATTTTAATTGAATTGTTCTTCAGACGTTCTCTTCAATAGACTCCAAAGGCAGTATTCCTTCATCACACAAACTTGGCCTTTCTGAGAATGCCACAAATGAGGTAAGTAAACAGCTAGACTTTTTTGTGTAGAATTATCTCTCTTAGGTCTGACAACTATTACTATAAAGGATTTTACTCATGGAAAGCAGATCTGTATTATAAAACTAGCAAAACAGATTTTATGTCTTACACCCCTTCCCCCCAAAAAACAAAAACACAAATTATCACGACTGGAGAGCTCAGTCTGCCCCACTATTTTACTCATAGCTAGAGAAATGGATACATACTACTCCAAAAAACAGTAGCATGCCAATAATTTCCCTTTTCAATGTAACATTTATATAAAAGTATAATTTCTAAATATTAATCCTTCTATATGAAAAACTAAATAGGAAATTATTTGTGTGATTTCAAGTTTATTTAATGTGAGAATCCAATTTAAATACTCATAGAATCAGTGTTTCCAAAACTGGATTTACACTGGACTAAAAGTACAAAAAGAAATATTGTGTTTAAAAGAGAATGGTATCTATGGAAAAAACATTGCTCAATATTTAAGATAGAGTATTTATAAGCAGTGTAAGACAGAAATCAAGACCATTTATCTTTATTTATAATTTCATGCTTTCCAAGCTATAATTACATTCTAAAGAAATTCAGCCTCATATATAAGAGTAGAGAGTCATCATCTTCATCAAGTTGCACAATTAGCATGGATTTCCCTGACACTCTCTCGCCATTCGTCCCTATTATCCATCGATCTCGGCAGGTCCTCTAGACTACATCTTGTGTCTGTACAGAGCTGTTATAGGTAAGTTCTTGTTGATTGGCTACCACTGGCATGTCTATGTGAAAGGGTCCATCAGAGAATGTCACTTATGAGTTTGTCCTTGCTTCTCCATCAGTGTCCCATGTACCTTGTTTGTCTTATTTGGATGGTTTTAGAGATAGGAGGTAAGTGGCTGTAAAGTTGTTGTTTCATGGGATGTTGTTTCCAGGATTTGTTCAGTATAGCTCATAACATTCTTGTGCAGTTCTCGTTTAGCTTTTTCTCTGTGTTTTATCTCATGTGGTGCATCCATACAGTAAAATCGACACACCTGCTGCTTGGAAGAAATTGTGTTTTATTTTATCAGATAGGTTAGACTTCCATATGATCGATAACCAAGTGATAGCAGTCCATGCCTTTGTTAGTTGCATATTGATGTCACTATCAGTTGATAAGACACTGTTACTGAGGTACATGAAGTTTTCCAATAATTTCAGAAAACCACCATTTAGAGTGGAGATGTCTCTTTTTTGTCTGCATTCACATGGAGACCAATACAACCTGCTACCTGCTTCAAACTATGCAGCAGGGATTCAGCTTGGGTTAGTGTATTTGCAAGAAGTGCTATGTCATCTGCATAGTCTGTGTCCATAATAGTTTCTGTGGGGTATTGTCTGCTTCTTACCTTTTTTAGTGTTAAGCCATTTTCTTTCATAGGTCTATTGATGTTTGAAGTACATAATCTAGGCAGATTATGAACAAATATGGGGCTAATGTATCTCATTGCAGAACACCTGCAACAATGTCAAAGTCTGTGTCTCCATCCAGTGAGTGAACCTTGACTTTTGTGTTTTTATAGAGCATCATTATGACTTAAACAGTTTCTTTGGGAAGGCTGTGGGCTAGAAGTATTTGTTCCATCTTCCCTCTGTGCATGGAGTCAAATGCCTTGAAGAAATCTACAAATGAGAGTGTTGCATCAAGGTTTTTTTGCTCAAACTCCTTCTATGATTCAATGGATTGTCAGAATCTTTGATGTTGTGGATTGCTTTCTCTGAAAACCATTTTGATTCTTTTTAAGAATCTTCTCAATTTCTGGTTTGCTGTGATTGAGAAGCAGAGCATTATAAACCTTTGCCACAATGTAAGTAAGGGTTATGCCTTGGTAGTTCTTGGTGATTCTGGGGTCACCTTTCTTGAAAGGGGAGTATGCAGCCTTTTGTCCATCTCTCTATTGTGTTTTGGTTATATATAGTGTTGCAGTATTGGAGCAGTAAGTCACTGAATTTCCTTGTCTTCCATACATCTGGGGGTATTTCATAAAATCTGGCAGCTTTTCTGTTTTTAATTTTTGTTAATACTACATTAAATTCTTTTTGAGTAAACTAGTCTGATGTCTAATTGGTTATTAATAATTTTCAGGTTTATCTGTAACTTTAGGAGAGTTTCTGAGTAGATTCTTGAAATGTTCTTTCTGCATTTGTATTTGTTCTTCTTGGCTGGCAGCTTTTATCTCCCAAGGTGCTCTTCTTTTTACCCACTTCATTTACTGTCAGCCATGCTATTCAAGATTGTCTATCTTCTACTGAGTTTCTAATTTTATTGATCTGACCTTGAATGTATTCTAATAGTTCTTTTGGTAGGCGTTAATTGGTTTTCTTTGTGCTTTAAGTTTCTGTGTGTTGGTATTAGTTGGGTTTCTTTTATTACATAGGGATGCTGTTTTCATGTTATCTCGTTTTTCCTAACTGCTAATGTCTCCCATGGAACTCTGTTTGGCTTTTAGTTTGGTTGCTATCCATTCTGCTGCTGCTGCTTCCATGTGGGCTTTGACAAAGTTCTCATATTTGTCATATAGAGTAAGTGCTTCAGATATCTCTTCAAGGGCATGTGTTATTTAAAGGAAGATTGGGTGTTAGGAAAACAACGTTCCACTCGAATCTGTTCCAGCTCATTGCAGAAACCTGAACCACACTTCACTCGGGACTCTGTTCCCCATACACTGCAAATAACAGTATTCACATTCTTTTTCTCTGGAACATGTGTCGAGCCTTCACAAGTCTCAAAAACCAACTGACTTGAAACCTAAAGTCAGCTCTTTTTTTCCTTTATTCTTGGGCAAGAAACTGAAATCTCTCACTTGTGTTAACCTTCTTCTGGCAGATAACATGTGCTATATCATTTCAACAGCAATTTACCAAAATTTGCATCACAGTTCTATGATATCTACAAGTACATGTATAAAGAATTTGCCTTCTCTTGCTTTGGCAAAGTATATCTCTGTCACAAATTTGTTTCTTAGTGTTAATGTATATTTATTGCTAATATCTTTATCATTAAGTGAAGACCAGTCATAGTGTGTAGTTTTGGCTGTTTGTGTTGTATTTCTGCTTTTAGGTTCAGATGTATCTTTGCTGTGACAATTCTGTGATCCAAAAATACTGCTTCAAAAGAGAAATATGCCTCACACTACAGAGCACTATTAATCCATTTCTTATTTATGTGAGGGTCTAATCTATCTGTGCTTTAGCATTCTTTGTGTTGGTAAAGGTCCATAATTTTCCATCCTTTCTCTGGAATTTAGTATTAAGGCATGTTAGTCTGTTTTCAAGTGAGAATTCTGTTAGATGTTCCTCATTTCTGTTTGACAAATTGTGTAAGCAGTTTTTGTTTTCATCTTTATCTATTTGAGCATTCATGTTTCCACCAATGATTAGAACATTGTGTTTGGAAATGCTACAGACAAGGGAGGATAGCTCGTTGTAAAAGGGGATAAGGTCTGTTTCATCACTAGCATTGATAGGACTGTAGTAGGAAAAGATTGTTGTACTTTGGTTGCTGTTACATGTAGCTACCGTCATTCTTGGTTGTATTTTTTTGATACTATTAAGTAATTTTAGGGTAAGAAGACTGAAAAGCATTTCTATGAGGGCATTGAGGAGTTTTTCTGTGCAGATACTGTGATAAACGTGCATCTATTGCCATAATCATGATACTTTATTTCTACTTTGCTATGATAGTGTGCATACAAGGACATAGATACTGTGTGTTTTATGCTCTGTCATAGATGCTGTCAGCTCCAGTAGCTGGCCTATTCTATTTAAAGTTCTATCATTAAGTGTTACTATGCGTACTGAACTTTTGCATCTAAGTAATTTTTGGGGCTTTGAGTTCTGTAGCTGATTTTTAAAACACAGGGGCAAGAGATCCAACCTCAGCTGTATGTGTCCCTTGTTTTTCCATGTAAAGGGCAATCCGGTTTAAACACATGGTTTGAATAAGAGTCATGGTAATATTTTGATGACTGTATTTTATCTCATCAATATACGCCACCCTTATAGATGAGTAGCAGTAGTTTCCTGACTTGATCTTGGCTGTTGATCTGTACGATTTTTCCATCCAACATCAGGTGAAGTGCACTGTTGACCTGACGTTGGGTTCAACTGCCTTACTTCACATCCACCATGCTACTTCCCATGGCTTCTGAAGTTTTGTGTGTAGGTTAAAAAAACTCCCCTAATTACTAAGTACCTACTCCTTTTTCACTACTTTTCTCCTTTATTCTCGGTCAATCAAAAGGAAAGAAAAAATGTTTTCACCCAATTTCAGTTCTACCTTTTAAAATTTTTAATTTTCCAGTAATGTCAAAGAGTTCATAATTAAAAAGAATTGATTTGTGCTATCAGAGGTTCAGGAAGTGCACAGTTAAATGATAATCAAGAATTCTTATCCAATACAAATAATTAGCAAACAGATCTATTTGATTCCAGCACTGAGTGGACTTGGGTGTAATGACAAGTAAAGGGTACTGCATACCATTTTTGGTGGAGGAGGCCCCTTACCCCTCTGCAAGGGATACAGTCAGTAGATTCTAAACCCCATTGACAAGGTGTTTTATTTTTGACAAACATTTAAGTTTCAAGTAAGAGTGAATAAAGGTATTTTAAAGTGTGTGGGAGCCTACTCACAATATGCATCTTTATGCAAATATAGAAGAACTAAAAAGATTTTCTTTTTCATTCTGAAAACAATTTATTTTAAGGTATAATGTACCATTTTCAGTGATGGATGGGGGAAGGGAAATTAAAATTTTTGTAAAGCCTTACATTATTTATATCAAAAAAGATCACAAAAAGATCACATCTTTTACAAAACCAAATGTAACATAAGGAAACAAATAAATCCCCCTCCTAAAAACTTTAGGGCCTTTCATGCATTAAGTTGAGAGCTCAATAAAAGTTTATCAAAGAAATATGCATCTAATCAGTAAAATTTGAAGCTAGAATGCTTTCAAATTAGGAGAATTTGGGAAGGGAAAAGTCTGATTTGGGGTTTTAATTTTTGCCTCCCTGGTGAGAGACTGGGGTGATTACTGGAGGTACTGCAATACTAGGTCAACCTGGGGCAAAGGCGGAGCAAGCCTCTCACTCTTTGCCTTGTTCCAAAAATCAGTTTAATATCATAGTCCTCATATCAGAGACATATCAGATATTAAGAACAGATACTACACTTTAATCTTGGTCAAAAGGCTAAGAAGCAATGGTATTTGTCATACACCCCACCAAGCATACACGTGTGGCAGAAGGTCTTTTTTTTTGGTGGGTCTGGGCACAGGACTGAAGCCCACGTGCGTCCAGCAGTCCCAAAAATGCCTCGGGCCCCATCGGCATTCCCCTAAAGAGGGGCACCTCAGGCGCCAGGCGATAAACCCAACCCCTCCAAAGAGGGTTAAAGCCTGGAGGGATGGCCCCCTGAGGTTCGAGGAAACTAACTGTCCGGCACAAATGCCAGATAGTCCGCTTAAAAGCCTCTGCATGAAGCAAAGGCCGAGAAGCGATAAACCTTTTGGTTTTGGTGGCCTATTTCTATAAGTAAATATGTTATCAACAAATATGATCAACACAAAAATGTCATTATAAAAATCGACTGCAAAAGATTTTAGCAACATTTCATCTAAATTAAATCAATCTGATCTAAACTTTAAAAAACACTAAAAATAAACAAAGTTTCATGATTGTTGCATTCAAAATAGTTCCAGCTAATAATGCTGCAGTATTACAAGTCTTGATATTTAATTAACAAAACAAATGAACTGAAATAAAATATTCATGCTCAAATAATTGCTGGATAAATCACAATCAAAATATCTATATAAAAAGGATTATTTTGCTAGTTTATTCCACCTTCTGACTCAAGGAAAAAGGTCATGGTTGAATTTTGTTTTGTTTCAGTAACTTCCTTTCTGGTTTGACTATTTCCTACCTTAAAAATAGCTTTGTGCTCCATTTAGTGGGGTGCTCAACAAATACCAACTACCTGCGAAAAAAGACAGAACTAATAAAGTAATCCAGTCAAGTAAGCAAAAATTAATAAATAAAATATGTCTTATTAAAATCAAACACTAATTTGAATTACAACATTAAAATTCGGACTTTATTAAAATCTTTGAATAATGTTTGATGATAAAAAATCCTGGAAATAAAAAACCTTGTCTTGTTTTGTGAATCAATTCCATGTTATAAATGAATTATGATTTGTTTAAAGACCTGAAAATTGGACAATTAAAAGGAGAAAGGGGTGAAAGTTTTTTTTCCTCACCTGTGCCAAAGAGAATTTAATGAAAAGAGATCATTTTTACAGAGAGCACAGACTTGTAATGAATAGTGAATATATTAAGTTTTAATTTTGTTTGCAAGGAAGAAGAAAAAAGTTTCACAAAAAAAAAAAAAAAATGATACTCCCAAACTTTAGTTTTTAATTCAATCTGCAATCTCAGTACAATATGTCATTGAGATTACAGATTAAATAATTGATAATTTACTACAATTAAGTAGTATTTCTATGATTTATCACACAACGATTTCAAAAAACAATTCTCATCATGATTTTTAAAAAATTTAAGCTGTAGTCTTAAAAGTTTAGTTTATTAAAATTTTAATTAATATAAAAAATCTTAGATAACCTAATTTAAAAAAAATTAAATCCCTTGGTTCAGGTTTATTGTTGTCAGTCTTGTACTTTAAGCAACAGTCTTATGGCTGATCTGGTAAAGACATTTTCAGCTCACATTTATGAAAGCTCCTTGCTTAAACACAGTGTTTCCTAATTAGTGTAAAAACATGAAACTATTCATCATCATCATCATCATTTAAGACATATTAACATCACAGATTCCCTTGACTCTCTCTCTCACTATATATCCCTATCAGTAAATCCTCTAAATGGCATCCAGTGTTTGCACAGACTTGGTGAATGTAAGTTTTTGTTGCTCAGCTAACACTGGTGTGTCCATGTGTAGGAGTCCATAGAACATTGCTTATGAGTCTGTCTTTACTTCTCCAGCATATCTTGCTCATCTTAGTTGGGGGGTTTGTGAGATAGGAGGTAAGTGGCCATACTGTTGTTTTGTAGGATGCTGCTTCAAGGATTTCTTCAAAACATCATCATTGTGTAGTTCTCATCTAGCTTTTCCTCCAGGCATTTCATTAGAGTCCAAGTGGTGCTACCATATAATAATACTGACATGGTTACAACTTGGAAAAATTCTCATTAGTGTGTGTGTGTGTGTGTGTGTATGTGTGTATACCCCCCCATGGGGGTTGAGCACTCTGGCAAAGGAATTTACGGCTGCTGCTAGCATAATGTAAAGCTCTTTGAATGAATTGAGCACTCTGGTATCCGGTAAGGTATAAAATGTAAACAAACGAATGCTGCTGCTTAATACCTTATAATTCCCTTAGCCAACATGGTACACTTGTTGGTCGAGTGGTCTGATACTAAGTCTAACATAAAGTTGGGTGGGTTTCAATCCCAGCTTCAAGCGTCCCAAGTGTCTAGCCACACTGAAGAGTTGTGATACAATGAAACAGTCTGTCTGTAGATGACAATATATATATAGTTTTGATTTCTGTGTTATATTATCGTGTGTGTGTGTGTGTACACTTACACTCGATAAATCTGGTAATTATAAAAGATCTTGTTTGGGAATAATAAACTGATGGTAAAGGTGTTCCTGCCTACCAATCCTGGTTGGTCACCATCATTTGATGAAAACTTTGCTGAAAATCTTACAATAGTTGTCTGTGAAGAAATATATAATAGCAATATATAAGTATTGTAAGAGTTGGAGTTTTAGATATGGTAAACTTTATAGTGACAAGTTAAAATGTCATGAAAGAGATAAACATCTTTGATTAATGTGTTTGAACTTCTAACCATAAAGTTCCTCATTTCCTGGGTAGAATGAAAAAAAAAAGAAGGTAAAACAATGTCTGAATGAAAATGATAAATGACAACTACAGCCTGTCTGAAGTTATCATGCAAATCAAATAAACCTCAATAACTTGAAAAGTTCTGAATAATATTTGTCAAATTTAAACTGGTCTATTTCCAATCTGAATAAAATATTTAACTCAATTTTTTACCATTTTTAATGGTTAATTTTTGAGATATTTGGAATTTATGAAAATGGACTAACTAAAGTTAGTATGCAGATTAAACTAATATTAGCTTAAGACATCAGAAATCTAATGAAAACTGTTTTTTTCTTTTTGCCCATAATATATATTGAAACATGGATGAAAGGAAGGATGTAACAATTGTTGAAAGACAGAAAATAACAGTTATTTAGTGAATGAATATTCACTTTGAAGATATCAAAAGAGCTTTGTGGAAATCATCAAATGATAAAATAAGCTGTTGAAAATATAATTAAATTTAAAACTCAAAAAACTTGCTTCCTGAAAATGAATGTAAACTAAAACAAGTTATTGTGAAATGATCACTTTTGATTACGACTCAGATTTTTGAAAAGGCTGGAATTGAGGGAATCAAGAGGGACAAAAGGTGTAGAATACTTTGGGAATTGGAATCTAAAAAGAACTCTTAGGCATTCAATTCAGATGTACCTGTGGCTAAAAGAAAGCAACAAGGAAATGGTAGTGTGATGATATGAGCTAGAATTGTCAACCAAACCATTATTGAACCATTCAAAGTCAATGAAGTAGTTAAACTAAATATTGCTATCTATTGTGATTTATGGACTAAACTTTCTTTTCATGGTACATGTCTCTGTCTTGCAGTTTTAAATTGAAGTGTGTATTTTTACATGACAGTGCTCCATCTCACATATCTAAGTTTACCTGTGAATTCTTTGAACATTAAAGATTTACAGAAGAGAAGATAATGGAATGGCCACCATTAAGTCCTGATCTAAATCTAATCAAAAATCTGTGGTCAACTGTGAAGATAAAATTATATGAAGGTAGCAAACAATATAACAGCAAAACACATCTATGAGAATCTATTAAACTATTAAACCTGCTGAAGTAAAAAAATTAATAAAATGGATAATAGATAACTGGCTGTTATTGAAAAGAAGGGTCACTATATTAAAATGTAAAGGGTTCAAAGACTTATCACAAGTGTTTGTTATTTGTTCTATTATTGGTGTTGATCAATTTTTGATGATTTTATTACCTTTTTATTGAAGTAAAATTAGATTATTTTGTTTTGCCTTCAGATGGCAGTTTTTTAGAATATATTGAATAACTTAAATCATATTGTGATACTTCCTAAACTTTTAGAATGGACTTTATTTTGACATCTAAATTTATTGTTTGAACTTGGCAATTTTTATCCAACCAAATTTGAATTATCAAAGTTTTTATGATTTGTTTAATAACTCCAAAGAGGGTGTATTTTAAAAAAATCTTTCATTGTAGATCAAACTCCCTCATGAATGTTTTCCTTCAAGATAAAAGTTTGGATTTCTGCCTTGTTGTTCCTTTGTAACACTTTTTTATCCATCATTACTCATTTTGTACCTCTTTAACCTTTTGTTCATTTGTCATTTTGTAACCCTTTGGCTTATCATTCATTTGTCATTTTGTACCTCTTTAACCTTTTGTTCATTTGTCATTTTGTAACCCTTTGGCCTATTGTTCATTTGTCATTCTGTACCTCTTTAACCTATTGTTCATTTGTCATTTTGTAACCCTTTGGCCTATCATTCATTTGTCATTTTGTAACCCTTTGGCCTATCATTCATTTGTCATTTTGTACCTCTTTAACCTTTTGTTCATTTGTCATTTTGTAACCCTTTGGCCTATCATTCATTTGTCATTTTGTACCTCTTTAACCTTTTGTTCATTTGTCATTTTGTAACCCTTTGGCCTATCATTCATTTGTCATTTTGTACCTCTTTAACCTTTTGTTCATTTGTCATTTTGTAACCCTTTGGCCTATCATTCATTTGTCATTTTGTACTTCTTCGACGTTTCGTTCATTTGTCATTTTGGCAAGGAGTCCCGTAAGAAGATTAAATGGCCCCCAACGAACAACAAGGGAGCCTGGCAGGACTTCGACAATGACATTTGTGAGATAATACAGTCAGCTACGAAGGGGGACGTGGAGAGGTGACTAAGTTTCATGACAATAATAACTAGCTTGGCGTCAGAGAGATTTGGTTGCGTTGAGCCCTGGCAGACAAGGATGCCTTACACTGCCAACCGTAGGGGGAATAAAATGAAAGACCTAAGGAGAGAAATAAGATCCCTTAAGAAGCTCTATAAAAGGGCAAGTATAGAAGAGTGTCAACTCCTCGAGAAGCTCCGAGGAACACTCAGAGGGGAATTAAAAATTTTACGGTGAGCGGAGTGGCACAGGAGAAGGAGGAAAGAAAGATCAAGGAAGCGGGCAAATTTCCTGTCTAATCCCTTTGGCTTTGCAAGAACATTGTTAGGGGAGAGGCGAAATGGGAATTTGGAGGCATCGGAGGAAGAAATTAACAACTATCTTCGAGATACAATGAGTGACCCTGCAAAAGAGCAAAAAATGGGTATTAACAACCGCTTAATTCATCAGAAGCCACCAGTGGTCCAATATGACACCCGTTTGCCAACCTGGAAGGAAATGCAAGAAGTTGTGAGAGCCACAAGATCCGCCTCAGTACCAGGACCAAGTGGGGTGCCTTACATTGTGTACAAGCGGTGTAAAGGGATTCTACAAATTCTGTGGAAGATATTGAGAGTCATTTGGAGGAGAGGCAAGATCGTGGAGCAATGGAGATTCGCTGAAGGGGTATGGATCCTGAAGAAGGAAGGTTTGAAGTCATTGGACCAATTCCGACTAATTTCATTATTAAACACTGAAAGTAAGATCTTTTTCGGTTTATTGTCAAGGCGCTTGTCAGATTTCATTCTAGGTAACAGCTACATTGATACATCAGTCCAGAAGAGCGGGGTAGCCGGTATGCCAGGGTGCCTTGAACATACAGGAGTCCTGACACAGCTCCTGAGAGAGGCAAAGGGGACTTGACTGTATTATGGTTGGATCTCGCTAATGCCTACGGGTCCATACAACACAAACTGGTGGAAGAAGCCCTAAAGAGACATCACGTACCACCATCAGTATGCGATCTCATTGCAGACTATTATTAGAATTTCCGGCTGAGAGCATGTTCAAGTACAGTAACATCAGAGTGGCAGACCCTGGAAAAGGGTATCATTACAGGGTGTACTATGTCTGCCGTCCTATTCTCATTGAACATGCTTGTAAAGGCGGCAGAGGTGGAATGCCGAGGCCCTTTGTCTAGATCAGGAGTCCGCCAATCACCAATAAGGGCTTACATGGATGATTTAACCATGACGATGACATCTATCATGGGAGGTAGATGGTTCTTAAAAGGTCTCGAGAGAAATATGACCTGGGCTAGAATGTATTTCAAGCCAGCAAAATCCAGGTCACTAGTATTAAAAAAAGGCAAGGTCATGGAGAAAGTCCGATTTACAGTCGCAGGAGAAACAATACCTACTCTGAGCGAAAAGCCTATTAAGAGCTTAGGCAAGACTTTAAACAGTAGTCTGAAGGATACAGCCACAAAACAGAAGACTATAAAAGATCTTGAGGAGTGGCTAACGAAGATCGACAAATCTGGATTGCCTGGTTGATTTAAGGCATGGTTATTCCAGCATGCAGTTTTGCTCCGGATATTGTGGCCATTGCTCGTCTATGATATTCCGATTACCACCGTGGAATCATTAGAAAGAGCAATAAGTAATCAGTTGAGAAGGTGGCTGGGCTTGCCGAGATGTTTAAGTGGTGTGGCTCTCTACGGGAACAGCAACGCGTTGTGCCTCCCCTGCAGCAGTCTCGTGGAAGAATTCAAAATCACGAAGATAAGAGAACTACTGCAGTATACAGAGTCTGAAGATCCAAAGGTGGTGGCAGCAGGAATTCAGATAAGATCTGGCAGAAAGTGGAGTGCGAAGAGAGAGTTTCAAGTGGCGGAGGAGAGGCTTAGGCATAAAGCTATCTTAGGGTCGATAGCTAAAGGCAGAGCGGGATTGGGGTTTTTCCCCTCGACGCATACCAACAGTGCCAAAGGCAAAGAAAGATGTCAACTCATCCTAGAAGAAGTCCGTGCGGGCGTAGAAGAAGTGTGTTACTGTAAAATGGTCGGTCTGAGTCAGCAAGGAGCCTGGACAAGGTGAGAGGATGTAGAGAAAAGAAGGGTTACATGGTCAGATTGTTGGTGGCTGGATTTTAGCGAGATTCGATTTCTCATTAAATCAGAGTATGATGTGTTACCGAGCCCAACGAACCTGCACATATAGGGGAAGAGAGAGACCCCCAATTGTCAACTATGTGCTAGGAAAGGATCTTTACAACATATCCTTAGTAGTTGCTCAAAAGCTTTGGGTGATGGGCGGTACCGTTGGCGTCACGATCAAGCACTCAAGGTAATTGCGAATGAGGTGACTAAAGCTATGAGGGCTAGTAATCATCAACCAGGAAAGAAATTGAAGCAGATCAACTTCGTAAAAGCAGGAGAGAAGATACAGAGAAAGAGGAGAGAGAAAATGAACCTGTTATCTTCCACGGATGATTGGCAGTTGATAGTGGATCTGGAGACTCAGCTGAAGTTCCCTAGACACATAGCTGTAACATCGCTAAGACTGGACCTGATATTGCACTCTGATAACACAAAGCAGTGCATTATTTGGGAACTGACTGTGTCATGGGAGGAATATATTACTCTCGCTAATGAGAGGAAGAGGTCCAAATACGACCCCGTAGAAGTTGATTGTAGGGGCTTTGCTGGACAGTCTTTGGGCAGAGCCCTAGCAAAAATTGGTATAGTCGGGGCAGCTAGAATGAGGGCACTGAAGGACATTACCAACACAGTTCTGAAGGCGTCAAAGTGGATTTGGCTTAAGAGATCAGAACCATGGAAGAAATAAAGAGGACAATGGAGGAGCCTAAGAATTAAGACTAGGAGACATATTACACATTATAAGAGTATATTGAGTTAATATTAAGTTAGGGTAGTCAGAATGTCAGGGGGAGGGATTGAGAACCATTGGCGTTTGCGAGGGGGGGATGGATATTTAATCATCCGTTTTTTTATTTGTTTTATTTGTTTTATTTTTTTTTATTTATTTATTATTATTTTTTTTTTTTTGTCCTCAGATTCTGGTTACGGTCCGCTACTAATTTAAGGTTTTAATAAGTTTATTTGCCTGCGCCCACTAGTAGTTTTAGTTAATTGATTGAAACCTAATTGCAAATAGTTCATGGGACAAAGGCGGGGGACTGGAGATAGGTTCGTAATAGTAATAAGTTAGAATGTAAGGAGTTGAATAGAGTAGCGTTTTTTGTTTTTTTTTTTGTTTTGAGAAATATGCATTAGATTGGCAATATAAGCATTTCCTCCCATGAATGAGGGTCACCTTACTGAGCTGTCATTAAAGAGACAGGAAAGTTTTATGATTTTGTATCTCATTTATTTTTTATGCATCAGTTTCAGTTTATCTATAATATTGATATCTTAACTAGCTTTTTGAGAAAATGAAAGAAAATATCACCTTTATAAATGAAATTAAGAAAATTTTACCTTTAATTTTCCCTCAATTAATATTTCCACAAGATTTCATCTAACCAAAACTAAATCTTACCTAATCCTCACTCAAAGCTTACAAACTCTGAGAAAAAAAAAGTGTAATATCACAGGTAGACTAAAAAATTATCACTTGATCCCAGATGATGAAAGAAGTGGACAATCATATAGTTTGGTTTCAACATTTATTAATCAGGCCAGCCATCTCAGAGAGTTTCCAAACTGTCTTTAATGGGAGGAGTAAAAACCCTGCATCTAAAGTTTTCAGTGAACCTCTTTTTATGAGGTTAACCCTCGACCACCACCACCACCACCAAAAAAAAAGAAATGTGCTCTCTTGTATTCAGCCTAGTCAGCTGGGTTTGTAAAAGGGTGAGACCTCCCCCAACAAGTATCCTGGATATGACACAAAACAATCTGAGGATCCAGTAATACTGGAGCTTTGGGGAATGCCATCACTCTCAGGTCCACTCTAGCCTGGAGTGGTAGCACCTGATAGTGTCCTATCTATGGGTCAAATAGAACTTTTTGACATTTAAACTGAGTGCAAACAAATGACTTATGCTAAACAGAACTGTTTGCTCATTTAACTGTGTAGACAAATGACTGATGTTTAATTGAATTGTTGGTGTTAAGTAGCAGTTCTTGTAACCATTTCACTAGTCATGTCAAACCCTCTTTCGGAAGCTCGCAAAAGAATTTTGTAAGTTTCTAAATCATAAAGCAGTGGCTACAGGGTTAATCATGCTGAAGAAAGACCTATGTTTCCTCTTCTATTACTAGGTAAGTTGTCATCTTGGTAATGAAAGCCTAGAGATCTCAAATTGTTGGTTCTTTTCTTCTGTGTGAGTATACCAGATGTGTAGCTCTAATTTGCCAAGGTGAATGAGTTTCCTTCTTGACATTTCTCTTTATAGGGCTCCATAGTCAGTGAGGAACACAGTCAGTGAACTCATCTAAATCCCCCATGGATTGGGAAAAAAAATCTCAAACCTTAAAGCCTCTACATGCAGAGTCATTACCTGAGTCAGAATCTGCATAAATTTGGGGAAAAGGGTCAAATCAGAGTCATTACCTGACTCTGATTTGTCCCTTTTCCCCAAATCTATAGAACTGGAGTCAATAGAGGATACCCTAATCATTAAGTTGTCTTCATTTATTATTGAAAAAACTCTCCACTCTAATAAAATCCATAAATCTGTCAAAAAACTAATAAACAATACCTTACAGGTAGAAGTACCAAAGAAAACCTCCTCACACCTTTTACTTGAACTAAAATACTTTTATAACCTCTATATAAAAGCCTACCACTACAACTCCTTGAACTCAATCAAAGAGTGTTGTGAAAAGTCCAGATCTCACCCTCTGCACCATATATGAAATAAAAACTAACCTCTACAAACCAGGTGTCACTGATGCCCAAAGAATATCCATTTAGAAAAATGACTAAACAATCCTATTGCCCAGTCGGCCGGGGCTGTAGAATACACCGACTGCATTTCTGTAGAGGGGTAAGCCCCCTCCCCAATAAGTGTCCTGATATAACACTAAACAGTCTGATGGTGAAGTTCCAATAATACTGGAGCTTTGGGGAATGCGGAGTATTCCTTCATTGCCATTGCTCCCAGGTCCACTCTGACCCAGACTGGTAGCACCTGATAGGTTCCTATCTATGGGTCAAATAGAACTAAACTGCATACTTATACTAAACTGAATTGCTTGAAATAGAACTGTTTTGACATTTAAACTACATACTTATACTAAACTTAATTGTTTGAAATGGAACTGTTTATTTGTATAAAAATAGATTTGGCATTAAATAACCTACAAAGGTTGATATGCCATAAAACCTAACCGAACAAAAATATATGTTTAGTTTCAACACCCCAAAACCTCCTTTTGTACCAGACCTTCAAGTAACTAAGAAATGTGGAGAAATCAGAATAGACCACATAGACTGTAAACAACCAAAAAAGTGTGTAAACTGCAGACAAAAATATGCAGCAGACTCAAAAAAATGTGAAATATGGTAAAAAGAAAAAAAAAATATAGAAGTAAAACATACAAAAAATATATCATACCTGGAAGCAAGGAATTTTGTCGAAAATTCTGTAGTCATAACAACTTAAAGCAAATGTAGCCAAACCCATAAACAACTCGACTCAAAACCAAGGAATGACCAACAACGAGATGATAAATCTTATAAAAGAACTGAAAATACTAATGAAATTACTTAGAAAAAGTTTGACCGACCTGACAACCAAGCCTCACACTGAACTAGATCCAAAGAAAAACCTCCAACCCCAGTCCAACAAAACTGAAGACAAAAAAAAAAAAAAAAAAAAAAAACTCAACCCAAACAACAATAAACCCCTAGTATCCATACTATCACTACCAAACCCAACAATCTCCTACCAAAAAAATTGGGTAACATTGAAAGCCCACTGCTAACTCTAAAAGAAAGATATCCTGGAGAGCTTTCACTTAAAAAATAAACCCCAATACAAATCCAAAAATAATTTGGGACTTTATAAAGAAAATAAAAAATAAAAACATCAACAACCCAATAAATCGTCTCTCTCAAAGAAACACAAAAGCCATGTGTGAAAAACATATAGCCAACCTGATTGCAGAAAATTTTGCTCAAGTGTCATCGACAAAAATCTCTTCAAATCAATTCAACTCATTCAAAGAACATAATATTCGCTTGACAATACTGAGAACTATAACCAATCCATCACCTTAAATGAACTCCAAAAATCAATATCCAAATCTAACAACTCAACCCCCATCCACATGAAATCCACTACACCCTCCTCAAAGAACTCCCAACTATATCCCTGAAATATCTTTGATATATATACAAGATCTGGATCTCTGGCAACATTCTTACCTCATAGAAGCAAGCTCCAACCATCCCTATCCTCAAAAATACAAAGATTCTACAAACCCTACCAGTTATAGACCTATTGCCTAAACTAGCTGTACTTGCAAAACTCTCAAAAGGATGATTAATTTAAAACTGACATGGTTCCTTGAAGCAAATACCTTCCTCTCAAACCTACAAACAGGCTTCAGAGCCAAGAGAAGTACCATAGACCAAATAGTCTGCATAGAAACTCTAATCAGAGGAACATTCATCAAAAAGGAACATCTGGTTTCAGTCCTTTTTGACATTGAAAAAGCTTATGACATGTCATGGCCATATGGCATACTTAAAGATCTCGGCCTACAAGGCAGACTCCACATCTTCATGAAACACTTCCTAGAAGACCGGACCTTCTAAACATGAATAAACAATATGCTCTCTAATCCCAAACCACAAGAAATAGGCATATCTCAGGGTAGCATTATATCTGTAATCCTATTCATGATTAAGATTAATAAAATAACAACCTGTCTCTCTCCAGAAATCAAAGGATCATTATGTGGTGATGACTTCCTCATTTGTTATGACTATTATAGAAAGAAAAATGCAACAATGCACCAACAAGTATTTAAAATGGACCGTGAAAAATGGTTTTGAAATCTAATAACAAAACCAAATGCATACGCTTCAAATCCACAAAATGCATAATCAACTGACCCTCATACTAAATGATATTAAAATACCCATAACCTATTAATACAAATTCTTAGGTATTAATCTTGACCCAAAGCTATCCTTTATCCTCTATATCAAACAACTGAGGATCAAATGCAACCAAACTATCCAACACCTGAGAACTATAGTCCACACAGACTAGGGTGCTGACAAAAAGCCAGAAAATCCTACCTCCAAGAACTTGAAACCATCCACCAACTGGGACTCTGTATTGTCCAAGGAGCCTTCTCTACCTTTCCAATTGAAATTTTATACATAGAAATCAATAACCCCCCTCTTTGGCCTAGTCAGCTGGGGCTGCAGAATACACTGACTGCATCACTGCAGAGGAGTAAGACTCCCCCCAACAAGTGTCTTGGATATGACACAAAACAATCTAATGGTACTATTTACCAACCCCTCCGCTCGGGCAGGATATGACACAAGGTCAATTTTTAAGCGGAGTTTAACAGGTTTTGAATTCAGAGTTTTCCTTCTCCTAGACTAGTTGCCTCACCAAGGCTGAAGAACCTAGTCCGTCCTACTATTTACCCATAGCTGGAGGGAGAATAAGGGGGTTCATACCTTTCCCAAGGGTATTTGCCCGAAAGTGAACGTAATAGCGCGACTGGAGTACGAACTCGCGTACTACGATTCCGCAATCTAATGGTGAGGCTCCAGTAATGCTGAAGCTTTGGGAAATGTGGAGTACCTCTTCATTACCATTGTTCCCAGGTCCACTCTGACCTGGAGTGGTAGCAGCTGATAGGGTTCTATCTATGGGTTAAATAGAACTAAATTTTGTACTTTTGCTAAACTGAATTGTTTGAAATTAAGTGAAACAAATAAGTAAACTTGCACTCCAATACTAAACTCATTTCATGCCCCCCAAACCCTGTCTATAACTGTATCATGGAAATAAGATACAAAAACCTGTTTGAAAATAAAGCAAAGGCCATCAAACCTTTTATTCTAAGAATCCAAACCCTCCTAAATGAAATCAAAATCAATCTCAACATAGTATATAATACCATCCTCCCCAAAACAGCACCAAGGACCATAAGTCAACCAATAGTAAAACTAGAACTAACCAAATTATCCAAAACTAAAACACACCCTGTCATTTTCCAAAAGAAATTACTCAATATTCAAAACAACTTCCTAGATCATCACCACATCTATACAGATGGATCCAAACAGGGAATAAAAATTGGGGATGCTGCTCTCTTCTAAAACCTAGAACTGCTAAAATGTCGTCCAAATGAATCATCAATCTATAGTGCAGAAGTCACAGCTATTGACCTAGTCATGTACATTACAGCTAACCACAAATCCTCTAAATTTTCATCCTTTTAGACTCCAAATCAGTCCTCCATGCTCTACTAAAGAAAAATATATCAACTCTCTTCATTACAAGACTCCTAGACCAAATGAACACTTTCTAAAAATAAAAGCGTCATTCTTCCCTAGATACTAAATCACATTGGAATACCTGGAAATGAAAGGGAAGACAAAGCTGCAAAAAAGCACTCCTGGCAGACATATCCAATATAAAAATTTCATACACTAACCTAAAACCAATCATTAATAATTTTATATTTAAGAAATGGCAAAAATCTTGGGATGATCAAACACAGAACAAGCTCCACCATATACAAGATACCATAGGTGAGTGGTCAGCTACAGAAGAAATAGAAATACTCTCCAGACTTGGCATTGACCACACCCACATTACCCACTCACACCTCCTAAAAAGGGAAGACTGCCCCCTCCAATATGCTCAACATGCAAAGTACCCCTCACAGTCAAACATATTCTCATAAACTGTGACAAGTTTAGACAAATTCACCCAAAATACTACTAGATTAGAAAACTTAAAGAACCTCTTCAAAAATACTAAACCAGAGAAAATCTTGAGCTTTAGAAAAGAAACCAATGACATCATCAAAATCTAACCAAATATAATAAAACATATAACAAAAACCCATACCCTAAACCATATACAGAAGACATTGAATAACCCACAGAGGTTGATATGCCATTAAACAAAACTCAAATCCTTTTATACTGTAACTTACTAAAATCCAAATTCAAACTTTTTCAGTCCTGTTTCAATAATCCACTTGTCACTCCGTATCTCCACACTGGGATGATAGCAAAAGTTCTATAAGAAATTAAAGAGACCATTTTTGATACCATTTCAATATAAACAAGTGACAGAAAGATTTTTAAAAAGATTTGTTATAAAATTATTATGCAGAGATTTTTTTTTGTGTTTTTCTTTAAAATGACTTTTTTTCTTAATATAAATATGTAAAATTTGCTATATTTATTCAAATACTTAAAGTATGGATTACAAAAATAAAATAAAAACTAACAGTCTAATATTTTTGTTGTGTAAGGAGCCATTATAGTTTAAAACTTTAAATATTTAAGCATGTTTTTTTATTTTATTTTGTTTTCTCTCTTTTTAATCAGAATTTTTTTGTTTTTGTTTTTTACTTCCAACTTATCTTGTTCATGCAACTTCTTATTGGGTTAATTTCTGTTTATTAATAGAATTTGCGGCAAACAACTTTAACTTTAATGAAAAAAGCTTTGGCTTTGCTGCAAGTATTTGCCATCACTCAATTTGGATGTGGTGGACAGGAGTTTCAAAGAAATTTGTTGAAACGAACTGCCAAGGCCAACCATTGGGGGTAAGGAAGACTTTTTATTTTTTTCATTTCTTTGTGACTTTGTCATTGAATTTGATAGTAATTTGTCAATAATTTCTGTCAAATCTGAAGAAGAATTTTTTAAAAAGATTTTTTTATTCACACAATACAAATGAATTGTCCACTGGAAAAAATTTACAAATTTTAATTCACTTTTGATTATTCATCAGTCAATATTTATTTTTTGATTATGAAATTTTAAAAAAATTCATAAAAATGTACAATTGAAATTTTATCAGCTTTTAAAATGTTTTATCTGATAAACCAATTGAAATATTTGAAGAATTAATTTTAAACAGATCAATTACTATCTACATTAATGATATATCATTGTTTTAGCAACCATTTTTTTAAAGAGGAAGAATAAATAATTGTTTCTGTTTTCTTTGCACTATTAGCATAGGAAATTGCACAAATATTTTCTTGGAAGACTAACCATATCTGAAGCAAATTTTAGTCCCATTTAGAGATAATGTGTTGCTCTTTAAAAAAAACCCAAATGTCTAGTGATAAAAATGGTATTCTAGAAGGAATTTGTACTACTTTAACCCTTTTACAAGCAGATAATGTTTTTAATTCTTGTAGAGTGGGCAAATTATTTTCAGAAAATTTGCATAATATCAAATATGTTCAAACAAGTCAATTAATCAAATATAACCAAAACAGAAAACATGATAATTTGATCAGCAATTGTGTGTCATAATACAAAATAGGATGGAAATAATAAATCACTCATTTTTAATTATATTTAAAAAAAAAAAACCTTTACACAATCCTACACCACAGTGGGGCCTCCTCCTAGTGATGTTTCTATACATTTAACACTGAATTGGTCAATGAGCAGCAAATTGAAAAATGCCTTATATTAAGCTAACACAGAAACAACAAAAATATCACTGTTTGTGTCTATGTACCACTGGTGACAAAAATATCGCTGTGTCTGTGTACCATTGATGACAAAAATGTTGTGCCTGTGTACTGTTGGTGACAAAAATGTTGCTGTACTTGTAAAAGTATATGTATAGTATTTTTATGATTTGAAGAATGAGATTTTGTCTGGAATATTTGGTAGGTACTTTTTCTTAAAAAAGAAAAAAATAGACATCCAAAATATAAGGAATAAGAAAATTGGAAATGAAAATGTTATTAAAAATTTGAACATCAACTTCAATAGTTTAATTTCCTGTTAGTATAAAAAGCAAAAGTTTGTTTATTATGAGAATCTTCTGCTTTTTTTTCCCCTCCATTGTAGGGATCTACGTGCTCGTCTGGAAGTGAGTATTGACAAAGTGTTGCAAGCAGCTGCAGAACAACAAATGTCAAATCCCAACAGCAGCGATTTTGATAGTGAAAGTGAAGAGGTTTGATTTCTTATCATTTTTATTCTACATTGGAAATTTAAAAGGAAACTCACAAACATGTATTTTTCATCCACTTTAAATTCTGCCACAGCTTTTTCTTTCCAGCAGTAATTCAACCTTGAAAATTATCAATCTGTATTATAAGAATCCAATTTTTGTATGTATAGTAATACAGCAAAAATGGCACTCCATTGTGGAATTTTTGTTAACACAATAGCATTTACTTAGAGAATAAAGCAATTTCCAACCCAGTTTGCCATATAATGATAGTGTAGGGATCTGTATTTGTGCTCACTCTGATCATTATAATCAATTGAGAAAGATAACTATCAAATGCTAATTATACTTCTCCTTACTTCTATATTTAAATTTATAAGTTCTATAAATTGGATGTCAATTTATATTGATTGTTAAAGGTGGCTTTTAGACCAACAGCAATAATAATAATAATTGATTTATGTTTGACTAATCGACTGAAGTGACTAGAAATGTGAAAACAGAAATGAACTTTAAAAGACATCAAAGTTTGTATACCTTTGTAGATATTAAAAATATAGCTGTGTATATGTAATACATAATAATCTATAGGGTCCATCCACTTTGTTGTTTTGATATTGATTTTCTTGAATAATTTTATCATTTTAGGCCAAATTCTTCAATAAAAAATTTAACATTAATATCTAATGCTTTAATAAGAGATTCACTTAAAGTTTCAATATAAGAATATTTTTTGAACAATCTGTATAAACTATCATTGACAAAATATATAATTATGCAAGCAATAAATTTCAATTGAATATTTTTTTGTAAATTTTCACTAAAAATTTAACTATTCAAAATTGATGATCAAGTGAATTGTATTTCACTTTTTCCTAATAATTCAGAATGTGAAGAACATAGTTCATTTGGCTTATAGCATTATTGTTCAATTGGTCATTCCCATTCTTGTTAATATTCTCTAGAATAATACTTAAAAGTTTGAAAAGTAAAAAATAATTTTCAACAAATTAAAATTCCATAAAAATAAAAAACTTTGTTTAAAGTTTATAAATGCAAGCAAAAAATGAATCTCCTGATTTCTGGGTAAATATCAAACTATGGAATCTTTGAGAAGATCCTTTTTTTTCTCACAGAATACATACACTTGATAAGGACTGAAGAATTGATCAGCTGAAATGTTGTGTTAGCAAACGTCAAAAAATATGAAGTTGGAGATCAATGGTCCAAACAGAATTTGGAATAAAAAAGGAAACAAAATTCTAAGTATTTGATGACTCTGCAAAAAAAAATCATTATATTTGTCAAATAGGCAAAGATGAAAATAATAAATTTGGCTTACAGAACTGACCAAACAGAAATGGCAAATAGCTTGCAGATTTTTCACTGTAGAACAATCTTTCATACCAAAATACTTAATTCCCAAAAAAGGAGGGAAAACTATGGACCAACACCTACCTAAATAATGCTAAAGCACAATTAGATTATATACTCATAAATAAGAAGTGGATAAATATCCCTGTAAACTGTGAGGAGTATTTTCTGATCTCAGAATTATATCAACAAAGATATGCCTAAATCTATGTTGAAATAAGAAACAGTTAAAAGCACTCATTATGACTGGTCCTCACTTACCAATAGAGATATAAGCAAGAAATATACAATAACTGTAAGAAACAAACTTGATAGTCTTCAGAAGACATCTGAAAGACATACTCCAAATAATAAATATGAAAACTTTGTTACCACCCATTTGAAAGCAACAGCAGAACGCATATCAAGAAAACCAAGAACCAAATGTAGAATTCCATGGGAGTCTCTAGTAGTTAGGAAAAAACAAGATAACTTAAATAAAGCATCTTTATTTAATAAAAGAAGCCCAACAAATGTCAACACATAGAAAGTAAAGAAAGCCCAAAGAGAACTAACCAACACATAGCAAAAAGAACAATTAGAATACATTCAAGGCCAAATTTATAAAATCAGAAACTCTGTAGAAGATAAACATGAATTAACATAGCAGACAGTGATTGAAGTACCTTGAGAGCAAAGCTAAAAGCTGTCAAGAAGAAAGACTGTAAAAGTGGAAAGAACATTTCAAAAATCACTTGACAAACTTATCTGAAAAATTGATAATAACCAAGTAGACATCAAACTAAGACATTTTATGGAAGAAGAACTCAATGCAGCATTGAAAAAAATTAAAAGCAGAAAAGCTGTCAGCCTCAATGAAATACCCCCAAAGTTTGGAAGACAAGAAAATTCAATGACATACTTCTGATTATGCAATGCAGCCTATAAACAAAATCTCAGATTCTGATTATTTGTCAAATCATTGAAGGAGTATGTGCAAAAAATCTCAAGGCAACACTATTGGTATTTGATTCAATACACTGAGGAAAGATAGAGCAAATATTACTTGCATATGGTCTTTTCAAAGAAACTGTTACCACTATAATGATGCTTTATAAAAACACACAAGTAATGGTTCACTCATCTGATGGAAACACTTTTTGGACATTGTTTCATATTTAAACAGGAAGAATACATAATACATAATATTAAAATTGTTCATTAAAACTTTTTGTGCTCCTCCTGTTGCTCTATGCTATGTTTTGCCTTAATAGTTGTTTCCCTGGTTAATCTGAAAACCTTTTCTTTTGTAGGATCAGATCCCCCCTAGCAGCCAAGCACTGACACAGGTTGTACGGAAAGAATTGGCCATGTCAATCCGGGATTTGATGCAACACGGCTTAGTTGAGGTAAATATAAAAACATGCACATACACACACTTGTTTTATGTGGATAACATATCCTGCATTCCCCTTCAAATTGAATTTTTAAAAATTCAATTTAGAGGATAATGAAGTAATTTTTTAACTTTAATTTTTAACAAATTAAGGTTGAAAATATTTTTATTATCTACAAATCTATTAATGATTCTGTTGCCATGGAAATATACACTACTATAGACTTAGACTTATCTCATAACCGGTTTTTGATTGTGGGGGTGGTACTCATTTACTGTGTCTTGGACAGGAATTATTTGGCAGAGCCCATCTTTCTCCAGGTCTACAACTGGTTTGAATTCAGACTTTGCTTTCTCCTAGGTTGGTTGCCATACCAAGGTTAAAGAGCCCAGTCTGTTCTACTACTTACTCATAGTTAGATGCATACCTTTCCCAAAGGGGCATTAACACTGTGTGAAATGCAAACAGCCACTTCCTACAATGATAACTGCTATGCCACAAGTATTTCCACAATGCTATACAATAACAGTAAAGCTGATCCAAACTCAGAATGAGATTATAATTCCCCCAGCAATATTTACTCACAGACAACCCTATATTTCCTTTTCATTGCTAATGCAAAAAGCTGTGAACATTGACAAAATCAAGTGGAATATTTATGCAAAGAAAATATTTTCAATCAAAATTCTCAATCAAAATTTTAAATTTCTTTATAGATAAGTTGTCATTTAAAAATGTAAATAATTTTGTATTTTTGCTAAAACACACAAATTATTTTGTGTCCTGAAATTTCACAGGTTCTAATTTTCTCTATTCCCTGTTTATAACAAGTAAACAATTCATATGCTTGGAAATTTTTAAATATCATGGTATAAATAGGTCCCAGTTGTAACATTGTCTAAAAAAATGTCATTGCTTGATTAACCCTCTTGCAAGCAGATAAAATGATAAAAATGTTTCTTTACCTGTGTATCATTGGCAAAAAAGATGTTACTCTATCTGCAAAACAGTTAATACAACATTTATAGAAGTTCATAATTGATGAGCTCTAATAGAAAAGTTGTATTTCAAATTGAATAGTTGCCCAGTCGGCTGGGGCTGTAGAATACATTGACTGCTTCTTTGCAAAGGGGTAAGATCCCCCAATGAGTGTCCTGGGTATGACACTAAACAATCTGATGGTGAGGTTCCAGTAATGCTGGAGCTTTGGGAAATGCGGAGTACTCCTTTATTGCCATCGCTCCCAGGTCCACTCTGGCCCACAGTGGTAGCACCTGATAAGGGTCCTATCTATGGGTTAAATAGAACTAAACAGTGGTTGGCGTTTACTGTTTTTATGCATTTAAACTGTGTATTTATGTCGAACTGAATTATTTAAAATAGAACTGTTTTGACATCAAAACTGTGTACTTATGCTAAATTGAATTATCTGAAATAAAACTGTTTTGACATTTAACTCTGTGTATTGCCCAGTCGGCTGGGGCTTTAGAATACACTGACTGCCCCTCCCCCCTCTAACGAGTGTCTTGATATAACTCTAAACAGTCTGATGGTGAGGTCCCAGTAATGCTGGGGCTTTGGGGAATACGGAGCACCCCTTCATTGCCATTGCTCCCGGGTTCACTCTGGCCCGGCATGGTAGCACCTGATAGGGCCCTATCTATGGGTTAAATAGAACTAATGGCATACTTATGCTAAACTGAATTGTTTGATTAAACTGAATAGCTTGAAATAGAAATGTTTTTGAAAATTAAACCGTACTTACATTTAAACTGTGTGATTATGCTAAACTGAATTATTTGAAATAGAACTGTTTTTTGACATTGAAACTGTACTTACACTAAACTGATTTGTTTAATATAGAACTGTTTTGACAATTAACTGTGTGTAAACAAAATCTGTATTTATACTAGAACTGCTTGACTAAACGGAATAGCTCAAAATAGAAATGTTTTTCACAATCAAACTGTACTTACCTTTACATTGCGTGCTTATGCTAAAATGAATTAATTGAAATTGAACTGTTTTAGATATTGAAACTGTATTTACACTAAAATGAATTGTTATATATAACTGCTTGAATAGTTGGAAATAGAAATGTTTTTGACAATTAAACTGTGTATTCATGCTAAAGTGAATTGTTTTAAATAGAACTGATTATTTAAATAAAAATGGATTTGGCATTAAATAACCTACAAAGGTTGATATGCCATAAAAATCAACCAACCAACCATCAAATTGAATTGCAATGAACTTTGAGAATGTTTTTTTTATCTTGAAATGTATTTGAAGTGGAAAAACAGAATCACCAAATTCTGGTTTGTTTATTTTGCTCAAATGACCTTTGGAAAGTCATGAATCCTTTTTTTCTCTGCACTCTGACAGTTATCTTGATGAGATTCTTATCACTGGCATGCCACAATGATTGATTGTGAAAAGATTAGCAAACTACTCTCCCATAACTATTTACATGCCCAGAAAATAGCTGGAAAAAGCTTTTTTACCCATTATCATCTTTGACAGGTGCTAATCATATGAATCACACCTTTGACAAAGTCCTGTAAACTTTCTTTTTAATATAAAGGAGAGGGGGTCCTCATGGTGGCTAATGTGCTGGGCTGTGACATTGTTAGTGAGTTTAAACTCCAGTCTCATTACTATGTTTACTTTGAGACTAATACCCTTGGAAAAGGCATGAACCCTTTTATCGCTACTTAGCTATGGGTTAAATAGCATCACAACTGTTCTTCTATAAGGATTGCTTTGGCATTAAATAACCCATGAAGTTTGATATGCCATTAAACAAAGAACCAAACCAATAATAAAGTAGTAATGTTCTCTGCAAATTTTAATCATGCTGTTTTTTATTAATTAGATTTTTTAATGCATTTTATTTATTTTTTGATTAGTTGGGTCAGAGTAATAGCCTTGTAACGTGGGGCTGTTTCCCTAACAGATCAGCTGGGACTACCAAATTGATGCATGCCTGGGATCTTCTCCTTAAATTTTATGAAATGAAGGTTTGTTGCAAGTTGTTTTTCTTTTTGCTTTCTATAATTGTCTATGCCTATTTTTTTCTATAAGTTATTTTGACTAGTTTCTACATCTTTCTAATTATCACCTTATTTGGCAGAAATATTCTTTGATCTTCTTCAGGTTTGCAGACAAGAAATTGGCATAAGCAGAGTCAATTTAATGTTATATAATTACTTGTGTTAATAGTTAAAAAAAAACAATACTCTTATAGATTTTCAAAGCTGAAAAATAAAACTTGTCACCATTATAATGAGAAAATTAGCTACATACTGTTTTGGCCTACCAAAAGAAACTGTAGCAGCGATAATGATTCTCTACAGAAACACCAAAGTAAAAGTACGTTCACCAGATGGAGACACGGAATACTTCGACATTGTTGCAGGAGTACTACAAGGAGACACACTAGCCCCGTACCTCTTTATCATCTGTCTAGACTATGTGCTTAGGACTTCGATCGACAAAATCAGAGAAAATGGCTTTGAGCTGACTAAGAGAAGAAGCAAAAGGTACCCCGCAAAAACAATCACGGACGCCGACTACGCTGATGACTTGGCGTTACTAGCGAATACGCCTAATCAAGCAGAGACACTACTACATAGTCTGGAACGAGCTGCAGCCGGCATTGGCCTACATGTCAATGCAAACAAAACCGAATATATGTGTTACAACCAAACAGGCAACATTGCCACACTAGACGGAGCCTCTCTGAAACTAGTCGACAAATTCACCTACCTAGGAAGCAGCGTCTCATCAACCGAGGACATCGACACACGACTGACGAAGGCATGGACAGCTATCGATAGGCTCTCGATCATATGGAAGTCGGACCTAACAGATAAAATGAAACGCAGTTTCTTCCAGGCAGCGGTTGTGTCGATACTGCTATATGGATGCACCACATGGACGCTTACGAAGCGGCTGGAGAGGAGGCTGGACGGAAATTACACAAGAATGTTGAGAGCAGTATTAAACAAGTCCTGGCGACAACACCCCACGAGACTCCAACTATACGGACACTTGCCCCCCATCACAAAAACTATACAAGTTCGACGAACCAGACACGCGGGACACTGCTGGAGAAGCAAGGACGAGCTCATAAGCGATGTACTCCTGTGGACCCCCACTCATGGATGTGCAAGTGTGGGACGACCAGCACGAACTTACATACAGCAGCTATGTGAGGACACGGGTTGTAATCCTGAAGACCTGCCGGAGGCGATGAGTGATAGGGAGAAATGGCGAGAGACGGTCAGGGATATCCGCGCAGACGGCGCGACATGATGATGATGAATTTCCTCAGAAGTTGAATGGTCATTAAAAGAAAAAGAAAATAAATTTGATAGCTGAGAAAAGCCAAAGAATCTCTTAGTGGAAATGGAATAAAAATTACAAACATAGTACAAATAACTTGTGCAATAATAACAATGATCTTAGAATCATAGACAAAATTTCTCCTGGTTTAATTGATGATGATTTGTTATATAGTCACATATGCAGATTCACATCTACATACTTGCACATATATATGTAGAATAATTCACAGCGACACAATGATAAAGACAGACGCAATGATAAGGACGCTGGAAGGAAGACGCAGGAAGATTTCTTTAACAATATTTTACCTCTCACTTTATTGCAAGTGTTCGAAAGGGTTGTTCAAGGGTTGCATGTGAGAGGGAGCTGGAGATCGAACATAACTGCAATATTTTGACTCCACTGTTATGACCGTCACGTTGTGTCCTTCTTGTTCTTTAGTGCTGCTCAACCGGAGGCCTAGGGCCCACTCATCAGGGCCCAAAGGCCCCTTCGGCCTGATGTGGCTTTCCCTACCACATTTCGTCTATAACTCCGTCCAATCTTCAACTCAACTGCCCCCTTGGGCGTCGAACTCGACTGGAACCAGAACTCAATTCAACTGGCTTATCGAACTCAACTCAATTATATAATCGTTCGACGCCCACTCGATCTTTGAAATCGAATGTTTAATCGTCATCAAGTGGAAATAACTGTCATGCAGTTCAGAGGTCACTCTCTTCCGGTGCATCACTCTGTAGTGTACCATGAGAATTACCTTGTCCCATTTCATCAGCCAATTTCCGCCCACGCGATTTCCTCTCCTAACTGCCATTGGAATGTGTCACTTCCTTCCGGTGCATCACCTTGGACTAGCATTTTTAGGGGGCCGGGTCGAAGGTCAAAACATAACAGATTGTCAGAATAAAAAAAAAAATTTGTTTATTCATTTTTTTAATTTATAGTGTCCCAGAAAAACTCCATGGAAGATAAATTCAATCGAATCACTTTAAATATTATCTCAACTACTAGGTTAAGTCAAAAGTTTTGCAATGTCTTGCTAATGGGAGGCAACTATTTTACAATTCTGGATGTTTTTGATGAGGTCTGGACTGTAAGATTTCAAACTCACCAGATTTGTTTCTATGGCCTTAGAATCAGTAGGTTTTAGGCCAACTAGACCTTGCTTGATCGTTGAGATTTTTGTGACCTGATTGAAATTTTATCAATCATCTGGTTACAGAACTGTAATCATCTTCATCTAACAAATGTTTTTGGCTGCTTCCACAGCATTATGGTCCAATTTGAATATGTAAAGCACATGTTCCTGAATTAAACTATGTTGCACATTCATCTGTATGGCTTTCAAATCACATATGGGGGTCAAGCAACATCACCACCCCAACCACAGCAGGTTACCTTCCACAGCTTGATCTGCTTTGGTCCCATGATAGATGTGCCACAGACTAGCACATACCAAAATATTACAAAACTTTTGACTCACCCTTATACAAGAAATTAATGAGTTATGATTTCAAAAAAGAACAACTAAAATCTGACTTTTGTTAAATCTAGAAGTAGAATTCAACCTAAAATGAATTTTAAAACAAAATTAAACAGATTTCATTTGATTTTAATATTCATTTAGTTTAAACTTCACTTGTAACTTCAATGAATGTCAGATTTTAGTTATTCTTTTTTGAAATCAAAATATTATTTGAATGGCTGAGTATTGATTGTCAAACATCTGAATCGATATGATGATATTTTTTCTTTCCAGCATGGAAAAGAATATAATGAATCTCCTGCTCGTAAATTGTCTCAGTCCTTCCACTTAGATATTGTTGGAGGTAAACCCATCACAGCAAAACAAACTCTTTTAGGAGCAATTGACACTGTCATTCAGACTCACACTCCACTTAAAAGGACAGAAGACTCACACTTTAAAGCTTTCATATGTTTGGCATTAAAGTAAGTCTCATTTACTTTTCTCTTTTTTTACAATTATATTCTCTTCTTTATTTTGATTGTTTCATCTTTCTTTTCTTTTCTTCCTTCATTTTGATTGTTTTATCTTTCTTTTCTTTTTTTCATTCATTTTGCTTGTTTCATCTTTCTTTTTTCTTCTTCCTTCATTTTGCTTGTTTCATCTTTCTTTTCTTTTCTTCCTTCATTTTGCTTGTTTCATCTTTCTTTTTTCTTTTCTTCCTTCATTTTGCTTGTTTCATCTTCCTTTTCTTTCTTTATACTGATTTTACAAGCATTACCTTAGTTGATTAATTGCAAAAGATTTTTTTCATTTATTTCTAGGCGAGAGGTTGAATTTGAGTTGAAATAATTGCACCTTTTGATCCTGTATTCCCACCCCAATTTCTAAAATTCAAAAGAACTGTATTGTTTTATAAACTCTCAACAAAAAGTAAACAAAGATACTTGTAAGCTATATGATCCACAAAATACCTCCCAATAGATAAAAATCCAGAAATTCTTGAAACCTACACCTTACCAGATACCATTGGAATATTTATTCTTATTTTGTCAAGGTGGCTGAAGACCTGTAAAGCATTTGATGATATTCTTTTATATTTGAAACTATATGACCTTTATGGAGGAATTAGTGTGCCATAAAACTATATCAGTATATAAACATATCTGTTGTCATCACTGATTAATCTCTGTCTCTCAACTTTGATAATTTTGGAAAAAAATAAAACAATATTTTCTTCTTTAAATAGATTATACTTGGATGAACCAAAAGTTTTGCAATATTTCCATACATGCTAGTTTCTGGAATAAACTCCAGGAATTTGAGGAAATCAAACTGATGCCACATCCAACATATAGTTTGGACTTAGCTTCCCCAAATTATATTACTTGTCCTGATTTACATCTCACTTCCTGTACTCATGACTCTTTAACAATGAAAAGGATGAGGAAACTTCGGTGAAGGAATTCTTCATCTCAAAGGACAAGATCTGGATTAAAGAACTGGCTGAAAAGTGGCTTTGGATGGTGCAATATGTTGGCTTCAACTTTGAATGCTATGTTGCTTCTTTTGTAACTTAAAGAATAAAGCAAGTAAATTTCTAAGATATTGCAAAACTTTTGACTCACCTGAATATCTGATAGAAATTTATTATAGAAAGAATAAAACTTCTTTTTCCTTATCAAATCCATTGTTCTTTTTATATGTATTTAAGTAAGCTTTTCAATTTTTTTGATGATGTCTTAGTATTCCCTTTAAGCTGTGCTGTACTTGAAAAGTTCCACAAAAATTCCAGATGAAAAAAAATAATTCTATCATAAAATTCTGTAGCTGAATAAGTAATTGTCTTTCTGATCTTGCTCTGAACCTTTTTTTTTTTTTTTTTGGTCCCTTGGAAGCCATGATAAAATTAGTAGGAATGTTGATTTCAGATTAAAAAATGATGTGGTGCCTATTGTCTTAATTGATTTGTACTAAAATGTTTTGTTTTTTTTTGCTTTCAGTGAAAAGAAACTTGTCACTTGGTTGAAGCTGTTGTTTCGGACGCAGTTTCTTGTGGATTATTATTACCAAGACTGGAGTTATGTTGCAAGAACAGGTAAGCTATGAATGAAGATCAAATTGAATGTCTTCATGTAGATTCTTTTAATTATATATTTAGAAAGAAAAAAAAACAGTGATAATTTTCTTATAAAGGTCATTTTGTACCACATATGTTGATTTACAATAAAACACTGTAAATTGAGTTTATCAATCATTTTCTAGACACAAAAATTTCTGTATTAGTATAAATATCAAGTTCTTATTCAAGAAGATTTGGGCAAAACTTAGTTTTGGTAAGTTTGCCATTTTCATTGAAAAAGAGTAATTTTTGGTGCTTTTCAATATATATATATATATCCATATATATGTCATCAAGGTGTGGTGATAGCATACATTCCTTTGACTCCTCTCTTTCACCATCTGTCCTTATGTCATCACTTTTGGTAAGTCTTCTAGATGGTATGACATGTCCACTCAGAGCTGATGGATGTAAGTTTTTGTTGGTCAGCCAACACTGGTGTGTCCATGTATAGGAGTCCATAGCCTTCTACTCAAGTTTCATCATTGTCACTCTCAAGTAGGCAGAAAAATGGAGCAAATTATTTTTCCCATTTAAATATTTTGGGGAGTGAGCTGTTCAGTTTAAATGCAACTTCTATAGTAAAGTGAACCCTTACTTTCTGTCCATTGTATCAAACTGAAATTTTAAACTATCTTTTCTAAACAAAGCTATTTGCATTTCACTTTGCGCCTTTGGAGAAGGCATGAATCTATCTTTTCTTTCTTTCCTCCACCCATGGTATGGGTAGACTGGACTCTTTAGCCTTGCTATGGCAACCCATTTAAAAGAATGAAAAATGAATTTAAACCAGCTGTATTCCACTTAAAAATTGACTTTGTTTCACATTCTACTCATGGCAGAGATGTTGGATCATCACTTATATATTATCATCACTTGTGTTAAGAATGACACCAGGATGAAATTGAAGTTCCTATTTGGTTTGAAGCTTAAAATGAATCATTATTATTTTTTAGTATTTATTTAAGCATTTGAATAAAATTTATTTATTCTCAAAATATCAAAAAAAGATAATTAAAGTGGTGGGAATAAAGAAAAAGAATTAGTGGTCAAAGAAAGAATTTTAATTTTATAGTTTTATTTTCTTAAAATGGATAGAAAGTCAAGGTTCACTTTAGTAAAGCAATGACATTGTAAACTGCCCAAATATTCATTCCAACTTATCTACCTTTAGTGTGTTAGACTTTGTTAATGATTTTATTGAAATTAACAAAAACTCAATGTCATTCAAGGATAATAAAGTCCAAAGCCAAATTTTTTGAGACACTACTAAAAAAAGGTATGGCATCAAATTGCATCTGATGGTGAGTCTCCGGTTCTGAAGATCTGGAAAGTAATAGTCTGTTTAAAAATTATTTGTATTTGATAGGAATACTTGATACCTTATTGTAAATTATTTGTATTAAGAATTGTTACTTGAAGTTATATTTGTTTACTAAGGATTATTATCATTATTATTATTGCTAGTTAGTCAAAACCATATGACTGTGTACAAACAAATAACTATTATTAAATAGAAATAATCACTTGAAACCTTATAATTATTAGGATTAGATAAGAATACTTGAAACCATACAACTGTCTGCAAATTAATTATATTTGATATCATATCATTGTGTGCCAAAAAAAACCAAACTCTTAAGAAACAACTACACAAAGATATAAATATACAATGAATGTAATTCCCTAATCTGTAGGCATAAAATAACCCTGAACAGGTTGACATACCAGTAAAAATCTATCAACCAATCAACAAACTTTTTGAGAAGTCTGGAATAATTTTTTTTATAACCAGTATTTAACCACAGATCACTTTGTTGCCTATTCTTCAACCATATGGCTTCATTTACTCATGTTTTTTTTCTTTTCTCTTTGCCTTGCAGGTTTTGACGATGCTCTCAAGTCCATGGAGCGATTAAATGTTGTTAACTTCAAACTGCCTGCTGATATCGCTGTGCGTCCATTCAGCAAAATAAAAGATGCATTCTAAGAAAGAAAAAAGGAGTGCTGGTCAATACTCGGTTCAATCCTTGTTCTTTCCAACACTTCCTCTCCACCCACCCCTAACTTTTGACATTTCCTTAGACACAGCCACATGCACACAAACACACACATTAATGTGTACTCAAGTGCAATACTCTCCCATACATGACAGTGATATTACACAAGCACACACACATATATTATGCATGATTACATGAAAGTATTAACAAAAAAAAAATCTCTCTCTCTCATATGAATACAAACATAAATGCTTGTACACAAATATTTATGTATGTATGTGTGTATAAACACAATACACTTGTATGTGTTTATACATACATATACGTGTGCATATCTGTGTCTCTAAATGATTCGGTCTAAAAAGAAAAGAAAAATCCTGTTAGAAAAATCCTGTTCAACATTTTAGCAAATCCATTTTCAAACAATATGCATCTTATAACATGTCCAGTTTATGAAAAATGTTGATTTTATTCCTCCTCATTCATATCAATACGTCCTCTTTCTCATCCTCTACTTGGTCAGATTGCTGTGCACTTCCTGCCAGTGGATGGTGTTTGGATCTCTGCCCCAAAGCCCCAAATTCTTTTGGTGGGACTGGCACACTGTTCTCTCTGTTCATATTTTTGTTCATATGTGTTTGACTTGTACCATCCACAGTATCTCTCTCTCTCTCTCTCTCTCTCTCCTCAGATGGAACAGTAACACACACACACACACACACACACACACACAATTAATCAGTTTTGGAAGATAATGGAAGCCTCTCAAAACAAAGAACATTAGGACTGTCTTTAATGAATTCTAACTTTTTGTTCTCTCTCTCTCCTCAGTTGATGTTTGTTTTTGTTGTTTGTCTTTAGCCTTCAGGGTCTTTTTTGGTTTTTTTAATGACCCATTAATTGCCTGGCAGAATTTTGAGGAAATAACATTTTTATTCCTATTTTTTTAAAATGTGATGTTCATAATTTTGTTCCCTTCTAACATATCAATTTTTGGGAGATTCTTTTTTTGTTGAGGGTGGGAAATACTGATCTGACTTTTTGTTTTTCAAATACATTCCATATTTTAATTTGGTGTTTATACTGTTTTAGGTATGAACCAGTCCACAAAGATTTTTTTTCTTTTTATATGAATTTTTGGGGGGAAGGGCTAGTAAAAAAAAAAGAAAAATTGAAAATTAAAAGATCTTGCAGGGTTTTTTTTTTTTATCTAGCAATTTATTATTTTTGTCTTCTCAGCATTCTAGGTCCTTGTTTTCTTCATATAATAGAGAGTTGATATTTCAACACTTTCTAACCTAGAAAGTGTTGAAATATCAACTCTCTTATTGTGGGACCAAGCCTTCTTTTCTTTGGTCATCACCAGCTGCTTCATGTTGCATTCTCTGTTTATAAAAGGCAAATTACTAACTGAACTTGACTGTTAGTCCTTTCTTTCGTAATCTGAACTTATGTAAAATATTCTAGAGATTTATGGAATGAGGAAAATATTGCAGTGCAGACAATTTATTTAAATCATTTTTACTTTCTGATAAAACATTAAGATGTTAGAAAAATCAAAGATTATAAGATAAGAATTATTTTTAAATTCTGAAAGACTTTCTTCACTTGGATTCTTCATTCTTCTTTTCTAATAGAACTTTCCACAATTTTGTTTTACTGACTCAGTCATATCAGTTACAATTCAGGGGATTTCAGAAAATCTGATATTTCTTTCTTTTCAGATATAGAAATGCTACTTACTGAAAAAGAAAAGGCATTTAAACATTACACTTAGAATTTCAAATTGTTTCTACACATACTGTTAAAATTTGAGATCATTTGAACAAGAATTTATTAGATTATGAAATGATATCAATTTTCTGAAACACCCTATACATTTAAATTCAGGGTATATAATCAAATTGTTTATTTGGTTTCTTGTCATATTTTCTTATATAAATTGAGAGGTAGACTCAAAATGAGGTTTATACTTTAACATTTTCTAAATAATTTTTTTAATTGCAAGAAACAGACTATTATTTTCTTAGGTAATGATGATTAATTTATTTTCAAATTTTTTCTATCTCTTTTTTATAGCCAATCACAGAGCTTGATATAGCTTTTTGCTAAGGGAATTACTTCCAGATTATCACCAAGAATTTTTTTTATTGAAGGAAGAAATAAAAATTTGATCTTTTAATGAAAATGATATTTAAAAGAAAAAAAAATGTGTCAACCTACTTTTAAGCCAGCCTCGACTTGTGAGAGAACTTTCTCTCTCTTACTTGAACTCTTACATTCCTAAAACCATTATTCATGATGTTTAGCATTAATTCTTTTTTTACTTCTTCTTCTTCTTCTTCTTCATTTGTGATTGTGAGATATAAAAGGAAATAAAAGTGAAGAATTAATGATTATTGAGTGATATTCAAGATACAAACTCATCTACAAATTTACATTCCATTAGCTGCGGAAAAAAAGTCACTAAAAAAAATGTGGTTGAAGTTGACTTTAGTATGTTTCTTTTTTTTTTTTTTTTTATATAAAGAAATGTGGAGGGTGGGGAATAGTGCATCAACCTTTAACCAGAATTATTGAACATTTTTCTGAATGATTGTCCAGGTAACAATCTAAATGCAAAAAAACAACATATCATATATCCTTAGCTTCTATGAATGTTAAGTAAGCCTTTCAGTGACCTTAACAATACAATATGCTTGCAAAATCTACATTTTTTTATTATCTTACAAGAGAGAGGAAAATAACATTTATACAGTATGATTTTGGAAAAAAAAAAGTTGTTTCTCAGCCCTGATTCCATGACACTTGAAGAAGGTTGAGCTCTCAAACTTGTTTGCCTTTTTTTCCCCTGACCCCTGAAATTTGTTTTATCTGTTTCTTGTTCCAGTATTAGCTCCTCCTCCTCCTCTTCATCCACCAATTTGTTGCTCAACTTGCCTACAAAACTTTCATTTGTTTTAATAAACATTAATTTGCTTTGTAGATTATCAATTTATAAAGCAGTGGTTTCAGGGTGAAGTGGTTGGTGATGCTCATGATGAAATGTTAACCTTAAGAATAAAAAATATAAGGCAGTCAATAATTTCTGCAATTTTCTTTAGACTTTGGAAATCAATTGCTCAAATATCAAAAAAAGGAACAGACAAGACAAAAATTGGTATGGCACTTTTACCCTTATTTCAAACCATTTACTTTAGAGCTTTTTCAAAGGAAGAAAAATATCATTTAAATATGATGGGGGCAGTGGTTTTTATATTTCTAAATGTAAGACAGTGAATAACTTCCCACAGCTGGTGGCGAATATTTTCTGAAATTTTGGGTGTGGCTTGTCAGGTAAATTCTTTACCCCCACTCCACCCCCATCACTCTTGTGAATAACAATGATCTCAGCTTTACTGAAGGACTGACCAGCTAAACATGACCAAAATGGATTATTTCCACTGTTTCACTAGTGATCAGAATGTCATTTCATATTGAATGCTCAAAACTATTCACCTTTTCACAGGTTTTTTTTTTTCATATGAAAATGAGGATGACAGATAAATTTCACTTCTCATATCTACGTTAATTCTTTCTAGACTTATATATCCAAAACTTTAATCTTAGCAATGATACAGAATGACAAACAGTGTAAATGCATATATTTCCTATTTGGAAGGTGTGTAAAGTCTAAATAAATGAATCTTTTTTCAAAATATCTAACATTTCCACAGATCTGCACTACTTCCAGTGACCATATTGACTTGTCTTGGTACATCAGTATACTTATAAAATTTACAATACCTAATAGGATTAATATTTTTATGGCATTTGAAGCAATCTATATATTGATCAAGTCTTTCATACTCTCTATTATGTTCAATATGTGCTTATGCTTCTAAAATCCAGGCAGTAAACTTGCTAACTATTCTATTCTTTTGAATGTGACTGAATATGTAAGTCTTGGACAAGTCTTGCTACCCCTCTATCTTTTTCTTTATGACATTTGCTTATCTTGCCTCGGTTCTGTTAGGAAATCTTTTGTTTGAAACACAAAGTGGCTAAAAATGAAAAAGAAATAAAGCCACAACTTAAAATTTAAATAGTTAGTGCTCTCTAACTTAAAGAATTTTGTTTCGATTCTTTTTTTTTTTTTTTTTGGTTCGATGTTTATTTTTTTTGTTTTATCTTGAGCGGGCACCTAGTAAGTGATATTTCAAATTTTTTAAAAAATTTTCATTGGAAAAAAATGGATTTGATTTTCTCCTGAAAAGAACATATTTCAACTTATTTGTAATTTTGTTGACAATTTTCTGATATTTTTTTTCAAACTGATGTTTAATATATGTTCAACACTTTAACCTCCAACTTTATTTAAGTGTAAAGAAAATTGTAGGAAAAATGCTTCCTCATAAATTTTTATAAAGTTACAAGTAAACGTTCACCCATGACAAAGGAAAGAACTGGGTTTATGAGAGTGAGGCAATAATTATTTACACCTTTTGTTATATTTCGTATTCTAATTATTAAAATTTCAATCTATTGTCTGTATCAACCTGTCAAGTTCTCTCTCTCTCTCTCTCTCTCTCTAATGATAATAATTGGCCAAATATTCAAAAAAGGAACATCTGAGACAAACATAAGTTTGCAGATGAATACTCATCCCTACCCCTCAATCATATAAAGCCATTTTGCTAGAATTTATCAGGGAGGGTTATTTTTGAATTTGCTGGGTGCCTAACAAAGAACAATGGTAAGCAAGCTAATCTCACAGACAATTAACAGTGGCTTTCAACTAGTCAAAGCTTAATAACTATAATAATTTTATGTTTTCATTTATAAACTTTTGTGGGACTAAATCCTTTAAAAAAGTCATCAATTCAAACTTCAATAGAAAAAACAAATTGTTTTTATTGTTTCCATAGAAACAATTAACTATTAAACATTTTACCATTTAGAATGAGAAAAACAAATAATTTTTGCCTCGGCTCAAACCCGGAACCTCCTTCAACTGTAATCCTCTTCCATCTGAAAAGGTGAAATGTTATCATATGTTATTAAATAACAGGTTACAACATTCTATTGACAATTTAAAATATACTGAAAAATAATGAAATTATGTATAAAATATAAAATTGCTATTTTATTGGCAATGGTGTTGTAGAAGTAAAGAATCCTGACCACTTGGATTTATGTACTTCTAGTTAGTGGCACAAATACTGACCACTTGGGTTCAAAGGGTTAAACTGAAGCATTTTCCTTGTTCCATAAATTGAGTTGAATGTTTTAGAATGTTAAAGAATTGAAAACATTTTTTTTTGTTCACAAAGATGAGGATATTGGTTAGAATAATGTAATTTATTTTCCTGCTCTTAAAATATATATATATATATATATATATATATATATATATATATATATATATATATATATATATGACCATAATCAAACTTTATCTTTGCAGAATATAGAATAACATACTATCCCTAGGGGAATTGGGATCCAGAGTCATAACAGCCAAATCCAGTTGGGGGTTACTAAAAAGTAAATGTGACATTTAGGAACAAAACACAATTTTCCCCTCTAAAATAAAATAAAGAGTGATACTCCTTAGACCTCAATTGGCCCATTACTTGATTAATTATAATCCTGCATTATCTTAATTTTCCTGAAATCTAAAAAGAAACAGAATAAATAACCTGTCTCCAGTTTTGAAATGAAATTTTAACACAATTTGAGGATTTAGTGATGACCTCTGCCATTCTCCTTCATTTCTTTTAGTACAATATTTAAATCATTAAATTCTGTAGATTTTCATTGTGTTCCAGAGATGTCAAGTCAACATTAAATGGTTCAGTCTTGAAATAAGACATTAGTATAACTAATATTAGTATATTTGTTTTTTTAGTTCATCTACCAAACTAGAATAGACCCAAGGTTGTTTTTTATCATGGGGTTTACCAGGCCCAAATTGAGACTTATGAGCATTAGTTTTTAAAATTTCTTGGTTTTGTTGCATTCCTCTTCAGGGGCACCCTAGACACTGACCAATTAACTCATCTCTTTTAGATGAGGGGGCAAATGTTGCCTGAAGGAGAGGGGGCTGGAACCAAGTAAATAGCATTACTTCATCTACCCAGTACAAATGCCAGTAAGGATTAACTAACATTAGTATAACTAATTGAAACAAATGTTAATTTTATTTTTATTTTAATTGAAGATATAGACTTTATTTCTAGTTACAAAAAACCCAACTTTGCTTTTGAATTGAGATTAATGTGTAGTATCTGCTCATTTCCCTTGGGCCTGAATCTGGGTGTTCCTATCTGGTAGTAGCACCTTCTCCATTTCAACAGAAAAGAGGATCAGAGTAATGCTTGTGTGTGACAGTTGTTGCAGAAAACATAATATTTGTTTTTCCTTTGCACATGTGTGTCAATATTGCTCTCCTTTATGGAGAGTTAATTAAATATCAACTCCATGAACACAATGTGCTGCTTGACAGCACCAGAAATGCACAAACTGCATAACTATCAATATCATTTTTGATTCCTAAGCTCATTTCTTTATTTTCATATATTTGTTAAACGTCCCACCAATGTACAAATCTGGCACAAGGCCGTTTTTAAAGGGGGTCCGGTTGCAGGGCCAAAGCCCACATGCGTCCGGCATAGCCAAAAATACCTTCGGCCCTGTTGGCATTCCCCTTATTAGGGGCGCCTCAGGCGCCAGGCAATAAACTTACACCCCCCACCCGAAGGGGGTAAAAGCCTGGTGGGGATAGCCCCCTGAGAGCAGAGGAAGTCTCCAGTCAAAAAAAGTAGAATTGAAGAACAACTTTAGGTTTGATGAATACTTAATTATTTTCAAATCAAAAGATTTTATTTGGCTTTGGCTAACAATGGCACAAGATCACACTTATTGAGTTCCCAATGTTGAAATATAGCACTAGCAATGAGTTGCAAGATTATCATGCTAAGAATTCTTCCTGTTTTTAAAACAAAAAAATGCATCAGAATAAAAAATGTTTTTTAAATTATTGGAAAGGGAGTGTATTTGTAAATATTGTTGACTAATTGATTTTCACATTTTTTGGTTTCGTGAATGTTTAGCTTCAACTTTGCATGATAGTAATAATTTTTTTTCCTTTTTTTGGTAGAAAAACTAAAAAAAATTATTAACAAATTTCATTACTCATTATTTATTGATGACATGAAAAAAAAAAAAAAAAGATAATAGAAGTGAAAATATTACAGGCCTTCGGCTTTGTCAATTTTACAAATAAACAACAAATTTGAAAAACTAACCTAAGTTTGCTCAAAGGGTTTTTTTTCCAGTCAAATGATTCAATATTCATGATCATCTCATTTTTCTCCTCTCCCCACAGTTTAAAGAATTTAAAATTGCTACAGTAATTTGCAAAGAATCAGTAACAACAAAATATCACTCAAGTATTCTTCTCATAGACAAAAGAGAAAAAAAAATTTTAAATCAATTTTTTTTTTGTTTTACAAGTAATTATTATTTGCTTAATTCAAGAAAACAACAACAACTGCCATTCAATATTTAATTCAAATTTAATTTTCATCATGGCTTGGCTTTGTGAATGAAGATGTCAAAAGGGATGGTCCACATTGATTGCTGGCACATTCAGGGCTGACAAGGCCAATGTTGGACAGGATGGCAGTGTTGCATTTTTTCTTCCTCCTGAACTTTTCATCCTTAATTAATGTTAATCAAGTTTTTCAACAATTCTCTCAGTAATCAGTAAGAACATTTTTTAAATATTGCGGTGATTTTGTTTTTATCTCTGTACTTTTCATTAGACATTAATGATATTTCTATTGATGGTTCTCCACTCATCATCAGGTGACATAATAAATGTTACTAACAACTGATTATGGATGCAATTGGATTTAATAAAATAACTGAGAAACAATGATTATCATTAGTCAGAAAATGAATTTTTTTTTTGTTTTTAATGAATGACTTTTCATGATTATTTAACTACTTTTCATGTAATGACTGACTTTTTAAGACCAAATTTTCACCTCAAAAACCAGGGGTTATTCATTACTTGAGATATGATTTTGAACACTTCTAAGCTTACAGTCATTCATGATTAAAAAAATACGTTTTTGTGGCTAAAAATTAGGGGTCATTCATTATATAAGTATATATAAACTTTTAATTAATATTCAATTCAGTTTTTTTCTCTGATCATTAATTATTTTATGTTTGTATTGCTTAATAATATGACTCATTCTTTTGATTTCATTTTTTGCAAGCCAAAAAAAAAAAAGATGACTGGAGGTGAGTTGATTTCATTCCAATTTCAGTCAATTTTATCTTAAGATAAATTTATTATGTAGATTTGATGTGAAATAAAAAATGATTAATTTTTACCTATTTATTAAAATTTAAAAGAATCTATCAAAATCATAAAATAAATATGAAAAGCTAGCAATGTAATTCCTTAAGAGAAATATTTTTTTAAAATATAGAAAATTTGATTATCAAAATAAAAATGAGTTAAAAATTAATCAAGAATTAATGACTCCAAAGATTTGTCTAAAAGAAAGTTCTTTTTAATCAGATACAATCTCCCTATCATCCCTAGACATAATATTTCCTACTCATCCCCTATTGTCCCAAATTACCTTATAATTCACAGTTCTATAAATGATTATCAAGATGATGAAAAAACAAACTTATTTAATGGGAAATAAATAAAAATCCTAATGCCAAATTTGTAAAATCATTTTGCTATAAAACAGATGTAATTATTTTTTCCTCAGAGACAAAATGGGAGAATTAAACAAGACAGACAATAAAGAGGTTTTTTTTCCCCTAAGTAATATTCTTTTATAAAGTTAAGAGAAATTAAGGATTATAATAATTTATCAAGATTATAAATATGCATGGCAATATTTTGAATAAATATGAATCTTATTTAAATGTACAAAATAAGTTTAAATTTCAGAAATACACAATAATATAAATTAGGTGTTCAATTAAAAAAGTGATAAGCTTATAAAATTTAAAAGAAACTATCAAAATCAGAAACTAAATATGAAATACTAACAGTATAAATCCTCAAGGAAAACGGTTTCAAAAAAATATTTTTCCCTTATAAAAGAAAAAAAAGCCAAAAAAATTAAAGAATAAAAAAGTTAAGCAATGAAAATTTTGAATTCTTTAATTATTAAAAAAATCTGTTTAAAAAAAAAGTTATTTTTTAATTAAATTGGTTTTTGCTTTTTATGTTGTTTTTTTTTTAGATACAGTGACACTTTAACTTTCAGAGAATAAAATAGGGGTAGGGACAGAATTGAAGACTAGTTTTAAAAAAAAAGAATACCTTTTCTTTTTAACAAATATATTCCAATCAGAAACTGGTCGAATTTAGCAACCTATGATTCCATCCAAAGAGTTTTGTTGGTAAAAACTTATAACTACAAACTTTTCTAAAAACTTACAGAAAAGTCAAATAATCCTAAAGTTTTCTTTGTATATCAATTTAAATATCACCTGCTGATGGTCAGAAATTTATTGATCAAAATCACATATCTTTAAATGTGATATAAACTTGAATTTTTGGATCTTGCTTTCTGATAAATGTGTCCAATAACGCAAGAAACTTTTGACACAAGCAGATTTTCTCTTTAATTTAGAAATTCTCCGGAAAATTTATTTGAAACTACTCAAAAATAATTTGATAAAATATTCTTCATTTTCAAAATATGTCTATGTCCTTTGCCCACTAAAATATTTCCTCAATAATTAAAAAATTTCATTCTAAAACTATTTTTTGATTCAATCAATGATTTTTTCTGTCTTCTATTTAAGAGCTAATTATTTCCCTTTAATTCAGCTATTTCACTCAAATCATCAGAAATTGTATTCTATTTATATACAGGTGTGTGTGTATATATATATATATATATATATATATATGTGTGTGTGTGTGTGTATGTGTGTGTGCACTCCTCTAGACACATACACACATTAACGTGTGTGCATATCTATTTTGGTCTGTGTGCTCCCTTTTCACTTACCAATTTCTGATATGCTCAATCCATAACAAGAAAAACTGACCCACAAAGAATATAATTCAAACATTTAAATTCTTAACTAATTACTTAATTCTAAAACATTTCTTTGTATAACTTTCTCTCCATCATAAAATGAATAATTAAAATTCAATTCTCAGTTTAGGCATCTTATCTTGAATTTTTTTTTATATCTCATGACAGTTCAAAAGATTATTAAGCTTTTTGGAAAGTTCATCAAAATTGATTAAATATAGGCAATTCTATTTCAATATGTTATCTGAAACAATTCGCTAGACATTTTATATAACAGCTAGTTAACTTCAATTGTAAGAAAATGACCATATTAAAGTTTTTGATATTTTATAAGTACAATTGTAAAATTCCTATCCATTTATCCATGAGCTAAAATTTAAGAAATAAATGATGGCATTTTCTTTGTCAAGTTTAAAAATAACAGAAACTGCAATTTCTACCTTGTCATTAAATGAACAGATTACCAATCATCTTTTTTATTTAATATTAAAAAGTATTACACACATTCATGTGTTGATTTCTCAGATTTTAAAAATGTCCTGACCTCCTTTCCTGACCAATGACAACATTCAATTCACCATTGAATAATTATCAAGTTTTATTGATTAAGTTTAACATAGCATAGAATTCTATTTCTACTATGTCATCACAAGAGTTCACCGCTGATGTAAAAATAATAATATATATATATATATATATATATATATATTTCCTAATCTTAGCCTTTTCTGAAACAAGGCTACATTGTACTGTATTTATTTAGGATAAAACAATGGCATGCAAAACAGCCTAACAGATGCCCTTATTCTCTCATATAAATTAACTTCCAAGTTTTTCAATCTCAAAAGCAGCAAATTGTTTATGAGTTACTGACAACCAAAGGCACAATAGTTATTTGAGTTCAAATCCTGAATGAAGCTGTTTGCATTTCAGAAAGCACTAATACTCTTGAGAAAAGTATGCATCCAACTATTCTCTATCCAGTTATGGGTAAATAGACTGGACTCTTTAACCTTGGTATGGCAACCAGTCTAAGAGAAGAAAAACTGAATTCAGACGTTAAACTCTGCTTAAAAATTAACTGTGTGTCACATCCTGCTTGTGATGGAGGGGTTGGATGAATCCATACTTGTGACTATATTAAAATCAGATACAATCTCCCTATCATCCCTAGACATAATATTTCCTACTCATTCCCTATTGTCCCAAATTACCTTATAATTCACAGTTCTATAAATGATTATCAAGATGATGAAAAAACAAACTTATTTAATGGGAAATAAATAAAAATCCTAATGCCAAATTTGTAAAATCATTTTGCTATAAAACAGATGTAATTATTTTTTCCTCAGAGACAAAATGGGAGAATTAAACAAGACAGACAATAAAGAGGTTTTTTTTTCCCTAAGTAATATTCTTTTATAAAGTTAAGAGAAATTAAAGATTATGATAATTTATCAAGATTATAAATATACATGGCAATATTTTGAATAAATATAAATTGTTTTCCTTTTTTTCTTTTGATATAAATTTTAAATATTCAAAATAACTTACAAAAGTACACAATGAAATTTGAATTCTTTGACTTTGAAGGACATTGTTCTTCATAACAAATTTAACTGAATCAGAACAAAAATCTTTTAAATGAATAAGACAAATAAATTTCAATCACATTTTTCCATCTATCCAAGGTAAAAAAAAAAAAATTGCCTCTTCATTTCTATTTATTGATTTGTCTTCTTTTAATAATGACGTATATCGATTTTAAATAAATATATACACAATGTTTCTTGACAGTTAACACATGCTAATCAGAATGCATTCTTTTTGTGGGGGAATAAAAAAAAAAAAGTTAATTATTTTACTAGTTAGTGTCAACATTATTTGAATAAAGAAAACATCTCCTCCATACTTGTTATGGTCTGTACATTTTTATACTTGAACTATTTAGGATTTTTCAAGAATACAAATCTAAAGTCAACTCCATGAAAACTAGACAAGATTTTGTTTTTATTACCAAGTTTTCAAGTTGAATTTTTTAAAGTTGCCAATCAATTTGAAGTGGTGGGGGTCAGCAGGGTAGAATTTAATCATAGAATATTGTAATAGTTGGAATCGTCCCAAAACCAGTTCTTTAACAAGAGTTCCATAAAAACAGTAGATTAAAAATCTAATTGAGGTAATTAGGATTTAGATCTTTGGTAAATCAAACACTGCTTATTTGTAATGCAAAAAAAATCATTTTTTAATTTTTTTTTATTTGGAATCTTTGTAGGAATTTAAACCAAATCAAAATCTTCCCCCCAAATCTCATAAGTTTTCTCATTTACACGATTTTGTTTCAATAATTGGACAAAGCAGATAATTGACTGGTTGTGGGTACCTGACAGTGAAGCCTGTTTTGCATTTTTATGAAATCTAACAAGTGTTAATAAACAAATTTTTTTAATGTTAATTAACCCTTATCAATTGACGATGGTTGGTGATTCATTCATTTTTATGTTAATTAGATCTACTGTCTTATCACCTGTAGACGGTTGGTGATTAGCTTGTTAAAATATTAAGAACCAAGCCAACAGAAACTAGAAAATCCAGGCTACTTTTTCTTTTTAACTCCAAAAGTTACAAGCTTTGCACCTTGGAGTGCCTCGGTTGGTATAATGATTAGCAAGCTAGACAAGCAAACCTTCATGAGTGAGTTTGAGTCTCATTCATTCAGCCTTTCGTCACATCTGAGCAAAAAGCTTTTAATAAATTACTACAAGTCCTGCTTCTTTGTAGTAATTCATTCATTTTTTTTTTTTTTTTTTTTTTTGACAATGATCTCTCACACTAGAAAGGAATTAATTTGATAATTGGGGGAAAATAATTAATTTGTTTATATTCTAGATAGAAACAAAAAGAATAACAAAAAGTCTTTCTTTTCTTAATAATTGACTTTGCCAGGTATTAACAAACATTAAAAAAAATTATTATAATTGAACTTTTTTTTTTTTTTTAGTTTTCCTATTTCACACACACACACCCAACCATCTTGATTAATGATCAAATTTATGAATGAGTTATTCATCAATAGACTTGAAAACTTCAGTCTTCGAAAATTAAGAGCTAAATTTAAATGATATCAAATAAGTGGATTAATCAAGATGTTTACACACACACACACACACAACTATCCAACAATTTTCTAACAATAAACACCAAGAAACATTACAAATGCTGATACTACACTTGTCTCATTGATTCACAAGACTCCTCCTCCTCCTCACATCTCTACATGTGGATGACAAGTCATTTTAGATATTAACCCTTTTTGTAGGCAGAGCAACATTTTAATCGTTTCATCTGTAGCTCAATGTAAGGCAATTTCTTGTCGGCTGCTCGTCAACTAATTCAATGTTAGTATAGAAGCATCACTAGGAAGCCCCATTACATACACTGCTGCGGGAATGTCATAGAATTCCTGTCACATAATATAGTCACAATTGCTGATCAAATCATCAGGTTTTGTTTTTTATATACGATTGTTTGAACATACCCTCAATATTTTGCAAATTTTTTGAAAATAATTCACCTATTTGACAAGGATTCAAAAATTCATCATCTGCCTGTGGAAAAGTTAAATTTTTTTTTTCTTTTTCATTCATTAAAATAAAATTTCAGCTTTTCTAACAAAATTCACCAGAAACCTTATAGAAAAGAAAACTTTATGATCCCTGATACTTTGAGCTCTCATCACCATTTCTTGAAGCCAAAATTTTTCTCTAAAAACACTTAACAAAAAGAGGTGGGAGGGGAGGAGATGAATAAGAATAAAACAGCTTATTTACCCTGCTCACCTTCACTTAGACTTTTTGGTTTATGGGCTTTGGATTATTTATTTTATTTTTTTTCAAGTCTTTCTTTTCCAACAATTTGATTCTTCAGTATTGCTGCTCACACTCCATTGTGCAATATTTTATTTTTATTGCTATCCTGGCAAAAATACTTTTTCTTAAAGAGGGGTTGAGTTTTTTTGGGTTGGTTTTTTTTTTAGATTTGAGCCTCAACTTATTTTTATTACATTTACACAAAACCAACAAAATACATTTTTTAAAAAATGTATTGAAAATTATGAAATATTTTTTATTAAAATGTGATGATTATAGATTTTATGTGACTGACTTTTGTGACTTAAAAAAAAATTCAGTGAAAGAAAAGATAGGAGCCCTTCCATCTGATGGTCAGTCTAACTGTAAAATCTTCAATATTTTCATGTTAAAAGATAGATACACACACTTGTTTTTTTTGTTGTTGTTTTATTTCCCCTTCTTTTTACTTGCTTCCTGTGAATTTCTGTTTTCATCTATAGAGAAACAGCCCCCCCCCAATCTCTCTAAACTCTAAAAATTACTTTCTCTCTCCCCCATTTGTCTCCTTGCCTGTAAAGAGGGGGCTCTTGCCATTCATTGTTCCTGACAGGTTTGTACTCTGTGTCCTTATTTACCTGACCCCACCCCACCCACCAGCTCATTATTTTAGGAGGAAGCAAATCTCCCTATTGTAAGAGGGGGGGAAAAAAAAAAGAAGCAAAAACAAAGGTTTGTTTCTTGTTTTTATGCTGTAGATCAAAAGAATTTGAGCATCAACAAAACAAAATATCATAAAGATTCATTTAATTCTCAAATGCTGTTTGTTGTTTATTTCTTTTTACGTCTGCAAAATTTATCACAGATCAATTATTTTTAGTTAAATTTAGAATTTAATCATTTTGCTTTTAAGAATTCGATAAAAAGAGTTCAAAGGTTACGGAAACTCTATAAGAACAATTAATCTGATACAATGAATTTACCTGCGATAAATTTATTGGTGATAAATTTCTTCCCAATTTTCTTGTTTTTTAAGAAATTAAAAAGAAGTCTTAAATGGAAAAAGTTGTTTTGTGTTGTCAATATCAAGAGATTGCATATCTTTCATGGGAATATATTTTTAAAAAATAGTTGACATTAAATAGCATTCACGATAAATATGCATTTTTCTTTTATTTGGCCAAGAACACAATCATTGAAAAATTGAAGCTAAAAAAGACTGAGAAAAAAAATTTTTTTAAATAATATATAGCCACCCTTGTAGATCAACAAAATTGATTCTGCTGGTTAATTCTTGACCCTTCAACAAAGATTCTTTCATTTTCTTAATTTCATTTGTTCACTGACTTTAAACATCTCAATCTAGTGAATTTTTCTTATCAGAATAACACTGAGATAAGTGGTTTCAGCTGAGTCATCACTCTGCTGTCACTAACAATTAAAAATTGAGTTATGACAAAACAATAATCTATCTGCAATATTCATTTTCATTAACAGCATAAAAAAGTGACAAGTGCTAGGTTAGTTATATTCAATTACACAAAAGCAACAAAAAAAAATTATCAATTTCAAACCAAATCTGAAATCTTTTAAATCCCTATCAATCAGTCAAAAAATTCTGTAAATAAACCCCTTTTTGTTTTTGCTGTACCTGATGAAACATGAACAAAACAAAGCATTTAATTGTCCAAAAAAAAAAATAAGCATGTCAATGACTCTTGTCAAAATGAGAAATATTTTAATTTATAAAATCTGTCATCTTCCCAAATAAGCAATTTCTACAAAGTATTTTTGCATTTAGCTCTGGAGCGGCTCAAACACATGCTCTCTCCAGATCAAATCTATACGGATTATTTATTTATTATGTTGAAACTATTTTTATAACCAACATTTCCTAAGACATTTAATTAAAAAATAGATTTTCTAGTTAATGTTTCTACTAGTTCATATCATGCCACGAATTTACTGTTATATACACATTCATTCCAATAAATAAATGGTTTCTTCCCTATTTGCTTTATTGCGGTTTAACATTCGAACTGGTAGAAATTACAGACCTCCTTCATATCTTAATATCTGGTCCTTTGTGTCTCAGTCTTTCAGTTTTGAGACACTTCCTCTAATAAGAAAGATACAAACAAATGTAATCTTTTTGTGAAAACATTTGTTTATAAAAAGTTATCTTTTTCTGTCTGATTAAAATGCAAGAATCACTTCCTGTTCTGATGAAATTTCTAGGAGTCCTGTCGATTCATTTCAAATCAAACATGAATAGAAGAACAGAAATCCAGGTAACATCAAGATAAAACACTATGCACCAAAACTGCATGAATCTATCAACCTCTGCTGAAAAAGCATTTTGAAGAAAAGCAATTATTCATTTAAGAAAATTTCAGAGAAGTGAGTTTGAACTTGTAAAACTGCAGAGTAAATTTTTCACTAAATCTAAATGAAGAATTATTATAAACTATTGCAATTAGATTAAAATCTTTTTCATAGTTGTTATCATTTACTAAGTTTCACTTAATTTGCTTATTGCGTTGGCTGTTAACATCTGACTTGGTTTGTTGCTGATGGTTTTTGGGAAGTCAATGAAGTCAACCAAATTGTCGATTAAAATAAACATTGGCTTTAAGAGACCAATCATGAGATATAAATAAATAAATTTTAATTATTTCTTTTTACATCATTTTTAGACAAAATCTTAGAGCTTTTTCTTTTTAGTAATAAAAAGAAGTTTAATTTTTTTTTTTTTATTGAAGATAGAATATCAGGAATGTGACTATAATAACAATAAAGAGAAGGATTTTTTGTCTCCATCAGTAGAGAATAAAATGGAGATTTGGAAAGAAAAACTTTCAAATACATACTAAAAAAAAGTTTTTAGTTTTTCACTTTTAGCTGAAACAGAAATTGAGAAAAAAATGTTTAAGATGAGTGACATTTTTGCAACTTCAAATAAATAAAAATCCACAGATTGACATTGTAAAAAGCTCTTTATTAAATAAAAAAAAAACAACACAATTCAACAAAAATTTTCTCTTATTTGAAAGAAATTCTAACATTTTTGTTGTTACTAGAAAATTCATAAATGTTTTTAGATTGGACACATCTGAAATTAGAGTTTCGTTTTTCTGTTATTTTTTTTATGTGTCAAAACAGACATCTTTAAATCTTGAAGGATATTACAAGAAAACTTTGGAAATTGTAAAAATAAATCTTAAATTTTTATGAAGAAAATAAATCAATGAAAATTTTCCTAAATTTGCTTATACATTTTATGATTTTAAGGTGATCGTTGTTGTAGTTAAAACAAATGGGACATAGATTGCCTTATGGTTGAAATAATTGCATATTTCTCATTAGTGCCAGTACTCAGGGGTTCAAATGCAAGTAAAAGCCAGAAATTTAATTTTCTAGGTAAGCAAGCTCCACTAGAAAGACTGACACTAAACAATCTTCCTCTCTTTCTTTTGAACTTATACTGTATTAAGCATAGTAAATGTAAATCCTTTTTTATCATTTCTACTTTGGTTAAATTTTGTAACTTACAAATTTTGAAAAGGTTATTGATATTCTTCAAAACATTTAGACTAAGACAAAAAAAGAATGAAAAATACTAATAATTCCTTTTCTAAAATCTCCCTATTTTTACTTTTGACATTTAGATAATTGTTATTTTATTTTATCTTTTAATTTTAGTTGCTTTTCATCACAATTCACTTGAGTCATAAGTTTTACGACTGCAATGGACTGCATTTATGAGAGACAAAAATAAAGGATAAGCGCTCTGTGCAATTAAAATTTAAAAAATGAAAGAAAATCAAGTGTGAAAGTGCTAAACTTTATTTTTTCCCTTGAATCTTATTTCAAGTGGAAACAAAAAGGGGATACAAGAAAAATATCTCCACTATACTTGTGGGTTACATTTGCTTAGGCTAAGTCTGCACAAATAAATCTATAAAAAAAAAAAATTCACTCTAGGTATCTTAGCATTCTCTGACCATGTGACTGGAATCCAGCAACTTCCTGGTCATCTTAGACTTCTCCTTGTTACCAGACTATAATACCTTCTTTGCTTTAATCTCCTCCAAGAGAAAGTTTCCACTTCTACCAACAGTAAAAGGAGGGGTGATAAGAGTAGGCTTTTGTAGCCCAGTGCCTTTAGTCATGGCCCTCGCTAATACATATCATGGAGGCCATGCTCTAGTCCCTTCTGATCACACACAGGAGGTGTAGGTATGATGGTTGTGGGAGAGCACTGTCCCATTTCATAGTGAGAAAGGGCCTAGAAAAAGAAGTTTAAAAATTGTCCACTTTAGCCCTTCAACCTAGATGGGTAACTAAAACAACTAAAGCACACAATTGAAAATATTTTAAAAAAACAGCAAATTCTTAAAGATTAAAGTGCAGAATGTCCATAAACTTTTTCACCTTCAAACCTCTGCTGCAGATGAAATAAAAACAGATGAACTGCACTAATTGCAGCAGAGCTTTGAACTCAAATACAAATATTGCAATAGAACCTGTTTTTTCCCCCAAGTATGGCTCACTTGTTGAACTAATAAATAGATACACTTTTAGAAAGGTCTAGCCAAAGAAGCAGACTACATTCATAGAGTGGGATTTGTCATCAAACTCAACCACATAACATACCACCCTGATTCTCCTATGGCTACAAATGGGCACATCATCACTTTGCACATTTCTTAGATCAACCCTAATCGTAACTGAAAATGAAGCAAAGATACCTTTTACAACTTGACCAGACCCTCCAGTCAGTTCAATAGAGACTTTAACGTAGCCTTCTAGTTACCAAACAAATACTTGATGAGTAAGGAAGACTAGCGAATTTAAATGGAGTGGAATATAAAAAATTTATTGTCTTCACAAGTTCAAAGACATTTCTGGTTTATGATGAAAGAATATCTACAATTATAGAAAAGGGTTATTAAAGTAATTCTCTTTCCAACAAAGCAGGATTTTCTGCATACACAACAATAAAATAAATTTCAACTATCTAAAGCAGATATGAAAATCCAGCTGTTTACAATCAAACGAGACTTGAAGAAGATTTGTAAAAAAATTAATTAAACAGTATTGTTCATCCCATTAACTTTTCTTATCATGGAATAAATCCCTATGGATTAAAATCCTCATAAAATTAGAAAAATTCTATTTTTTTAATTTTTATAAAAGATAAAAAACAACATGAATATCTGAATCATCCCTATTTTGTTACCCTTACAAATGTCACTTTGGGGATAATATATCCCCAAATAAATAAATGTGCAAGATTGTCTAACATTAACACTGACCATGGTCCAGTTGGTCAATGGAATCAAGGATTAATAAGAGAAAAGGAAGACAAAGCTGGTTTGCCATTTTTTTTAAATTTTCTTTTTAGGATAATTTTTGTCTTCAAAATAAAGAAAGACTAGTTGTACATAAATAAGAATAGAAGGGGGGTGCAATTGTCTACAGCAAGGTTATTCCTGATAATTGGAAAACAATCTGATCAAATTCACACAACTACAATATTAGTCTGAAAAAATAAACATAAAAATACTAACACCACAAATGTACAGATAATTAATTATCTCTTTATGGAACAAATTTACAATATATTAAAAGAGTTTAATGTGAAATACATACATGCATACAAGTGAACAAGCAAAAAACCTGCAAAATTTTTGCAACCAGTATAACAAAAGTGACAGACTAATTCAACCCCCTCCCTACTTTATACCATAGGGAGGTGCTGCCTCAGAGTTAGAATTCCCAGGACCAGGTACAATTCTTTTTTTGTAGCATCTTGCTTAAAAATGAATGAAGTACTTTTGCTTAGAACCACAATGCTAAGGTGCCTTGCAGTGTATAATAGTTAGTAGGTAGACTAGTAGATCATTACTAGTGAGTTTGATTCTTACTGAGTGCCGTTGACATCTGGTCTTGTGCCATAACTAAACTACGAGACAAAAAATTTTATTAACAATTTATCCCTAATTTAATGGGAACTCATTTGAAAAAAATTCAGTTTCAAATCCAGCTGAAGGTAGAGTCATTTTACTTCATTCAAACAGGATTAACTCAAAACTATTTACAAATTAATAAGAATTATTACAGGTTGAAATTATTCTATGATTAAGAAAGAAAAATTACTAGGGGACCATATGCATAGGAAATATTTTAATTGTAAAGTCTCTTGAACTAGTTGCAGAAATAAATAAATATCTTATTCCAATTTAATCAGAACTACTTTACCATTTCAAAATAAGAATCTATTAAATCCCCAAATTAATTTTTAAAATTTTGTGACTATCAAAACATATTATCAAATTAGAACCTGAATTTTAGTAATTTCAATTTCATTAAAACTTGTGGCCTCTGAACAACAAGCATCAAGAATGTAGATACCTTAAAGTCAAAAGCAGTAAGCAAAGTCAGTGACCTTAGTCGAGGGCGACCTGAAGGCTCCCTTTTCAATAGCTACTACATCAACATGTAGGGGAGGGCGCTACTCCATTCTCTGGATTACTCCACTTTACCCTTGATCCTTACCTTATAATGCTGAAGGTTAAGCAAGATGGCATCAAGTACCATTTTTTTGAGTCTTTGGTATGACTCGACCTGGGATTGAATCCTGGTCTTCCGGACCATTGGCGAACACTCTACTTATCAGGCTTCTAAAAAAACCTGTACAAAGGAACATAGGATAAAGGAAACTCACCATTTCATTCGGGTGAACCAAGAACAATCCTTAAGATCCAAACAAAGGGAATATTTTCTATTTAGGCATAAGAAAGAAAAAAAAAAAGAAAGAAATCTTACTTTCGAAATTTACTTAACTTTTTTGCTTTGATGTAGTACAAGGCCATATAAATTCGGTACCCAATGAGACTCAAACTCACTCGTGAAGGTTTGCTAGCCTAGCTTGTTAACCATTACCTCACCTGAGTACTTTACTCATACAAGGAGATGAACAAAAAATGAAAATCATTGAATGATATACAAACATTTTAAACCACATCTGACAAAAAGTGGAATTTCAGTAATTAAAAAAAATAAAAGAAAAAAAATCTTAAATCACAACTAATGAAATAGATACAAAAATGGCAGTTTATTGAAGTCCATGAAAATTTCCCTTTCTTTTAAGGCAAACATTAAACTGTTAAATTTTCAGAGGAAAAAAGATACCCATTTTTTACTCCAAATAAAAAAAAGCATTTGAACTGTTCTCACGTCATTTTAAATTCAAAGTCAGATATATTTGCTGTGTGAGTTATAAACTGAAGATTTCACATAAAAATTTCCAGTTAAAATCTGAAGAAAATTATTCAAGAGAAAGAAATGAATGAAGGAAATATTTGAACCAGAAAAAAACCTGTGAATTTGGTTGTGTTATCTTTTTGCTTTAAAGTAATTGAAACAGGTGCCCTTTCCATTAACATAAATTTGAATATGCAAGTTTTAATGAAAGATATTCAATTAAAAAGAAAAAAAAAAGGTAAAATTATTGCATAAATAAAACAAAACGAAGTTGAAATAATAATTTAAAAAAAAAACGAGTTATCATTAGCATTGGACAACTTTTCTTTTTTTTTTTTTGGTTTCTACAATTTCTACTTTGAAACGTGTTTTTGGCAAAAACAAAAAAAATAACTAAAAGTAAAAGAAGAAATGAATATTGTATTTACAATTAGTTTTAAAAAGAAAAAAGAAAACGAAAAACTCGACACATTAGAAAGCCAGAGAAGCAGATTTAATCAAAAATCGATAATTTTTTGGAATATCAAATCGTCAATAAGAAAGACGTACCTTTTTTACTTTTTCTTTTTTTAAAGGAGAAAACCGGGTTGGTAAATGGAAACGTGTCAAATGTTCGTGTATTTTCGCAAAGTAAGCGAAGGGAGATAACTCTAAATATTTTTGTACCTTTTTTGGTACGTAGATTCAAATAGATGTTGGATTGTAAAAAAAAAAAAAAAAAAAATTGTATTATTTTTTTCTTTCTCCACCCCACCCCCAAGCACCTAAAAAGTTAAGGACCACTGAATCAGTAATGAAGATGTAGATATATGTACATAGGTGTTTTTTGCATATAAACAGATTTAAAAAGTGGACGGTAATATTAACTTCATAAACAAAACTGGAAAGTGAAAGAATATTTTGAGGATCAAAAAACAAACTGGGATTCTAAAATGATGGCCTCTAAAAACTTCAAGACCAAACCAGAGATGGCACTCTGAGGTTGATAGAGTGCAGCACTTAAGCAGATTAGTTATGCCACCACCCCCGCAAAAAAAAAAAAATTTTTGATTCGTACAAATAATCTGCCTTTTTTTGGGTTTGAGACTTGAAAGACCTTCATTAATTCATTAGTTTTAATTGTACACTGAAACCAGTTCATTTATTTACTTGTAAAATCCCCAATAACCAAGATATGTAAATATTTATGACTTAAGACTATAATCACTTTCCTCAAAACAAACAGCAATCAAAAAAAAAAAAAATTTTTTTTTTTGCTGTTTAAAAATCCCAATCATCAAATTATATTTTAAATCTTTCATAAAAAATAATTTCTAACTTAAAATAATTTTAATCTGGGACAACCGAAATAGAAAAAGTCATTTTAAGGGTCATCAACTTTCGGGTTTAACAATATTGTTTAAAAAAAATGTAAGTTAATTTTCATATGAAATTTTTTTAAATAAACGAAGTTAAAATTCGACTTAAAATAGAAAAATTTCCCAGTAAGTCTCCAACATATCATACTTAGACTTAAAGGTCAAAATAAAAATTCAAGTTGAAAAATCGGTACAATCTGCTTTCTGTGGTCCCCTAAGGTGCTACTAAAAGCTGCCCAGGCCTACAGACACTAACATATGACAAATTCTAATGAAAGATTCGAACATTAAAAAAATCAACCAAATATATTGAATTCAACCATGAAAATATATTTCATTTCTACATACCTTCATACACTTTGGATGAAAAACTAATAAGCAACAAAAAAACTTGAATAAAATTTAATTTTTTGTTAAAATTTTCATTCTATTAATAAGAAGAAAGTTTGAAGAATGTTCTGGTATAAAAATTACTTGTGCCCATCAAATAAAATGAAAAAATTGCCCTTAAAAATACTGAGAAGCTGTATTTTGAACAAAACTACAGAAATCAAATTATGCTGGAAATATTTTTCCAAATGCAAAACTGCAAGTATACATTTATAGACAGCTTCTTTGACTAAATTGTTTTAAATATTGAAATGATTTTTAAAAGGACTAAATTGTTTTGTATAATTAGTTTTTAAAGTTTCTATAAATACTGAAGTCTTAAAAATAACTGTAACAGTTTTTAAAATTATTTGGCAATATGGTATAGCCAAAGTACTGGACTATGTTTACCCGTGCTATCGTGATATAAAGGTCATAAAAGATGAACCAAATATTAACAAAATTGCTAGATTGGCACTTAACAAAATTGCTAGATTGGCACTTAACAAAATTGCTAGATTGGCACTAACAACACACATTATATATATTTTTAAACATAAAATATGGAAAAAGAAAAAGAAATATTCAGATGATGTATTTTTTAAAATGAAATTTGCCAACATTTTGGTTTTGACAACCATCTTCAGGGCAATGTAATTGACATTTTATATTGCTCTCAAGATGGTTGTAAAAAGTAAAACATTAGCAAATCTCATATAAAGAATACATGATCTGAATATTTTGTTTTTTCATATTTTATGTTTACATACCATTGAATTTATTTCCATTTTTCTCTTTATATAAAGATCATTCAAAAGTTCTAAGCCTCACCAAGATTTTAAATTTGTCACAAACCTCACATGGGCCATAACGACTCAGAAATTAAGACAGAAATCTGAATTAGTTTTTATAGTTTTATAAGAAATGGTAGTGCATAGCCACAGCGAAAATGTTCAGCTATGGCTCTTCTTTCTTGGAGAGGATTAGAACATTTTTAACGACCCTCATATGCCTTTACACACGTATATACAATATTTTAAACAAAGTTAAATTTCTTCTAAACCAAAGGTAACAGGATTTCATTATCTAATGGAATATATAATTAAAATGGATATTATTAGTTATTATTTATTACCAAACTCTACAGCATTGAAACTGAACACAAATATGAATATGTGGTAATCTAAGAATAGTTACACACCTTTTATATATCTGTACAATTTTTATTTTTGATTGTAGAGATTAGTAATACCTAATAATATCTATTTTGACTATAGAATATTCTACAGGAAATAATAAAATCCTTGTATTTTTGGTTTAAAAGAAAATCATATATATATATATATATATATATATATATATATATATATATATATATATATATGTCTTCAAAGGTGAAAAATAAATTAAACTTATTTCAGAAGTAACCAACAGTGATTCCTAGTCAGAATTGAAAGACTTTAAATTTCTTTAATTTTTTTTGATCCCATTAAAGTTTTTGAAATGCTGTTTAAAAAGATATTTTTGTAAAAAAATATAAAAAATAGAAACAAAAATCCAGAAACTGGGAATTTTTTGCAAATTGTATAAGATTTTTTTTAGTTGTCCTCCCAGTCAGTGGATTGAATTTTGTGGACCCTTATAATATGTGCATCCCTATTGTTCCTGCACATTAGCCCTTCATCTGCTGCTACCCGGCTTTATTTGAGAAATTTCCTTCTTCAGCTGTTTCTATGATTGTCAGCTGATTACAACCTGGCAATAGTTTCAGTTCATTTTTTTGGCCTTCATCAGGAAGGCAATTTCCATTTTGCCAGCCTTGTAGCTTTTTCTCTCCATCATAACAATGATAATGCCAGTCCAAATACTGATGGCCAAAGTTGCAATAATTCCTGCTTTGACCAAGACCATCACTAAATAAAGCCTATCTGTGTACATTTGGGATGAGGACATGACACACAAAGAAAGGCCGCTCAACAAGGCCAGCAAAATCCAAAAAAGACGAATCAGTTGCAAACCTTCAATGCAACTTTCAAAGACTTTGTCAGCTTCTTGTAGAAGACCAGTCAGAACAGGCAAATCCATCGCAGGACACGCTTGGGCTATCAAATAAAATTGAAAAATTTTTTAATTACTGTATCTGAAAGACATTTTAACCTTTTTGGCTCTAACAACATCACTATTTTTCAGAGGCCTAATAGTCAAAGAACAAAAATACTAATTGTCATATGACTTTTAAAAAAAGAAGAGAAATGTCAAAATTTTAGGATATCTAAAGCAGCACAACTCAAGATGCTGGTACCCAAGTCACCAACTGCCAGTCTGTGGTGGGTTTCCAGTTTCACATTATCATAATATATATAATGTGTAATGTAAAAATGAAAATGTATAAAAATACTTTTTCTCTATTGTTTGATATTATTCTTTTCATATGTTGTGATACAATACTACAGTTTGAAACACTTGGAACTTGGTCATAAATCAAATAATGATATGACACAAATATAGTACCAGGTTGTGGCACATTAGAAAAGTATCCTGCTGGTAAATTACATCAGATAATTTGAGAAACATTGATCTAAAATACAAATTAAAGAAGTTGTAAAAGTGTTCTTGTTTTTTTTTTTCAGTAAACAACCCATTGGAGAAATTTTCTGGGATATGAGAATACATTTATACATAACCATATTTCAAAGATAAAAATTTTTATATAATTCTCTCTCGTTAGTATTAGGTGTATGACAAAATTTACAGCAAGATTTTTTCAAATCAAAACACACAACAATTAACAAAAAATTAACTGAATTTAGGTATACCACAATTTATTATCAATTATAAAAAATGTAAGTAAAGTTGGTGATTGTAGTCAAGTGAGACCCAAAGTTTTCTTTTTCAATAGCTACTACACCGAGATGTAGGGGAGGGCGCTACGTCATTTCCTGGATTGCTCCACTTTACCCTTGATATGTACGTTACAATGCTGAGTGTGAAGCAAGGCAGCATCAAGTAACATTTTTTGAGTCTTTGGTATGATTCTACCTGGGATTGAACCCCAGTCTCTTGGGCCATTGGCAAACATTCTACCCACATAGGCCAATGGGCCGGTATAAATGTAAGGCAAGGTAAAAACTCAGAACTCTGAGTTTCACAGCTATGATCATCAGGTGAACTGGCAATTGACACATTTTATTTGTTGTGAATTCTTACCCTATCTTATATTTTTATAATTGATATTATATTTTTATATTGTTCTACATTTTTGTGTATTGAACACTGTAAAGATTTTACGATTTATATATATATATATATATATATATATATATATATATATATATATATATATATATATGTATATATATATATATATATATATATATATATATATATATACACACACACACGCACACACACACTACTGCTCATATATAAGTACACTTCTAACAATTTTTAGTGAAAAGTTGATTTTTTTCTGAACCAAAGATACCAGAATTTTATTACTTCTAGTAGAATATTATACAATCAAAACAGGTATTATTAGGTATTATTTATCACCAAACACTACAACATTGAAACTCTGTAATACAAAATATGAATACATAGCAGTCTAAAAATAATTGCATTACTTATATGTATATCTATGCAATTTAATTTTTGTTTCAAGAGTTTAAAGGATAATAATACCTAATAATATCTGTTCTGGTTGTATAATGTTCTACTAGAAATAATAAGATCCTGGTATCTTTAGTTTAGAAGAAAATTAACTTTTCTATAAAAAATTGTTAGGGGTGTATTTATTTATGAGCGATAATGTATATAGTCTTAATGTCATTCATTCATTTGCATAGTGAACTAATTACTCCACACTAGAAACGATTGCTATTTCAAAAAATACCTAATCCACAAGTATGTCAATTGAAATACACTAAATGACCACTAAAACATCTCCAAGGTAAAGGGAAAGCACACATTAAGTAAAATAATTTATTTTTTCTTTGCAAGATTCAAAAAAGAAATTTCAATAGAATAATTTATCATCATTCTCATAAATATTGAACTAAAAATTAATCAAATCAGCAAAATTGCAGATTGTCAAATGCCTGATTTCCAAATGACAATATTTACCTTGTATTTTCCTGCTAGAAGTTACACAAAATCCCAACTGGTACATCTTAACCCTTTCAATCCATAATGCCGATGTTTCAAGTTGAGCATTGATTTATTTATTATTACACACTAAACCCAATATTTCAGAATGATCACATCAAACTTAAAATAAAGACTTGATGTAATGATCATTTACAATCTTTCTTTTAATGGAATAATGGGATAGCTTTAGTCAAAATTCTTTGCACCTTGGAACAAAATTTGAATGTTTTGTGCTTGTTTTTATGTGAATTTTCTGAGCTCAGGTACAGGGTGTTTAAGAGTCAATCAATGAGCTATGAGTTCAAAATCTTCTCAGCCAGATTATCCCTTACAATAATTTACAGTGATTAAGAAATGATTTTTATGTATATAAAAAGATAAGTGTGCATATATACACATGCACACACAAGTTTTCAAACCTTAAAACTAAATTCAAAACAAATGGGATTTCTTTTTTTAATCCCTTGAATTCCATAATCTGGCCATTTGTAAATTCAATATCACTGGACCTTTTATGATTTCAAAATTGCTTGTTATAGATAATTTGGATAATCTAATTTAAGATATTATTGTATCTAAATCAGAACAAATCAACAGTGATAGTAACAAATGGTCAGGAGAAAAAATGACTTTATTCTACTTAATGTTTGGTTGTATTATTCTTTCTATTAAACCAATTCTAACGTAAATGAGATCCTCATTTTATACAAAAATAACAATGATACTATCCATATCTGCCAAAACTTTATCATCATACTCTCATTATAATGACACAAACCTATTTTGAATTATTCATAGAAAAATATACAAAAATAGTGCACAACCTTTTGAGTTACCCTATTTCAAAGAGTAAAGAACAGTGCAGCTAGATTCGGTTTGGTTTTATGGTATATCAACCATTATAGGTTATTTAAGGCCAAATCCATTTTTATACATATAAACAGTTCTATTTCAAGTAATTCAGTTTAGCATAAGTACACTGTTTAGTTTTATTTAATCCATAGATAGGACCCTATCAGGTGCTACCACTTCGAGCCATTGGACCTAGGAGCGATGGCAATAAAGGGGTACTCTGCATTCCCCAAAGCTCCAGCATTACTGAAGCCTTACAATCAGATTGTTTAGAGTCATATCCAGGACACTCAGGAAAGTTTTACCCATTTGCAGAGATGCAGTCAGTATATTTTGCAGCCCCAGCTGATTGGGTACAGAACAATGCAACCAATTCCAAAAGGGATGATATATTGCAGCCATTAGGTTCAGTTTGGTTTTGGTTTCTTTGTTTAATAGCATATCAATATTTGTGGGTTAAAGCCATCCCTTTTTTATAAGAACAGCAATCATACTATTTAACACATAGCTGGAAGGATAAGAGAGTTCATGCCTTTCTCAAGGGATAGTGTGAAAGTGAACATAATAGTACAACAGGATTTCAAACTTGTTTATTTTGACGTAGCAATCCATCACTTTAGTCATTATACCACAGGGACCATGAGAGTTACGACTCTATTCCAAATGGCATGGAAGAGTGCTACATTAAATGATATGTTTCAAGCTATTATATGGACTTTAAAATTAAGGTACATACTCTTTCTAATTTATTGGTATAATGTTGATAGGAGGCTGAAGTGTTGCACCAGTAAACAGGTTTAATGAGTGAAAAATTATTCTTTTGGGTAGGTTACTTTACTGAAACAGTGAAGCTCATTACCTGTTGGGGAGTGAGTGATCATCAAGGTACTATTAACTCCTTCGTGATCCGAATAATTGATACTTGTGCCATGAATTTTACCCATAACAGTTCTGCATGATTCAACGATGGCTTGGCAGCCTGTAGGACACAAAGAAAAGAACAAATTTTCATAAGCTGAAGTAGTGATGATAATAGGAAACATGAAAGAACATCCACTTCCAGCATCTTATAAAGAATGGGGTTCAAGCTCTTTAAACTTTATGGTACCTAATTTAAAATAAAATTACACCTCTTTTGCAAACAATGCATTCAAAATGAAATCTTATAATCTTATAGCATTTTGTGATTGGATCAGTGATTTTTAAAAATTGTTAAGATATTTAAAAGATTAGTAAAAGAATGAGAAAGAAAATGGTAAAAAAGAACAAAATCAATTGAAGCCAGCAATGTGAAATATACCAGATAATGTGAAATGACCAACAACTTTTTAGTTGGACATATTAGAAGATAAAAGTAAATTCAGTGAACACCTCCAAGTATTGGTTAAAAAAATAAATAGTCAAAATCCTTCAAATTTTAAAAGATTTTTCTTACATGAGGCAAACAAACTAGAATGATGCAATTATATATTATTGAGTCTTTATTTTTTCCAAACAACAAAAATATTTCTTTTGTCGTAACTCTTGTAAAACAACCAATTTTAATAAATTCTACAAATTATCTTGTAGAGAACTTTATCCTGATTAATTTTTTCTATTACACCAGGACATAAAAATTGTTTTAAAAGAAAGATACAAAGTTTTAGCAAATTGTTTAGAGTTTTCTCCTTGTTTTCTTCTTAGACTGATCACCATAGAAACTGCTAGTTTTAATGGTAAAAATCATCAAATTATTTATTTCAAGATAAAATTTTCACTAAATCATTTGATAATCTACAAGAGTTATTTTTTTTTATCTTAAATTCTTTAGAAATTAACTATAAAAGATTGCACATAAAAATTAGTTTTAGAGATTTTTAAATGACCTTTATTTGTATTTTTCTACTAAAAACTGGACTAGTAAGAATAATGAGTATCCCTACAGCATATTAGTATTATAAAAACATTTTTTTAAAAGTTCTATATGAAATAGACAAAAATTTAAGGCAATGAGAAAATTCTTATTTTACAAATTTAATCATATGCTACTAAAAGTATTTTGTGCAAATGTAATGATATTTTTTTATGTCTATTTCATGTTAAAATATTCTGGATCAATATTAAAGGTTTTTTTACAATAATATTAACATATTGCATAAATATAATATAATAGAGAGAGACTACAAAGAGGTGTTGTGAAGCTGCCAATAAAATTTAGTAGAGGAAACAACTAATAAATTTTGTAAAAGAAGGAAATATTAGGAGATTTACTTTTTCAAATAAGTACAATTCCTCATTGTTTGATGGTCGTACTGACTGGAGCATCACTGTAAATTTGGAATGTCATCTTGTGTTTCCAGCTGAGATAACATTAATTGCCTAGAAGCCAGATATCATAACCCACCTATCATCTGGATCTTGGGATCCTTTCAGTCATTTGCAAAAGAGTTTATATCATTGGGTTAACAGTTCCTTTAGATGAAAACTATGACTGTGTAGATCAGCATAAACTGGAAAAGTACAAAGAACTGTAAAAGCATTGCATAAAATATGGTTGAACTAGCAATTTATTTCCTGTTGAAGTCAGATGCCAAAGTTTTATTGCTAATTCAATCTCTGCATATCAAACTAAACTTGGCTTGTCATCAACAGAAAAATGGAAATATACCAAGACGTTCTAAGATCAGACAGAAACTGTATCTGTATAGGTCAGCTATTTCAGTATCATGACATAAAACCAAGAAAGCCTCGTAGTACCATCAGTTACAGCTGGGCACTCTGGATTAGTAGTAATGGTGCATTGACCCAAGGGTCATTAGTTGATGAAGATTTCGTTGGTGGCACTGCTGCTCTTGTTTTTGCAGTAGCAGTTGTATGAATTTATTTAATGTTCAGTTTAAAAACATGATACTCTTCAAAATCACTTTTATCTTTTTATTTTTTTCAAAATGTCTGCAGGAATTGTTTTGGCTAAAAATCCCAAATGTATGCAATAACCTTTTAGATAAATATCCTGTTGTTAGTGTAACCCCAAAGTCAAACCCACATTGCAGGAAGGTAAAAAGTCCAAAAAAGTGGGGTGTCACTTTTGTTTAGTATTTTTAACATTTTTATTATACTAACACATTGTGTATATTTTTCTAACTGGTATTTATATAACTTAACAAAAGATTCACCTGAAAAGTTTTACTAGGATGAGTCAAAAGTTTTGCAATATTTTGATACATGCTTGTTAGCAAGATATATATCATGTGACTGAAGCAGTTCAAGCTGTGGCAATTACCCATTATGATTAGTAGTATAGTGGTTGTTGGTGCACTGACACATTGTGCATTGCTTCACTCCTTAGGTGATTTGAAAGCCATACCAATGAAATGCTATGCAGTTTAATTCAAAACTTATGCTTTACAAGTTCAGATCGGGTCATAACGCTGGCATAGAAGCAACCAAAAATATTTGTTATGCAAAAAAGTGAAGGTGCAATTGATCAGAATACAGTAAACAGAAGGTTCAAGAAATTTTGCTTGGGTTGCAAGAATCTCAACAATCAAGCAAGGTCAGTTGGGCCTAAAACTATGAATTCTAAGGCAATGCTCCAAGCCATGGAGGCAAACTCAAAGAATATCAGGTGAGCTCAGCATCTCTCAGTCCAGTGTGGTTGGTCACCATCACAACTTCAGCAAATCCAGCGAGTAGCACTTGGAGAGTATCAGGCGAGCTTGGCATCTCACAGTCTAGTGTGGTCCATCACCTTGACAACCTCAGCAAAAAGCATCCACATCTGCCAAATTGTGCCCCACCTTACCAAAATATTGTAAAACTTTTGACTTATCCTGGTAATTCAAAATGACCCCCACTAAACAGTGATTTTTACTTTTGTTTGAAACTTAAATCAGATTACCAGCAGATAAACATATTGAATTAAGACTGAATAAAAAAAAAATCAACATGAATTTTGTAATGAACAGTCGAGTGGTGCCAGTTAATTACTCAACCCTTTTATATTAACTATGCATTTGGTTTCCAAATAACTCTTAGGGTCACTTTCAAAAATGTTAGAACCAATTGCCCAACTTTAACTCTTCATCAAAGAATATACAACAATAAAATTACAAGTTAGCCATTTCATGTGGTGTGATGTTTGTCTTGTAAATCATTCTTAGTGAGATTGATTCTTAATGGCCTTGCGCCAAATTAAATTAAGCTTAATAAATGACAACAAAGACAATAATTGTTATTCATTAAGTTAAACCTAGTTTGACACAGGGCCAGACGTATAGAGCTCTCAGTGAAAATCAAATTAAGAATGATTTGCTAGACAAGATTGCTAACCATTAGACGAGAGATGCCTAACAAAGGCTGAAGTTGATTAATTGTGCAACATTATAATTTTGTCAGCTGTACTCTGAAAGAACAATGAAGTCGAAAGGGTTAACCACATTCCAATAATTAAGTGGTTAAGTGTATTTAGAACAAAGTTCAAGGGCTGGAGCATTTTACCTGCATTGGTTCTGTAGAAAATAAAGTCTATTCTTCTACCATGAGGATGTTTCTGTAAAGCAGACAATGGGGTATAACAATTGGTAGGAGTTTCATCTGTGCAGCCATGAGGATCACCACTTGAAGATTTCTGACATTAAAGAAAAATCAAAATCAAAAGAATCTTTGACAAATTTTTAAAAAATGGTATTTACATATTTTTAAAATTTATTCATCTTTGTCTTTCCATCATTCAACATTTTATCATTTTTTTTCACTTTTTTTTTCTAATAAAAGACATTTTTTCCCAAAAATTCATCAAATTTAAAAAACACAAAACATTTGCTTTCTAAATTTAAACTGATTGTCCAAAACCATTCTTACATTATGAGTATATTTTCCATTAAATATGAAAGCATTTCAGATTGGTTGATTTTAATGGCATTTCAATCCTTCTAGGGTTATTTGATGCATAGAGGTTAGGGAATCACATTCATTGTGCATTTATATTTGCATTTTTTGTGTATTTGTTTTCTAAGAATTTTTTTTTTTACACATGGTCATATCAAATATGAATGATTTCTCTTCTCTGCATTTGATGGTGGGGACTACCCATTCATTATCATTACTCCCAGGTCCACATTGACCCAAAGTGGTAGTACTTGTTAGGCTTATATCTATAGGTTCAAGGGAACTTTTTAATCATTGACTAAAGATTATTATTATCATTAGTTAGTTAACTAATTAAAATGATAGTTAACTATGTAAACAAATGACCATTATTTAATAGAAATAATTAGTTAAAAACATAATTATTTGATAGGAAAACTCTTGAGAAACAACTACTCCAAAATGCAAACAAGAATGTACAAAGCATGTGATTCCCTAACCTCAAGGCATAAAATAACCCTAAATGAGTTGACATGCTGTTAAATATATACGTGGCGCCTTCAATAAGTTTCCAGACTTTTTTTGCACAGGCATTTAAAATTGTCGTAGACTCTTGAAAGTTCACTATGTTATTGCTATACTTCTTATGAGATGACTGACCAATTTTTATGATTTCAACTTCAAATGAACAGCTACAGCAGCAATTGGAATACACCCTACTAAAGCCTGATTGTCACAGCTGGTGATTTTCAAAAATGCAATCTGGATGTGAGGACACTTTAGAAGAATGATATGCAATAAAATTCTGTTTTAAACTTGGAAAAAATGCCATAGAAACACATGGAATGCTTCAGACTGCTTTTGAAGCATCTTGCATGAATCGAGCATCAGTTTTTGAGTGGCATAAGAGATTCAAGGAAGGCAGGGAGTCTGTGAGGGATGATTAGAGGTGTGGGAGGAGTAAGAAAGTCAATACACCAGAGTTTATTGGCCTGAGGGTTAGGGTTAGAGTTACTATGTTGAGGTTTTAAGGGAGTTCAGGAAGAGATTCCTAGGGAAGAGGCCAGCACTCTTCAAATCGGGTCAGTGGCATTTCCACCAGGACAATGAACCAGTCCACAACTCCATCCTTGTCACAGACTATTTGACCAAGATGGGCATCAAGATACTTCCTCACCCTCCCTATAGTCCAGACCTTGCTCCCTGTGACTTTTGCTTATTCCCTAAGCTCAGAGGCTGTTGTTATGAGACAATTGATGAGATGAAAGAGGCTATGATGAAGGTCATTGACATGCTCACACAAGAGGACTTCCATGGGGCCTTCCAGAAGTTTTTGGAACGGTACAACAAGTGCATTGCAGCTGGAGGAGATTACTTCGAAGGGGACTAGAGTTTCATGAGCGTACTATCAATAAGTGCCCATACGAAAAAAGTCTGGAAACTTATTTAATGGTCCTCATGTGTATATATATATATATATATATATATATATATATATTTAATAAATTAGTTTGCTATATTTAGACTTGGTCAGATGATCTCATAGGCAAAAAACAAACAGTTACTGAGTACCATTGACTCCGTGTTTATACTAGTCTAACACACACACACACATATATATATATATATATATATAATTTTTTTGTTATAGGTCCAAAGAGAGAAAGAAATATTTTAAAATGAGTAGGTACACAAAGAGATTTGTATTTTTTTAGGATTTATTCATTTATTTTGTTCTTACATACATATGTGTTTACAATATCCTGCTTTACCCCTCATCACACTCGCCAAGAAAAAGAGAGGAGTGACCTCCATATAAACACATAACCAACTGAAAACCATTCAAACTGCAAACATGAGTGAGTTCAAGGCTCATTGAGTACCTCATTAACAAGGCCTTGTGCCTTATATGTTCTCTGATGAAAGCAACAAGCTGGAAATATGCACATATGTAAGAACAAAACAAATAAATAAACCTGAAAAAAATACAAATCTCTTTGTGGACATTCTTGTTTTAAAATATATATATATATATATATATATATATATATATATATATATATATATATTTTAATAAATTAGTTTGCTAGATTTAGGCTTGGTCTGATGATCTCATAGGCAAGAAACTAAAAGGTACAGAGTGCTATTGACTGTGTCTATACTGTCCTAACATGTATACATACATATATTTCTCTAAACATAAAAGCTCTATCATTGATTTTGAGCACTATTTAATAATACTGCAAAATTTGGCCCACCATAAACTCACCAAGTGAGCTAGTGAGACTCATAAACCTCTAGAATATATATATATATATATATATATATATATATATATATATATCGTAGCAGCTCTCTCATCGCACAGGATATATGAGTGCCAAATAGCTCAATTAAAGATGTAAATTGCTAGACTATCAACAGAGATGATTTGTTTGTAGGGGTGAAGGCTTGTATAGAACCAGACACACTTTTTGGATGAGCTGATAACATGAGAATAGTGCACCAATGTGCCACAGATTCACCTGAACAACAAATATCAGGTTTGGAATTCAGAGGTTTTCCTTTTCCTAGAGAACCTAGTCTGCTCTAATATTTTAACCATACATGGTGGGGAACGGATGGATTAATAACTTTTCCAGAGGCATTAACAGAACGTGAAATACAAACAGCTTCACCTGGTTAAACAAGTTCATTTCCTTACCACAATAAATCTTACACTATTCACACCCACACACCCACACACATATATATATATACATATATATATAAATTTTTTTAAACTTTGAAGTATACAGATCTCCCAGGGCATCACCTCTATTCCTAATACAAACGTACAGAACTTAATCAGAATAAAATTGTTACCTTTTCATTCCATGTATCACAAAGCATGGCATTGGCTAAAATCACTTTGTAGCTAAGGTAGGAAGAGTCCATGTTGAAGTCTCCACCAACAATTACAAGATCACAAGACACAGAAGTATGTTTCACAAATTGACTCAGCTGAAAAGCCTGAAGAAGTCGATGACCACGATATTCATCATTGACAATGTTATATTCAGCATGGATCTGGAAAAAAGACAAGAAATACCAACATCACCAGATGAGATGGATCATTTTTATTTATTGCAAATGTGGTTTGATAGCAAATCAATTGCTATATAAGAATTGTATAAGTGTTATATAGGGTTTGGTTCGTTTGGTTTTATGGCATATCAACCTTTGTAGGTTATTTAACGCCAAATCCATTTTTATGTGAATAATCTGTTCTATTGAAAACAGTTCAGTTTACCATAAGTACACAGTTTAATTGTCAAAAACATTTCCATTTCAAACTATTCAAGCAGTTATATGTAATAATTCAGTTAAGTGTAAATACACTTTTAATGTCGAAAAACAGTTCTATTTGAAATAATTCAGTTAAGCATAAGCACGCAGTTTAAGTGTAAGTACGGTTTAATTGTCAAAAACGTTTCTATTTCAAGCAATTCAATTTACTCAATTCATTTTAGCATAAGTACGGTGTTAGTTCTATTTAACCCATAGATAGGCCCCTATCAGGTGCTACCACTCCGGGCCAGAGTGGACCTGGGAGCGATGGCAATGAAGGGGTACTCCGCATTCCCCAAAGCTCCAGCACTGCTGGAACCTCACCATCAGATTGTTTAGTGTCATATCCAGGACACTCGCTGGGGGGGTCTTACCCCTCTGCAGAGGTGCAGTCAGTGTATTCTACAGCCCCAGCCGACTGGCAATGTTATATAGGGGTTAAGTATTATATTGTATTAGAGTCATATAGGGGTTAAGTATTATATCATATTAGAGTCATATAGATTCAAGTATTGTATAGAATAAGACTCATATAGAGTCAAGTATTATTTAATATAAGGGTCATATAGAGTCAAGTATTATATAGTATAAGGGTCATACAGAGTCAAGAATTATTTAGCATAAGGGTCATATAGACTCAAGTATTGTATTGTATAAGGGTCATATAGAGTCGCATATAACTTAATATAAGGGTCATATAGATTCAAGTATTAGGAGGTATCATACAATAACTGATGTTTATACAACAGCATTGCTTCTAACAAAGCCTTCATCAGATGATGACTCTGGGTTCAGGCATGGTTTTGGGGCTGAAGCATCATTACCAATAGCCCAGAGCGCCCCAGCAGTATCTCACGACACCACCAGACTTTATCAGATTGTTGTCACTCTGTGGGATTGCTAGATCCATGCTGATGCAGTTAGAGCCATATCTTGGATCTTTTCCATGTATTTCCTCTTGTCTGATGGAAGAAGTCCAAGATTAGTTAAGAAAACGGAGGTTGAGTTGGCAATAAAACCTCTGCATCCGACTTCAATAGGAAATACATTTGTTATCCAGCCATTTCTGACACATTGTTCTCGCAGATCTTCATATTTTTCCAACTTGCGCTGATGTGCCCAGTTGAAATTTTCTTCATAAGGGACCGTTAACTCAATAACGAAAACTTTCTTTGCTTTAACGGACCAAATGACAATATCTGGACGTTTTGTCGTTAACGCTATTTCAGTTGGAAATATGAAGTTATGTTTTAAATCGGTTGCGACGTGCCAGTCCGTGCAGCCCTCAAGCAATGATGGTTTACGCATACTTTCACATGCAATTTTCGAAATATTTCCTTCTTTAACGAACTGAATTGCTCTGTTGTTGATAATATTTAGAGCTTTATTGGCAGTCTCACAACATGTTTTTGAAACTTCAGAAAAAATCTCTAGGACTTCGTTATGTCTCCAAGTATAGCTTCTTAGAGCGTACTCACATCCAGTGAGAATATGTTTGAGGCTCACAGTTTTCCCACATGCTCTGCATCAGTTGGATGTAGTTAACCCCCAAGCATGAAGGTTGACCAGTGTTGGTAAGACGTTGCAGACTGCTTTTATGAGGAAACTTAATTTCTTTAGTTCCATGTGCTTGAGGTCTCTCCATGTGACAGCTCTGTCTTTTGCATTCTCCCACTTAGTCTATGCGCCCTGTTTCCTTTGTCCTACAGCTGTAGCAAAACACTTAACTTGTTCAAGATGATGAATTTCTTCTGACACCATTTTTCTTCTGTTTGTCGTGGATTCTTTGGACCACCAACACTGTGGATGTAGGCCTAGACCTGCTTTTCCATTTGCCATCCTGAGGGCCGATTCAGCATTCTCAACAGCTATTTTTGCCTTCCATTTCTGACCAGTTATCACAGAAGGCAGGGCATTCTTTACTAGTGGGTCGCGAGAGTCACGCAGCATTTGGAAGAGTCGCGCTTTTCCTACTTTATATTCCTCGAGTGACAATGTTGGAAGTTTTAGTTTTGTTGATGAACTATATAGTGCCACGTTTGTTAAAGAGTTAGGTACTCCCAACCATTTTTTAAAAATAAATTTACTGATTAACCGCTCCATTGTTTCAACTTTTGTAAGTTATACCTCATATATTTGCAATGGCCATGCTAATTTAGGAATTAATCCAAAATAAATGCACCATATTTTATCTTTGTTCATGAGGTCACATTTATCAATGGAGCATAATCCATTTTGTAACTGTTTCCTTAGGTCCTGCCAACAATGTCAATCAGTAAGTGGTAGGGAGTAGCAGTGACCGAGACTCTTAACACTTTTTTCACGGATTGTAGGAATTTTTTTTCCACTGACAGAAAACTTTATTTCTTTGCAGTTTATATAGTATGAATCTCATATAGAGTCAAGTATAATATAGTATAAGGGTCATATAGAGTCATGTAGGTTAGAAAACAAAGTATTTTAGGCAAATGTTCAAGTGATATTTAACAGTATCTGAGAGTTGTAATACTTACATGAGTCACATAGAGGTTGATGTTCAGTCCATTCATATCTAACTTTACAAGGCCAACACCTTTACCCCCAAACCAGTCACCATGAATTAATTTGTGGGCATAACCATTTAGATGGAATTGGAGATAATGACTGTCTTTGATTGCAAATTTGGAAAAAACACACATTCCACTTCCAATGGCACCACTGAAAAAGACACATTTAACTTACCATTATGGAAAAAGAAAATTTAAAAAGAAATAATTAAAAGATAAGAAATCATGAAAGAACCCTGAAACAAAATAAGTCAATACACAGGAGTCAGAGGAATGTAAAAAAGATATTACCCTTTTTTTTTTTCTATTTCAAAAGTTCTCAATATTTTTTTGATAAAAAAAAAAAAAACAAAAAAAAACTTAAAGGTCATTTCTTCAATAATACTTAAATCTAAAATATAAAATTAGGAAACTAAAAACTTTAAATTTAAGATAAATTGTTTGAAAATTTATTGTTTAAAATTTTTTTCAATACAGTATTTTCATTATTCTATTATATGTTCCAATTATTTTCTTTATATTTCAGTTTTTTTAATCCAATGTTCAAGTTGATACATTAATAAGCATTTATAAGTAAAAAAATTAAAAATGTGCTGACAAAGAAAAAAAAACTCTTTGCAATGTATTCTTCAAAATTAGAAGTGTTTGTCGTTTTTTTTTTTTAGAGGAGGAGGAGGAAGGGATTATCTTAAAAAGAATTTTTTAATGGGTGCAAATGATTGAAAATTTGAAAAACCAAAATTTCTGGGCAAGAAAGATTATCTATATTTATTATTTTGGTGAATATTAAATTAAATAATTCTTCATAAATAAATACAAAATCAGAAAAAGCAGACTTACAATATACCAATAATATCTTACAATTTTTGGCAATATATTTAACCGAAATCAAAACCAGGTGGCATGGAGCTAGCAATTTCACCTCATAAAAACCTTGTTGCTATTGTTATAATTGTGTATGGTAATGAAGAGGAGGAGAGAGAGAGAGTGTGTGAGTGAGGGATAACTTGATGACCAGCATATCATAAGCTCCATAGATGGCAGTGGGTAGAAGAAATAGTAAGAAAACAACAATAGAATCAACAATGAGGTGGAATGTACTAGAGGATTCCCTTTCCTTATTTCAAAAGACTTACAAAGAAGCTAAATTATTGAATGTCACTTCTTTGGTGTTGAGTTCTTAATAAGTTCATGGATGACTTGTTTGGGTATGAGGTAAAGTGGCTTTGTATACAAAGGATATGTTCTAAGTGTTATCTATAGTTGGAGGTTGAAGGCAAGTGAAGCATTATAAGGTTAAGATTAAAGCTAAAATTCATATTTTGTTTACACACAGTTAAATGTCAAAACAGTTCTATATATAACAATTCAGTTTAGTGTAAGTACAGTTTCAATGTCAAAAACAGTTCCATTTCAAACAAGTTAATTGAGCATAAGCAAGCAGTTTAAATGAAAGTACAGTTTAATTGTCAAAAACATTTCTATTTCAAGCTATTCAGTTTAGTCAAACAGTTCTAATTCAAACAATTCAGTTTAGCATAAGTATGCAGTCTAGTTCTGTTTAACCCACAGATAGGGCCCTATCAGGTGTTACCACTCCGGGCCAGAGTGGACCTGGGAGTGATGGCAATGAAGGGGTACTCTGCATTCCCCAAAGCTCCAGCATTACTGGAACCTCACTATCAGATTCTTTAGTGTCATGTCCAGGACACTCTTTTGTGAGGGGGGGGTCTTACCCCTCGGCAGAGGTGCAGTCAGTGTATTCTACAGCCCAAACCGACTGGGCAAAAACACAAGAAAAACCTCACATGAAAGTTTCACCACTTCAAAAGCAAACTTAAATAAGATGCATATTTTTGGCACGACATGTTTTTCTTATGTACAAAATAAAACGAAATTTGATACTTGGAAAATACGGGGAAAAGGGCATCTTTGTCAGCAATGATAAACAAAGTCCAGCTTACTTGATTTAATTTCCAGAAACAATGGCTATTAAAAGAGTTAGGTGTGTGAAATTTACTGACTCTTATGATAATAGCTCATTTTCGAAAACAGATAATAATACCAAAAATCGAATCCTTAATCACATATGACGTAGAACCAAAAGACAACCTAAACACCAAAGAGGAGGAGCAAATAACCCGTTATCCCTTCCGATTGAGAAGAAGCCCCAATTTTTTTGTAGTAGAAAACATTGAATTTGGTGGTGTTGATTATTGCTGTGCTCTGTAGATGATTCCAAATAATTACTACATAGCTATAAATTCTCCAAATTCGAAAAGAAGGATTTTAGTAATGAAGAAAGAATTTGATTCTTTGGTAGAAAATAATATTTTTGAATGGTAAAAGCCCCCCCCCCGATATTGTCAGTAGTAGGTGGTTTTTTTACTATAAAAAGTAAAACCGATGGAGATTATGAATTCAAGGCTTGTTTGGTTGCCAAAGGCTACTTGCAAATATATGGTAAAGATTATAGAAAAACTTTCACCCCGATAACAACAAATATGGTTTCCATAAGATTACTACTGCAAATAGCAATCCAGTATGACTTGATAATTCATCATATGGATGTTAAGAATGCATATTTAAATGTCCCCTTAGACTATGAAAGATATGTTGAGCCGCCAGAAGGCTTTAAAGGTAAGAATGTGAATTATGTTTGGAAACTTAAAAAATCTTTATATAGGTTAAAACAGAGCGGCCAAACTTGGAATAAAATATTCCATACTTATTTGTAGTTGTAATTGGCAACCGTAGTCAAGGGCAACCAGAAGGCTCCCTTTTCAATAGCTACTACACCGAGGTGTAGGAAAGGGCACTACTCCTTTCCCTACATTGCTCTACTTTACCCTTGATATGTACCTTATATTGCCGAGTGTTAAGCAAGGAGGTATCAAGTACCATTTTTAAAGTCTTTGGTATGACGCGACTTGGGATTGATGAATCCAGAGAAAGGAGTAGAGCCCTCCCCTACACCTCAGTGTAGTAGCTATTGAAAAAGAGAGCCTTCTGATCGCCCTCGACTATAGTCACCAAAAACCATACTTATTTAACTAAATAAAATTTTGCCCAATCACCTGTTGACCCCTGCATGTACATTCAAAATGTCTGCAATCAAACATCCATCATTTTATTGTGGGTTGATGATATATTAATAGCTTAAAAAATTAAAGTGCATTTTTTGCAAGTTAAGACAGGACTGAACTCAAGATTCAAAATGACTGATCTTGGGCAATTATCCTGGTTTTTAGGAATACAATTTGAATGCAAAAATAATACTATTAAAATGAATCAATCTAGATATATTGAGAAGATATTATCAAAGTTCAGTATGGCAGATTGTAAACCATGTTCAACTCCATGTGAAATGGATGTAACAAAAACAAGTGACAAAGTCGATTTAATAATAAGCAAACCTTATTGTGAAATTATTGGCAGTCTAAAATATGTAATGGTTGCAACAAGACCAGACATTTGTTATACAGTTACTAGGTTGTATCAAGACCTAGCAAAACCAAATTCTTTCCATTTAATGAAGGCAAAACACGTCTTATGTTATTTAAAAGGCACAATCAATCAGTCACTAATATCTAAGAAATCACAGAAACCCTTGAAATTGGAAGGGTGTTGCGACTCGGATTGGGGTAATTTTGTGAAAACGGATTTTGCTTTAGATTGGCAGAAAATAACCCAATGATTCAATGGAAATCTAAAAAGCAGAATTCAGTCGCTTTGTCAACATGCGAAGTGGAATTTATAGCTATATCATTAGTAAGCCAAGAAGCCTTGTATCTGAGAGCACTATTGAGAACTATGAAGGAATCTGAATTGCTCAAGAATCCAACAACTATTCATTATGATAATCAGTCCAGTATTGTTTTGGCAAAAAACCCTGTTGTTCCTCAAAGATCGAAACATTGATATGAAATTTCAGTTTATATGTGATGAAATAAAGGGTTGATTCTTTTAGAATTCATTGAAACAGAGAAAAATGTAGCCGATGTATTCACGAAGCCAATGACAGGAATAAAATTAAACAATTTCAGAAAAATTATTGTAGGTAATTGATTCTTAACTTAGTAAAGACTAGCTCAGTTGACTGGGGCAGAAGAATACATCGACTACATCTCAGCAGAGGGGTAACCCAAACGAGTGTCCAGGATATAACAATAAACCAGCCAGCTAACTTTAAAAAAAGAAAAATTTAATCACTAATTGTGTTTTTGTGTCAATTAAACAAAATTGTATTGATATTAATAATTAAAAAAATAATTAATTCACATCATTTTTATTTTAATATGCATTTCTTTTAAAGGTGGAAAATTCCATCTTAAACCCCCAAACAGGGGGCGTGTTGGATTGTTTGGAGGGGCCCTCCTATGTGTGTCAGCTGTCTGTAAGTTGTCAGCAAATATTTATGAACTTTCCATTCAGTAGATTAGCCAATGAAAGGTGACTAAAATGGAAGCAGTAGATTATCCAATCAGACATGACTAAGTCACATATAAATAATGGCAAATTAACAGAGTACCAACTTAATGCAGCCTTGTTATTTAGAAGTATCTTGTATTACTCAACCAGAAACAAGATGGCTACCTGAATTCCAACATCAAGATATGGACCACAGAAATCTGAGGTGTCATTGATTCAATGTGGGGAGACGGCTTAACCTATGTTGGATATATGCCATCACACACACACACACATACATTTAACATCTACAGGTGCACTTCATGGGGCACCTTGGGTAGTGTAACAGTTAGCAAGCTAGACTAGCAAACCTACACGGGTGGGTTCGAGTCTCATTGGGTGCCCCATTCATATGGCCTTGTGCCACATCTAAGCAAAAAGCTTTGTAAATTACTACAGGTGCACTTCATGTAACACCAAACAATTTGATTTTTTGTAACTTTATATTGATAAGCTTGTTTGTATCTATGTACATATCAATAGTTTGTGTGTGTCACACTTTCTGTCAAAAATATATATGTAGTATCTGCTTTTTTGTGAAACAAAACACTTCAACAAAGTGCAGGAGAGTAGGAAGAGAGAGAAATCTTAAATGTGATGAGATGGAGAAAAAGATAATAGAAGGAGAGATTAAGGAAAGAGAAGGCAAAAGAGGAAAAGATAGAGAAAGAAAAGGTGAGGAGGAGGCAGAAGAGTGTAAAGAAAGAAGAGGTGGAAAGCTGGGAGAAAAGTGTGGTGAAGAGGGTGAAAAATAAAAAGGAGGGAGGAGAAGAGAAAGGTGTGAGGAGGGAGGAGAGGACAAAGAATGAAAAGGTGGAGAGAAGGGAGGAAAAGAAAAATGTGCCAAAGAAGGAGAAAGAATTTAAATTGCCAATATGAATGAAAACAGTATTAAAAATTGGGGGGGGGTATTTTCTGATATAACAAGAAGATCTTAATACCATAGCATCTACTGATCTACTGAAATGGTGTGGATTATGAAGAAAGGGGTAAATGATTATATATCTATAATAAATGAAGGAAAGAGAAAGAGCAACTATGAATCTGCCTTCCTCAATCACAAGATCCAATACACCATCATGTTCAAGCTAAAATTCTGCAATCCAACAATGAAGAAATCCAGGTCAATAAAAGATGAATTCATTTTATCATAGATATCGTTTATTATCAAATTAAAAATAAGAAATTGAAAAAAACGTAAAGTATTCTTTTCAGGAGTTTAATTCATTCAATTTATTTTGCTGTCTAGCATATATGTACATAAGTAATGAATATATATATATATATATATATATATATATATATATATATACACACACAAAATTTAAAAAGGGATGAGGACATGGTTTTAATAAGTAATGAAATTAACTAAAATAAAACTCAAGGGTAAGGAGTATTATGACAAATCCTTAAGTAATTCTAGTCTAAGAGCAATCTCTCCCTGTCTACATAAGGAAAGACATTCCATGATAACAATAGTAGCTTTTAGGATGTTCAAATAACTCCTCGTCCAAACCTTCTTGTAAGATAGAAACACTCATTGGAAAAATGCTCACTACAAGTATTTAAACTCATTAAATGATCGCCTATAGCACACTCATGATCTTTTAAAATACCCGACTGGGTGTCCTTGTGTGTTTACATATATAGCCAGGTACATATTGAATGATTCTCATCTCTAATTAATGTAGTTAGCCTGGCACTAACACTTAAACTGATATACTACTACAAGCTAGGGAAAAGATTCTTATGAAAAAAAATGGGAATACACTCCTAGTACTGAAAATTATCTGTACAATAGTGGAATAATAGCAATATAGTATAGCCAATGAGAACCTTTTCTGCTATATTTTGACTACTAGATCCAATCCACAGAATGTCAGTAGAAAGGTGCCTCAGATTTATTTTAGTTGGTTACTTATTAAAACCATAACTTCATCCTTTTTTAACTTAATATATCACTCGAATTGTACTTCTAATATATATATATATATATATATATCTGTAATTTAAGTCTAAATGTAAAATAAATTTTTAAAAAATTGTTTTAAAATAATTTTACTACTTTGCCAACCGAAAATTTAAATTTAAAACGGAAGTGGGCTTAATGAAGAGATAACTCTTCACCCCTCTTCTATCCCCTCCCACTCTTCTATCCCCTCCCACTCTTATGTGTCGACTCTAGTTTTTTTATCTAAAAGATCTGATGAAGTCCTGTTAATTTTTTTTTTCGTGTTTTTGAAAATTTCAAAAATGCGTAACAGGATGGAAATAAATTTATAATCCTTTGTGATTGGTTTCGTTGTTTTTTCTTAAAGAAATATATATATATATATATATATATATATATATATATATAAAATAGTTAAAAAGAAATAAATTTCTGTTCAAATATATCAGAAGAAACAGTTAATAGGCTGGTGAAATAAATTTCTGTTCAAATATATCAGAAGAAACAGTTAATAGGCTGGTGAAATAAATTTATAATGGAGTACATCTATTAATTTTCTTGTTTTGAATTATATATATATATATATATATATATATAACAAAAAAAAAGCATTAGAATTGCCACATTGATCTTTAATTCTTAGTGGTTGTTTCGAATTAAATTGTGGAATTTCCACACATTCAACTAAGACTATCAAAATAAATATTAACAATTTGTAAAACCTATTCAAAAATTTATCTTTAGTTTCATTTTTATAACTTTAACACAGTCCTTTTTATTCAGTTGGAGAATTTCATTGAAAGAGGTTCTCACCTGTGGAAATAATGAGAGTAAGGCAGATTTGCAGCAGTAATTTGAGAAAGGAAGTCATAATCGGAGGTTGACCAAATCTATGAAAAAATAGAAGACAAAAGTAACATTATTGCCTGATGAAAAAATAAGAAATTTCAAACAAGAATCATTCCTTATTCGATAAAAGACAAAATTAAATTGTTACAAAGATAACGATTATTATACAAAAGTTTAGATTTTGCATTTAAACTTTGAACTTTCTACATGACAATTTTTGTACAGTTATAAAAAAGTGTAAACTCTCTCCATAGAATCACTGCACAGTTTGAAGATAGCAAACACATGATACTTTTATTGTAAATATCTTTTACAATTTTAGGTTTTAAATAAACTTTATTTTGATTTTGAATTATTGAGAACTATATTTTGAAATACGATAACAGCTTATTTGAATAGTTTTTTTTTTTTACATAATGTATATTTATATATATACACACACACACACACACATATATATCATCATCTCATCATGCTGATAGCATGGAGTTCCCCGACTCTCTCTCTCTCGCCATCCATCTCTATTGTCTATTGCTCCTAACAGGTCGTCTAGACTGCATCTAGTGTCCACATAGAGCTGATTTATCTAAGTCTCTTTGCTGGTCGACCAACATTAGTGTGCCCACATGTAGGAGTCCATAGAAGAACATCATGTGTGAGTTCATCCTTTTTTCTCCAGGATTGCCTAACATGTCATGTTCATCTAAGGTGGATGGTTTGTGAGATGGGAGGTACTATTTACCAACCCCTCCACTCGGGCAGGATATGACACAAGGTCAATTTTTAAGCGGAGTTTAACAGGTTTTGAATTCAGAGTTTTCCTTCTCCTAGACTAGTTGCCTCCCCAAGGCTGAAGAACCTAGTCTGTCCTACTATTTACCCATAGCTGGAGGGAGAATAAGGGGGTTCATACCTTTCCCAAGGGTATTTGCCCGAAAGTGAACGTAATAGCACAACTGGAGTACGAACTCGCGTACTACGATTCCGCAGCTCATCGCTTTAACCATTACACCACGAGGACACCCCAAATGGGAGGTAAATGGCCATACACCTGCTGTTGTGCAGGGTTTTGCTCCCAGGATTTGTTTAAAAAAAAAAAAAAACACATAACATTCTTATGTAGTTCCCATTTAGCTTTTTCTCCATGTGTTTTGATAGCATCCAGGGGGTGCATTTATACAGTAGTACTGACACAACCACAGATTGGCTGAAATCCCATTTCATTTTATCTGAGAGATCAGATTTCCTTATGATCAATAACCTGTCATTAGTAATCCATACCAATGCATATGTTGAAATCACTTTCAGTAGATCAGATTCTGCTACCAAGGTATGTGAACAGGTTTGCTAATTTCAGAGGTTTGCCACTTAGAGTGGAGATGGCTCCTTCTTGTTTAAAGCACATGAATTCTTTTATTTGCATACATGTAAGACCTCCCGCTGTTTGCTCCTGACCATGTAGCAGAGATTCGCCTAGGGCTGATGTATTTGGGAGAAGTGCTAGATCATCTGTGTAGTCTGCATATGTGAAGGATTTTGCAGGATATCATTGTCTTTTTTAATGTGAAATGATTTTCTTTTATTAGATCTATTAACATTTGTAATATGTAATCTAGACACATTATTAACTATGGTATTAATGTATCTTTTTTTTTGGCAGATTTCAGCAGTAATGTTGGAGAATTTGGTGTCACCATCAGTTGGGCAAATCATTGCTTTTGTATTTTTAGAAAGCATCTTTATAGCAATGACAGTCTCTTTGGGAAGACCATTTGCAAGTTGTATTTGCTCCATCTTTCTACTGTGTATGGAATCAAATGCTTTGGAGAAATCTAGGAACTATAATGTTGCTTTGAGATTTTTTGCATGTACTCTTTTAATGATTCAATGGATTGTCAGAATCTGTGTTTCTTAGAAAGTTGTTCTGATTTTTCTTAAGAATTTTCTTGATTTCAGGTTAGATACAACTGAGAAGCTGGGCATTATAAACCTTAGCAGTTATCCTATTTACCAACCCCTCCGCTTGGGCAAGATATGACACAAGATCAATTTTTAAGCGGAGTTTAACAGGTTTGAATTCAAAGTTTTCCTTCTCTTAGACTAGTTGCCCCACCAAGGCTGAAGAACCCAGTCTGTCCTACTATTTACTCATAGCTGGAGGGAGAATAATTGGATTCATACCTTTCCCAGGGGTATTAGTGTTATGTGAAATGCAGTCAGTCTCGTCCAGGATTTGAACTTGTGTCGCCGTGTCCATTTCCTATGACGATAACCATTACACCACGGGCACCTCCATTAACCTTAGCAGCTATAGCAGTAAGAGTTAGGCCTCTATAGTTCTTTGTCATTCTGAGGTTGCCATTCTTGGGGAAAGGGAAGGTTGCAACCTTTCATCTATTCCTTTATTGTGTTTTGTTTATAGACTGTGTTGCAGGTACACAGAATTTTCTTGTTTTCCAAACTTCAGGGGGTATCTCATGGAGGTCTAAAACTTTTCTGTTTTTAATTTTTTTCAATATTGCATAAAGTTCTTCCTCCATAAACTGTCCTAGTCTGATGTCTAGCTGGTCATTAATAATTTCTTGGATAGGTTTGTCAGTGATTTTAAGAGGATTTCCGAGCATATCTTGAAATATTCTTTCTAGTTGTAAAGTCTTCCTTCTTGGCAGGCAGCTTTTAGTTTTGCTCTTGAAGGTGCTCTTCCTTCTACTCACTTCATTTACTGTCTGCCATGCTAATCATGATCATCTGTCTTCAATAGACTTTCTGATTTTATCAATTTGACTTTAAATGTATTCTAATTGTTCTTTTTGCTATGTGTTGGTTAGTTCTCTCTGGGCTTTCTTGACATTCTGTGTGTTGGTATTAGTTAGGTTTCCTTTATTAAGTAAAGATGCTATTTTCATGTTGTCCCATTTTCCCTATCTATTATTTTCGTGTCTCATTTTCCCCAACTGCTATTTGGGAATGTCTGACAAGAGAAGACAGCTCGTTATAGAAAATAGTGATGTCAGTTTCGTCACTGGCATTGATGGAAAAAATCTGTATATTTTAATATTTATACAAATTGTATATTTGTTTTAATTAGATTTTTTCCTTTTCTGAAGTGTGCATATATTGTTTTGGCAGACTCAATATATATAGATACATAGATTCCTACTTATTCCTATAATATTAATATTATTACAATTCTATTAATATTTATGCAATCTTTCTCAAAATAAAGGAAATTTAGAAAGAGATGTTTGTATAAAAAGCAAAAAAATGAAATTTTACCTCTTGAAGTAGAACCACATCGTAATTGCCAGTGCTGAGAGCATTTCCAATTGCATGGATCCTCTCTCTCCGATCCTTACACAGCAATGGAATTGGAATGCCCCTAAAAAAAATTTTAAAAAATAAAACGCCAAAAATGAACAAAAAAATCCATTAAAAAAAATGCTAACATAAAATTCTTTTTGTTTTAAATTTTGTAATTAACATTATTTATTTTTCAATTTCGACTTGCTGACCTTTGTTAATGAGTTGTAAGAAAACAAAACAAAAATAAAGACCATAATATTATATTTGGTTACCTCAGATGGTGGAATGGTTAGAAATTTGGATTAGCTAACCGTTGTTGGTGAGCTGTAAGAAAACATGAAAATATCAATAGTAATACCCAGTGATTCAATCAAATATTTTTCATTAAAAATTGGAACTTTTTCTTTTATTTAAAAATATTCTAAATTAAAAAGGTCTGTTTTGTTGTAATAGAAATTTGTGATTTCTTTTGCAGTTTCTTGTAAAAAAAAACTTGTTAATCTAAATTGGGGTTCACATCAAAATGTAGATTATATTTTTCTTATTAATAAAGAATATATTTTTGATATATCTAATTGTATTTGTTGTAATTTGATCAGATCTTCTAATACTAAGGTGAGTCAAAAGTTTTGCAATATTTTAGTAATTCATTGGCACAATTCAGCAGCTCTAGATGCTTCTGTCAAAGTTGTGAAGATGACAAGCCACACTGGATTATGAGATACCAAGCTCACCTGATACTCTCTAAATGTTACTTGCTAAATTTTCTTCTATGGCTTAGTGCACAATATCAGAATCTATAGTTTTATGCCTACCTTACCTGATTGTCAAGGTTTTTGCAACCTGTGAAATTTCTTCAACCATCTGATTTGGGTGATTGATTGTACCTTTGCCTTTCATACAATGTTTTTGGTTACTTCTGTGGTGGCCCGGTGTGAACTTGTAAAGCATAAATTCCCAAATTAAACTAAGTAGCAATGTTCATTTGTGCACCTTTCAAATCATACATAGTGTGAAACAATGCACAATGTGTCAGCACACCAACTACCACAATACTACCAATTACAGCAGGTACCTCTCACAGCCTGAACTGCTTCAGTCACATGATATATGTGCCACAAACTAACATGTACTACCAAAATATTGCAAAACTTTTGACTCATCTTCATATCTTCATTTCCTATTTTTTTCCATTTATTATACAATGCAGGCTAACTTTGTTTATTTAAAGATTTTTGCTATTACTTTTCTGTTGAGGGTTGGGTTCCATCCATATAGCATTCTTTAAAAAGAAAAAAAATGCAAAAAACATAAGAAGAATTGGTATCAAATTAATGGGATATGAAAGCTAACACTTAATAAACTCAGTGAAAAGAAAGAAAAAAAATCTTTGCAATAGAACATAGCTCACAGCAACAGACTGGATTATGCAGAAAAATAGCAGAATAGACGGGCTGAAATGTAGAAAAACAACTAAGATGTGGATGGTGAAAAAAAAAAATCACTGAATATTGCATTAGTGTAAGTAGATATTTTCAGTATTTGTCAGGCAAAAATACATCTTTGCATAAATCTGTACATATTACACAAATTCTTATTATATATATATATATATATATATATATATATATATATATATATATATATATATATTCCTCTTAAAAAAAAACCCAAAAAAACAGGATTATTTAAATTTAATATTCTATTTTTGAATATTTTATTGGTTCTGATTGGAATTATTCCCGACTCTGGATTTATTGGATTGAATAATATCTTATATATATATCTGTGCAGTCAGATTACCTTGATGATGATATATATATCATTACTATCATCATCAAAATGTGCCAACAGCCCAGATACCTTTGAACCCCCTCTTGTCATCTATCTCTATTGGCCATCATCCACAGTAGGTTTTCCAGACGGCATCGAGTGTCTGTATAGATCTGAAGTATGTAAGTTTTTACTGGTTGGCCAACACTGGTGTGTCCATGTGTAGTAGTCCATAAGAGAATGTCACTTATGAGTTTGTCCTTACTTCACCAACAGTGCCCAGCATGTCTTGCTCATCTTACTTGGATGGTTTGTGAGATGGGAGGTAAGTGGCTATACAGCTGCTGCTTGTGTATATATATATATATATATATAGAGAGAGAGAGAGAGGGAGAGAGAGAAATACTAGGTTGGAAAAATTTGACAAGATGTGAAAAAAATAAATGGAAAAATGGATAAACCAAAACACAGACAATGGATTCAACATCTTTATTTCATCAAAGACTTCTTCAGAATGTTGGTTATTTTGTAGTGTCAAGCAATAAGATAAGGAAGGTTGAATATGCTACCTCCTGTTATATTGATAGGAAGAAAAATAAAACAAAGGCAGTGAGAATATTGAGAGTTTTAAATTAGGAAGTTTTATTAACAGCTTAAGACAAAAGAACCCTGGTGCTGTGAAATGTAGGAAGAAGTAAATAGTTGTCTTTATTGGGATCCTTTTGAGATGAGGCTTCTTAATCTGAGAATTAATTTGTTTATTGCGGACTTTTTGTCTTCATCTTGGTAGTTTTCTTTTTGTTTTTTTTGTTTCTTCTCACTATGTTTCGGCCAAATTTCACCTCTGGCCTTCTTCAGGTGATTAACTGCGACCTTGGATAGGAATGTTGAGTCTTGTAACCGTATCCCCAGTAATTACTGCCTTCCATAGTTGTTGTCTATCGCACCATGTTTTTGACCAAGTAAACCTCTGGCTGGCTTGGGTAGGAATTGAAACCACTATCTTCTGACAATGCTCACCTGGAACCATAAGTAAAAGTAAATAGTTGTAATGGTTGAGTAAGATTAAAGTCGGCTGAATGTCTGAGCGGGATTCGCATTGCTGCAGTCAATGCAAATATCGAGTAGCTAGTTTTAGAACAGGAACGAAATATTCAGCCATAAGTTTGTGGTCCTGAAACAGTAGGAGAAAGAAATGATGGTCTCCTAAAAGGTTGAGCAGGAATGAAGTAGCGGGAAGTCAAAGGCGGAATAAATAACATCCAATTTATATTCAACTGGGAGCCTTTAGTCTAGGAGGGTTGAATGAATGAAGAAGGATTGATCTCCTAGACACAAAGGTCCATAAATTAGATGGCTCTCCTCATAGTGATGTGATTCTGCTGCTAAGAAAAGAGGACAGAAGGATCATCTGTCCTGCTTGAAAGATTCTGAGGAAGAGTAAGTTTGGCACACTTTCACCGCCTTTGAATTTCCCGGGAAAGTGACCCGGGCAGAATGGGATAAGTAATCCTCATTGGGTGAAAATATGTGATAACCATAATGTTCAAATTAATTTACACGCCAAACAAAAATATGAAGTTATTTTTGCTACAGGGGAAATCGATAAAAAATGAGGGAGGGGCTTAATGCTACAAAATAACCAACATTCTGAAGAAGTCTTTGATGAAATAAAGATGAAATATTAATTTGAATCTATTATCTCTGTTTTGGTTTATCCATTTTTCCATTTATTTTTTCACACACACACACATATATATATATATATATATATATACATGAGGATCATTAAATAAGTTTCCAGACTTTTTTCGTATGGGCACTTTTATTGATAGTACACACATGAAACTCTACTCCCTTTCGAAGTAATCTCCTCCAGCTGCAATGCACTTGTTGTACTGTTCCAACAACTTCTGGAAGGCTCCATGGAAGTCCTCTTGTGTGAGCATGTCAATGACCTTCATCATAGCCTCTTTCATCTCCTCAATTGTCTCATAACGACAGCCTCTGAGCTTAGGGAATAAGCAAAAGTCACAGGGAGCAACGTCTTGACTATAGGGAGGCTGAGGAACTGTCTTGATGCCTATCTTAGTCAAATAGTCTGTGACAAGGATGGCGTTGTTGACTGGTTCATTGTCCTGGTGGAAATCCACTGACCTGATTTGAAGAGTGCTGGCCTCTTCCCTAGGAATCTCTTCCGGAACTCCCTTAAAACCTCAATATAGGAACCCTAACTCTCAGGCCAATAAACTCTGGTGTATTGACTTTCTTACTCCTCCCACACCTCTCATCATCCCTCACAGATTCTCTGCCTTCCTTGAATCTCTTATGCCACTCAAAAACTGATGCTCGATTCATGCAAGATGCTTCAAAAGCAGTCTGATGCATTCCATACGTTTCTGTGGTATTTTTTCCAAGTTTAAAACAGAATTTTATTGCATATTGTTCTTCTAAAGTGTCGTCATGTCCAGATTGCATTTTTGAAATTCACCAGCTGTGATAATCAGGCTTTAGTAGGGTGTATTCCAATTGCTGCTGTAGCTGTTCATTTGAACCTGAAATCATAAAAATTGGTCAGTCATCTCATAAGATGTATAGCACTAACATACTGAATTTTCAAGAGTCTACGACAATTTTAAATGCCTGTACAAAAAAAGTCTGGAAGCTTATTGAATGCACCACGTGTGTATATATATATATATATATATATATATATATATATATATAGGGGAGTCCCATTGGTGTAGAGGCTAAAATGCTGGATTATAACATTGTAATAAGCAAGTTCAAACTGCAGTCATACTATTATGTTTACTTTTGAACTAATACCCTTTATACCACCTCCCACCAATGAGTTAACAAGTACCACTACTGTTCTTCTATGAAGATGGCTTTGATACTAAATAACCCATGAAGGTTGATATGTCATTTAATAAAGAAACAAACAAATATATATATAATCATAAACCAGTAAAAAGGATACATGATATCAAATTAAAATCAAGAGTTTAATACATTCGTCCTTGAAAAGTGTTTGAGGTGATCTGAATCCATTCTAATGTACACAGTCTAGATCACCACTTGTCAATGCGATCTACAGGATGTTTATTCAGTTTTATATAAAGGGCTGAATTTAATACTGATAACAAATTTTTAAATACAAAATTGAAAGTCCATATAAAACAAAAGATAAGAATAAAAGGAGTTAAGATGCCTAAACAAATTGATACTTCTAAGCTAAATGATCCAGTTTCTTGTTCAAAACTTGTTGACTTGTTGATGCTTATAAAAAATGTGGAACTTGATGGAATATGAAACGACTTAAAATCCACAATATACAAAATTAGGATCAATGTTCTCAGATCAACTCATAAGGATTGGTTTAATAAATCAGAAAACTCTTTGAAGTGTCTTGTTCTTTCCATCTGAAAGTTCTTGGGCCAAGTAAATCAGAGAAACTTGGTACTGTAAAAACATTCAAAGAAAGTTCACTTTTCAATGTGAATTTTGTCAAATGAAGAACAAATGGTGGCTCGACATCTCTGTAGAAATTCAAGATGCTCATGATTATAAAGACATAAAAACCATATACAGATTTATCAGGCAGGCACTCGGATCATGACTATCAAAGGTATGTATTTAACCAACCCCTCCACCATGAGCAGAATGTGATACAAGGTCAATTTTTAAGCAGAGTTTAACAGCTTTGAATTCAGAGTTTTCTTTCTCATAGACCAGTTGCCATATTAAGATTAAAGATAGCCCAGTCTGCCCTACTATTTATCCATAGGTGGAGGAAGAATAATTGGATGTATACCTTTCCAAAGTGTATCAACACTATGTAAAACACAAACATCCTTCATCACCATCTCCATTTCCTATGATGATAAACATTAAACCATCACTTAATCTATGATATCACACCCCTAAAATAGAGAAATTGAAAATGCATATTCAACATGTAATGTTGTGGAAGTTTAAGAATAACAAAAATACTACAGAAACAACTTTCTAGTGTTTATGGCCAAGGTGTCATTAATAACTGCTAACTCCAAAAATGACTTTCAAAGTTTCATTCTGGTGATACGTCATTGAGAGATGAACCCAGATCAAGATACTCATCAGACGTCAATCAAGATGCTTTAAGAGAATGGAATGCAATCTGTACAAAAGTACTTGAGAATTAGCACTTGACTTGTAGACATCCCAATCCACATTTTGGTACCATGTGAAAAAAGATAGGAAAAAGTGAGCAAGCTCGAAATTTGGGTTCCTCATACTCTTAGTGAAAAGAATAAGGAAGATCACATATCCATAGTAAAAAGTTTTCTTTTAAGGCTTAGGAATGACTTGTTTCTTATGAATATCATTACAGGTGACAATGTTCAATGCAAAAAGCAGAGGATTGACAAGCATGGATCTTTGTAGCCAACCCCAAAGTTAAAGCTTTAAGGAAGAAAAGTTATACTGTGTGTATGATGGGATCATTATGGTATTATTCATTTTGAGTTTTTAAGCTCCAATCAAACACTCAATACAGACTTATACTCTCAACAGCCACAATGTGTGCATGAAAATCTTCTAAGAAAATGTCCCACACTCAACAGCAAGAAAAGCATTGTGCTTCTCTATGATAACACAAGGCTTCATTCAGCAAGAATCATGCAGGAAAAATATAGGATTTAGGTTAGTCTGTTCTACATCATCCACCATATTCAGCAGACGCTGAAACAAGTGATATCCATCTTTTCCATTTTCAACAAAATACTCTGAATGACAAAAACATTTTTCATGTGAAAATATTTGTGGAAAACTTGTTGAGCCAAAAACCAGGTGAATTTTACTAGAGAGGAATGAACAAGTTACTTAAAAAATGGTAAGAGTGATTCAAAATAATGGCAAATATACTATTGATTGAAATTGTTTGGTAAATCACTCATGCAAAAATTATATTTTACTAAAACGGAAGTTATTTATGACTCAATCCAATACAAAGCAACGGCTTGAAGTACATGGTAACTATCATAGAATTAATTTGCGATAATCTGTAAGAAAGGTTTTTGTAAGACTTTTTCTGTCAACTTAGATTACATTTTCCATTATTTCAGAAACTCAATCTGGATCTAGGTGTTAGTATGTCACTATAGATCTGATTTTCTGTGCTCGTCAGATCCAGGAGAAATGCATACAATACTCAGTACTATTATATCAGTTGTTTGTGGACCTTACTAAGGCATTTGATATGGAATTGGCAACCCAAGTTCAAATCCTGTGTGATGTTGGTTAAATTTCACTTTGTGCTAATGCCCTAAAGAAAAGGCATGAATTTATGTATTCTCTCCCAGCTATGGTAAATAGTAGGGTAGACTTGGTTCTTTAGTCTTGGTTAGGCAAGCAGTTGGGGAGAAGGAAAATGCTGAATTCAAACCAACTTTCCTCCACTTAAAAATTAACAATCTTATGAGGGAGGGGTTGGGTAAATATATGCTAAGGTATTTAATACAGTTAACCAGGATGGTGCTCTTTAGAGAATTTGGGGGAAATTTGGCTGTACTCTAGATTTTGTGAATGTGTTCAGGAAATAAGATCTTGACAGGAAAGTGTTGTCCAATTTAAATGGTGCACTGTCCGAGCTGATAGCTTTTGACAATGATGTCAAACAAAAAGATATACCTTCATAGTTGTTAACTAAAAAAAAACATGAATGTAACATTTATTTTCTTTCAGACATTCAGTCTTGAAAAAAATAAATGTTACTTTTATACCATACCTAGGAAAACCTTAAATTAAACTTAACATCACTGCTTATGACTTTAAGCTAGAAGTTGATAACTTTATTTACCACAGGGATGTCAAAAGATAGCACTTTTGATGAAGAAATCCATCAATACATTATTATGCTCTCAGAAGATTTGAGAGAAAGGTCTGGTCAGAACAAGGAATCCTCATTAAAACCAAATTTAGCCTCTATGAGCTGTGTATCCTTGCTAAATTGCCTTGCTCGTCTAAAATCTGAATAACCTATTGTCAACATCTTAAGTTGGTTGAGAGGTTCGAGCACAGCTGCCTTAGAAGAATTTTAAGAATTGGTTGGGAATTATTTACTCATGATTACAAGGTTCTTCAGAAAGCAATGAATTCTTGTACTGAACAGCAATTAATCACGTATCAAATGCTTTGTTGTGAAAAAGGTGGCCAATAGAATTCTAAATATTCTGTTTAATGGTAAACTAACAAACTGGCAAGTTTCCAGAGCATAAACTGAGAAAGTGTTTTAATATGCGGAAGAATTTGAAAATCAACAGCAATAAGTGGACATCCCAAGCAACAAACCATTTGTTAAAAAATGTAGCATTTGAACAGCAATGCAATGATCCTAATTAACAAGTGGTCACAGGGTGTGAATAGATAAATTATATTAAAAAAAAAAAAAAAAAGCCCACAGCTGAAAGAGAGATGAGTCAAAAAAATTCAAAATTTTGTCTCTGAGGCTAAATGCAATAAGATATGTCTCATCTGCCCTAACTCCAACCTGGTGTGTAAACAGCAATTGATCAAACTCCATCAGCCATCTAAATGGTTGCCAGAGCTGGTCAAGCATGTTGCCCATGCAGGTGGGAGCGAGGGTTCAGTGTTCTGAGATCCCCAATAAAAGAAGCTGAAAACATAGGATTATGCAAGTGCTGCATCCTCCATACTCACCACACCTGGCATTGTGTAACTTTTTCTTATTTCCTAAACTAAAAATTCATTTAAAGTGTTTGTACAGCTTCACTCTATATCAAAAAATAAATTTCAGGAGAGCTTCAACCAATGGAAAACTCACTGGAATAAGTGTGTTAAAATGTCAAGAAGTCTATTTTGAAGAAAATGAACATTTCATTCATTGTTTATTTCTATCTTGGTAAATACAGTTTTAGTCTTGATATCTTTTAACACATTTTGTATGTTCAGATATATGCACATAAACATTGCATCTCAATATATACGTGTGCTGTTTATAGGCAAGTAGAGAAACAAAAATTGATTTTTTAATTTTTTTAATTTCAGAACCTTGAGGAATCTATAAAAATATAAATAGTTCAAGCTTTAAGATTGTTTTTAATGGCATGTCAACTTGTCTAAGGGTTATTTTAGGCCTAGAGGTCAGGAAACTGTAACATTGAATGTTCATATTAACATTTTTTTGTTTCTTAAGATTTTGCACACAGTTGTATGGTTTCAAGTATTCCTATCTAATACAAATAATTTGGACACAGTTATATGGTTTCAAGTATTCCTATCTAATACAAATAATTTACACACAGTTGCAGGGTTTCAAGTATTCCTATCTAATACAAATAATTTGTACACAGTTATATGGTTTCAAGTAACTAATAATAATAATAATGATAATAATCCTTAGTAAACAATTATAGATGCAAGTAACAATTCTTAACATAAATAATTTACAGTTATTTGTCATCAAGTATTCCTGTTAAATACAGATAATTTTTGCACATCTATTTGACCCATAGATCTGATCCAAAGCAGGTACTATCACTCAGAGAAAGAGTGGACCTGGGAGTAATGACAATGAAAGGGTATTCCACACTCCTTAAAGTTCCAGAACTGTAGCCTCACCATCAGATACAGTTCAGTATCATACCCAGGATAAAATATGAATAATAAACAGTTTCTTTGTTATTAGCAGCTTAAAAGGATCTCATAATTTCAGTTAAGATAAAAATGCCAAACTAAGTTTTCCTGGTTCATTTTTTAAACAAGTCTTGACAAGTTTCAACTAAAATCCATTTTGTTGATTGCCTATTGACATTAGAAACTTTCTCCCACAGGAAATAGTCAACACAGATATTCTAATTTCATAAAAAGATTTTGAAGAAGAAAATAAATAACAAAATAAAACTTTATCTTTCTTCATTTTTCCAAATAACCTTCATTTCATCTAAATTCAAATGCCAAAAATAAAGAAGTAGGAAGATTGTATTGCACAAATCATCAGTATAGAGATGGCTGATCTTGAAAATCAACATCTAAGATCCCAGTTGATTGAGAGATTTTAATGGCATGTCAACACATCTAGGGTTATTTTATACCTAAAGGTTAGGGAATCATATTAATTGTACATTACCATTTACTTTTTTTGTGTAGTTGTCACAGTCCTATCAAATATGAAGAAATTTTTTATGAATTTAGAATTTTCCTTCTCCTAGACTGGTTATCGTATTGAGGTTAAAGAACCCAGGCTACCCAACAATTCATTCATAGCTGAGGAGGTGAGAGATGGATTTATGATTTTCCAAAGGGCATTAGCACTAAGTGAAACATAAACAGCCTCATTCAAGATTTGAATTTGGATCGCTAATTTAATTTCCCATGATGATAACAGTTGTGATAATTGCATCTCCCCTTGAAGGTATTACCAATCCAAGCCAGAGTGGACCTGGGAGTAATGGCAATGAAGGAGTACTCCACACTCTCCAGCTTTCCAGAACTGGAGCTTGACTATTAGATGCTGTGTCATACCAAGGACACCCCTTTTTGGGGAGGGTCTTACCCTTCTGCAGAAAATGTAGTCAGTGTATTATTCTGAGCCCCATTGACAGTGCATTGAAATCCAGGGATTCTGTCAGGGTTTGAACACTAACAGGTAGAAAATATACAACTATCTCAGCCAAGAGGCAGGCTAAATATTTACTCAGTTTAGCTTAGACAGTCAGAAGCCTACAAAAATTGAGCACCCAGTAAAAACTAAATTACTTGTATGCTAGTAAATACTTTTCAAGATAATATTGTTAACCATTGCTCTATAGTAGGCTCCCTGAAATGAAAGCTGGAATGTAAATTATATTGTTTTCATAATATATGGAGCCATTTTGAATACCTAAAGAATGGGTTGTGCAACTTTAATGTAACTTGAAAATCAACTTGAGAAGAATATACTGTGCATGAATGAAGACAGTTGACTGTGACGTTACTAGTCACTGAGACACTACTAATTAGTTGGTTGATTGGGTTTGCATCATGTCAACCATTGTTGGGTTATCTAATGCTGTTCAAATCAGGTTTTATTTGCAAGGAATATGATTTCAAGTTACTAATTATAATAATCATTTATAAACAATTATAACTTCAAGTAACAATTCTTAATACACATCGTTTATACACAATTATAAACCGATACACATCGTTTATACACAATTATATGGTTTCAAGTATTCCCATCAAATACTAATAGTAAAAGTAAGTAAAGTTGGTGACTGTAGTCGAGGGCGACCAGAAGGCTCCCTTTTCAATAGCTACTACACCAAAGTGTAAGGGGAGGGCGCTACTCTTTTCCCAAGATTGCTCCACTTTACTCTTGATATGTACCTTATATTGCTGAGTGTTAAGCAAGGAAGCATCAAGTACCATTTTTAAAGTCTTTGGTATGACGCAACCTAGGATTGAACCCAGGTCTCCCAGACCATTGGTGAACACTCTACCCACTAATTCATTCACAATTATATGATTTCAAGTATTTCAAACAATTATGATTTCATCATCAAGTCACACCGGCAACACGGAGTAACCTGACTCTCTCCCACTGTCCATCCCTATCAACCATTGCTCTCAGTAGGTCCTCTAAACAGCACCCTGTGTTCACACAAAGCTGATGTAATTGCTTGCTGACCAGCCAACAGTGGGACTTTCATTTGTTGGAGTCCATAAGAAAATGTCACATGAGTTCATCCAAGCTTCTCCAGCAATGCCCTTCATGTCTTTTTTGTCTTACTTGGCTGGTTTATGAGATGGAAGACAGGTGCTGTTTCGTGGGGTGCTGCTTCCAGGATTTGTTCAAGACAGCATGCAACATTTTTGTGTAGTTCCCATCTAACTTTTTCTCCATGTGTTTTGTTAACATCCATGTGGTGTATCCATATTGTAGAATGGACACAGCTATAGCTTAGAAAAAAAATCTCATTTTATCTTATAGAATAGACCAGATTTCCATATAATTGTTAACTCATCAATAGCAATCCCTGCCTTCACTAGGCATATGTTGACATCACTTTCAGTAGATGAGATGTGGCTGCCAAGGTATGTGAACTAGTCTATTAATGTTAGAAGCTTACCACTTAGAGTGGAGATGGCTCCTTTTCATTTAAAACATATATACTCTGTTTTATTTGTATTCATGTAGACACCAATGCCTCCTGGTGCTTGCTCTAGGCTATGCAGTAGAGATTCTGTTTGGGCTGATGTATTTGTAAGAAATACAAGGTCATCTGCATAATCTGCAGATATTGTAGGTTCTCTCAGTAGTTGTCTGCTTCTTGCCTTTTTTTATATGTGAAACCATTTTCTTTTATTAGATCTATTGATGTTTGAAGTTATAATCTAGGCAGATTATAAACTATGGTATAAATGTATCTCTTTGCAAGACTCCAGCAAAGGATTATGACAAAAGGCCATTTTTTAAGTGGAGTAAAGCTGGTTTGAGTACAGAGTTTTCCTTCTGGTTGCTTAATCCAGGCTAAAAAACCCAGTCTGCCTGCCTATTTACCCATAATTGGAGAGAGAGCAAAAGAGATGGATTCATGCCTTTTCCCAAGAGTATAAGTGCAAATTTTGATAAATGTGGTAAAGGTATCTTTACACTTGTGCCTTATGCGGTAAAGGCACCTTTACACTTGGGTCTTATGTGATAAAGACATCTTTACACTTGGGTCTTATGCGGTAAAGGCATCTTTACACTTGGGTCTTATAATGAACATTTATGAGTAATGATTACTGACTTGTGAGTTCAATCCTTATCAAATGTTCTCTGAATAAGATTTTGTGTCTTAAGATGGCTTAGCTGAATAAATATCCATTTGGACTTTACAAGTTACATGAATTCAATTAGAAACCATTTCATTATACATAACATTGCATAATTTCGTATGGTAAGGAGGTGGCTCAGCTGGTAATATTATGATTGAGTGATTTTAATGGCATGTTAATCTGTCTAGGGTTATTCTATGTCTAGATGTTAGAGAACTGCGTTCATTTTACATTCATATTTCCATTTTTTGAGCAGTTGTTTTTTCAAGAGTTTTTTTTACACAGTTATATGATATTCAAGTATTCCTATCTAATACAAATAATTTGCACACAATTGTATGGTTTCAAGTATTTCTGTCCATATGGTTGAGTTTGGTTTCTTTGTTTAATGGTATGTCAACCTTTGTGGGTTATTCAATGCCCAAGCCATCCTTGTCAAAGAACAGCAGTGATACTATTTAACCCATAACTAGGAAGATAAAGTGGTCCATACCTTTCCTAAGGGCATTAGTTCAAAAATGAGCACAATAGCACAACTTATTTCCAGGCTGCAGTCTCGTACTTTTGCCATAAGGAATGCCCCAATAATCACATGATTTCAAGTAATCATTTTTATTTAATGATAGTTATTTGTTTACATGCAGTTATATTTCAAGTAACCAATAATAATCTTTAGTAAACAATTATAGCTTTAAGTATCAATTCTTAAAACAAATAATTTACAGTTATATATGAAGTATTCCTATCTAATACAAATAATTTGCACAAAGCTCTATTTGACCTGTAAATGAGACTGTAAGTAAAAAAGTAAAGTTGGTGACCTTAGTCAAGAGTAACCTGAAGGCTCCCTTTTCAACAGCTACTACACCGAGGTGTAGGGGAGAGTGCAACTCCTTTCTCTGGATTGCTCCATTTTAACCTTGATCCTTATAATGCTGAGTGTTAAGCAAGGTGGCATCAAGTACCATTTTTCGAGTCTTTGGTATGACTTGACCTGAGATTGAACCCTGGTTTCCCAGCCCATTGGTGAACACTCTACTCATTAGACCAATGGACCAGTAGATGAGATTGTACTGGTGGTTAAAGTGTACTAGGGAGCAATGACAATGAAGGGGTGACTCCACACTCCCCAGATTTCCATAAATGAAGCCTCACTGTCAGATGTAAAGGGTCTTAATCCTCTGCAGGGGATTCAGTCAGCATATTCTGAGTTGTGATGACAGAGTGAAGTAACATTATTAGTTTTTCATTTCTTTAATCAATTATCTATAATTCACCAAACATTTATTTTGTTTGTCATCACATAATTAAAAGATAGCAATAGATGAAAAAATAGTAAAGTTGGTGACCTTAGTCAAGGGTGACCTGAAGGCTCCCTTTTCAATAACTACTACACTGAGGTGTAGGATAGGGCGCTACTCAATTCCCAGGATTGCTCCTCTTTACCTTTGATCCTCATTTAATAATGCTGAGTGCTTGACCTGAGATTGAACCCCGATCTCCCAGACCATTGGCAAACACTCTACTCATTAGGCCAATGGTCCAGTTTACTTTACTAGTAATAGATACTGTGACCAAATTTTATATAATTACTAATGGGAGAATATGTTTTAGCATACTTTTTTTTTTTAAAGTTTTTAGATGAGTTTGATTTACAGTAAATAAAATGTTAAACAGGTCTTTTACTTTGTATCTGTTAGGTGAGCTAAACTGAATCTTTATCTTTTTATTTAACAGTATAAAATAGATATCTAGCTGAAATTTTTCTTTACCAGAAACCAGTTATAATTTCTTTTTTCATAACATTTTTTCTGGTTAAGGGTAAATGAAGATTTCAAAAAATATCATGTTGTTTTTTTCATATTTGTGATTTGAGCAATTACCAACAGAGAGATATGAACATTAACTTTTTGATGACATTTATTAATTTACTGAAACATAGTTTATTGTTACTAACTTAAAATTCCTCTTAGTGGCAGACCAATATTTTTAGAGGCTTAAAGCTTGAACTGTTATAAGGGTCCTTTCGCACAAATAGCAATGACATCTCTGCAACAACAGTTATTTTCTTAAGTGTGGTGATTCCCTGACAGATCACCACAAATTTTTAAAAAAAGTTTCACCACTACATCTCAGATTTTGATGAGCCTAAGATAAATAATATCAATAGGTTAGGTTAGGTTATTTGTTTTAATGACATATCAACCCTTGGTAGTTATTTAATGCCAAATTCTGTTTATACACACACACATATTATACATGATTTTTAAGTGAATAGTACATAGGTAAGTTTATTTTTAAATGAATTAGAGCTCATTCATTTGCTGACATTTCAATGGTTTCAAGTCTAGTAAATGATTAAACAGTTCTATTTGACACATTTGGGAATCGAACAGGTACTACCACTTTGGACTAGAGTGGACATGGGAGTAATGGCAATGAACGAATACTCCACATTTTCAAAGCTCCAGGATTGGAGCCTCACCATCAGATAGTTTAGTGTCATATCAAGGATACTGGTTGATGGGGGGGGGTCTTGCCCCCTCTGCAGAGATGTAGTCAGTGTATTCTACCACCCCAGCTAAATGGGCTGATAATATTGATAAAAGCTTTAATTTCTGTCATAAATGGGAATAGTATTTTAAATTAATAATAGTTATTTTATGTTAAATATATCTAAAGATAAGACATCCTTCACTTGAATGTTATTTTTGTTTTGTTGTCTAATTCATGGCTAGTCTACATGATTCTTTAATAATTATCATTATTTCTTTGTTATGCCTCCTTGGGGATCACTTCATCTTTTTACCATCTTCTCACATCAACTTTTTTAAAATAAAAAGAATCTTTGCACAGAACAGACATTATTAATACAATATCGAAATACATATTAATACATTTACACTATTAATACAATATCTATATACACATGAAATTCTCTTAAGTAATTCACCTGATAGTTCCCCCCCAAAAAAACCTTCTTAAATCATTTTTCTTACCATTATTTTTGAAATCATCCAAATCAATCATAAATTATTTTTACATAATTTTCTGTTTTTGATCTGATTAGGCAATTTGTTCCAAAAATATATTGTTCTATAAGCAAAAATATCAAATTGATTAGTAGACTTAGTTTTTCAAATCTATTTTGATAGTAAATTTCCAGTTTCAGGCGAAATATTGAAAAAAATGTCAACTATGATTAAGTTGATTGATTTGTTTTACAGCATGTCAACCCTTTTCAGATCATTTAATGCTGAATTAAGTCATTTTGATAAAAGTTTCTAACAATTCATTTAAGTTTAAGTATGGGGTTTTTTTTTGTTTACACACAGTTAAATGTCAAAACAGTTTTATTTCAAACAATTCAAGCTAGCATAAATACACAGTTTAAAATGTCAAAAACAGTTCTATTTCAAACAATTCAGTTTATCACAAGCACAAAGTTTACTTCAATTTAACCCATAGATAGGACCCTATCAAGTGCTACCAATCCAGGCCAGAGTGAAGCTGGGAGCGATGGCAATGAAGGAGTACTCCACATTCCCCAAAGCTCCAGCATTATTGAAGCCTCACAATCAGATTGTTTAGTATCATACCCAGGACACTAAATGCAGGAGTCTTACCCTTCTGCAGAGATGCTATAGCCCCAGGTGACTGGGCAATCAACCATAATTAGAAATTCCATTGATTATTTTGAAAGTTTCAGTTAGGTCACCTCTTATTCTAAAGTAGTTAATCTTAATTTCTCCAATCTCTCTCTGTAACTGTAATCTTTTCTCTTTTTATTATTTTTGTCACTCTTCTTTGTATGTTTTAATTTTTATTTTGACTATTACATAAAAGTTAAACAATCATGTTTATTGTATGTTCATATTCATATGTTTTGTGTAGTTGTTTCTTAAGAGTTTTTTTGTTTTTTGTTTTGTTTTTTTATAGAGTTATATCAAATAGAAACCATTTTTAAATAGACCAATTTGACCCCAAGATGGGACCTGAACAGAAACTACCACTCCCGGTCAGAGTGGACTTTGAGGTAATGGCAGTGAAGTGGTACTCACTATCAGATGCAATTTAGTGTCATGCCCAAGGTGGGTCTAACTCTGCAAGGGATACAGTCAGCATACTCTCAACCAAACTAGTAGAGTCATTTATTATCACAATCACAAAATATTTTTTCTAAAACTTTTCTTACACAGAAGACCCAAAACTTTAAAACAATGTAGATGCTTTTGGAACCCCTTTTTGATTAAGAGCCTCGAAGTTAAAGTTTCATGATTTTCTTTGTTGATTTACTTTTAATTTCACCCATAGAATAGATTTTCATCTGGTAAATATAATTCAAGTTCTAGATACACATTCATAAGTCCTTACACTTGCTATAAAAAATTTTTAAATTATTTCATACCAATATTTGAAATAAAAGAATAAGATATTTCGAATTCAGAGAAGAAAGTGAGTTTAACCAAATGTCTATAACTTAAGATAAACAGGAAAATTATCCTTTTCGAATTTCGGTTCCCATATTTAATTCAAACTGTTTTCTCAATAACTTTAAGAAATTGAATCAAATAATGTTAAAAAGTTATTTACAGGCAATTATGCATAAAATCCACTCCCTTTCTTTTTTCTTTGAGTGATAAACTATCATTTATTGTATCAGTCTAGAAATCAGCCAAAACATTTATCTTGGTCCGTAAAATTAGCAATGAATGTTATTTAATAAATGCAGGATACATATTTATATTTAAATCAAATCCTTCCATAAGGCTACAACAATTTGCAAATTTTTTGTCATCAAAACTACATAATTTGATAAACTTGACACAAAAATATTTCAATTAAAATCTGAAGAAAGAACAATCATTCTTAAATTTACGTCAGAAAAAAAATCCCCAGGTTTACTCCAAAGTGGGTTTTCTTTTTTTGTTGTTAATTTTTTAATAATTTTGTTTGTTTTTAAGTAAATAAAATTCAAAAGGAACTAAACACTAATACACCTGGTCACTAGAAGTAGGTCGAAGAATGTTTCGGTTAAATTGTATTAAAATAAACTAATAAGTAAATATGAAAACCAGGAAAATGAAAATTTAATTCCTTGAAAGAAGACCGAAAAGGAGATTAGAAAAAGTTTCCGTTTACTTTTATTCCTGTTTGTTGCAAATTCGTGTTTGTTGGTATTATTCTTATTATTATCAACAACAACAAAATAGTCATATCTACTAAGCTTAGCATAGTTTGGCTCAAGGTCATTTTATGGGATTCCAAAAAGATCGAATTCACTTAACTAGCGAACTTTGGTCAGCGTAACAAACTTAACCTTTGCTTTGTGGTAGGCGTCAAAATGACCCTGTATAAATGATTTATTTTAATTTTAAAAAAATAATTAAAGAATATTTAAACTTTAGGATTATGAGTAAGAGCAAAAATAAATCTTCATTTTTACCCTTGCAGTCAGTTTTAAGATAGCGTGTAGGCCCATAATTGAAGTTTAAGTTTTTCTTTCCTGCGATTAGGGTCGTTAAAAAAGAGAAAAGAAAAAAAAAGGTTGTCTAAATTCCTAAAAGGGGTGACTTCTCCCAAAACAGTCAGTCTAGAGATTATAAAATTCACGAATCTCAGATGTCGTTAGTTTCAGAGTGATAATTATTATCATTTATTTATTTACGTTTATTTTACTTATTTTCATGAGCTGTTTTCGCAATTTCAAGCGTAAGATTAAGTGTATTAATAATAGGCACACTTCCCTGTGTTATTATCGCTTGACATTCTTATAAAATCCATTGCAGTGGGTCGGGGTTAGGTATTTTGTTTTGAATGAATGTAAAAGACAAAAGGAAACGGTAATTTTGACTGCGTGAGTAAAAATAAATAAATACGTCGTCGTCGTCACTTATTTTTACTTATTATTTCTCGAGGCTTGCCAATGTTTATATGAGCCACTACCTAGGAGACAAAACAAATGAATAAATGAAATATTCGTTAAATTAACGATTTATTTATCCTTCAGCCTTTGATTTTGAAATTCTATTCTATTTCACAAACACTAAAGTTCTTATAAAGTACCAAGAAAAATCGTCATTACAGAGTATTCACTAAAACCTCACACATTTAGATTTTCTCCTAATTCAGTTGTAATTGATGATGATGATGATGATGGCACTCAAAAGATATAAACAGGGTCAATCATTGGATTGTTTCATATCGAGGATATGTTCTTTCTTTCATTTTTTTTTTTTTTACTATAGATATATCAGATATATTATAAAAAAAAGGATCTTTTTTTAATTTTCATGAGAGATTGTTTAAAAACTGAAAACAAACTCTACAATTTTTAAAAGCGTCAGTAAAAATATTGTCGAAAAGTTGCGATGAGATAAATAAAAACAAAATGACATTATTAGGAAGATTTTTTTAAGTAAAAAAAAAATGAATCGAACATCAAACTGAAATAAATACAATTGTCAATAAAGCATTGTTATGAACAGGAACGACTTGAACGATAAATTTCATAATCTCTTTAAAATAAACAATAAGCACATTTACAAGTATATGTATATACTATTGAAAATAAAAACAATAAAATCAAGATAACTTTTTAGTTTTTAAATATCTCTTTTGGGCCAAAAGAAAAAGTTATTTCATAAGCGCAAGATATATACGACTGAAAAAAAAAGTCCTTCTTTTACTTCAAAAGTTTAACGAGCCTCACCAGCCCTTTGAAAGGAAATTATTTCTAATAATCTATTTAATGTTTACTACTTCTGGTTCACAAATTCTAACACCACTCTCACAAATCGTGTTTTTTTTTTTTTTTGAAATGATCAAAGGATAGATGAAATTAAATATCTCTAAATAACTTTCTTAAAAAAAAAGATACGAATAAAAATTAGACGATGTTTTAATAACCAAGAAAAAATCGATAGACAACAACAATAATAATTAATTAATTTAATTAGTTTGAGAGACGGCCTTGAAGTAAAACAAACTAGAATTATCTTTTTCGATCGAATCAACACCTTTTTTTTTCGACAGGTATTAAATTTAAAATAGATCGACAAAAACTGCCTAAAACTTAATTGACATATCTTTTAAAACTAAAATAGCACGTTTGAAAGGGAAAAAAGTAAATAATTACCAGCAATTTAAGGTGAGAATGTTAAGAGTCGGCATGTTTCCTGGGGGTTCAGGGTGTACTTTTAAGTATGACAACACTTAAAGTGCGGTCACTGTATCTGGTTCATTAGATCATCGTTTGGAACTTGTATATGCAAGGGACAAATACTGTTTTTACACCGTTTCCTTGTGGACACGCAACACGACTTATTAGCCGTGGCTCAGCTGGTAAAAAACACACTCAATATTTAACCATATGGCTCAGGTTCACGTTTACAAGTAGCTATTAATCTTTACGTTTGAACTGTTACATGTCATAATCATTTGGTTAGTCTTAGTGACTTTGGTTAAATTTAATGACGTTCAATATTTACATAGTCGGAGTTTAACTTTAATGGTGCAAGTTCAAGCCTACCTTTTTACATTTAAAAAAATCTTTTTATTATTTTATGATAATTCACGAATACTTTTTAAATTTTCAATTCTACGGGAAATGGCTGATTTTATTTGATACTCATCTTATCTAAAATAAATAAATAAATTAATAAATAAGTTTATTCACTTCTCAGAAAGAAAGATTTCTGAATCATCATCATCATTTTTACAATATTTTGTTTAATGCTTAATTATTGATTTTTCCAAGCTACTTATTCATTTTAATGATAAAAAAAAACATTTAAAACAACAACTATTGTTATAACACGTATTTTGTTTGAGATTTTGAAATAAGTAATTTTACTTTTTTATTAGTTGATTTATTTACTTTTTATTATTTGCAGATGTTTTCATGACATAAAAATACGACCCAATCAGAAAAAAAGAATCCCCTAAAGATATTCAGGAAATATTGATAAGAAAAGCAGTGAAAAAAGAAAAGGTTAAAAACTGAACAATGTAGGGATTAGAAGAAAACAAAAATGAAAATAAAATAAAATAAAATAAATACAAAGTGTAGCAGTTCCCAGAAGCCTCTGAAAGAAAGTGAAATCCATGCATATCTGAAAACAGACTTACTGCAGCCTGTCACACGAGCTTGTAGAGAAGAGGAAAATCTCATATTTTGTTTTGGCGCGCTATTTAATTCAACATCGAATTTCACCCAATCAGGATGACATATCCTATTCAGCCCGGACCTTCATTTCCGGCTAGCGAAACGGGTGAGCGGCCAAACACACTCTCTTCGGCTGGAGGCGGCGACCAGAATGGACGTGTCTCTGGTCGCCCCTGCTTAGCGATGCCTTATAGCTAAACAAGCCACCCGGTGTGGACATGTCACCGTGGCTTGAATCCTAGTAGCAGCAACATGGACATTCAACGAGGGAACCTTCTAATTTATGGATTCTTTGCGTCTAATATTTTAGACCAAGGAATCCCAGTTGAATATGAATTAGATACGTTCAACATGCCTTCCACAAGCACCACAGAAATTTACTATGTCGATTCGAGCGCCACTCCGCTCTCGACAAGTTCCCATTTCACCTCTGGTCCACTGTAATGGAGACAACGCACGCCTCTCCCCGAAACACCAGACACACGAAGCTACACGGTGGCCTTGAATACTTCCCTCACACATCCAACGACACGCTGCCATTTCGAACATCCCGCTAAGCTATCGCGTCTCCAAAACCAACAAGCCTAAAGACCACGAGTTTTGCAGCGCCAAGAACAAACCTCCTCAAAGCTGCAAATAAAAACTTTCGTTCTTGTGTGTTGTTATAAAGCAAAGTCTTGTAATTCATTTCTTGTGCCCATAAAATCTATAGTGTTAGGGAAAATAACTAATTCCCACAAAACACGCTATAAGCTACCTCCTACAGTGACACACCTCCTACAAACTCAAGAACCTACATACTAACTGGCAACACCAAAAAGAACCTTTTCTCACTCTGACTCAAGTTTACTTCTGCTATAGGAATAAACCTTTCGTTGTGTTTCAAAGAAGTTTCATTATTTATTTTGTACAACTAATTAACTTATAGTGTTATGGAAACTAACTATTAAACACCAAAATGGTGACCTTAACGCGATTTTGACAAACCTGAATAACGAAACAAAAAAGAAACAACACCTAAACACCCTTCTACAAGTAGCAGCCACTTCTGCTAACAGCACCCTATATTAAAAACACTCACTGGACATAACCACAACGAATTTGGACATATCAATCACAGAAAATGACTAGAGCATTTCAATGCCTTATTTGGGAGATGTGACTGTTCTTAAATAGTCCAGGAAGACATCTTGCTATAGAGTAGCTGTATGAAACCCCCCACAAATAAAGTTGAAATTTAAAAGGTATCTCCTATCTTCATCTCCTTCCTTTTCTTCCTTCCTTCAGTAATTCCTTTGCAGCCTTCACAGACCCTGAAGAAGTCAACGAATTAAATGGGGTTGAGAAGAAAACAAATGGAGTCAAATATGAAAACCCAAAATGACTACTACCAACCAAACAAAACAAATAACACCAACAAATTTTACTTGCCCCATAACAACCTAATTTAGAGGTGAGCCTGATCCTGACAATAAAAACCCTAGAACAGCACCTCCTAATTACATCAAAAAAAGTAATTTGTCACCTTCAAGACACTGGTCCCTGGGACAAGGTAATTTTTCTCCTTGTTCATGTGTAACCATGTACCTCACCTCATCAAATTGACCCAGGGTAACATACTACTCCACCTCACGGGTGGGGTTTGTAAAACTCACTTTAAAATCTTAGACTTAAGCAAAAAATGTACAAATCATTTGCTGAATAGATAGTATTTTTTGTTGTTGTTGTATTCAGTCTGTTTATGCATGTAAGAAAAAAAAGAAGCTTAATTAATTGACTTATTAAACAAAATAGATTCAGCAATTTATTTTCAAGCAACAATTTTACTTTCACTGTATTTGTGTTGTAGATTGACTAAATTTAAATCAAAATCATTTTAACCTCTTTTGAAGCAAATAAAAATTGTTACATGAAAAAACACTAGATGTAATAATAATGCTGGAGTCTTTGTACTCATCAATGGGGGACCAAATTAAAACTGACTGGAAAAAAAGAAGAACCCTATTTATTTAAGTTGACAAGCACAGAAAAGTCAGCGAGATAGATTTCCTACAAAGAGGAACAGAACCTCCTGGAACTAATCTCATAATTTGTTAATCTCTTTACTGTTTATCCCAATATTGGTTGATTGGTTGATTGGTTGGTGTTTTATGGCATATAAACCCTTGTGGGTTATGTAATGTTTTAATATACATGATTTGTGAGCAAATAGGTTGTAGGTTGTTTTTAGATGAGTTGTTAGAGTTCATTTGTTTATACACAGTTAAATGGTTTCAAGTATTCCTATTTATCACTAATAATTCTATTTATCAAATACTCCTATGTAATATACTTATTTACCAACCCCTCCGCTCAGGCAGGATATGATACAAGGTCAGTTTTTTCAAGCGGAGTTTAACAGGTTTGAATTCAGAGTTTTCCTTCTAGACTAGTTGCCTCACCAAGGCTGAAGAACCTTGTCTGCCCTACTATTTACCCATAGGTGGAGGGAGAATTATCGGATTCATACCTTTCCCAAGGGTATTAGTGCTATGTGAAATGCAATTAGCCAGGATTTGAACTTGTGTCGTCGTGTCCATTTCCTATGACGATAACCATTACACCATGGGCACCTCCTATGTAATATAGATTATTTATACAAAGCTGTATGGTTTCCAAGAACTAATAATAATAATCCTGATTGAACAGTTCTATTTGACTCTAAGATGGGACATAAACAAGTAGTATCATACTGGGTCAGATTAGAATTTTTTTTAAAAATTTCGATCAGTATTAAAAATGAAAGAAAAATTATTTTTACTTAATAGATCAAAGAATTTTTTGCATTGTTAACTTTTTGCTATTATTACTAAAACAGATTGACGGATTAATTCATTCATTGATTTTAATGGCATTTCACCCTGTTATTTTATGCCTAGAGATTCAGGAATTGTACATTTATATCTACATTTTTTGTGTACTTGTTTTGTAAGAGTTTTTTTTTTCACACAGTCCTATCAAATACAGATAATTTTTAAATAGATCTATTTAATCCAAAGATATGACCCTAACAGGTATTACATGAACAAGCAAAGTATGAGAACCGTTCATAAAGTACACACTCATCCATTCTTTTCTCAATCATTGTGACATATCAGTGATGAGACATTTTATAAAAATATTTAATGATGAGTGAGGAAAGAATTGGATTCATGCCTTTCCCAACAACACTAAGTTGGTGACCATAGTCGAGGGGGACCCGAAGGCTCTCTTTTCAATAACTACTACACTGAGGTGTAGGGAAGGGCGCTACTCCTTTTCCTGGATTGTTCCACTTTACCCTTGATCCATACCTTATGATGTTGAGAGTTAAGCAAGGAGGCATCAAGTACCATTTTTTTGGTCTTTAATATGACTCGACCTGGGATTGAACCCTGGTCTTCCTTGTCTTTGGCGGACACTCTAACCGCTAAGCCAATTGGGAAATAATTCTAAACAATCTTGACTGAAGCTTGAAATCTGTTTAGGAATACAATTCAGTGCTAATACATATTACATCACTTTGTACATTATGACCAAATTAAAAGAAAAGGTTTCTCTCTTGGCTTCACAAAGATTTATGAGGGTGTTCTTTGACCAGTGCAATCACATTGGTGGCTGATAAAGCCTTTGTAAGAGGCAGGACATGCCTCAGCAGCTGCAGAGGAATGCTGCAGAAGGAACAGGTTTTGTTGCAACACAACAGTTTTTACTTTTCCTTCATACTTTTCCTTCATGTAGATTGAGTCATGGTTTGTCTGTGTTGTAATCTGTCAGAACTCTTTTCAACAACACAAACAGAAGTGTTTACTTTGACGGATACCAAAAATATGGCAAAAGTGGACTGAAATTCAATCAGTTATATGCATCTACTTACAGTATAAATGTGAAAGAAGAATAAAAGGTTGTAAAAATATTTTCCAACCAATCAGAAAACCAAGCTACATGACTCTCTGCAAGTCTTTCTGAGCCTCCTGTGCAGTATTTAAGAAAGTCTGATTGGACCCATAGGCAGAAAGGATCCCAGCAGCAGAGAGAGAACACATTCATCAAGCAGCTCAACTATTCATGATAGTTGGCATGACAAGAAGCTTCACCTCACACTTGGATTTCTCAACAACTCATATACATTCAGTATATTCTCATATGTGGATTTTTCATGTGGTTCTTTCCCATTACAACTCGCCTACATGACATATCCATGAACAAAAAAGTCAACAACATAAACAAGAAAGAAATCTTTCTTTTTATCTCAAACATGTCATATCACTATAATTGTTTTACGTCTCACTTTTTCCAGTTTGTACAAGTTATGCTACCTTAAGATGATTATATTCATAGAAGGCCTATCCCTACTTAGGACCAGTGCTATGATCTCATGGATTCTTCTCCCCAAACTACAGGGCTCCCACTCCAGTATATGTCAATTTTCATAAAGTAGTATTCATTGAAAATATATGAAACCTGTCTTTTCAGGGCCCCTGAGCAGACTTTGGCTCACCCTGGCCAAGGGGTTCTTGGGTAGTATGCGCTGGCTCTGTCCTCGCTTATCAGTTCTATAGCTTCTGCTACACCACCATTGTTTTCAGTTTACAGCCTGGGTTGTCCATTGTCAATGTTACAAAATGTGATTCCCTTTTTGACATTGTGACTATTGCACAGCTCTTCAAACAGTACAATTTTTAGTTGACAGTAATCTTCCATTCTGTTAATGTGACTTGTCTTGTGAATATTCTCTTAATATTCTATTAAAAGAGCAATTTACTGTGAGAATCGGGTCACATGTAACTTGTTATATCATCATGACACCTCACTAGTAATTACCTAAATTCTGTCTGATGCAACATTGGTTGTCATTCCTTGCTGCTGTGAGGACATATGTTTTCAAGTAGGGTTCCAAATTGTTTGATCTCTTCTTCTACTGAGATATTTTGTCTTTCTTTTAGAGCTCAAAAACTTTGACAGTCTTGGTTACTTTTGACTCCTTTCAGTTATCTCTTTCAGCAGACATCCCCAAAATTGCTGTTCTGGAATAAACAACAAATTTACAGAACACAAAACATCAAAATCCTAAGAAACCTAAAAAAAACCTTAAATCTTTCCTATAATTTTACTTTTAATGTTTTGTGGAGCCCCACACATGGCCGTGCAAAAGCAGGATGACCAGCATGAACATACATTCAGCAACTATGTGAGGATACGGGATGTTGTCCAAAAGACCTGCCTGAGGCGATGAATGATAGGAAAAAGTGGCGAGAGAGGGTCAGGGATATCCGTGCTACGAGCACGACATCATGATGATGATGATATCTATGTTAGTCAAATCCAACATTTTATGATTTGCATAATTGTTTGTCTTTTTAAATTTACCTTGAATTGATAAGTTTATAACAAATGTTATATTAGTTGTAATTTCTCTTCTATACATTTTTAGAAAATGTATTTAATTCATACACAAAATGACATTGCTCTCAAATATTGAATCATGTTTCATTTTGTGATTGATTTATTTCTTCGTTTTAAAATATTAATACTAGGTTTAGTAATAAATATTACATTATTTCACACATGAACTCAGAAATAAAATGACTATTTTTGTAAAAAAAAATAAAGACCTAGTTATATATAAGATTTATATTTTTTTCAAATCTAGGATTTAAACTAGAATTTTCAAGTTTAAATAAATCTTGCATTGAATTTCTCTCTTTTCATAAGATATGGCCAGAAAGAAACTAAGCTTCTTCAAATATGATTTTATTGCTTTATTTGAAGTTAATAAAGTAACTTTTTAAAATCCTGTAACCTCCTTGAAGGCCATAGAACCACATCCGCACTATATCAATAGTGCTGCTGCAGTTTCCATAGTGTGGAGTTACTAGCCACATGCTCTCTGGTTTCAAATTTTTTGCTTCCTCTAAACTAGTGTTACAAATTTTTTGCTTCCCCTAAACTAGTGTGACTACTTACAAGGCTAAAGAGCCTAGTCTGCCCTACTACTCAGGTGAGTCAAAAGTTTTGCAATATTTTGGTATGTGCTAGTTTACAGCATGTATAACCAGTAACCAAAGCAGTTCAAACTGTTGGGGGGTACTCACTGTGGTTTGTAATATGGTAATTAGTGTGCTTCACTCAGTGTGAAATTTGAAAGATGAATGTGCAGCATAGTCTAATTTGTGAACTTATGTTTTATGTGTTCAAATTGAGCTATGATAACACAGAAGTAACCAAAAACATTTGTTGTTCAATAAAAGTGCAGTTGATCACAGTACAATAACAAGATGGTTCAAGAAAGTTTGTTCAGGTTACAAGAATATTGATAATCAGACAAGATCAAGTTGGCCTAAGAACATGAGCACTCAAAGAGTATCAGGTGAGCTCAGCATCTCACAATCCAGTGTTGTTTCTCATCTTCATGACCTGGGCAAAAGCACCTATAGATTAATTGTTGAGTAATACTACAGTTAGGTTGGCCTAAAACTGTGCATTTCAACACTATGCTCCAAGCCATCGAAGCAGGTAGCCCTTGGGGAGTATCAGATGAGCTCAGTGTCTCACAGTCTTGTGTGATTCATCCCCTACATGACCTTATCAAAAGCATCAACTCGATTGAATAGTGTTGAGTAATACTACACTTAGGTTGGCCTAAAACTGTGCATTTCAACACTATGCTCCAAGCAATTGAGACAAATTTGGTGAGTTACACTTGGAGACTATTTGGTGTGTTTGGTATCCCACAGTCTTATGTGGTTCATTACTTTTACAAGTTTAGCAAAGGCATCTGGAGCTATGAAATTATTCCTCTCATAATGAAAATAGTGCAAAACTTTTGACTGACCCTCATATTTATTCATTGGTGGAATGAAAAAAAAGGTAGATTCATGTCTTTTTCAAGGACATTAGTTCAAAGTGAAATGCAAATTGCCTTGACTAGGATTTGAACTCAGTACCACCCTAGTTACTATAGTTATCCATGTATAGTTTTGAATTCTATTTTTTTTTTCTCCTTGGACATCAAAGTTATTTCCTGCTTTGTTGAAAATTCTCAACATGATCATCATCCCCTAACATAAAAGATCATACAAATTTGGAATCATATTTGGTAAATGTTCTGCCTAATTTGAAACGTGTCCTGGATATAACACTTAAGTCAATCTAGCAGTGAGGCTATAATTTTGGAACTGTAAGGAGTGTCAAACTACGCTTTCATTGCCATTACTCCAAGATCTATTCCGATCTGGAGAGGCAGTGCTTGTCAGGGTCCCATCTATGGGTCAAATAGATCTGTTTAAAAAAATGTTTAAAATGATTTTGAACTACATTTTCACATTGGCTCTTAAAATATTGATATTGCAATTAAGCATGAAGTATTTACCTGTTTAAAATGATTTTGAAGATACATGTTTGAACTATACACAATTGGAAACCCTAATTGTTCAATTGACTTCATCTTGCTGCAGCAAGGTTTGGCAGGATGTAAAACCAACCAACAAATTATTGGTATTAGATAGGAATACTTGAGATCATATAATAATGTACAAATTATTTGTATTAATAAATACTTGAAGTGGTAATTATTTCTAAATGATTATTATTAAATAGGAATGATTACTTGACCATTTTAATAAAGAATAACTTCAGTATTAAATAATCTAACAAAGTTTGACATGTCAAGCTAAATTGAAATGGTAATAACACTTGGAACATTGTGTCTGACTCAAACAGTCCACTCATAAGACTGTTGCAATTTTAGAAAAGTCTGTGTGAGAATTTTTTTTCTAATCTTAAACAAAATTTCATATAAAGATCTTTATCTGTCTAACATGGGGAAAACTAACAAGAGCACTGTATATATATATATATATATATATATATATATATATATATATATATATACTCTGCCATGACTATAACAATTGCAACCAATGTGGTGTGATGCTGTTTTTTAATGCAAAATGTCAAGCTCACTGCTCTACAACATTTCACTTGCAAACAGACTCTGGTTTTCCTTCTCCTAGACTGGTTGCCATACCAAGGTTAAAGATCCCAGTCTGCTCTACTATTTACTCATAGCTGAAGGGAGAATAATTGGGCTGATACCTTTCCTAAGGGTATTAGCACAATGTGAAATACAAACAGCCTCAATAAGGATTTGAACTCATGTTACCATGTCCATTTCCTAAAATGGTAACCATTATAGCACAAGTACCTCCAATAATATATATATATATATTAATCACTGCTAATATAGTTTGCTATATATATAAATAAAGATCTTAGGATAGTGTAGAACCAGAATGAACAGCATTTGGTAACCATCAATTTTTACCAATTCTCTCATTGGATCAAATGGTTCCTATGACAAAGAGATTGTCTGAGTGGCGCCAACACAAATGGAAACGAATAGCTACGCGTCATGTCACACATGATAATGTTCATATTATTAGTGCAGCACAATTTTTCCATCTCTCATTTATTATTATTTTACTGAACTAAACTAAGCTTTGTAGTTAAATAGATGTTAATATATGTGTGTGTATAGAATATTTCAACATATGAACTTGGTAGGTTCTTTGGGTTCATTTATATGTCTAAATATTTGTAAACTATGTAATATATAGATTCTATTTACTTAGGAATGGTATACATTTTATATACCAAAATGTTTATATTCATAACATGAAATTATTTATAATATTATTATACTTACCTTATTCATGATATAGTCTTGCCTATTTATATTGCTGTTAAGGAAAATTTAAACAAAAATATTTTCATTCATACAAAATTTTATTTCAGTTACTTTGCTTGATATCATCATGATGTCGCGCCATCAGCACGGATATCTCAGACCCTTTCTCGCCACCCTTCTCTATCGTCCATTGCTTCTGGCAGGTCTTTAGGGCTACATCCTATATCTGTACAGAGCTGCTGTATGTAGATTCTAGCCGGTCATCCTGCCTTTGCTCGTCCATGTAAAGGGATCCACAGGAGTACATCACTTATGAGTTTGTCCCTACTCCTCCAGCAGTGTCCTGCATGTCTGATTCATCCAACTTGGATAGTTTTCGTGATGGGTGGTAAGTGGCCGTACAGCTGCTGTTTTGTGGGGTGCTGCCTCCAGGACTTATTGCTTGATATAAATAAATTCTATCATAAATATTTGTATATTTCTTCATTTGTGTTTTCTCTCATTAATAAAGCTTTTCAATTTATATGCTTATAACCTGTTTTTATAACTTACGATTTCTTTACTCTTTTTGAAGTTTGCTACTTAATCTAAGCATTTTATATTGTTACTGCTTAATCTGAAATTAAAGGGGCAGGGTTAAAGCTGATCTCCCTTATGAAACATAGGGCTACAGCCACATCATGTCAGTGATGATGCTAAGGTTTTGGTGGGTAAAATTGCCGGCCACATGCCACTCGGCTTTGAATTCAGAGTTTTTTCTTTTCCTAGACTGATTTGCCTATGTTTGAGGTGAGATAGACAAGTCTGTCCAACTATTTACTCATAGCTGGAAACAAAAGGGATAAGAATTATTGTAAAGTGAAATGGAAGCAGCCATGTCAAGTCTATTTCATACCAGAATAACCATTATGCCTCTTTAAAGAAAATGAAAGACTAATTTTTAATAATAAAAATTGCAACAGAATATTGTACAATTGTAAAAATCTGACAAGACTTTTGTGCTTAAATATCAGCCACAAATATATTTAAGAAAATCTCAGAAAAACTCAACAACTTTGTTGTTTGTACAGAGTGACACTGAACATCTATTGTGTAGCAATTGAATTTCTGTGTTAGCAAAGTGTATAAATTTGAATTTGCCGACAATTTTACTCATATTTTTGAAATTTTGTTACTTGAATGTTTTCAAATAGAGGAATTTCAGTATGCACACACACATATGCACATAAGAATATATTATCCTGGACATACACCCATACACACATGTACACACAAATATATATATGTGTGTGTGTGTGTGTGTGTGTGTGTGTGTGTATGTGTGTGTGTGTGTATGTGTGTGTGTGTGTATGTGTGTGTGTGTGTATATATATATATATATATAACCTAAAATAAACATAGTTCACTTACCCATCTTTGGTTGTCCCATTACTACCAGTTTCATGCAATCTTTTTGAGAGAGTAAAAAGAAAATATAAACAATCTTTAGATGAGAACACCCAGTTCTCATTTGAAGATTGCATTTTTTTAGTAAAGAGGCAAAAATGGGTAAATAAACTATATTTATTTTAGATTTTATCTTGCTTTGCCAGCCAGTATGGTGCTCTTTTTAATTTTTGAAATATGTTTTTAAAACTTGTTCATTCCTATATATATAGATAAATATATATACATATATATATATATATATATATATATATATATATATATATATACTAAATATATGAACTTAAAATAAATATATATACATATATATATATATATATATATATATAGAGAGAGAGAGAGAGATTGAGATACTAACTAATTTACTGTAAAAAATAGGATTATTTATATATAGATTGCATCTTCTACTTTGAATCAGAGTGTAGTATCTGTATTCATGTTAATCTAACACTAATTGAATGAACTATAAGTTATGAAATATCAAAAATGAAAAGTTAGCATTTTGAAGAATATCAAATTTGATATTTTTTAAGATTGATACAAAACAAGACAAAATCAAGAGAGAGAGAGAGAGAGAGAGAGCGACACACACACACACATATATATATATATCAGTTTATGAGAGTATTGACTCAGAGTCAGTAGTGCTTGGTGACTGTTAGTTTCTTGCCCATGAGATCATCAGACCAATGAGGATTGCATAGATGAGAAACTAACAGTCATGAAGCACAATTGACTCTGTGTCAATACTCTCATATACTTATATATATATTATATATGTGAGGATTGAATAATAAATAAAAATAATAACAAATAATGATAAAATAAAACCAGTTTTAAAAAATATAGACTCAAATAAACACAAAAGAAATAACAATCTCCCAGGAGGCCTCTGACAAGAAGAATAATTTGAGCTACTCAGAAAAAAGAGACAACCTGGTGCCAAAAAAAAACTTGGGGAGAAAGAACTCAAACCTCTGCTAGAAAGGCAGTTATTGTATTGCTTGGGGAGGTATCTCTCCTTGAAGACTTAGTTGTAAACTTCCATAGTTATAAAGTAAAGTCCTAACAGCTTCACTTATCTTTTTGTCTCTCCTTCCTTCCTTCATTCCATTTCAGCTAATGGGAGCAGCAAAAGAAAACTACACGTATTGAGGTTTGAAAGAAGAAATAACCAATCACCAACCTTTAACTCCCATAAAATCTTAACCCCATATATATGCACTATCACCATAATTAAGTACTCTTTATTTGTAAATGTAACAAACTATATATATATATATATGGTGCCTTCAATGAGTTTCCAGACATTTTTGTACAGGCATTTAAAATTGTCATAGACTCTTGAAAATTCAGTATGTTATTGCTATACATCTTATGAGATGACTAACCAATTTTTATGATTTCAGGTTCAAATGAACAGCTACAGCAGCAATTGGAATACACCCTACTAAAGCCTGATTGTCACTGCTGGTGATATGCAATGAAATTCTGTTTTAAACTAGGAAAAAATGTTACAGAAACTTATGGAATGCCTCAGACTGCTTTTCAACCATCTTGCATGAATTGAGCATCAGTTTTTGTGTGGTATAAGAGATTCAAGGAAGCCAAGGAGTCTGTGAGGGCTGATGAGAGGTGTGGCGGGAGTAAGGAAGTCAATAGACCAGAGTTGATTGACCAAAAGTTTAAAGTTAGGGTTAGGGTTACTATTTTGAGATTTTAAGGGAGTTCAGGAAGAGATTCCTAGGGAAGAGGCCAGCACTCTTCATATCGGGTCAGTGGCATTTCCACCCGGACCATGCACCAGTCCACAACTCCATCCTTGTCACAGACTATTTGACCAAGATAGGCATCAAGACAGTTCCTCAGCCTCTCTATAGTCCAGACCTTGCTCCTTGTGACTTTTGCTTATTCCCTAAGCTCGTTATGAGACAATTGAGGAGATGAAAGGAGCTGTGACAAAGGTCATTGACACACTCACACAAGAGGACTTCCATGGGGCCTTCCAGAAGCTGTTGTAATGGTTCAACAAGTGCATTGCAGCTGGAGAAGATTACTTCGAAGGGGAGTAGAGTTTCATGTGTGTACTATCAATAAAAGTGCCCATACGAAAATAGTCTGCAAACTTATTTAATGATCCTCATATATATATATATATATATATATATATATATAGTGTACATAGGCAGCTCCCCTCTTAACAGAATGAGCCAACTATATATATTTACAAAAAAAAAAAGCATTCCAAATAAATATAAAAATTCACAGCAATAAAGAATTAAACACAATCTCTGAGGATGACCAGCAAATTGGTTGAAAACACTTGGATGAGTATGGGCACTTTCTTCATCTCCTTGACTTAAGGAAAATAAAGATTCTGAACAGAAAATACTCCACTCCACACTCTTCAACAGAACATGCTTGAATATATATATATATATATATATATGTGTGTGTGTGTGTGTGTGATTATTTCAATTCTAAGTTCATTATTTATTTGCTAATTTATTTTATTTTCTATCATATATTTAATTATATTTCTATGGTTACCATTATAATAGTGTTCATTGTGCAGCCCTTTGTTACCTTAGTAACAAAATCAACTAAAGAGAGCCAAGAGGATATTGTGGTGACACTAAAAAAGGATGCCCTTTTCTACCGCACAGTTCATCAAATATGGTCAGCTGAATGACTGAAGGAGAATTTTATATATTTCACATAATCATTACCCCTTACAGAACTCTCCAAAACTAAAATGGTAGTTTAACCATTGTAAACCCAGACTTTAATTTCATACAATTAAATGCTCAGTTTGAATTGGATAAAGTCACATTTACATGCTAATTCTTTTTATTCATCTCAATTTATTTACTCTAACTATATCAAGTTGAAGAGTACTGTGTGTCCTGACAGACTGAACATAGACCCATTTGCCACTGACACTGAAAAGGGATATCAGCATTGAAAAACGATATTCAACAATTTCATCAATGAATGCTAAAATAATGCTCTGAATAAACTGTCTTATAAAATACATCATTCTTCATTATATGCTATCATAAGGATTGGGTGAAAAGTTCATTGTCTGAAAAGTTTATAAACTGGGAGGTTTATATGATGACAATGTTTTTATCAATGAGATCCAAGCACTACAACACCAAAGAAGAAGTGTGGAGGCTGCAAGGGGGACTACATTAAGTCACATTCTTTGAGAATATCTTGGTCTGCCTAAGAACCTTTCTGCTAACCCTCATATATTGGACTGTACTATCTATGACTTTGCTACTGACACCCTGGATAAATCTTATATTGAAAAGAAAAACACAATTTTTGATATCTTCTAGTCATGAGACGGTAAGCAGAGGCTGAAAGTATCAACAAATTTCTCTGTGAGCTACACCCACTGAGTAAAAACTTTCAACTTGTAGACATTATGATATTCCGAATAAGGATTTAAGTTGTTTTCTGTGAGTCTTCGTCTCTTCATATTTTCTTATTACACTATACCATGAACCTATACATAAGGTCTACTCATAAACATATACTAATTGCTGGTAGTATTATCTAATCATCACCCCACAGACTATACTGCCAAACAGTATCATCAGGAATTAGTTTGAGATGTTTTTATAAATGGATTTTCATCCAACACAATTCAAGATTTAGTAGAATTCCAGGACCCTACCCCTACGTATGACATTGCCAGGACACTTAAACAAACCCAACACAATTCAGTGCTGCTATGTCTACAGAAAACAATGTTTTTTATCGTAATGATGTTACAACTCTTTTGCAAGCAAACTCTCCTTCTGTTAATGCTGCTATGGTAAAGAAACAATGCAGGTTTTGTGGTGGTAACTTACACCACCATTTTAAATGTTCAATTCAAAATAGTGAATGAGCCTCCTGTCACAAAACTCGACGCTGTGTAAATGTGTGCAGGTCTAAACAAAAACAGAAAATTACACTTACTGTTAGTCATGGGGATTTATGTGCAGTTCTGGCAGCCATCCAATTTTATCATCTTCCACTATTCCCATTTTGATAAATGACTAACCTGCTTCTGCACTAATATACTTGGTCAGTTCTGGTAGGTACATAGACTACAAATTAATACTGAGACTTAAGTTAAAAATTAAACCTTGCATACATTATATAACATTATGTACTCCAATTAAAGATATATGTTACAATGATATTACTTTTAATGACAAAAACTCATTTGAAAATTATAGAAAATTTCTGTGGTGGTATACTTCTCAGCCTTGATTTGCAAAAAAAGATATCACTTTCTTACATGGCAAAACTGAACCTGAGTTGAGGAAAATGAGCCTGAGATTGAAATTTGTAGCTTGATGGCATCAAATTTAGTTGTGCTATATTTATTTACAAGTTTTAAACTACATGTACAACCAATTGTTACAAAATCTCAGACCTATGAAGATGTTGGCCAGCAATATATTGTCCAAGAGGTTGAACACATATTAGCTGAAAGAGATACTGAACCAAGTTCATCTCTATTGCAAGCACAAATCATGAAAGATGTGTTTGACCAACATAAAAAATGTGTGTGGACTATTCCAACATCATAAATGTGTATACAGAACTTGATGCATACCAAAAAACTAAAATTCTTGTAAATAAATTGGCTGGCTTTTATTCCTTCATCACTTTTAATTTGAAGATTTCCTATCATTAGGAACCATTATATCAGGATGACCAGCCATTTACAACTTCTGAAACCAATGGATGCTGATACCAATTCATATAAATCCCATTTAGTGTGACTAATAGGATGGCAGCCTTCTAATAGGCTATTGATAAATTTATGCGATGAAGAGAGACTCATCAACATATTTTCTTATCTTGATAATATTATTATTATTGCAAGGAAAGACAAAACAGAACATAATAAATGGATTGAAATGTCCCATGGAACAGTTCAGCACTAACAGATTACCTGGAATGAATTAAAATCCATTCTTTCTATGAACAAAATATCTGTACTTGGTTATGAAACTAGTGATGGATTAGTTCTGACAGATAAATCCAGATTAAAACTACTTCTCAATCTTGAAATACCCATAAAAATGTCAAGTGAGTTTTAGGCATCTTTACATCTTATGTAAAGTAGCTCCCCATTTTACAGACTATTAAAGAAAAGCATTTCCAGCTAAATACTGAACCATGTGAAGCAATCAATACTTTAAAACAACTATGGCAGCTTCTTGATGCTTTTTTCTGGTTGAAAATTAAGTCTCAACTGATGTTTGACTGAACACTAGTTTTATTCTGCTTCAATTAAAGACACTGTGAAATACTCAAATAAAAAGGGTTTAAACAACAATTAATAGTTAATATTCAGGAGTCTTATAAAGAACAGAAATTTCATGAGAAAGTTGGGAAAATAAATTTACCTGTGCACCATAACCAGTATCAAAGAATTACTTTGGTCCAATTCTTAACAAACAAAATTGTCTTATAACTGGTCCTAGCCTGGGTGGAAGACACTTTGCATTCTAGAATTTTTAACAGATATGGGTCCTTATATAATTGTTTCCCTTACACTGTCCACATTAATCTACCAGGAACAAGGAAAGGATACATGTCTAACTATGGCACACTTAGAGCGACAGCTACAACAACTGTTCACAAATGCTGCATTGTGCGGCCTGGGTAACTCATAAGCCAAATGTGAGGCCTCAGACATTGAATCTGGAACTATCATGAAGTTCATTACCTTGCGACTGAGAGACTATAACATTGAAGCAACAAAGAAAAGTCTAATTTCCTGTTTGGTTTACACTTTACTATTGTGATAGATCAATAGTTTAAGTTGGTGACTAAAACTAGTTGATTTTAGCTAATGTTTTTCATCACTATTTTGGATGTTACAATATTGTTGTTGATGTATTGAATCATGCCTACACCTATGCTACTTTTGCCTCATCTCTCAATAAACTACTTAATTATTTGTGCTACTCTGGAATGACTCAACTCTCACACTAAGTATAATCAAAACCCTATTATCTTTTCCACTGATGAAGTAAAGGAAATCTGCTCATTTTGCTAAGCTGAAACCATGGTAAACTTCTTTACTTCAAGATAAACTTACCAACCCTAACCCAACATCTAGAGCACTAAAACTTGGACTTCAAAGGTTCCTTACCATCAGAAACACTTAATAAGTGTTTGTTGCAGTAGATGAATTCTCATTGTCCCTATTTGCAATTCCAAGGCACAGATACTTCATTGAAGTCTATCCTTCAGTGTTTTTGATTGATCTTTTTACATGAGCCACCTAATTACACCCTCTCTGACTGATACTTACACTTCTTAGTTCATAATAAGAAAGAATACTTTTTGCTGTAAGGAGTTACCTCTAGCAAGACAACCCCTTATCATCTACAAGTCAATGCTTGGGTTGAATGCTACAAAAGGATCATTTGAGATACATTTCCTTCATTCTGAAATCACAAAACTTACCTCTGTATTAACATATCATCAAAAGGATCCTGTTGAAGTTCTGACATACTATGAACACCTTTGAGGAAACAAAAGGATCCTGCTAAAGTACTAACATACCATCAACACCTTTGAGGAAACAAAAGGATCCTGTTGAAGTACTGACACACCATCAACACCTTTGAGGAAACAAAAGGATCCTGCTGAAGTTCTGACACACCATCAACACCTTTGAGGAAACAAAAGGATCCTGTTGAAGTACTGACACACCATCAACACCTTTGAGGAAACAAAAGGATCCTGCTGAAGTACTGACACACCATCAACACCTTTGAGGAAACAAAAGGATCTTGTTGAAGTACTGACACACCATCAACACCTTTGAGGAAACAAAAGGATCCTGCTGAAGTTCTGACACACCATCAACACCTTTGAGGAAACAAAAGGATCCTGCTAAAGTACTAACATACCATCAACACCTTTTGAAGAATCAAATCATGGACAATTTTCTAATATACTTTGCTTGGAGAAACCACTCATTCACCGTTCCCATAGGGAAAGTGTGTTCCACAATGATATGTGTGGTAAGTTCATTTTGGCCAAAGCTGGTGACCGTAGTCGAGGGTGACCAGAAGGCTCCCTTTTAAAAAGCTTCTACACCGAGGTGTAGGGGAGTGCGCTACTCCTTTCCCTGGATTGCTCCACTTTACCCTCGATACGTACCTTATATTGCTGAGTGTTAAGCAAGGAGGTATCAAGTACCATTTTTAAAGTCTTTGGTATGACGTGACCTGGGATTGAACCTATGTCTCTCGGACCATTGGCGAACACTCTACCCACTGAACTGGGCAAAACCAAAATAGCAGCTTAAATATTGTAAACAGAGACTTTTAACTTTGTGCAACTTGAATTGAATAAAGTTGCATTTAGAATTCTTTTCTTTTTTTTTTTTTATCAAAAATATGATATATTTCCTCAACAAGTTTCAATTTTCTAGAACAGAAAAAGTAAAACAGTTAAGAACTTTAATTTTTCTATGCAATGTTCCAAAAAGTTCGAACTACTTCAGAATTTTATAACTCATCCGTGGTGTAATGGTTATCGTCGTAGGAAATGGACATGGCGACACGAGTTCAAATCCTGGACTAGACTGATTACATTTCACATAGCACTAATACCCTTGGAAAAGGTATGAATCCAATTATTCTCCCTCCAGCTATGGGTAAATAGTAGGGCAGACTAGGTTCTTCAGCCCTTGGTGAGACAACTAGTCTAGGAGAAGGAAAACTCTGAATTCAAACCTGTTAAACTCCGCTTAAAAAATTGACCTTGTGTCATATCCTGCCCGAGCAGAGGGGTTGGTAAATAGGATGACTCATCTTTATAGTATGTTAGGCCACGAACATATCAGATAGTTTTTGTGTGTATATATATGAATATTTGATTGACAAGTGGGCAATCAATTGTCCATGAAACTCAGAATCAAGGGCAGTATTTGATATTGTGATCATTTTAATATACTAAATCAGCTTTGCTTAATATGTGCATCAAGCACATTTTTAAACAATAGTATTTTTATAAGTTTAGTTATTTACTAAGCTTAACTTAGATGTGTCACAAGGCCAGAACTATAGGGCACCTAGTGAGAATCACACTCACTGATAACCTTATGATAATCTCGCTTGCTAATCCTTACACCATTAATAATATATATGTTTATGTGCATTTGTGAGCGTGTGTTTATACATGCGTGTATACTTGTATGTGTGTGTGTGTGTGTGCATGTTTGATTGTATGTGTGTGTGTGTGTGTGTGCATGTATGATTGTATGTGTGTGTGTGTGTGTGTGTGATTGTATGTGTTTATAAGTGTGTGCATGCTTGTGTGTGTGTGTGATTATGCATGAGTGTATGTTTATATGTATGTGTGCTTGATTGTGTGTATATTTGTGTTTGTGAGTATAAGTGTGTGCATGAGTATGTGTTTACATGTGTGTATGCTTGTGTGTGTATGCATTTATGTGTGAATGTATATGTTAATATATATGTATGTGTGTGTGTGTGTTTATATGCGCGCGTACTGGTGCATGTGTGTACCAATGTGTTTGTGTGTTTCTATTCATAGTTATTTCTCTATAAAAGGTAGAAGCTCATATTTAGAACTTTATACATAAAACAGCAGAATTTATGGCCCTGTAGTAATTTTATAATATGCAATGCGGGAGGTGCCCGTGGTGTAATGGTTATCGTCATAGGAAATGGACACGGTGACACAAGTTCAAATCCTGGACGAGACTGATTGAATTTCACATCGCACTAATACCCTTGGGAAAGGTATGAATCCAATTATTCTCCCTCTAGCTATGGGTATATAGTAGGGCAGACTAGGTTCTTCAGCCCTTGGTGAGGCAACTAGTCTAGGAGAAGGAACACTCTGAATTCAAACCTGTTAAACTCCACTTAAAAACTGACCTTGTGTCATATCCTGCCTGAGCAGAGGGGTTGGGTAAATATGATAATATGCAATATTGTCCATTTTCTTAACAACTGTTGATACTTAAGTTTCAAGTTCCTAAATAAGACAAAATAAACCAGTTTTCAATTTGAAGTTTTGTGCAATCAAAGAGTTATAATGCGTGTGAATTTAGTTAGAACTCTCAAATTCATACCCTTGTACCTTAGACCATGAATTTATCTATAATAGCTTACAACTCTCTCTCTCAATATATATATATATATATATATATATATATATATATATATTTTGTCTTTCCATAGCAATACAGTTAGATCTAAAAATTAAATATCCAATCACTTCCCCATCAACAACATTTTCCTTCCATTAATGTTGATTCATTTGCCTATTCTGATTATGCTAGACTGCCAGACATCTGGCAAAACATGCTAGACTGCCAGACATCTGGCAAAACATACCAATCTGATTTTCCAAATAGTCTTTTACTTTTATAAATTCTATCAACTTTTATACCAAAATTTCTCTCTCTCTCTCTCTCTCTCTCTCTCTCTCTCTCTCTCTCTATGCTGAATAGAAGATTTGAATAGCAACTTATGTTTAGATGTTTTTAAAGTGAGACAATTATTTCACTGACATGATATCCAAAGGTTGTTTTTTATTTATTGTATAATGAAATGTCCCAAACAGCAATATTTTGGGCTGCAGGAATTGCCAGAAAGAAGCAGAAGTTATCAAATAATCTACCTAGAGGCTCCATTCTTAATTTTATACAAGTTTTTTGTCTTCTAGACTGGTTGCTAACTAAGACTAGACAATCCAGTTTCCTATGTTCACTGTTTGAGGGTAAAGGAGAAATGCCCTCATGCTTTTCCAAAACCCATTAATACAAAATGTATACTAACAACCTCAGCAGAAACTTAAATACAGTTTTCCAATAACAGTAACAACTACATCACTCTGTATCTAATATATGCATGTGTATGTTTGTATGTGTATGTGTGTGTGTGTGTGTGTATGTGTGTGTACTGTATTGCCCATAAATAACAACACCTCTCATGATTTTTTATAAAATGTCAATTTACATTTTAAACTAAAGAAACTGGGATTTTATGATATCCACATAAGTAAATAAGTTGGCTGATTGTTGTTGAGTGTGACCCAAAGGCTTCCTTTTCAATTGCTACTGCACCAAGGTGTAAGGGGGGGTGCCACTCCTTTCCCTGGGTTGCTCCACTTACCCTTGATCCATAACTTATAATGCTGTGTTAAGCAAAGAGGCACCAAGTATCATTTTTTAAATCTTTGGCATGACTTAACCTGGGATTCAACCCCAGTCTCCTGGACCATTGGCCAATACTCTAACCATTATGCTAATGGGCTGGTATTTTTTTTATCATATCAAATGGAACATTATACGATCAAAGTTAGGGTTAGGGTTAGGGTGCCCGTGGTGTAATGTTATCATTGTAGGAAATGGACTCGGCAACACAAGTTCAAATCCTGGACGAGACTGATTACATTTCGCATAGCACTAATACCCTTGGAAAAGGTATGAATCCAAATATTCTCCCTCCAGCTATGGGTAAATAGTAGGGAAGACTAGGTTCTTCAGCCTTGGTGAAGCTACTAGTCTAGGAGAAGGAAAACTCTGAATTCAAACCTGTTAAACTCCACTTTAAAACTGACCTTGTGTCATATCCTGCCCGAGCGGAGGAGTTGGTAAATATACATACAATCAAAGTGGATATCATTAGATATTATCTATTATCAAATTCTACAGAATGAAATCCTATAACCAAAAATAAAATTACCTAAGGGGTATTTATTTTTAGATTGCAACATATTCGTATTTTTGGTTAGAGAGCTGTAGAATGTAGTATTTTCAGCTTAGAATAAAAAGGAAAAAAAATCAAGGCAATATTGTTTATGGGCAATACTCTATGTACATAATATATATAATGAAAATCAATCAAAACAAATTGGGTACTGAATGCAGATTTTTAAAGAACAGCCTAACATTTTTTTTATCTAACCTCATATTCTGAATACTGCCTGTATGTTTCTACAGTAAGAAAGCACATATAAGAAAATGATTAAAAAAGGTAAAATTAATCAGTGCTTTAAAAGTAATAGAGGAATTGTTATAAAATTCAAAAGAGAGACAGAAACAGAGAGATTTTTTGTTATATGTCATACTGTAAACAAATAAATTTTGATTCTCTTAATATCAAATATTTTTGATAGCCTTAAAAAGCTGTTAATTTTGAAAGTAAAAATCCAGAATATGAGGCCGGGTAAAAAAATATTTTGACATTAAAAAAAGTCTTCTTTTGGTTACAAAAGACAATTTATTGACTTTTAAATCTTTCATTTTGAATACAGCCTATTATTTTCCTTGTCATTGTTCTAGATGGACCTTGTATAACAGCAGATGATGACAAAACATTGGCTGCAAATGAAATAGAAAAGAAAGAAAAGCAGTAAATAATTGGGGAAAAAAAAATAAAATAAGTATACAGAAAAAATATTTTCATCATATTTTTCAAAATTGTTTTAGTACAATTTTTAGTTTTTGTGTCTAAAAAATAAATATTAACAAAAAGATTTGTATGAAAAATTGAAAAGGAACAAAATGAAAAAGAAAAGAAAACTGAACTGATATTTACAATAACTGAATAAATAAATATTTGTTGAATAAAAAAAAAAGTTGATAATTCTTTGTTTTCTTTTAAAAGAAATGTTCCAAATCTGTAATTCTTTGAGATTACTGTTTCTGATAATTATGCTGACAGAAAATTTTTTTTTAACATCAATCATGGTTTGGTTTGGTTTGGTTATGTTTCTTTTGTTTAATGGCATCTCAACCTTCATGGGTTATTTAATGCCAAAGCCATCCTAGTAGAAGAACAGCATTGTTACTATTTAACACATAGTTGGGAGGATAAGTAATATTAATCAAATAATAAACATGGATGCTAAATAAAAAAGACGTATCTTTAAAGAATAATAATTTTACAAATACAGGTAAATTTCTTTCCTTCCTTATGGTACTCAATAAATATTTCTCTATATTCAAAATTTGAAGATTTTATAAACTTTTTATGGATGATCAACATTCTGAAAGAACAACCTCAAAACTATTCTATATTCAAAAAGATATCTCTTGAATATCACACACACACACACACACACACATGTAAATTAATGATCAGAGAATAACTGAAAATCTTCTACAAGATCAACAGTTTTAAATGCCAGTTAAAGTACTTCAACAAATTTGTTTTAAACTTGATCTGAAATCAATAAAATTTCTTTAAAATAATCTTATTGTAAATATCTAAAATGAAAACAGTTGATTATCTTATTAAATTGATAATTGTATTCAGAGTTTTTTAGTATTGTACAAAAAGTATTTTTTTAGTTTTATTTAGTATAATATTATTGTTTGAAAGATACTAAACATATATGATAAGAGGTACTTGTGGCATAGTGGTTATCCTTATGGGAAGTGGGAGATTCAACCTTGGTATGGCAACTAGTCTTGGAGAAGGAAAACTGAATTCAAATCAAACCTGGAGAGGGATGGGTTCTGCCAGGCTATTCTTGCCCAAGATATCCTACAGGAGTAGAACTCCTATGACCAAAACCATATAAATATATTTTGCTACTCACTGTATCTCCACCTCTTTAATTCTTTTGACTTTATATGAATGAAAAAATATATAAAATATATAAAACAATTATTCTATTTTAAACACAGAATGAATAATTTTAATTAAAATAATAATATTGCATAATGACAATATTTTTTAAATAGAATCATAATCAAAACAAATTTTAAATCCCGAGACATTTTATCCTAACTAAAATTAATATCCTTTTTTTTTTATATTACCCGCTTTCAAAAATAATTAAAAAACTTTTTTAGCTTTATATTTTTGAAGAAAAAACTTTATACATGAGGAATATTCTTATGAACATAATTCATTTTCCATCATATATACATCTTATTTGTTGGTCTATCAGATACACAATTCTTCTCCATTCAAAAAATTTCAAAAAGTTGTCAGATATTGCACTATTTTCAGTGCACTAACATGATAAGATGCTGAGCATTTGTTGTTGAAGATACAAAGTTGTTATTATAAATTGCTGTGGTCCATAGGCACAAATACTCTTATAAAATATCCTGAAGCTCATCAAATAGAATGGAAAAATTTGGACAATTTAAAAAAAAAATTGAACCTAAGAAAATCTTGTGCTAAGTCAGTAAACATCAGAAAAAATATTAAAAATAACCTTGTCTATGATTTTAAAGGAAACATGTCTACAAGAAAGATAGTGGTATTAATATAGTTTTTATATATATATATATATATATATATATATATATATATATATATACACATGCATACACACATACATACATACATACATACATACAGGCCAGCTGAGGGACAGGTTTAAACCCAGAGTAAGACTGTTTTGAAGCCCACAAATTTTTAAAACCAAGAACTAATTTCAATTATTTATTTATTTCCAAAGACTTTATGACTGTAGGTCTGCAACTTTTTAAATATTTTACTTGAATTTCAGCATTTTACTAAAAGTCATCTAATTATTGGATTTTAAAAACATTTTAGTACTTATTTACGAAATGACAAATCTTTTAAAAGAAGTTTTCACTTAAAATTTTAGAAAAATGTTGTATGATTAATTCAGTTAATGATTTAGAATACTAATAATTTTCAGTTGTTGATAGTTTGATACATATTAAAGATAATTTCATAGAAAAATAGGTTCTATTTACCTTTTAAAAAAAAGGGTTTAAGGAGTTCTGTATGAAGTCTTCAGAAATAAAAACCCAAAAAGGAAAATATTGCTTTTTCAGGCAAATTCTCAATTTTATTTTCCATAAAAAAATATCCAAAAAACATGTTTATAGATTTTTTAAATATTTCAATTAAGTGAAAAATCTTATTGATTAATTTTTTCCCCCAATAAAGAAAACACTGTATTGTAATTTCTATTATGATTAATATAATTTTTTTCATAAAAATTTAAGCTTTTTTCTTCCTAGCAAAATAAAAAAAAAGCCTAAATACAAATTGTGGGCCCCCAGGCACTGCCCTGCTTAATCAATCCTCTAATCAGCCCTATATATATTTTTTTTTTTTTTCAATCTTATATGAAGCAACTTGACAGACATTATATTGCAATTTTATATTTAATCTTCAAAGAAAGACGTTTAAAATTCGTCATTCAAATTGAAAATGACCAATCTATTTGTGTTTTTCTGTCCTAAAAACATCTTATAACAAATATTGAGTCCTTATAACAAATTCTTTGTTTGTCAACCCTTCATCTGGAATCAAATGATTATTGTTGATATTGATTTACAAATTATTACTTAAAGGCATGAAACTAAGATAATAAAGATGGCAGATATAAATACCTCTAGAATATTTGGGATTTTATTAAAAGAAATTTCACTGCAATAGGCACAAAACCAAATCTGCAGGTTAAAAAACAAATATTTATAGCCATGACATCTACTTAAACCAATATGGTTAACAGAACTAATGGCCATATTATGAGAGATACTCAGTCTTAAGTTAGCCATTTGTTCAACATGGCTGAGGAAATAATAATCTTCCTACACAGAAGAACTACAATAAATATTTCTGTCAGCCAATATATGAATTATGCATAAGCTTATATCAGCAACAGTGATTAAAAGGATTTTTACTTTTGTTTTCACAAATTTAAAAAAAAGTTATCAAAACTGAAAGACTAAAAAATATTTCCAAAAAGAGATTTGTGAATTTTTGCTGCATGCTCATTGGTCAGTACTGAATATGAAGAAAAAATGACAAATTTTAATTAAAAAAAAAGAAGAAACAACTATGAAGCAAAATGTTTGGACAACAAATTTGTCTTATAAGAAAAGGAAAAAAAATCATATTAACACATTTAATGCTTCAAGTTTCTGAAACAAAACAAAAAAAGGTCCGTCATAAGGGTTTATGTAAATATATCACAACTTTTCTTTCTTTGCTCTTGTTAGAATTTTAACTTTAAGACTTTGAAATCTCTACAAATTTTTAATCAATAAGTAACATGTAAAACACCGCGAAAAATATCACAATGACAACACAAAGTTCATTCAATTGTTTCTGAATGTTCTTTTTTTTTCTAAGCTTTTTTGGCAAAACAAGAATTACATCTGTCCTAATAACAGTAATCACATGATTAGACCAAATGAACAAAAATACTTGCTTAAGCTTTTTTGTCTTCTTTTGACTAATTTGTTTTTCTAATACAAATTTTCTCTCTATCCTTTTTCATTTTTCTTTTCTCTTCTGTAAATTTTTTGTAGTTTTGTTATTTTTCAAATTTTTTTTTCAGCAGTTTGATCAGTTTTTGTGGATTTCATGAATTTAGGATCTGCGTTTACAGACAAAACATAAAACATGTTCATATGCCAAGTTTTTGTGTCTTTCGTTTTAATTCAAGTTTTTTTTTCATCAATTAAGAGTTTATATTTCATTTTCATGAAAGCAATAATAAAAAGAAACAATCCTGAAATCAGAAAACAGGTGTATACATTCATATATATATATATATATATATATATATATATATATATATATATATATATATAAATGTGTGTGTGTATGTGTGTGTGTGTGTGTGTGTATATATATATATATATATATATATATATATATATATATATATATATATATATTACTTTCATCTGTTTGTCTTGTGTGATCCATTCAGAATCAGATTTTTAAAAATTCAGTTTTTTATCTTTTAATCATCTGTTTTGTTTGCAGCAAAAAAATGCCGGAACATGTAGAGGGTGGGGGGAATTCAAAGATTTGTTCTCAGCAGGATAATTTGAAGATGGCAGCAGCAGTCAAACTCTGGGGCCAGACTGTGGGGAAGGAATATGGGTGGAGGGAAAAATGGAAAATATACAGTCTGTTTATTTGAGAGTTGCAGACCATCATGGTCCATAATACAAAGCGCCAATATCCAGTAAAAATTCCCAGTGAAAATTTCACTGAAAATTATTTAAAAAAAAAAAAGAAAAAAAAAAACAGTTGTGTGTGTGTGTGTGTGTGTGTGTGTGTGTGTGTGTGTGTGTGTGTGTGTGTGTGTGTGTGTGTGTGTGTGTGTGCTGTTTAATCTTGTTTTTTTTTTTGTTTTTTTAACATCTTCAAAAGATGTAATGGTTGAATTTTTGGCTTTTTCCCAAGAATCTTTAAAATATTTTTTCATATTTGTACCGAGCTTTTTTAAATCTGACAAAAGATAGTTGCCCTTTTCCTACATCAGCAAAAAATTACTTTTGTTCTTCATTTATTTTTTGTTTTTAACTTCAAAATTTTGTGACTCCTGTTGTGGCATTTTTAGTCACAACCACCAACAAATGTTTAATGAGTAAAAAAAAAGTAATTTCTTTTACTTGACCTCATATTCTAAATTCCTATTTGGAATCTTTTAATATTAATAATCTCTCGAATTTGTAAGAAACAAACAAGAAGAAAAGATTATATAAATATTTCTTTTATGATAAGAGCAAAAATGATATGGAAATTTTTTGCCAATAATCAACATTTTTATTTTACTATAAAGTAAAAATATTCCTCTAAACCTTTAGAGAAGTTGATGCTTTGGTCATACAACCACCAGGGCAAAACTTACAAACAAGATATCAAATTGTTTTTTTTTAATTCCTTTTTTGTTCTTACAAAAATTGAGCATTTTTCTTTTTTTATATAAGGGAGGCTGTATTTGCTCATTCAAAATATGAAGCCAGGTAAAAGAATAAAAAAAATAAATAATGAAAAAAATGAAAGATACCAACAAGTTCCCATATAATGTTGCCCTTTCTTTTATTTATTGTCTTATTGAAGAAAAAGAGATTTCATTTTTAGCCGTTTTTTTAATCAAGACAGATAAAATTCAACCGGGTATCATCATTTTAATTCTATTCAGTAATCAATATTACAACTGACAATACAAGAATAAAATTTTAAATTGGATATCATGCTACTCAATTTCTTCTAAATAAACAATTTTATACCAGAAAATAAGGTTTCTTTTCTTTACCAGACCTCATATCTTAGGATAAGACCTATTATTTCATATAAATTTCTAAATGGAAATTTGTGTGTTATGTTCTAATACATTTTAGATTAATAATTTTTTTCACAATGTAACACAAGAATTTTTTCTTCTTTTTACTTCATCACAATTTTTGATATGTATTTGAAAACTTTAAGTGACAGTTTTTTTTATTTATTTTCAGGCCACAGAAAGCAAACAGCAAAAAAAGAAGTGATTATTGAAGATTTACAAAGTTCATCAAATTAATTTATAACTATCACACATGAAAATTAAAGGCAGAAATATTCTTCTATTCAGTAAGAAAAAAGTTTGTTAGACCACATAACCATGTCAGCATTTTCTTGCCTTTTTGAGGCAATTTTCAAAGTTATTTTTAGCCATATTAAATTATGTCTGTTTTATAAAATGTTTCCAAGAGCTCAAGATTTAAGATTGTCAAAGATTTTGTAAAAATGTGTTTTCTGAATATGAGGCCAGGTAAAATAAATTAACAAGCAAGTTATGATACAAGAAATGAACTAAATAAGTCCAGTTTATAATTTCTTTACATCAGACACATAAAATGGGTGATATAGATTTTTCATGTAAATGATACCAAAATAGTACCCCCAATTTATGTCCACAACACACATACATAACAAAGATGAGGATAACACCTTCTATATCATATAAACCAAGTCATAAAAATAAACTCCTGTTTATCACAGGCTATAAAATGAGGGATCAGCTTTACAATTGAATAATAGCAAAACTAATCCCTTACTTTATATACATTGAATTATAAAATGAGAATCTAATAGATACAATTAATGAGGCCATTAAAGTGGCGGGTGGGGTAGGGTGGATTGTGGTCAGTTTGGAAATAGATCAGAGTTAAACTGACCCTCAGTTATATGATAGAAATAAACAAATAACAAAAACAAAACTGTTAGTCCTAATAAAGTAGCCAGAAATCTTTCTTTTTTTTTCCTCCTATTTTCATCAACAATTTGCTCCTGCCAATAGACACAACATTTTAAGACAGATGGACGGTAATAGTGACTGAAAGACTACATTTATTTTATTTTAACACAAATCAATAATGATAGATTAGCAAAACCAATCACTTAAGTAATTAGCCAATCAATATTTCACCGGAGTTGATAGATGGAAAAAAAAAATTAAATGCAAAACTTTACCTATTGACTGTTGAAATAATATGATTCAATTTAATGACCATATTTTTCCCAGAAAAGATGCTTAAAAAATGAATAAAATAAAAAGAAAGATTTTAGCAGACTTGGTTTATTAAAAGATGCCTTATAGGTGAAGCTCTTGACTTTAATTTGGAAAATCACTAAACATTGAGATTTGTGATAAGAAGGGCATCTGGTTGTTAATATAAAACAAAATATCTTTGGTTGAGCCAGATTTACCAATAAGCATAATAGGCCATTGTCCTAAGGCCCGTAATTATCTGAGGGCCGACTACAACTAATTTGTTGAGCAGTCTGCCTGATGTATGATCTTGTTTCATGGATACACTGGGTATAATATATTCAAAATTATTAGGGCCCTTGTACAATAAGCACATAAAAAGGAATATATATAAATATTGAATACTGAAACAAGTCAATATTTCTAGAAATTTGGGGCCCACTGATAAGTTTGGTCTAGAAACCACAAGTAGGTAAATCTAATCTTGATCATTGGTGCACAAAGCAAAAACAGATCATTGAAAAATAAAAACATACATTCTAAATGTCTTAATTTATAGAACTGGATGGTCAAGGCTAAGTAATATTGATATAAAGTTTACCAAGTAATATGAAGGGTGTCTAGTAAAAAGCTGTATGCAATCATGAAAATTAAGGAAAATATACAATATGTATCTTAGGGGCTAACTAAAATATAATGGGTAGCAAAATGGTTATTGGCATTAAAAATAAAATAAACAAATCAGGTTCAAATTATTACTGAGGTTATTTTCATTCACTTAGTACTAATGCCATTGAAAAAGGCATAAATGTATCTCTTTAACTAACTATGTGTAAATAGTAGGGCAGACTGGGTTCTTTAGCCTTGGAAGGACAACTGGTCTAAGAGAAGAACAACTCTAAATTAAAACCTGCTACAAACATGTTATTGGCCAGCATGCTCGAGTAAGGCTTATTACTCTTTGTGTTTTGCAAACCTTGGAAAAAGCCTGATATGATAATGAAAAAAGAGAGGATGAGTCACAAGATAAGGAATTATTGATGAAACAAATCTACTGTGTAAATCAAAAAAGCTTTTTCTTTCTTTATTTATGGTGTGTTTCATTATGAAGGATTCTTTAATGAAAGGGAAAAAGAAAATGCCTGCTCCAATGGTTTAATAAAATATCTATCATTTTCATGGATCAAAAAACTCTAACTAGTTTCAGGTGATGAAGAAATGAGATTTGATCCAAATTTGATCAAATGCAAATAATACACCAAACAAAAGAAGATTGATATTAAAGTGAAGTCAGATAAGTTGACAATATTTAAATTCATTATCATTATGATGAATGGCAAGGGAAACTCTGTGAAATACCCATTCAACCTCACAAGTCTGGTAGACTAGAGAGGCTGTCCAAGGGCCGAGGACATCAGAAAAAGTTAACAATCAACAGTGACGCTCATTTAAAAGTTTGTTAACTGACTTGATTAGATTCAAATAAGACAGAGATAATATTACATACAGTCTTTTTCACACTCTCTGTGGTAGAATGGATAAAGTGCTGGACTATGGATTCAAAGTGAGTGAGTTCAAGCTCAGACTAATAACTTTGAGAAAGGCATTAACTCCCTCATTCTCTCAACTATGAGCTAAATAGTATCATTGCTGTTCTTCAAAAAAATGGTTTTGTTATTAAATAATCCATGAAGATTGATATGCCATTAAAACAAATAAACTAAACCATATGATCTGTACTTTTTTGTAGCATTACAAATGCCATTAAGCCTGTCAGTACTATAGTATGGTTGCACTACTTGGACACTAACAAAATACATGGAGAAAAAGCTATATGAGAATTACACAAAGATGCAGCATGCTGTTTTGAACAAATCTGGGAAGCAGCACCCTACAAAAAAGCAGCTGTACAGCTACTTACCTCCCACCTCACAAACCACCCAAGTAAGATAAGCAAGATATGCAGGGTATTACTGGAGAAATAAGAACAAACTTATCAGTGATTTTCTCCTATGGACTCCTACACATGGACACATCAGTGTTGGCTGACCAGCAAAAACTTACATTCATCAGCTCTGTACCGACACCGGGTGCTGTCTTGAAGACTCACCAAAAGCAATGGCTGATAGAGATGGATGGAGAGAGAGAGAGAGAGAGAGAGAGAGAGAGAGAGAGAGAGAGAGAGAATCTGTGCTGTAGGCATTCCTTGATGATGATGATGATGATGATGAACTCTGAATAGATGTGAACTGTGAAACAAGATAGCTGCATTTTCAGTCAGACAGTCAAATTCTATGGGCTAAATTAATTGGTAAATGGCATATATTCCAGCACATATTCACTTTTCTATCTACATCATATTGAACTGTATTTATTCAATTTGAACTTTGGTGAGTCCATTTCTAACAAGAGTTATTATCATCTCAAGCTTGCCTTATGTTTGACTATATAAATTTTCCTTCTGTTAAAACTACAATTGCCTGTCTAATATATGGAATTGATTGATCACAACTATCAAGCCATCAAATTCTATTTAGATTTGTAGTAGAAAGTGAAATCATTGGTAAAAATACGCTCCATTAAAAAGTCTATAAATACATGTGTATATATACCGGTGAAAATAAAGAAAAACATACGATTTATGAAAATACTGAAGAAAACAACAGCAGCTAAGAGAGCATTGGACAGAATATACACTCTCAGAAGCAAGATTGGTGTGATTGATTAACATCAAATGGTTGACAAATATTTTCTGTGGCATTTGGTTTCCTGATGATGCTCAGGGCTATGAACCCCATGCAAAGAGGTATATAATATCCCTCACACAATAAGGTATATAATATCCCCAACACTCAAGCTGGGAAGAGCTTAATGAATAGTACAATGGACAAATGTTCATTAGGACTGAGGATTGATTTACAATGTCATATAACAGACATCTAACAATTTTATATAACAAAGATTGTAACAACGGGCAGTCATTTGTAAATATGGTTAACTTAAAAGTGGCCATATTGAGCAGGCATGGGCAACCTTTTTTGAGACATAGTGAGCCACACTAGAAGACTTGGCTCATTATCAGGTGGGCTGCACTACTAAAAATATTCAAGGTAATTTTATGTTGAAGGTACCTCAACCATTTTCACTTCAGAAGACCATAAGCATAAGCATCTGCCTAAGAAGTAGGGAAAATGTTTATTTTTTGTTTCTTTGGTAAAAAGGTCTTTTCTATAAAAAATTGGAGTCTTGGGTGGGTCATTCAGAAAGCATTACTGGGTGCATGTGGCCCATGGGCCACAGTTGTCCATGATTAATGTAGAGAATATTTCACTTTGTAAAAGGGAGTAAAAAATAAAATCATATGTTATACCTTGCTAATTTAACTTTCAAAAAATTAGCAAGAAGTACCAATTAAGATACAAACCAAAAGAAAAGATTTACGATGTAAAGTTTAAAAATAAAATAGTAACTTATTATTTAATAAGCATAGCTTCTATTTAGCAAAGAAATCTTTAGGATAAAAGTGGTCTAATTTAGAACAAAATATTCAAATATTTCCTTTTTGTTAAATAAAAATATTTCATAAGATACATAAAATTAAAAACAATATGACAGAAATTTGAGGGTACATCACAAAGACATTATCAACATATCATGATACGTGGTCTACCTCAATATGATAGAAATTTGGTATGAAATCTCACGACGGATCATTAGGCTAAGACATAAGATGAAGGGAGATGAGCTATTTCACCAGACAAAACTAAGATAGTTCCCTTTGTTGAGAAAGTGACAAAGTTTAATTAAAACACTGAAAATTTGTAAGAATATTTTAAACAAATAAACTGGCTTTGTAATTAATGAGAGAGAAGTTAAAAAAAAAGGGCAGGATAAATCACTGAAATAAAAATGAGAGAGGGGGGGGGGAGATGAGGAAATTTGTCAAAAGCAGACATTATAAAGAACCAACAGAAAGAGAATTTGATTTAGAAATTAAATACAAGGATTGCACAAATGGGATAAAAATCACGATAATTCATTAAATTATACAGAGGAAATAAACACAATTGGGACGGGGTTTCTTTATTGTAACTTTTATGAAAATCAGTTGACAATTAAGTTAGGACTTTCATACAAACATTTATAAAGTATCAGTACTTCACTGATATAGACAGATATAGCAAGAAAATGAAAGAAATTCAACTTAACATAATATTTACAGAGAGTGTGTTTATCTTTTAATCATAAGTTTTATTGAGAGAACTTTTTACATTTTCATTTGTCATCAATAGTCTGCTCAAATGTAAGCATAAAAAGACCCCTCCACAGCACGAATATAAAAGATACTTTTTTTTTTTTACTTATAGTTTATTTTGGAAATATATAAAAGAAACTTAGCCCTTTGAATCATTAGCCTTTTGGCTCTTAGATAACCTGTACCTGAGCTCACAACATTCACAAAAAATCAGACACAAAACATTCAAACTTTGCTGTAAGGTGCAGACATCATAATTTAAAGCTATCCCATCATTCCATGTTTTTAAAAAAAGTCTGGGGATCATAGCTATATCAAACCATTTATAATTAGTATCTGATACAATCTCCCTGAGCCCAAAATATCGAACTTATGGATTCAAAGGGTTAAACTCAAATTATGCAAAATAATTTTTTTTAATAAAGTGCATGGTTCCTAAATATCTGCTGACTTCACTTGATCAAATTCGACTATGATCATTTCAGATGGAGTCTAGGGGACCTAACCCACTTGTTTTCAAGATAAATTATTAACTGTTTCTACTTTCATAGTTTCAATAAGAATTAACATTAACATAAAGTTGTGCTTGTAAAATAATGAATCAAATTGGTTTCTATAAAAACAAATAAGGTTATTACAACTCACCTACACAAGTCACAAACATCACCAACACAGCACCACTTTTAAGTAATTAGTATCATTTGATTTTAAAAACATGGCCAATTTAAAGATAAACAAAAATCATGGCTATCAGATGTTTTTAAAACAAAGAGTATGAAAGCAATTGGGTAAAACACACTTTTATGCATTCAATCATTTGATTATTTCTAATTAAATTAAAAATCTCTTTCTACACACAAGACATTTGGTTTCTTATTTCAAACATTCTTATCATTCTTCTCAAGAAATTAACGGCTGTTGCTGATTTTTGTCTTTGCTTTCATTTTATCCTTTATGTTACATTTATTTCAGCCCTTTCTAATTTTCATTTCAGCCATTATTTTACATTTATTTCATCCTCTTTCTGACTTTCATTCCAGTATTTATTTTATATTTATTTCAGTCACTTTCTGACTTTCATTTCCTCTTTCATCTTGCATTTATTTCAGCCTCTATCCAATTTTCATTTCAGCCTTTATCTTGCATTTTCTTCATCTTCTTTGACATTCATTTCAGCCTTTATCTTACTTTTATTTCAGCCTCTTACTGACTTTCATTTCAGCCTATATTTTGCATTCTGATTTTCTATCTTCCATTTCTTTTCTTGAATTAAAAAGTAACATTATTCTGATAATGATGATGATGATGATGGTGGTGAAGTTGATGGGAATAAAAATTGAAAATGTTAACATAATGGATTATACATTCTTTTAATTAAATATTGATTACTTACACGTTTTATTTTGTTACTTTCATTTTCACTACTTAAAAAAGCAAAAACCAAAATCATAAATGATACCATATCAAGTGTTTCTTTATTCTAAAAGGAGGTCAAGAAAAAGTGGGTTCTGCTAATCTAATGTGTGTGTGTGTGTGTGTGTGTGTGTGTGTGTGTGTGTGTGTGTGTGTGTGTGTATGTATGTGTGTGTGTGTGTGCGTGATTATTTGTTTATGACTCAATGTCTATATGTCTATGGCATTAGTCATTACAAATATTAGAATTTAATGATAAACAATAAAACATATAGATTGATGTTAACAATATTGGTTCTAGTATCCAAGTAATTATCTACCTATGCTGATAGATATTTATTCAACTTACCTTTGTTTGGCACAAAGCCATCACCTATGTTGCTTAAGAAACTTGGATCTCAAATAATAGACAGGTTAAAGATTTAGCTCTATAATTGTCTATCTTAATATTTTAGAATTGGTTCTCAGCAAGAACATGATAAATTTTTCAAATTAAAAATTCAAACACAAACAGACACACAGATAGATCTGAACAGACTGATATGGATAGATATATCTGAACATCTAGACAGATAGAGCTAAACAGACTGATATAGACAGATAGATCTGAACATCTAGACAGATAGAGCTAAACAGACTGATATAGACAGATAGATCTGAACATCTAGACAGATTGGTCTGAACATATGGAGAGATCTGAATAGACTGATGTAGACAAATAGATCTTGATGGTAAACACTTGATATAAATTTTATCTTCCTATAAATGTGTTGCACTTTTTGATCATTTCTTGAAGCTCTTCCTATAATAGAGTTGCCTAATACACCCAAAATTCTATCACCATTTGACATACATGTTAAATATTTTATATCACTTCATTTTATTTTATCATTGTAAAAAAATCAATTAAAAACATAAAATGGGAAATTTTGTCAACATCAGAATTACATAAAAGTTAAATGTGTTCTTAGCATTATTATTTTTTATGGTATCTAACACAAAGCTACAAACACAGTATGGTGAAAAGTTATTCACCAACTCCTTTTGAGATACAGAACCAGATAACTATGTTCTACAAAATTTTGCTCTATTCAGTCAATAAAATAATATACTAGTTGAATTTCACCTGTAACAACCTAATGGCAGATAAACTCACAGCTGCTACTGATCAACTATAAAGAAATATACAACATGAATAAATACAAACAAAACAGAAAGAGGTAAATTAGAGTAGCAAGTTATTCTTGTTTTTTTATAGAAAGTACTTGTCAAATTAAGTAATTTTGGCAAATACCTGTTTTCTTTAACAAAATTGTACATTTCTTTTGATATAAGAAGCATAAAAATAATGTTTTAATAATAATCACAATTATAATTCAAATATGTAAATCTTATTGTTGGCAAAATATCTTGGAGGTTAAGTTTTGCCAAGATTAAATCTATGTACTGGCTATTATTATTTAAATCAGTAGTTTCCAAAATTGGGAGTGCATGACCTCTTCATTAATGGTTGATTAATAAAATCAGACTTGGAAATAGGGAGGGGGTTGAATGTAGGAACACAAAGAAATTCCAAAATTTTTTTTCAGGAATATCAAGCAATCATTTTTTAATAAATTGTTAAAATAAATTTTTTAATAAATTAAGAGTTAAAATAGTTATAACTGTTCCTGGGATTTTCCTGTTTGTTTACATTTTCTGTAACAAATTGAAAAGAAATTTAGTTTGACTTTTCAGTTATTATGACATTCTAAAATGAAGTATTACAAATATTTTTTAATATTTTTTTTATCTATTTCATTGACTAATCACAATGTCTTCAGACTATTCATTCTCCAATTCATCTAAATAAAAAATTTAATTTAATGTAAAATTAAAATCTTAATCAAATTAAATATAAAATTATGCTAATTTAAATTCCTAAAATTTTTTAAATTCAAAAAATGTTTAAAATCAAAAGATACTTTAAAAAATCACAAGTATAAAACTCTCTCTCTCTCTCTCTCTCTCTCTCTCTCTCTCTCTCTCCTTATATATATATATATATATATATATATATATATATATATATATATATATATATGTAAGTATGTTACATATACTATGTTATGTGACTACACCTGACACTATATAGATGCTTAATCAACCACTTTCTCTCATTTCCCTTTAGTGTAAGTCACATGAAACTGAAAGCATCAGATTTCTAGTGTCTATAATTTTAATATTTTTTAGGCTTTTTACTTGCTCTACCAAAATAGCATTGAGCACATTTTTATGCAAAAAAAGCCATCCTTGTAGGACAGTAGAGGTACTATTTAAGCCTTAACGAGAAGGATAAGGGAATTCATACCTTTCTAAAGTGTTTTAGTCCAAAAAGGAACATAATAGCAGGACTGGAGTTTGAACTCTTATACTATGATTCCACAGTCCAAAATATTTGCCATTATGTCACAGGAACTCCTCCACACACACACACACACACACACACACACATATATATATATATATATATGTATGTATGTATTTTTGTATATAACACTTTTTGACACAACTAGATGAGCCCACTACATAGAGATGAGTGAATTGTAGTAGAAATAGATTTTTATGTTAAACTTAAAAAATAAAACTCCATAAATAGTGATTAAATATTATTTGTGAATTTTGGGTGCAAAATAGTTTTATCTGAGAAACCAATTTATACACATACATATCTCTTGTACAGGTGAGGAAACTTTTCAATATTTATAAAAAACAAATAGGAGCAAAAGGTAATTCATTTGTTTTTATATACTAAGACTCTAATCTTTACACAAAAGAAACTCTTACTTAGTAGAAACATAAAGTTTTTGATATTTTATAAATACATTATAAATACAAAATTATTTAGAGAATGTTTTTGTTAGACAATATCTCTAAGTTAGTACACATAATAATTATTTTTACAATTTTATTAATTTTGAAGTCAAAATTTCAGCAAGTAGAAAAATAATGATTTCAAAGAAATTACTCTAAACTTAGCAAATGAGACACTGGAATTATTTTAATAGACCTTATAATATTACATGGTGAAGTTACTTATAGAGTAAGATTATAATTATGAAATACACTCAAAATTATGACTAGGTTTTCAAATGATTATTAAAAGATCTATTTTCATTGAGTTATTTGTTTTTAAAGATTATGAACATCAACATTGTGATGTGTAGAGAAGTTAAATATAACACACAAGGATGCTTGCTATTCCCAAATTTAGAAACCACTTTTATAAAGTATGTAATTAGTGAGATAAAGTTGGTATGGAAGTAGCATTTTCACACACACACACACACACACACACACACACACACACACACACACACACACACACACACACACACACATATTTAGTAAGCTCATATTAGTATGGCACATGACCATGATAGTGAAGTATAAAAGTCAGTACACTAGTAATAAAAATGCACATGGGTATGTATGAGTGTATATATATATATATATATATATATATATTGTCAGATTCACCACAATCTACCATTTCACTATATATATGTGTGTGTGTGTGTGTGTATATATATATATATATATATATATATATATATATATATATATATATATATATGTAAAGGCTTTGAATCTTTTAGGTTCTGAATCTGCTCTATTTCACTTGAGCACTTAAAAAAAATTTTCATTGCAAAATTGGATGGGTGTCATTGTTATATATATATATATATATATATATATATATATATATATATATATATATCACCTACTTATAATGTGTTTAATTTTAAATTCTAATATATATATATATATATATATATATATCACCTACATATTTCATATTTAATTTCAAATTTCATTATATATATATATATATATATATATATATATATATATATATATATATATATATAGTAAAATCCAGTAAAATTTAATATCTATTTTCATTGATTTGTGTTCAGGCTGTAAAAGATTTTGTGAATTTTGGTGGTTCTAAAATCAAAAGAGATTTACTTAGAAAAGAAAAAGTCCCCTAAAATTTCTTCCTCCCTCCTATTTTACTTTCTATTCCAGTAATTCAATCATAGGAAAGCAACTGATTTTGAAGGTGCAACCATTTAGGGAACTGTGGTTTTGGGTGAGTGTATGCTTCTGCATATTCCTGTGGGTGAAGCGGGCGATTAACATGGTCCATAAATGAAGCAAACTGACTAGAAAATATGGAACTTCGTAGATCATGCTCAGCACTTGCTTCTGGCTTTACATACATCATCTCTTGGCTGGTGGGCATGAACTGAGAATGGCTGACTGATGACAAAGGTGATGGGTCGAGTGGCCTTTGGCCAAGAAGGCCAGTAGCGCCGCTGTTTGATGAGAGATAGAGTTCTTGCCGAAAGCGTGGAGCAGATGAATGGGTGATGGATCCGATTGAAGTTAAAGCTTGTGTAAGAAGAGGGTAAGCCTTTTTGCTATCGTCTGTTAGCTGTGGCACACTGGACGGCGTTGTGCTTTTAAGATGAGCGGTCTGAGGCTGATGAGTAACTGCTGGGAATACAGGTGTGGGGATGGATGTTGGGGTTGTAACCCTGGGGGTTTTTAGTGGAGGTTGCTGAAGCGAGGACAAGGGATTCGCTGCAGTCCAGGAAGTTGGCTGGGGTGCAAGTGATGATGTTGCAGGCAGTGCTTGTGGGGCGGCCGGTAGAGAAAATGAGGGTAGTGATGGTGAGGTTTTAGGACGCGTACGTTTGCGTTCACTCTTCAGTTGACTCTCGGAAAAACTTGAACTTTGCTTGGATGCTTTCATAGCTGATGTCCAGGCAAATTTCTCATACTGGTTTCGACGAGCTGAATTCTGACTGTCTTGGCAGCAATTGTACATTTTTTGTTCAAAGAGAAGCGCCGAACAAGATTCACCAACTGTGACTTTGCAGTCATGGAGAACAACTGAACACTCTTTGAGACGATGACGTACAGCTGTTAGCACTATAGGACAGGCGGAAAGGCCATCTCTGGATTTGCTTTTCTTCAAGGATGCTGTGTATGTGACCGGAAGAATAATGTCCAGCTTAGCAGCTAATTCAGATGATTTCCGACCTTTGATTGAAAGACTTCTCTTTGTGCTTCTTTCAGCTGATTTCTCCTTCTCTGCACTTATGTGGGATGATCTCATGTAGCTTTCACGTTTTATGTCACTCTCTGCAAAGCTGGTTGACATGGTAGCCACGTTCTCTTTTCTCAGATGGTGCCGAAGCAACTTGAGTGAATCTTTCTCCACAGTGCTGTCTGACTTCTCCATTGTTGGTATAGTGGGCTGGGTTGGACATGGAGTTGGGAGAGGAGTGGAAAGTGGAGGGGGTGTAACTGTTGCCTCATTCTGGTTCCCTGCCTCCTGCAACAGTGTCTTTGAAGGCTGAGGGGATTCCTTGCCAGATGCGAGTCCATTTTTGGATGGAACAGCATTATCTTCAAGTTGGTTGGTATACTTGACATCTTCAGATTTTCCAAATGAAGAATTCTCTCTTAGTTTTTCACACAACTTGTCGATTCTTGACTTCTTTGGAGCAGCAGCTGCTGAGACAGTAGTGGTGGATGCAGAGGTCACACTGGTGGCACTGGTAGCAATGTTACTGATACTGGGGGTTAAGTTTTCATCAGATTCATCGTCATCTCCAACTTCTACAACTTGAATATCTTGGTTGCCTTCACATAGGATCCGATGGACAATTTTTTCTTTACGCTTACTGCTAAAAGTCTTTGAAAGTTCAAACTCGGTCTCTGAATCCCGTTCTTCTGCTGAAGATGCATTACTGGGGGCAGTCAGAGAAGGAGAAGAGGAAGATGTGTCACTTCCCAAAGGTTCATCTTCACTGCCATCTTGTTTGGGGAATTTCTTCCTGAAAATATTGCGTGGTCGTAGCATCTTAGCATCTTCATGTGTGAAAATGCGATTGGGGAGGACCCCTTCGACATTCTGACATTCCTGGGCCACATACAATGACCCTCCAATGTATATACGTTCTCCTTCCATGGCCCCATATGCTACCATCACTCAGCCCTGCTTTGATTGGAGGTACAAATATAAGAGCTGTACAGAACTAGAAAATTGTTTGGCACAAAACAGCCAGAATCTTTACATTGCAGTCTTTCAGCTCAAGGAAATTGTTCTGTAAAGAGAAAAAAAGAAACAAAATTACTTGTTGTGGATTAGAGATGATCAAGCATTTTATATACAAAATAAACATATATTTAATATAAATGTCATATACATTGTAAGGCATTTCATCTAATGACAGCAGTTTTTTATTTTCATTTTTGAGGATCAAGAATTGACAGTTTCAAAAAAGAAATTATCCTTTATATTTTAAATCACTTTGCAAATTGTTTTCTATTTCTCTGTCCAGTCTATTCATTTTTTTGGTGGGGGTGGAAATCCAAGTGGATTATCTGAAAATAAGATTAAGTTAATGTTTACCCACTGGCCATGACACATCTATATATACAATATAACCCCTAACCTATCAGACTTTTTCTCAGCTCATTGCAAGACTCAGGGTTTTCACAACTTTGTAAGACATGGGAAGTACTTTATTATGTTGGTCCATGATGTGTTGGTAAAGTGTTTGTATTCAGAATTGTTTTTTTTATAGACTGACCACTTACCAAGACTAGGAAGCTCAGTTTACCTATTTTTTTTACTCATTAGTGGAAGAAGAGATGGGTTCATGCCTTTCTCAAAGGCTTTAATGGGAAATGGATGCAAACAACCCTGTTAGAATTTGAATTTTGCATGCTGATTACAATTTCCACCATCCACATTATATTTGACATTCATTTTGGGAAAAATGATTGACAACACATGGTTTGTGGTAAAGACTGCCACTATTACACTGACTTAAAGAGTTACTTGTTATAGGTTATTGAGACAAAGCATAGAAGGTATGACATGCATCCTGAAATGACTCTTTAAACCAGCAAAAGGAACAGCTTTTAAGAGACCAAATATATGAAAAAGTTGGTAAAAATTTTTATATAAAATCATGTTTGAGCATGTGTGAATGACAACGTTTTTAGAATTTTTTTTATGATTTTGATCCCATAGTATGATGAATATATGGATGTGTGCGTATGTGTGTGTGTGTTTGTGTGTAAATGATGAGTATATGTGTGTGTGTGTGTATGTGTGTGTGTCTCTCATAGCATGATGGATATGTATATGTGTGTGTCTTTATCACAGCATGATAAATAAGTATGTATGTATATGTGTATGTGTCTATGATAGCATAATGAGTATGTATGTGTGTCTATCATAGGAAAATGGATATGAGTGTATGTATATGTGTGTGACTGTGTTTATCATAGCATGATGGTTCTGTGAATGCGTGTGTGTCTATCATTGTATAATGGATATGTGTATGTGTGCCTATCATAACTTGATGTGTAAGTATGTGTATGACTCAATGTGTCTATCAGAGCATGGTGGATATGTGTGTGTGAATCTGTCATAGCATGATGTGTATGTGTCTATGATAGAGTGATGTATTTGTGTGTCCATGTGTGTATGTGTCAGTGCATGTCTATCATAGCATGATGGATTTGTGTGCATAGTGTGTGCATTGTGTGTGTGTGTGTGTGTGTGTACTTTCATAGCATGACTGTTATGTGTGTATCAGTGTGTCTGCTATAGCATGATAGATATGCATGTGTGTGTCCATATGCGTCTATGGATATATGTGTGTGAATCTATCATAGCATGATGAATATGAGTATATCTGTGTGTGTGTCTGTGTGTGTCCCTATCATAGCATGATCGATATATATGTGTGTGTGTGTGTATGTGTGTGTGTGTGTGTGTGTGTGTTAGCCTAGCATGATGGATATGTGTGTAGAAGTGTGCCTATCACAGATATTAAAATAGGAAGATTATGTTGCCCCAATCTTTCAAGTGGTTTAAAAATCAATATTTAAAACCTTGGCCTTTACCTGACCTTAAACACTTCTCTCTGGCATTAGTAAGAAATAAACAACTGTTTCATTAACAAAGCAGACTCCTGTGCTTCATTCATATCAAAATAATTTTTACTAATCTGTCTCACATATAAAACATATTGACATATCAGTTTATCTTTTTATCTATGTAATAAACTGGTCCCAGGGTTTTACATATTAAATAAATAATGTGTGTGTGTGGATAGCTAGCTAGATAGATACTTCCCCAGGCAAAAATTCTGGAATTAGTACACTTAAAGGACATTTACTTAGATTTTTTTCAACAGTAAATAAGCTAATAACAGATAAGATGAAAACACTTTTTCTTTAATAGTTGAATATTCTGGTTTCCTAAAATATTCTTTAAACTAAATTAAATTGTTTAAATAACTGGTATAATTTTTATCTATACCATACAGAGGAAAATATTATGGAATAACTCAATATTGAGAAAAAATGTCAAATGATCTTTTAATTTGGATTCCTAAAACAAATACCAGCAGAAGTATAAATATGCAAATCAATCTATAATTAAAAGACAGCGTTTTGCAGATTCCACCAAGCAGTTGATCAAGTTGAAAGGAAATATGGCGAAAACAAAAAAAAAAAATATCAATTGAAACAAGAAGCCAATCCACAATGGAGTGGATCAAAAGACTTTAGTTGTTCCCAGTTGGCTGTGGATAAAATTAGATGTAAATATAAAAGAAATAGAATAGTTAAAAAATGAAAACATACTGGTAGGCCAGAAAAGATATGAAAACATTAGGATTGAAAACTCAAAGAATTATGCCAAGAAAATAGAAAATTTATAACAAAACAAATAAAAAAACAAATGGGTTGAAACAGGAGTCAATGTTTGTGATAGAATTGTAAGAAATTGGCTGAAGGAAAGGGGATTTACATAGAGAAATGCCAATCATAACGCATTATAAACAGAAGAAAATGACGTTAAAATGGGCTAAAGAGAAACAATCATAGTGTATGGACAATTAGATGAAAGTGATATTGAAAAGGGAATCAAGAATCTGCATTGACCAAGGTGAAGATACTGGAACTTTTGTCTGGTGCCATTCAAATGAAACATATAAAGATGATTGCTTGAATAAAAGAAGTCAATTTCCAGAGTAATTCATAATATGGAGTTGCATATCATTTAAAGAACCAGAGGAGATGGTTATCATTACTCCAACAATCAATGCAAATGTGTACATTCAAATCCGGGATAATTTTCTCATCCAACTGATAGAAAATTGGTTTGGTGGTGACAAAATTATTTTTCAGGATGATAATTTATTTTGTCAAAGAGCAAAGAGAATTAAAGCTTTTCTTTAAAAAAAAAAAAAAGGCATATAAAATCAATGACTGAACAACTGAGATCTAAATCCACTTGAAAATTTATTGAGGAATTTTTAAAAAATAGTCCATGAGAAGGATCTATCTATGAAAAAAAAATCTATTATAACCATTCAGGAAAGTTGGCACCACTTTGGTAAAGAATATTGCTTTAAATTAGAGAAATTCATCCTTGAAAGAATGAAGTCTGTCATAAAAGATCAAGGAAAGACAACTAGTATTGATTCTTTTTTTTATCAATGGACTCCATGATTTTTCCTCAAGAATGTGTTTTTCATGATATTTTCTTCTGACTGACTTGAAAAAAATTATATCATTAATTGAAATAATTTAAACTAGTTTGTTTAAGGTATATCATTTTATGAAGCTAAAATGTTCAGATGTTAAAGAAAAATGTTCTTGAATAAAAAAAAAAATTCCTGTTTTATTTTATCAGAGAGATTAGATTTCAATATGATCAATAATGGGACAATAGCAGTCCACATCTTCACTAGGCATATGTTGACATCACTTTCAGTAGATGAGATATTGCTACCAAGGTATGTGATCTGGTCTACTAATATTAAAGACTTGCCACTTAGATTAGAGATAATTCGTTTTCATTTAAAACAAAGTACATATTACAAGGATTATTAAATAAGTTTCCAGACTTTTTTCGTATAGGCACTTTTATTGATAGTACACACATGAAATTCTAGTCTCCTGCGAAGTAATCTCCTCCGGCTGCAATGCACATGTTTTACCATTCCAACAACTTCTGGAAGGCCCCATGGAAGTCCTCTGGTGTGAATATGTCAATGACCTTTGTCACAGCCTCCTTCATCTCCTCAATTGTCTCATAACGAGCTTAGGGAATAAGCAAAAGTCACTGTCTTGATGCCCATCTTGCTCAAATAGTCTGTGACAAGGATGGAGTTGTCGACTGGTGCATTGTCCTGGTGGAAATGTCACTGACCTGATTTGAAGAGTGCTGGCCTCTTCCCTAGGAATCTCTTCCTGAACTCTCTTAAGACCTCAACATAGTAACCCTAACCCTAACACTTTGGCCAATCTACTCTGGTGTATTGACTTTCTTACTCTTCCCACACCTCTCATTACCCCTCACAGACTCTCTGCCTTCCTTGAATCTCTTATACCACTCAAAAACTGATGCTTGATTCATGCAAGATGGTCAAAAAGCAGTCTGAAGCATTCCATACATTTCTGTGGCATTTTTTCCAAGTTTAAAACAGAATTTTATTGCATATTGTTCTTCTAAAGTGTTCTCACATCCAGATTGCATTTTTGAAATTCACCAGCTGTGACAATCAGGCTTTAGTAGGGTGTATTCCAATTGCTGCTGTAGCTGTTCATTTGAACCTGAAATCATAAAAATTTGTCAGTCATCTCAAGATGTATAGCAATAACATACTGAATTTTCAAGAGTCTATGGCAATTTTAAATGCCTGTACAAAAAATGTCTGGAAACTTATTGAATACACCACATACTTTGTTTTATTTGCATTCACATAGAGTTCATTGCCTCTTGCTGCTTGCTCTAGGCTATGCAGTAGGGATTTTTCTTCTTATTTGTGAGAAGTATTGGATCATCTACATTGTCTGCATCAGTCATAGTTTCAGTGAGATATTGTCTGCTTCTTGCCTTTTTTAATGTGAAACCATTTTCTTTTATTTGATTTATTAGTGTTTAAAGTACATAATCTAGGCAGATTATAAACATATATGGTGCTAATGTATCTCCTTGAAAAACACCAGTGAAAATGTCAGAGAAGTTGAAGTCTCCATCAGGTGAGCAAACCATTGTTTTCATGTTTTTGTAAAGCATCATTATAGTGATAACCGTTTCTTTGAGGAGACCATATGCTAGTAGTATTTGCTCCTTCTTTCCTCTGTGTATGGAATCAAATCCCTTGGAGAAATCTATAAACAGTAGTGTTGCCTTGAGATTCTTTGCTCATACACCTTTGATGATTTGACGGATTGTCAGAATCTGTGAAGTTGTGGAGCAATTTCTTCAAAAGCCAATCTGATTTTTTTCTAAGAATTTTCTCGATTTCAAGTCAGATATGATTGAAAAGCAGAGCATTATAAACCCAAGCAGCTGTAGTAGTAAGAGTTATGCCTCTGTAGTTCTTAGTGATTCCAAAGTCACCTTTCTTGGGGAAGGGAAGGAGGCAACATTTTGTCCATTTCTCCAGAGTGTTTTGTTTATAGCCAGCGTAGCATAATCATAAGTATGTCGTTAAATTTTCTTGTCTTCCAAACTTCAGTGGGTATTTCATTGAGGCCTACAGCTTTTCTGTTTTTAATTTTTTTCAATTTAGTGTCAAGTTCTTCCTCCATAAACAGTCCTAGTTTAATATTTAAATGGCCATAAATCATTTTTTGGAAAGGTTTGTCAGTGATTTCAGGAGGGTTTCTGAACAGATTCTGAGTGATGATTATGGAAACTTTGCCACTGCCCACATGGAATAAAGTCCCATGAGAATGACTACTAGTCAGGAAAAAATAAGATAACTTTAAAAAAGCATCCTTACTCAATGAAACCCAACAAATGCCAACATGCAGAGACTTAAGAAAGTTCAGAAAGAACTAATTAATACATACCATAAAGAGTAATTAGAATACATTCAAGGCTAAATCGATAAAACTAGAAATTCAATTAAAGACAATCATAAATAGCATGGCAGACAATAAATGAAGTGAGCAGAAAGAAGATCATGTCGAGAGAAAAACTAAAAGATGCCAGTCAAAAAGAAAGATTTCAGAAATGGAAAGAACATTTCAAGAATCTTACACACATGTACAACTACACACACACAAACACACACATATATATTCATGAAAGAATGATGAAAAGTTTTTGATTTAAACAAGAAAGAAATAAGTTAGAGCTATGCTATCCAATAAAAAAAAAGAGAAAAGATCATTCCTGTCTTGGTTGAACTGAGAGCTTTTCAGCATCTCTTCATACTAGCTGAAGTACCTATGTTCACTGGCTGCCCTGTCAGGTATCTTGGGTATGATACTAAATTGCATAATTGATAGTAAGGTTTCAGTTCTAGAGCCCTCGGGAGAGTGGAGTCCCACTTAATTGCCATTACTCTCAGGTCCACTCTGACCTGGACTGGTAGTATCTATTAGGGTCCCATCTATGGGTAAAATAGATTTGCTTGATATAAAACAGTGTAAATTATTTGTATTAAGCATAGTTACTTGAATCTATAATTGTTTACTAAGGATTATTAATATTATTAGTTACTTGAAACCATATAACCATATGTAAGCTAAATGACTATTATTAAATAGATATTATAATTTGAAAACATATAATTATTAGAATTAGATATGAATACTTGAAACTATACAGCTGTGTGCAAATTATTTATATTAGATAAGAATACTTGATATTATATAACTGTGTGCAAATTATTTGTATTAGATAAGAATACATATTATATAACTGTGTGCAAATTATTTGTATTAGATAAGAATACATGATATTATAAAAGTGTGTGCAAAAAAAAAACTCTAAAGAAATACAAAAAATGTAACTATAAGTGTACTATGAATACAATTCCCTAACCTCTTGTCATAAAATTAACATGCCATTAAAATCAATCAATCAATCAATCAATTAATTAATTAATTAGAGTTGTTACCTTCAAGATAGTCCCCTTGCTCACCATTTCTAATACTTTTTCCTATCCTGAAATGTATTTTGGAAGTTGTTTCCTGGGATAGTGTGTTTTTTTTACATTGTACATGGCTCAAACAATCTATCGTTTGACCAACATAAGAAAAAAGAATTAAAAGATAAAAAAGATGTTAAAAAAGTGTGAAAGTATTAATGATAAATATGGAGCCAAGAGATCTAGAAACAGAATAAGGGATAAGTTTGATTTTGTACTTCTGCAACCCAATGGCTCTTTCAAGTTCAGATGGTTTATTTTATCATTGTTTCAGATCTATACTGTTGTAAAAATGACAACTCAAGTGAATTGCCATAAAAAAGCAACTAAAATTAAAAAGATGAAAGAAAATACTTCACAAAATTAAGTTGGATAAAGATCCTGTACTTGTTTATTAAAAATCTTGGCAGACACAAGATAGAAAACTCCGAGGTCAACAATAAAGCTTATACTTCTTATCTATCTACAACACAACACTTCCCAACTACATTTTTGTACTAGCAAGGATACCTGGAAATGCTCAGAAGTAAAAAATAGGAAGAGACAAAATATTTTGATCAAATAATATATATATTTAAGCAAGATTTTGTGGATAGAGAAATATGAACATGACATAAATGTATAAGAAAAATGTTAAACATGAATAAATGTGATGTGTTCCTGAAAGTCTCTTTGTATACAATAATACTTGTTTTTTAATCTTTTGTAAATATACAATAATCTTTTTCACTACTCACTTATAAACATCCAACATGGAGTTGGCCATAAGAAAAATATGAATCTAACTTTGTTCATCCACTATGACTGTTAAAAAAGGCTTTTGGCATTCATTTCAAAGTTCCTATCTAACTGTGGTAACAAAATTGTACATTTTGTTATCTGATGACCTCCAGCGACTGCAAATAACCTTAGTGGTCAATATTGAATGGTCTAAATCAAGTCAATATCCATTCAAAAAATCCCTTGGGATTTTCATTTCTACACACACACACACACACACACACACACACACACACACACACACACACACACACACACACAAGTAGACAAACTTCAGTCTAGTAGTATAAAGGAGAACTATTATGTCTCACATCTCATAGGGAATTGATGGCTAATGTCTTAAATACTAAAATATTTAATTCAATTCATTTATCAGAGATCATATCAATGAATTATAAAAAGTAATTCAAATAAATGCCATAAAGTGAGAGATCATTTTTCTATTCAAGTGGACCTTCTTTTTAATCATGTTTAATTTGACACATAGATTGGATTTGGTTTCATTTGGCTGGGTTTTATGGCATATCAACCATGGTAGGTTATTTAATGCCAGATCCTGTTTATATATATATGTTAACTATATATGATTTGTAAACATTTTGTTAATAACATTTTGAAATGCGTCTTACCATTTTTGTCACACAGTTAAATGGCTTCAAGTATTTCTATCTAATATGAGTAATTCTGTTTACTATTAGTCATTTGTTTGCACACAGTTAAATGGCTTCAAGTATTTCCATCCCATATAAATACATAGATTTGAATTTTATCATCAACTCATATTTCATTTTAGTTGTATCAAAAATAATAAAATCCAAGTTTTTTTTAAGAAAATTAACTTTTTATCAAAAAAATTGTTAGGTGTGTACTTAATTATGGGTGATATTGTATATTTTAACAGGTTGGTACATACATTCTTCCAATTGCTATGATACATTTAAATGAACAGAAGAACTTAGCATATTTTTGTCATTAACTAAAATAACGTGGTTACAAAATCATAAACCTGAAAGTATCCAGTTCAATCCCAGATAACATCAAATAGCATTTTATGTGAATGATATTTTAGCAAAAAGTTAAGTTTGAAATATCTTTTCTAGAGCAATGATAATTGTCACTGCCTAAATCAAAGCCAGCCTAAACAAATTTATCAGTGGCATGATAAGGTAACCTATGTCAGACTTAGGCACTAATGATAGGTTGGTTTGGTTAGGTTCTTCGTTTAATGGCATATCAACTTTCATAGGTTATTTAATACCAAAGCCATCCTTATAGAAAAATAGTAGTGTTACTATTTAACCCATAACTGGTATGGATAAGGGAGTTCCTATCTTTCTTAAGGATACTAATCCAGAAGTGAATGTCATAGCATGACTAGAGTTTAAATTTGCTTACTACAATGTTGTAGTCCATCATGTTAGCCACAGTGCCATGGGAGACTCCGCCCTAAAGGAAAAAAAAAATATGGAAAATCAGATTTTTTGCAGTGAAATATGCCAATCTGCTTTTTTATAGACTTTCTTTTTCATCATAAAGTAGAATTTGCTTTCTTTCTTTCTTTAGTTTAATGGCATATCAACCTTGTGGGTTATTCAATACCAAACCCAGCCTTGTAGAAGAACAGTAGAGATACTATTTAATGCATAGCTTGGAGTAGGGGATAAAGGGATTTATAGTTTTCCAAAGGGTATTAGTCCAAAAGTGAATGTAATTGTGCAACTCAAGTCTGAACTTGCTTACTTGTCGCAGTTGAGCATTTTAGCCTCTATGCTATATTGCTCAATTGGTTAGGGAGGATATAGAATACACTGACTGTTTCTCTGCAGAGGAGTGAGACCCCCAAACGAATGTCCTGGATATGACACTAAACAATCTGATAGTGAGGTTCCAGTGATGTTAGAGCTTTGGGAAATGCAGAGTACTCCTTCATTGCCATCACTCCCAAGTTCACTCTGGCCTGGAGTGGTAGCACCTGATAGGGTCCAACCTATGGGTCAAATTAAACTAAACTGTGTACTTATGCTAAACTGAATTGCTTGAAATAGGACTGTTTTGACATTTAAATTGCATACTTACACTAAACTGAATTGTTTGAAATAGAACTGTTTTGACATTTAACTGTGTGTAAACAAAAACTATACTTATACTTTGAGTTTTGGGGAATGCAGGGTACCCTTTCATTACTATCGCTCCCAGGTCCACTCAGGCCCGGAGTGGTAGCACCGGATAAGGTCCTACCGATGGATCAAATAGAACTAAACTGTGTACTTATGTTAAACTGAATTGCTTGAAATAGGACTATTTTGACATTTAAACTGCATACTTATGCTAAACTGAATTGTTTGAAATAGAATTATTTTGACATTTAACTGTGAGTAAACAAAAACTATACTTATACTAAACTAAATTGTCTGAAATAGAACTGTTTAACTAAACTGAATTGTTTGAAATAGAACTGTTTATTTGAATTTGGAATTGGCATTAAATAACCTACAAAGGTTGATCTGCCATAAACCTAAACAAACTCTATACCACAAGTACTCCTTCCCACTAATGATGGGACATTAAATAAGATATTGGTCATAAAATTTGCTTTTTAGTATTTAGACATAAACCTTAAAATCTCTAAATAGATGAATCAATGCAAGAAATACAGAAATACTGATAAGCAAAATTTGATTGTAATTTGGGCAGAAAATAAAACTTGCCATTTGGCTTTTATTTTAAATATTGTTGTAGAAAATCTACAAATATTCACTCAGCAAATCTCTTTGCATTTACTCAGTTTTCCATATCTTTACACAGAATGATGTATCCCATGAAACAACAGTTGTACAGCCACTTATCCCCCATCTCTAAAACTATCCAAGCAAGACAAACAAGACATGTGGGACACTGCTTGAGAAGCAAAGGATGAATTCAAAAGTGACGTTCACCTATGGACCCCTTCACATAGACATGCCAGAATTTGCTGACAGCAAGAACTTACCTACAGCTCTTCTGTGCAAATACAGGATGTAGTTTGGAAGATCTGCTAGGAGTGATGGATGATTGGGATGGATGGAGAGAGAGAGTCAGGGAAATCTATGCTAGTAGTGTGACTCAATAATGATAATGTGATATTATGGAAATTAAATCTTTTTTTGATTTGCTTCTTTTTTTTTTTTTTTCTAATGGTTCACTTTTATACATGACTCTAGTTCAGTGGTCAGCATTGTATGACCTGAGGGTTACATACAGCTCTTGAGACCCATCTGTGTGGTTCTTCATCCAACTTTCAAAACTTTCTCTTCTTCTTTTGATGTTGACGATGAAGAAGTACCATTACAACTGCAGCTCTTTATTGTTCAGAAGATTTGAAGTGAAGAAGATTTCCATAAGAACCACGTGCTTCTATTTGGATGAATGTCCAACATGCATGGGGGTGGCGGTACTGAAAAGTTTTTGGCCCAATCAGCAAAGAAATGACTTCATTTATTTATTTATTTATTTATTCTTTTAATATTTAAAGGAACTTTAGAAATGATGCACCCAAATAGTTGAATTTGGGATGATTAAAATGTTTCATAGCTCTCGGTCAGGAGACACCAACCCATGACCTTTAAGCCTTGAATTTGGGATGATTAAAATGTTTCATAGCTCTCGGTCAGGAGACACCAACCCATGACCTTTAAGCCTTGAATTTGGGATGATTAAAATGTTTCATAGCTCTCGGTCAGGAGACACCAACCCATGACCTTTAAGCCTTGAATTTGGGATGATTAAAATGTTTCATAGCTCTAGGTCAGGAGACACCAACCCATGACCTTTAAGCCTTGAATTTGGGATGATTAAAATGTTTCATAGCTCTCGGTCAGGAGACACCAACCCATGACCTTTAAGCCTTGAATTTGGGATGATTAAAATGTTTCATAGCTCTCGGTCAGGAGACACCAACCCATGACCTTTAAGCCTTGAATTTGGGATGATTAAAATGTTTCATAGCTCTAGGTCAGGAGACACCAACCCATGACCTTTAAGCCTTGAATTTGGGATGATTAAAATGTTTCATAGCTCTCGGTCAGGAGACACCAACCCATGACCTTTAAGCCTTGAATTTGGGATGATTAAAATGTTTCATAGCTCTCGGTCAGGAGACACCAACCCATGACCTTTAAGCCTTGAATTTGGGATGATTAAAATGTTTCATAGCTCTAGGTCAGGAGACACCAACCCATGACCTTTAAGCCTTGAATTTGGGATGATTAAAATGTTTCATAGCTCTCGGTCAGGAGACACCAACCCATGACCTTTAAGCCTATCTGTGCAACGTTTCACAATACTTTCAAAATTTTCTTTTCCTCTTTTAATGTTGACGATGAAGAAGTACCATTACAACAGCAGCTCTTCATTGTTCAGAAGATTTGAAATTTCTTGCCACATTCTTGATTTCCATAAGAGAACCACCTGCTTCTATTTGGATGAATCTCTAACCTTATCTCCCCAAATCCAACAAGTAGTGAGAATGTTTGGCACAACATACGACAATGAACAGTTGTTCTTCAAAATAAATCATTCCATGAGTCGTCTACATTCGCAACTGTCAAATCAACATTTGTCTGAAATGTTCCTTCTGTCAACCTCTTCATTTAACTTTGATATTATATCCTTTTGTAATTGCAAACATCAAATATCTCATTAATAAATTATGATTGTTATCTTGGAAATTTAGCTGTTTTAATTCAAGGTTGCAGCCACAAACCCACTTGAGTTAAAACTTTACAGTTCTCAGGCTGAAAATGTTGAGAACCCTGATTTAGTTGAATAATAATGACATGCACATATTTCAGGGGTATTGGAGGTTTTAAAAGAATTCTCAAGAACTTTTTAACTGTAGCATTACAAGAAGAATTATAAGTAAAGTATTGCTACAGAATGCACACCTTAAACTTAACATGTACTGCAATAAAGGACATTGATTGATTGAGTAATTCTAATGGTATATCAATCCAACTGGAGTTATTTTATGCCTAGAAGTTAGGGAATTACATACATTGTAGAACAGACTGAGTGAGTTCTTGAGCCTTGATTACATAACCAGTCTAAGAGAAGGAAAACTCTTAATTCAAACCAGCTTTACCCTGCATAAAAATAGACCTTGTGTCACATCCTGGTTGAGGCAGAGGGTTGGGTAAACACACACACACACACACACACACACACACACACACACACACACACACAATTATATTTTTGTATGATTGTTTCTCAAGAGTTTTTTGTACATGGTTATATCTCAAGTATTCTAATCTAATAGAAATTATTTTCAAATATCAAATGACCTCTAGATGAGACACTAACAAGTACTACCAGTCCAGATCATAGTGGATTTGGGAGTAATGACAATAAAATGTACTCCATGCTCCCCAAATCTTCAGAACTAGAGCCTCACCACCAGATACAATTTAGTGTCATACCCAGGACACCCTTTTTTGGTGAAAGGTCATACCCAGCACACCCCTTTTTGAACGAATCTTACCTCTCTACAGAGGATACAGTCAGCAAATTCTAACCCCTGCCAACAAGGCAAGAAGGACATTGATTAATGTTTTAACAACATTCCGTCTTAAGTGTCAAATAATGTTAAATTACATAACGTCCCCTTTTTAAAATCTACACCTTGTCTTCATTTCATCCTCCACACACAGCAATGACTGATACCTGTTTTTTAATAATGTTACTTAGTCTCTGGGGAATCTTCATTGTTCTATTCTTGGCCAAAATCCACATCATCAAAAAACAAAAACAGTAAAAAAAACAAACAAAAAAAACCCCGAACAAATATTGATACTAAAGTTGTTAATAAGGCAAGAGTTTTGATCTTCCAAGAACTTGCTACAATGGTTATGTTGTGTGAGTCCCTGTAGTGTAATGATTTAAATACTGGACTTCAAAGAAACTAGAAACCAGGCTATGTTTGATATGTATATACTTAGCATAACAGTTATCATAAGAAATTGAATTGGAGATCCGAGTTCAAATCCTGGGCGATGCTGTTTGCATTTCACCCTTGTTAATACCCTTGGGAAAGGCATGAACTGACCTGTTCTCCCTCCATCTATGGCTAAATAGTAGAACAGACTGAGTGAGTTCTTGAGCCTTGATTACATAACCAGTCTAAGAGAAGGAAAACTCTTAATTGAAACCAGCTTTACCCTGCATAAAAATAGACCTTGTGTCACATCCTGGTTGAGGCAGAGGGTTGGATAAACACACACACACACACATATATATATATATATATAGATATTGCAAACTATTTATGGCAGTATGTTAAACCTGTCAATTTGAAATCCATATCACTTATCACACTTATCTATAATAGAAACAATGTTTATATTATTCCAGAAATTCCAAAGAAATAAATGATATTTCTATTTTATTGAAACAATGGATAAAGTAGCAGGGCAGGTTGAGCTACCAGTTGAATGGTGGGCAACCACTCTATGAGAAGGGAAAATCTAAATTCAAAACCAATGAAAAGACAAAGAGAGCTACTCAACCTTAACAGTTATGCTAATGCCGCATTTACTGAAAATGGAAACTGTTGAGAGCCATTATCATCCAAATTTGTGAAAGGATATGGTACTTTCCATTACATTTTACTAATATATTGTGCATATGCAATCTGGACATTGGCATAATGGTTAGAGTGTTCGCCAATGGCCCAGGAGACCTGGGTTCAATCCCAGATCGAGTCATACCAAAGACTTAAAAAATGGTACTTGATGCCTCCTTGCTTAACACTCAGCAATTTAAGGTAGGGATCAAGGGTAAAGTTGAGCAATCCAAGGAAAGGAGTAGCACCCTCCCCTACACCTTGGTGTAGTAGCTATCGAAAAGGGAGCCCTCAGGCCACCTTCAACTAAGGTCGCCAACCTTACTTACTTAGTGTGCATATCACTTTTCTATTTACTCCCATTCTTAAACAGATTCAATCTTATTATTTTGTTTTTCTTTTGTCTCTACTACCAAAGATTATTCTTTTTGTTATCTTGAATATGGCACTCAGAGAGAAGGAAGATAAATAATGGATAAATTTAAAGGTTATATTTGATCTTCAGTCAAACAGTAGAATTTTTGTCTGTAAGAACAGCTCGTACATTTAATTAAGTTTCTCTGAGACAAAAAGGGATTGGAGTTTTAATCTCACAAAAAGACTCACCTCTATTTCGAATCTGTGCTATTTACTCATTGCTGTAGACTGACATTCTGTGTAAAGTTATTATAAAAGTTGAAACTAAAAAAATCATTATTAAAGAAAATACCAGTAAAAAAGTAATAAAAATAATATCTTGAGTTCTGAGATAAAATCTTTTCATAATTTCATCTATTTTGGGATTCATTTTCATCTTTGAAGTTTTTTTAGCACAACTTTCCAGCAGATATATTCTTCAACATTCTTTCACCGTATAATTTGCTTGTTTCTTTCAATATCATTTGTAATATAAGAATAAAATTGCTTTGCTTAACTTTTTGTGGTACAAACTTTGTATAAAACAAAGCTTGCTTTCATTCTTTATCACTATCTGGATATTTTATTAAATAAAAAATACAATATGTATTTGATTTTACTGTTGAGTAAATAAACTGAAAGAAATAAGTTTAATATGAAATATCAATTCGAATCAAGGTATGGTATTAATTAATGTTCCCCAATTTAAAAAAAAAATTCTTTTAACACGCATATTAATGCTGATCCAGGGGTGAATTTTTCAGTGGAAGAGTTAAAGTGACTTTTTTGACCTTAAAAACATGTTAGACAAAATAGTCCCATTGTTGACTTCCTGCAAGCAGAAATTTGGGTGAATTTGGGTCACTTCTCACTGCGGCTTAAACAGCAGGAGTGTGGGTGTTCACATGTAAACTTTGTGATTCTATAATTAGATGTAACCTCTAATATGATTGGTTAAATTGTACTTCAAGTTAACCAATCATAACAAGAGTATTGAATTTAGGTTTAAATGCAAACAGGATTCCAGCTTTTTTCATTGAGTGTACTGGATGCTTGACTAATCTAACTTGTATCCAAATATTTACAATATATATATATATATATATATATATATATATATATATATATATATGCAACAGATTAAGTGGGATTTAGTCTTTGAAAATAAATTTTTTTTACTACGATAAAATGAAAATTTTCAATTTTCAGGACCACCATAAAGATCTGACATTGCTGTCATCAATGGAGGAAAATAAATCTTTCATTCCACTAATCTAAAGTTCCATTTCCTTTGCAATTTTATCACAATTAAAAAACAGAATTGAAAGATACAGGATCTTAATATAACCAGAAAAGAGATCAATAACATTTTGATTGCTTTAATTTCAAATCATCAGATAACCAACTTTTTCTGAGAAAAATCTTTATTAGCCATCCAAATTCAAGCAAGTGTTTTTAGTCAACACTTTCCATGAATATATATATATATATATATATATATATATATATATATATATATATATATTCTACATGTCTTCCTTACATATATACCCAATCTATATACATATACGTATTATCATTCTTTATATACAAGTTATGACCCATGAAAATAATTTATATATATTGGAATTTCTATAAAAGGATTTTTTGAGGGGGATAAGAAACTAAAAAAATTATATTTACTGTGGCAGTTATCTGATTATTTATATCATGGTAGTTATGGGAATAAGCACACTTGCTCACTTTTTATGATATCAAGCATGTCTCTTGTTATTATGGAAATTTACTAAGCTTTTGCTTAGATGTGGCACAAGGCCATGTGAAAGGGGCACCCAATGAGATGTCTCTTGTAATTATGATAGATTTTTATCTCACTCAATTTGCCCATCTCTTTGCAATAGAATATTTTGACATTATGGTAATATACAAATGTATTATACACAATATGGATGTACATTATGCTAGATATATATATATATATATATATATATTAAGATAGTGTAGGCACAGAGTCAAGCAAAGAATAATAAAAAAGAATACTGGATAAATGAATGAATGAAAAGATAAAATAAATGAATGAATAAACAAAAATAAATAATAATAATTATAATAATAATAATGATGATAATAATATAAATATATATGAAATCTCATATGAAAAAACTTAGACATGACTAAGAAAGGGAAACCTTAAGAGAAAAAGTGAATCTCTTCTGATAGCAGAGCAAACCAACACTATAAAAACTATATCAAAGCAAAAATAGACAAGAGAACAAAATAGCAGATGAAGGTTATGTGGTGGAAGAGATGAAACAATCAATCACATATTAAGCAAATGCAGTAAGTTAGCATAGAAAGTGTTTAAGGCTAGACACAACAAAGTGGAGAAGGCGATCCACTGGGAATTGTGCAAGAAGTTTACATTTGACAACATGAACAAATGGTAAATGAACAACCCAGAATTTCTCCTGGAGAATGAGATGAACAAAATTCTCTAGGATTTCAAGATACAAACAGATCACTTAATCTCAGCCAGATGACCAGACCTAGTCAACAAAAAAAAAAGAACCAGCAGAATAGTGGACTTTGCCATTTCGACTGACAACAGGGTAAAACTGAAAGAAAGTGAAAAGAGAGATAAGTACCTAGACCTTGCTAGAGAACTGAAAAAACTGTGGAACATGAGAGTAACAGTGTAATTGGAGCTCTTGATACAGTCAACAAAGGATTGGTACAGGAACTGGAGGACTTGGAAATAAGAGAATGAGTTGAGACCATCCAAACTGTAGCATTGTTGGGATCGGTCAGAATACTAAAAAAAGTCCTGGAGACTTGAGGAGACTTACTGTCACTCAAACTCCAGTGAGAAACCATCAGCTAATGCTGGTGTGAAAAACTCTTAAAAGAGAAAAATAATAATAAATACTGAGAAGAGTCCTGGAGACCTGAGGAGACTTCCAGTCACTCAAACTCCAGTAAAAGACCATCAGCTAATGCTGGTGTGAAAAACTCGCAAGAAATAATAGTAATAAAGCTAGTATATAAGAATGAAATTTGGCATTGAAAAATGTGCCATGTTGATAATGAAGAGTGAAGAAAGAGAAACAATAGAAGGAATAGAACTACAAAATCAGAAAAGTGTCAGGAGAATTGGAGAAAGAGAAAATGACAAATACTTGGGAATATGTGAAGCAGACACCATCAAACAAACAGGGATGCAAGAAAAAGTAGGCAAAGATTACTTCAGAACAACATGAAAACTTCTCAAAACCAAATTTTGCAGCAGAAATCTCATCAGACAAATAAACACCTGGGCAGTCTCCCTTGTAAGATACTCAAGACCATTCTTCAAATGGACAAGAGTGGAACTCAAACAGATGGATCAAAGGTCAAGAAAATTAATGATGATACATAAAGTTTCACACCTGATAGATGATATAGACAGACTATATATGTCAAGAAAAGAAGTAGAAGTGGATTTGCCAGCATTGAGGATTGCATAGATGTATCAATTCAAGAATTCCTGAAATACATGAAAAGGACCAAAGAAAGATGAATCACAGCAGCCAGTAACAGCAATGGCAACATAAGGGCAAACAGTAAAACAAACTTAGCAAACAAAAGAGAAAAGAAAAACAACTGTTTGGATACTTCAAGCAACAAACTGAGATGATTGTACATGAGACGATACAGAAATAGTAAAGAAAGGGAAACCTCAAGAAAGAAATTGAATCTGTTCTGATAGCAGCATAAAATAAAGCCATAAGGACCAATTATATTCAAGCAAAAATTGATAATACACAACAGAATAGAGAATAGAATTGATAATATGCAACAAGTGTAGATTATGTAGAGGAAGAGAGGAAAGAATAAATCACATTATAAGCAAATGCAGAAAACTGGCAAAAAAGGAGTACAAGACCAGGCACAACTGGATGGGAAAGGTGATCCACTGGGAATTGTGCATGAGATAATAATTCAACTATACTACCAAATCAATCCTAGAAAATGAGAAGCATAAAATTTTCTGGGATTTCGAGATACAAACAGATCACCTAATCCCAGCCAGAAAACCAGACAAATTAATAGTTAACAAGAAAAAGGAATTTGTCATCTTGTGGATTTTCCCAATCCTATAGACTGCAGACTGAAAAATGAAAGGAACCAAAAAGATAAACAAACACTTGGACCTTGCCAGAGATTTAAAAAATCATTGTCATAAATGCTATTGTAATGGTCGCTCAAAAAAAGACTGGAAATCATAGGAAGAATCAGGATTACCCAGAACACTGCATTGTAAAGATCAGCTAGGATACTCAGAAGAGTCCTGGCAACCTGATTTGGTTTCTTTGTTTAATGGCATATCAATCTTTGTGGGTTATTTAATGCCAAAGCCATCCTTCTAGAACAACAGTGATGCTATTAAACCCATAGCTGGGAGGATAAGGAGGTTCATACCTTTCCCAAGGGTCTTTGTCCGGAAGTGAATGTAATAGCACGACTGGAGTTCGAACTCACTTACTACCATTCCGCAGTCCAGTGCTCTAACCATTACACCACGAGGTCACCCTCCCATGGCAACCTGGGGTGACTTGCTGTCACTCAGGCTCTAATGAAAACTCACCAGATAACATTAGTGTCAAAAACTTACAAGAAGTGATATAGTAATTATTAAAACACAAAAAAATAATAAAATTAAACATACTAGAGTAAATGAATTAACAACTCACAAAATTAATACAATACAGACACATAAATAACCACTCTGAATTCAAACCTGTTAAACTCCGTTTAAAAATTGACCTTGTGTCATATCTTGCCTGAGTGGAGGGGTTAGTAAATATAATAAATAACCACACTGTATAAATCTGACCCCCCTTCCCAGACTTCTCAACACAATGATTTATAGAGTTACCTCCCATGTGAGGAAAACTTAGTTTGGTGATTGCATTAGGGAGAAACAAGCTCCGCTGACTCTGAATCAACACTAATAAATTAGATATATGCACTCTTTCACCAAAATGGAAGAGTCCATATTTATAAATATAGTAAACTACATCAAATATATAATGACATACAAGTAGCATAATGTTTACTATAACAAAAATGAAATCAGCAAACCAAATGAAAATGAAATTGGCAATTCAAATACCAGCTGGAGCTGTTTATATTCCTTTTATGTTAATAAAGGTATGAATCCATTTCTTCTACACCCAGCTATGGGTAAATAGTTGAGACAGGCTAGGTTCTCTAGCCTGAGTAGAGAAACCAATCTTTGAGAAGCACAATTCTAAATTCAAACCCTCTTTCAACATATTATGGGCTAGCTTAGCAGAGTAAGATGCCAAAATTTGGTAGACATTTTCATGTATGTTCTACTAGCCAATACAACAACTGGCCAAGAAAATAAAAAATATAAAAATAAATTTTTGTATAATTTTTTTAACTGGGCTATGTTTTTCTTATGTTTTTTAAGAAGCATTCATAAACATATAATAATAATAATAATAATAATAATAATAATATATTCATATATATATATATATATATATATATATATAGTGTGTGTGTGCAATGGGTCAATTGTCGTCTAAATTGAGCAAAATGAAAACAACACTGACATCTAATTATCTGATATATTTACCAAAATTACATAAAAATATCTTGATTTATAGATTAAATCTAGTCAAAGAAATTGCCACTGGTTTCAATAATGGCCTTCAGACAGCTTCAGAATCTCCTGCAAGCCTTTCCAATTATCTCCTGGTTTAAATTGGTAAATGTTGCCATTATCCTTGCCTTCAGTTCATCTTTGGTGTTGCACATAGTTTTGTTGAACTCTTACTCCACCACAAATCAAATATATAATAACCAAAGCGATTGTAATCTGGGGAGTTAGATGGCCTCATGTTAAGGTGATGAAAGGTATGAAACTATTTATCTCTACATCATGTCCCATTTCTAAACATCTCATCACTAATATGCAGTGACAGTTGAGAGAGACAAACTGTGTATTAACACCAGGGCAATTCCTATTTCTTATATTTACCTTAACTGTCAAAAATACAGTTGAAGCAAAAACACTGTCAAACCCATTGGACACACATGCACATCTATATATATATTTGTATCTAAACACAACAAACAATTGCACATTCACATATTTTAAGTAAGCAAGAACTTTTTTCTTCAAAATAAAGCAATTTACACAATGTAAGTATAATGGCAAACAGGCAAAAGCAAAAAGCAGTCAGTCACAGGGAAGAACAGCACTCAATGTAGAAGAAGGTACAGCCATCAGGTTTAGAGGGAGGAACAGTACTTAGGAGTCTAGGGGGAATGGCAGTCAGGTGTAGGAGGGAGAAACTGCACTAAGGAGTAGGAGGAACAGCAGTCAAGTGTGGAGGGAGGAACAATAATCAGGTGTAGAGAGAGGAATAGCAGTCAGATGTAGGGAGAGGAACAGTACTTAGGAGTAGAAGGAGGAATGGCAGTCAGGTATAGAAGGAAGGAACTGTACTCAGGAGTAGAAGGAGGAATGGCAGTCAGGTGTTGGAGGAACAGCAGTCAGGTGTAGAAAGAGGAACAGCAGTCAGGTGTAGAAGGGAGGAATTGAATTCCAGTGTAGAGAGAGGAACAGCACTCAAGAGTAGAAAAAGGAACAGCAGTCAGGTGTAGGGAGAGGAAAAGCACTTAGGAGTAGAAGGAGGAATGGCAGTCAGGTATAGAAGGAAGGAACTGTACTCAGGAGTAGAAGGAGGAATGGCAGTCAGGTATAGAAGGAAGGAACTGTACTCAGGAGTAGAAGGAGGAATGGCAGTTAGGTATAGAGGCAGGAACAGCAATCAGGTGTAGAGAGGGGAACAGCGGTCAGGTGTAGGGGAAGGAACAGCAGTCAGGTGTAGAGGGAGGAACAGCTCTCAAGAGTAGAAGGAGGAACAGCTCTCAAGTGAAGAGAGAGGAACTGTTCTCAAGAGTAGAAGGAGGAACAGCAGTCAGGTGGTGTAGTTGGATAAAGGTTATGGTATCAGTGTTACTATTGGTGTTGTTAATAATGTGATAATGGTAACAATAATAATAATTAATTAGCAATAATTATCATAATAGTTAATATTTGTATTTTGTGATTTTTAAAGATAAATTATTATAATGATATCAATGGTTTAAATGACAGTATTCAGAATAAAAATGTAAGAAAATGTTTTAGATATATAATGATATATGACACGGGACATTGACATTATATCCTGTTTGGACACCAACTTCTAACCATATCTTTTTGTTACCACCTCTTTCTTTCTTTTTTTTCTTTTTCTTTTTAAACTAGTAAGAATCCATTAAAAGAATATTTTGATTATTTTTTCTCTCCATTATGTGATGGCTATCTGAAGAGGTTGGTTTCTCATATGAAGTGACAAGCTGAAATAAATTTATAATAGCCAAATGACAGTCTGCTGAGTTTTTCTTCCAATCATATATATATATATATATATATATATATATGTACACACATAGAATTTTTATGATTCTGTTGTAGAAACACATATATATATATATATGTATGACAATTTTTTTTTCTGTTGAAGACTGCAGAGTATTTTCTTTTTAGCTTTAAGTGAAGACATTCAAGTCTCCTAATTATTTTTCTTATGTCTGGGTCAAGGTGGTGAAGAAAGTGCCCCATACTAGCCCACCTCGACCCAGACATAAGAAAAATAATAAGAAGACATGAATGTCTTCACTTAAAGATCTTAAAAAGAAAATACACTGAGTTCTTCAACAGAACATGCTTAAATAATGACTTGCTGCTTAAGTACACAATATATATATATATATATATATATATATATATATATATATAAGTATGTATGCATGCATACACACACATGCATAAATGCTTATAGTGATAATACTGAATGACATTCTCATATTTCTGTTCAGTCAATGGAACTTGGAATATATTACCTACATCTCTTGCAGAGGGGTAAGACATATCCAAAAAAGGTATGTCACTAAACTGTATTGGGTGGTGAGACTCCTATTCTAGAGCTATAGGGAGTGTGGAGAACCTTTTTGTTGCCATTATTCCCAGGTCTCCTCTGAACTGTTAGGGTTTTACATATGGGTCAAATAGATCTTTGTTAATTATTTACATTAAATAGGAATAATTGAAACTATATGACTGTGTGTCAATCATTCATATTAGATAGGAATACTTGATACTATATACCTGAGTGCCAATTATTTGTATTAGATAAAAATACTTGAAGCGATATATTTGAGTGTCAATTATTAGTATTAGATAAGAATACTTGAAACTATATAATTTTGAGTAAACAAATAATTATTATTCAATAGGCATTGTTACTTGAAACCATATAACTGCTTGAAAAAACTTTGGTATTGACTAACTCACTAAGGGCTGACATACAACCAAAGCAATTAAAAAACCAATCCTATTCATATCTGATTAATATTTAATTAAAAGACAAAAGCAGTTGGCAATTTAAATCAAATTTCAGTATTTATTTACAAGATATCAGAATGTGATCTTCTCTGTCAAATATTAAAGAAATGAAATATCAAATGAAATATTAAAGAAATGAAATATTAAATGAAATATTAAAGAAAAGAAATAAATTATATAAAAATAAGAAAACAGATACAACAAAAGATTCATGCTATTTATCTTTTTATTTATGTTCAGGGGAAAAAAAGAGAAATTAAATTTATCTCATAAATATAATTACAGATTAATGTTTTCAGTATAATTAAAACAATATTTTGAGACACATAAGAGTTAAGTTTTTACAAATAAAAATTTTTTTTTTTAAAAATGAGATGAACTTGTGGTGAACAAGGAAACAATTAGGTTCATTTAACCACAGGCAGAGGCATGCATCTATTAAGCAAGAAAAGAAGCTGTTTTAACTTTGTGTGTGCAACAGTCAAATACATATCCATGTGTGTTATGACAAACTTCAAGTCTGAGCTTCTTGTCCCTCATGTGTATTCATTCTTCCAGTCCCTACAATCCCACAATGCAGTGTCCACAGGAGGCAACTCCCTTTCTTTCCTTCAGGGAAAATAGCTTTGATATTTTTTCATTCGGTCTGATCCCTAACAATAAGCTAGGGTAATATTTTTTTATATAAATTCGATTAACTTAATTCAATGAAAACAAGTACAGTACTGGACACACACACGCACTATGTTGTATATTGACCTCCGACCCAGCCGGGCTGTCAAAATAGGAAATGCACCTGTATAAATAACAGGTGCATCCGGTCGAGGAATATCAGAATATAACCTTGACCGTGGACGGGTTGAATGAGTGCGACTTGTGACGCCCACAAGAGGAAGGTGGGCGTTGAACTATTATATAACTCAGTGCACAGGAAGTTCAATCAGTTGGAGAGAAGATGCTGGATTGAGGAACATGTCCCAGAGAGGCTGGGTCCCCAGGCCCCTGGTTGAGCAGCTCAGGAGAACGGGAAAGAAACGCGGTTATGGCCAATAGAGTGGGGGTCAATATAATGCAGTTCTGTTTGGTCTCCAACTCCCTCTCACACACAACACTTTCAATAAAGTGAGAGGCATATTTTTTTAAATAACTGTGTCGCTTGTCTTTATTGTGTCGTCGTTATGATTCTGCACGCAGATGTAGATGTATTATGTGGCTATGCAACAACTACACTATACACAAAAAAAACAGGCAAAAAAAAGCTGAACCGTTTTTTATTACTGTCACAAATTTTAATGAAACTTCAATGGCTCATACACGTGTAGGAAGTGATTATTTTCCTTAATTATTGTTGTCAAAGTTTCGTTAGCTTTAATGAAAAAAAAAAAAAGAAAAAAAAAAGGAAATTTCTTTGAATTTTCTTTTCCTTGATTTGACATCCTAACTTTTGATTAGTCCTTTGCAAATGATGAGTAAGTAGGGTCTAAGTTTGAAACCGGTCAAATTTTGTCACTTTTAATGAAACTAAATTATTTAACATATTGAATAATTATTGGCAACAATTACCACATGAATTTTGTCAATCACTTATTGAAATTATGATCAGATGCTATCTGGCTGTAATTGATGCTAATGGATATCCAACCAAATATCAAGTGCTCATAAATTATCCTAACTTGTCATCATCATTATGTCGTGCCACAGGTACGGATATCCCTGATCCTCTCTCGCCACTTCTCCCTATCGTTCATCACTTCTGGTAGGTCTTCAGGGCCACATCCCGTATCCTCACATAGCTGCTGAATGTATGTTCAAGCTGGTCGTCCTGCTTTTGCCCGGCTATATGTGGGGGCCCATAGGAGTACATCACTTATGAGCTCGTCCCTGCTTCTCTAGCAGTGTCCTGCATGTCTGGCTCGTTTAACTTGGATAGTTTTCATGATGGGAGGCAGGTGGCCGTATAGTTGGTGCCTTGTGGGGTGTTGCCGCCAGGACTTGTTCAAAATTTGCTCGCAGCATTCTTGTGTAATTACCGTCTAGCTTCTTCTCCAGCCGTTTAGTTAGTATCCAAGTAGTGCATCCATACAGCAGTATCCATACGACCGCTGCCTGGAAGAAACTGCGTTTCATATTATCGGTCAGGTCTGATTTCCATATGATCCATAGCCTATTGATAGCTGTCCATGCCTTCGTTAGCCGCGTGTCGATATCCTTATCGGTTGATGAGACACTGCTTCCTAGGTAGGTGAATTTGTCTACTAGTTTCAGAGGGGTTCCGTCTAGTGTGATGATGTCGCCTGTTTGATTATAGCACATATATTCCGTTTTGTGTGCATTGACATGAAGGCCAATGCCTGCGGCGGCTCATCCCAAACTATGCAGTAGTGTTTTGGCTTGGTTGGGTGTATTTGCCAGTATCGCTATGTCATCGGCGTAGTTGGCATCAGTAATTGTTTTTGCAGGGTACCTTCTGCTTCTTTTCTTTGTCAGCTCGAAGCCGTTGTCTGTTTTGTTTTGTTTTGTTTTTTGTTCATTACGGTATAAACATTAATTACAATTTTTAAAAAAAGTTTTAATCAATTTCTTACAAGTACCATATGAATTTAAGTAATGAACGACTTTGTGTAACGAATGGCCCCTAATTTTTAGCCACAAAAAGGTGTTTTAATCATTGAATGTAATAAACAATGGTAAACTTTCAAATGTTCAAAAACATATCTAGTGTATTGTAAAACTAAGACTAACTTGCCCTCCTCATTTCTTTGTTAAAGCAGTATGAGGAAAAATATGAAGTAGACACTTTTAGGTGAATTTAAGTTCAAGAGTCAGTTCATATGGTACCACGTTTCCATGTGATGCCACTCTATCCAAAGAGCTCCAAGAAAAAAACACCCTAGAACACTACTCCATCCCTGCACAAAGATAAAGAATTAGTTTTTGGCCCATAAAAGGACCGGAAAATACTTTTTTAAGATAGCTAAAGGGGCCTATTTTGCTCATCAGTAACCCATAAATAAAGGGCCAGGTGGCACTAATTCAAGAGTTCCCACACTCATCTTTACCAGTAGCAAGCTGTGCCATTTGACAAAGAAAAAGAACAGAAGTTCACATTTACCCAGGTTGGTAGTCTTCTACTCCACTGCAAAAGGTACCAGTCTAAGAATACAAAGAGCTTTTCTTATCCAGAATCCAGACCCCACAAGAAACCTACTCACTCAAAATACCGCTACAACTTTACCAATTCTTCAAAAATTCCTCAAGACCGATTCACTAATGAGGAAAAAGAGGCTCACAATTCAAAATGGTGGACCCTTTCCACTTGACCAACAAAAAATAACTTTAACCCTCTACAAAAAAAAAAAGAGACAATAATTTGTTATTCTTCCACTAACAATTAATTCAACAAAAAGCTCCTCTTCTACAATTCTTAATTTGTAATTAGGAGCTCAAAAGAAATATTTGAGCCAGCCAGTATTTCTGTAACTTATTCTTTCCTTATTTCTAAGGACACTTTTCCTCTTTTTATATCCTTTTATATACCTTTGTCTTAAAATTCATTTCATGTTCTATATTTGTTAATAAACAATGTTCAATTTGCACACCAAATTTGAGTTCAATTTCTTTGCATGTTTAACCATTGTTATTCTGCTTAAATGATACAAATATTATTTTATATTTTTCAGGTGAAAAATTGATCCTAAAATGTCATTCATTATGTGAGTATCTACTATATATCTTTTAAAATAATAACCAAAAAATAGTTTTTCTAGTCATCCAAATTGAATTTTCTTTTGAGTAAGATAAAAAAAAAAAAAGAAACATTTCCCATTCTGATATTGATTTTTGCATTCAATTATGGAATCGTACAATTATAATTTATGACAGTAATGCCACACAAGTTTCTATTCTTGAGTCAAATTAACAAACTGAAAACTTTTTGCCGGCCATTAACCTTTGTTCTTATCAAAAACAAAACAATTTAGAGAATTTCCAGAAGAAGGTTCTTTGGCCTTTGTAAGTCAACCTGTCTAGGAGAAGGAAGACTCTGATGTCAAACTTCTTGTACACCACTTACATGATGATGGAGGGGATGGGTAAATACTTAAATAACAATTTTTATAAGTCAGGATTGATTATTTTTATGTCACATGTATAACAGATTTTTTCTCCCAGAAATAATTATCCTTTTAATTTTTCTTAATTATAAATTTGAATTCTATGGGTATTTATTTTTGGTCCTTGAGGACACATGACACAGTGGATAAAGGTGTTAGTTAGATCCAGTGACATACCCAATAGAGTGTGAGTTCGATACTAGGTGAAGGCAGTGGAGAACTTTTAGAAGGGAAATTAACAAGAGGTAACTGATAACTAACATCCATTAAACATGGCTCGTGAAATTAGAACAGTCTACCCCGGTGAGTGAAATAAAGAGCTAAATTCGACATTCCAATCACCTGAAGAAGGCTGGAGCGTACAACAGCCAAAACGTTGTGATAAACATGGCAACAAAGATGAGGACAATAGTCTGAAAAATGTAAATAATGTACATAATATCTCATCTTAGAAATATGGACAGATATTGAGAGTTAAAATGTAAACAAACATCCAGAAAGATTGTATAATACAAAACACAGAATGTGTGATTAAGAGTGAAATGGAGGTAAAGTAAATAGATTTTTAAAATTTAAGTTTTGAAAGTTCATTAGAGGATGACTCGTGGCATTCTCTACTGGTAGTATAGAAGGCCATGGGATGATTCCAATTGTTTGAAGAGATACGTCAACATTGGAACAATTGGATAAATTGTCATAAGTTTAAAAAAACATCGATATAATTTGATGCACAATTTTATAATTAGAATATACATAACTATATAATTTTATGTTATTATTTTAATTTGTAATAATAATCAATATACTATTATTCATTTATTTATTATATTTCTGTATTTCATAACCTATTGCTATCTCTCACTCTACCTCTCTCTCTCTCTCTATATATATATATATATATATATATATATTAGCTGAAGTACCCAGTCTGACTGAACTAAATACCAGTGAGTGAAGTGGGAAGAGAGAAGTAAGCTAAGGATTAAAAATGTGTCCTTATTTGTATTTGAAAGATTTCACTAACAAATTCAAATGAGAAGTATTCTTTTATTTCATGAATTATTTTTTCTTTTTTCCTTTTTTTTTATTTTACATTTGAAATAATATCTAAAAATATGTAACACTAGACAGGTGATAAGTTTAAATCGTTTTCATGATTTTCTTTTTTTCTGGTCTCTAATAAATTTTTATTTTTTACAATTAGCTCTAAGTTATAGAACAATTTTTTAGATAATAATTTTCAAAAGAGCAGTATCATTTTTATTCAAATTTTTATTTACCCTTTCAAAAATTAACTTTAAAAGAATCTAAGAATCCCTGTATTACAGCATTCTTTAATTTTTGGAACTTTTTTTTTTACTTTTAAAGAATTATTTAAAAAATGTAACCCTAAACACATGAGCGGTTTGAAACATTAAAATTTCATTTTTCTTAAGACTTTCTTTTAAAAAATATGGCAAAAATTTAAGTTTAACTTTTTTGTTTGTTGAATTACAGTGATAAACAAATCTGTTCATTTATTCTATTTTCTTTTTTACTCAATAAAAATGTAACAATAAAAAGAAGCTAAAAATTTAAAATTTGTTCTTATTTTTTATTCATTCAAATAAAAATATTAGTTTATTTTATAAACAGTTAATTTCTATAAGAAAAAAATGTTTTTGAGTTCCACTGAATAAAAATTGATATATTTTTTTCTAAGAAATATGAAAAGTATTTGTTTAAAAAATCCATTTTTAAGTAATGAATGAATAATGTGTTTGTTTAATTTTTCTAATTATTTTTTTATCTTTTAAAAATATAACATTATAGGTAGGTACAATAAAAAGAAGCTAATTAATAAAAATGTGTCCTTATAATAAAAAGAAGCTAAAAATTAAAAATGTAAAATTTTTCATATTACAATTTCTTTTTAGGTTTACATTTAAAATAATATTTAAAAAAAAGGTGCCCTTTAGTTTGAAACATTTTCATAATTTGTTTAGTCCTCAAAAAAAATCAATTTTTTTTACAATTAGTACTTATATTACAAAACAATAGTTTTTGGAAAAGTATTAAATTCAAATTTTGTTTACAGAATCTACACAATATTTAAACATGGCAAGTCTTAAGAACACCTGAAAAGTTTCCCCTTTGTTGTACTTACTTATAAAGAATTTTGAAGAGTTCCACAAATCAATCAATTTTTAACAATTGAATATCACTTAATCAGTAAAAATCAAAAACTAAATTTTGTACTTTTCCTTATTATGAATACATTAAAGTGTATATCCAATTTTAATGCTCAATGACAGATCTTTTCTGAGTTATAAATTGCCATATATATATATATATATATATATATATATATATATGCATTATACACACACACACACACATATATATATATACTTGTATTATATATATATATATATATATATATATATATATATATATATATATACATATATATATATATACACACACACACACATATATATACTTGTATTATATTGATATATATATATATATATATATATATATATATATATATATACATATATATATATATACACACACACACACATATATATACTTGTATTATATTGATATATATATATATATATATATATATATATATATATATATATATATATATATGTATGTATTATATATATATATATATCCACACACACACACACATATATATATATATACACACAGAGTCACATTTAGTGTAACACTTATTATCATAGGAAATGAAATCAACAACCTGAGTTCAAATCCTGAATAAGATCTTAATGACCTTGGGAAAAACATGAAAACATCTCTTCTCCATCTCCTGCACCAAGCTATGGGTAGATAGCTGGGCAGACAGTCTAAAAGAAGGAAAACTGAATTTAAATCAGCTTTACTCTGCTTAAAATACACTTTCTATCACATCCAGACCATAGTGAAGTAGTTGGGTAAATGCATCTGCATCATACACTTTATGTATATATATATATATATATATATATATATATGTGTGTGTGTGTGTGTGTGTGTGTGTGGTTTGGCAGCAGTCGTTCATTTCAGTATATTTGATTAAATAATAAAGGCACTTTTTGTCTATATAATTTTTTTAAGATCCTTTCAAGCTCCCTGATGTGTCTTGGTTTTGGGTTGGAATTGGTGGACAAATTTACCAAAATTGTCCTGAGTGCTTTTGGACCCTTCATAGGCCATCATCAGGGGCTGCGTGCATGTTTATTTTTTAAACATTCTATATTTCTTGATAATATTCTATTTCTATTGATTGCATTCTGTTTTTTAAATTCATCAGCATCTCAGTTTGATCCAACTCTGCGTTTATGTAATTTTGTAATGTTATTCACGAAAACTATCCAAATTAGACGAACCAGACATGCAGGACACTGCTGGAGAAGTAGGGACAAGCTCATAAGTGATGTACTCCAGTGGACCCCTTCACATAGCCAAGCAAAAGCAGGGCGATCAGCTTGAACCAACATACAGAAGTTCTGTGAGGATACGGGGTGTAGCCCTGAGGACCTGCCAGAAGTGATGAATGATAGGGAGGAGTGGCGAGAGAGGTTCAGGGATATCCATGCCGATGACATGACAAGATGATGATGATGTTATAAAAAACTTAAAAAAACTCTTTCAAAACACACTTTATACATGCAATCAACCCCTGATGATGGCCTTTGAAAGGTCTGAAAGCGCTCGGAACAATTTTGGTAAATTCATTCATCAAATCCAACCTCTGAACCTATTGGTTTTCTGTTATAACATCTACCCATGATGATACTGATTCTTCTATTTAGGATGGAGAGAAGGATTCTAATGAACATTACAGAGTTATCTCCATTATACAGAGAATTTGGATGAAACAAATGTACCATAGCCTGATATATCTACGTGTGAAATGGACATATAATGTTCGTAACATATATACATAGATCATAGGAATCTCGAAACACAAAAAAAACTTATGACTTCTTTGTTCAGGTACAAAACTTTTTATTACCTTTGAGTTTAAAGGTTCTTCAACAGGGCCTTGCGAGCTAGCGAAAGCCAACCGTCTTCTCCTGAGGCAGGTCTCAACTCTACTCACTGACTTTTACAAAATCTCCCAAAATCCTCCGCGCGCTTCCGGTGCGGGACGTCATTCGCACTCGCTAGCCCCCGTTTCCCATCTCGGGCTATTGTGACATCTCTGAGTGACATGTCTGCTCCGCCCGTGCGCGTGAACACCTGTGTTAATGTTGCACCTAAGTAACCCATGCACTGAGCCGAAAAGTTCTCAGCCTAACTAAACCCAAAGGCATGAAACAAAATCCCTCGGCCATTATATTACACAAAGAACTCACAATTTTATCATTGCAAATTAAATTGAAAATTATTTATTCCTTAAGTCAGAGCATTCTAAGTGTGTTGCTCTAATGAAGATTTTGTTATGATTTGCCATTTTTGCTGAGTTATCACAAAAATAATGATAATTTAAGTAATGTGAATGTGTGTTTGTTTACGGGGTTTAGTTTGGTGTCATGGCATACCAACCATTGAGGGCATTTGATGCCAAATCCTTTTAATAAATATATTAAATTGATGATTTCTAAACACATTTTGTAAATAACATTTTTAAACAAGCCTGATCTCATTTTTTTATGTACACGGTTGGTTTCACTTCATTTCAAACAATTCAGTTTAGCATAAGTACAGTTTTTTGTTTATACAGAGTTCAATGTGAAAACAGCATAAGTCAACAAAGTTGAATGGTTTCAAGTATTGGTATGAATCACTAACAATCCAATTAAACATCAATAATTTGTTTACACACTATTAAATGATCAAACAGTTCTATTTCAAACAATTTAATTTAGCTTAAGTACAATTTTTGTTTACTCACAGTTAAATGCAAAAACAGTTCTATCCCAAACAACTCAGTTTAGCATAAGTAAACAGTTCAAATGTCAAACAGTTCTATTTGACCCATAGATAGGACCCCCTATCAGATACTACCACTCTGGACCAGAGTGGACCTAGGAGCGATGGCAATGAAGAGGTACTGAGCATTCCCCAAAGCTCCAGCATTACTTGAGGCTCACCATCAGATTGTTTAGTGTCATATCCAGGATACTTGTTGGAGGTGGGGGTCCCCTCTACAGAGCTGTAAAGTAAGTAAAGTGGGCGGCTTTAGTTGAGGGTGACCTGAAGGCTCCATTTTCAATAGCTACTACACTGAGGTGTAGGAGAGAGTGCTACTCCCTTCTCTGGATTACTCCACTTTACCCTTGATCCTTACCTTATAATGCTGAGTGTTAAGCAAGGTGGCATCAAGTACCATTTTTTGAGTCTTTGATATGACTCAACCTGGGATTGAACCCCGGTCTTCCAGACCATTGGCGAACACTCATGTAATCCACCTACTTGGGGGCTCGACCAGGTGGGCGGTTTGAGTTTGGGGGTTCTGTTGTATGTTGTTCTATGGTGATCAGGCATCCACACTAAGCCTGACATCAATATGGTTGGTTGGAGGGAGCTTCAGCTGACCTGGTTGATAGTGCTGCGGTCAGTGTATTTTACAGCCCCCAGCCAACTGGGCACAAATGTGTTCGTGTATGTGCATGTATGTGAGTGTGCATGTATATGTGCACGCACATATATAGTTCCTTTGTTTAATGTCACATCAACCTTTATGGGTTATTTAATGCCAAAGCCATCTTTGTAGAAGAACAGAAGTGATACTATTTAACCCATAGCTGGGGGGATAAGGGGGTTCATGCCTTTCCATAGGGTATTTGCCTGAGAGTGAATATAATAGTGAAGCTGTTGTTATGACTCACTTACTTTGAGGCTACAGCTCGACTAGCAAACCTACACAAGTGAGTTCGAGTCTCATTGGGTGCCCCTTTCATATGGCCTTGTGCCACATCTAAGCAAAAAGCTTAGTAAATTACCACTTACTTTGAGGCTACAGACGAGCAATTCAGCCATTATGCTATAAGGACTCCCCATTTGTGTGTTCATACGAGTCTGTATGTGTGTGCATATATATGTGTGTGTATATATATATATATATATATATATATATATATATATATATATATATATATATAGGGGGTGTCCTCGTGGTTAGAGCGATGGACTACAGAATCGTAGTAAGCGAGTTCATATTCCAGTCACGCTATCACGTTCACTTTCGGGCAAATACACTCGAGAAAGGTATGAACTCCCTAATCCTCCCAGCTATGGGTTAAATAGTACCACGACTGTTCTTCTTGGAGAATGGCTTTGGCATTAAATAACCTACAAAGGTTGATATACCATTAAACAAAGAAACCAAACCAAACCAAACCTATGTGTGAGTATGTGTGTGTGTGTGTGTGCATGTGTTTGTATTTATATATGTATGTATATGTATGTGTGAATGTATATATATTATATTTACATATATCATATGGTAAAGTTTCTTGAGTTATAGTTACATGCAAACATAATGCTAATACATATATATATATATATATATATATATATATATATATATATATACATACATGTGTGTGTATAGGTGTATGTATGAATATGTATATATGTGAGTGTGTGCATGTACATATACATATGTATGAATGTAGTTATATGTCTGTCTGTCAGTGTGTGTGAGTGTGCATGTGTGTGTGAGTGTGTATATATTATATTTACTCATAGCAAGAGTTTAGGTTAATAAATGTGTGACAAAGAACTGTAGGGTATCTTAGGTTAACTGAATAATACCATAATCTCTGAAGGTTTTTAAATCAATATTGCCTGGAACAAAAGGTCAGAGAGGTAACATTAATTGCAGAACAATCATCCTATGCACACAAACTAACCTGATTTTCCCACATAGCCAATGAATATTCATATTACATCAGAGTGAAATGAAAATGGTGATAAATTATGTAATTTTTTAAAACAAAAAAGAAGTGTCGAAGTTCTCTGAATTTTTTTTTTTTTTTGATAAGACAAAAAAAAGAAAATCAAATGACAAGCAATGGGTTTTCAGACTGTAAATTTAAACTAGAAACATGTTTTTTCAGAGTGGGTCATAGATTGTCATGGTATCACTCCATTACTTGAACACCCCTGAGAAAGGTATGAACCCCGCCTCCTCTGATACCCCCAGCTATGGATTAAATTGTACCATTACTATTCTTCTTCAAGGATGGTTTTAGTATTAAATTACCCACAATGGTTTATATGCCATTAAACAAAGAAACCAAACCAATATACTACTTGATATAAAACAGAAACTGATTCTTTCTTGATCAAATCAAATTAAAACTTTTTTATGTGCTAAACTAAATATGCATAAACACAAAATTATTTATTTAAAAATTGTTTAAAAAGATGTATTAATAGGAAAGTGGTTTCAAAAAAATGTTTTTTCTTTGTTTTAAAAGTACAAAAACTTTTATCAGAAAATGTAATCAGTTTTAGTTTTAGTATTTGCAGTTAGCTAAGGTTTAAACCTTAGCTTATGTTTAAACCAAGAGTTCTTGGTTTAATCTATTGTCTAATGTCTTGTGAATGACAATACAAAAATAATGGCAGCTATTTGTTGGATTGATTGATTGATTCTAATGACATGTCAACCCATTTAGGGTTATTTTATGCCAAAAGGTTTGGGAATTATGTTCATTATACATTCATATTTATTGGGGGGGTGCTCAAGGTCAAATCAAATACAAATAATTCGGGACCCGAATATGTACTACCACTCCAGGTTAGAGTGTGTACCCTGGGAGTAATGGTAATGAAAATGTATGCCACACTCTCCAGATCTTTAGAATTTTAGTGTCACTTTCATATTCAGTTTAGTGTTATACCAGGACACCTCTTTTAGTACCAGAGTCTTACTCCTCAGCAGGAAATATAGTCAGCGTATTCTAAGTCTAGCTGACAGTGTTTGGCATCATTTAGAGTAGTTATATACAAATTGAATGAATAGTCAGAAGAGTTCTTCAGTCAATGAAATTAAAGATGCATAAATTTGCAAGGAAGCAAAAAAAGTTTGTCACAAAACAAAATACTCTAAATGAAGAATTAATCAAAAAACTTAAATTAGGATTTTGTCATTTTATCCTATCAGTCCAGCAAATATTCTTTTCAAAGATTAAAAATTAAATATCTTATTTTATATAAGTCAAATATTTTACTCTTATTTTATATTAGTTGGATATTTTAATCTTATTTCATGTAAATTAGATTTTTTAATATTATCTAATATAAGTTGAATATTTTCAATGATTAAGACTTGACAAATTTGCATTTTTTAAAATATTTTCTGACAAATGTTTATAAATGTTTTAGAAATTTTAAATAAAGCTCATTTGTAGTTTAAGATAAGAAAAATCTCCATCTTTTTTAAGTCTCATTAAACTTTGTACGACATTTTATAATTTATGAAATATAAAAATAAAAAGAGAAATTGCATTAATTAAAATAAAAAAAGATTCTAAATAACAGTTATATTTGTATTTTGTTTTTATTCAGTTTGTTTTAAGATTTACGTAACATCTGAAAAATATATAAACAAATATTTAAAAAAAAACACAGAATATTCAATTTTTCCATTTGAGTCTTTTTTGATATCCTCCAAATACTCCAGGTTTAAAGTGTGGCAAGAGTAATCTGAAACTGAATATTTCTAGACCTGGTTTTTCTGATGCAGGTATCATTGAGGAACAAGAAAAGTTCTCTTGCTTTTAACCTGGACTGAAAAGCATCTTATTCTTTTTTAGCAATTTTGATTTTTATTTTCTTTAAATAAATTTAACAATCATTAAATAAATCTATCATCAAAGATAGATTTATCATCCAATAAAACAAATCAAGTATCTTAGATTATTATAATGATTTCTTTTGGGTTTTTAGATCTCCCAGCCCCATTGCTTTATAAAATTATTCACTGACCATGAACAGTAGAAACTTTTATCATCTCTACTATTTCATCTTTTTAACAGGGGTAATATTTTTAAGTAGGTTTTCTTGAATAGAGTAACTGAGGTATGATCATGATTGTGGTATAATCAGGATAGATGATTGTCAATATTGTCAGAATTAATTAGTTAATGAGTGTGGTTAACTCAGATTAGCATAGAAAAGCAGCAGTTGCACAGAAGACCACTCCTCTTCCCATTCCCCCATAAAAACATTAGGGCCTTGTACTTAATTGCATATGTAAGAATTTGCTATAAATATATATCTTAGATTATTAATTTTTTTTATTAACAATACAATAAAAAATAAACATTTTAGATTTGTTTCCTATTCTAAACACACAAATAAAAAGTCTGAACAACTGATTATTCCCTAAGGAGATTCAAGGTGACATTTAAAAGGTCAAGATCATTACCAGTTTCAAAGCATAAGATAACTTTATTTGAATTTAATAATAAAAACAATCAACAAAATTACCCCTTATTTATAATGATCACAAAAGACCTGATTGAAAATGAAGAAGAAAGCATAGTTAATTATTGCAATTTGATATTTAAAGCTGAACATGCAAATTATATATCTCGATTATGCAAGAACTGCTAAGTTGTCCAAAATATAAAAGATATTTAATAAGGTTTAAAAGATATGTGGTGTTGAAGTTCCATCCATACCTTTGTTAAATGACACAGCATGAATGCCAGGTCATTCAAAAATTAGCAGATTAGTTCCAGAGGACCTTCCCCATGTATCAGCTACCTCCATATTTAAAAGGGTTAAGGACTGGGTTGATTGCTTGCCTGAGGCAGCCTTTAAGTGAAATGCCAAAGAAATATGAACAATTTTTACCTCCAACAAGAGGCTTGCTTCGTGTGGAGTACCCCCTATTAAAACTACTTTGGGTCATATCTTGGCCTGGTGGAGAGTAAGATAAATTCCAGTAGTGTCAAAGTCGCATCTGTGCTTCTGACAAATTACTTGGTATTCATGTCAGCTGGTACAAAAGTTATCCAGGTTGGTTCCAGTATACTTTCTCCCTAAATAGACTCTGCCTCAAGGAGAAAGTTGAAAGAACTTGAGCAATTTTTAAACCACACCCCCTAGGAGGTTTGCTTCCTGCAGGGCACCCAACATTAAATTTTGTGCAGACCTAGATAAATAGTGTCAAAATTACATAAACTTATTATTCTGATAACACCATTTAATGTAATATATGCACACACACACACAACCAACTTTATGTAATATATGCACACACACACACACACACACACATACACAACTTTATGTAATATATGCAAACACACACACACACACACAACTTTATGTAATATATGCACACACATATAACCAACTTTATATAATATATGCGTACACACAACTGACTTTATGTAATATATACACACACAAACGACTTTATGTAATACACACACACATACACACACACTCACTCACACGCAACCAACTTTATATAATGTATGCAAACACACAACTGACTTTATGTGATATACACACACACACACACACACACACACATACAACTGACTTTCCGTGGTATATGCACACACACAACCAACTTTATGTAATACATGCATACATACAACTGATTTTATGTGAGATATACACATACACACAACCAACTTTATGTAATATATGCACCCACACAACCGACTTTATATTCAGTACCACCAGTAAATTTGTTTGGTTAATTATCTGTAAAGATATAAATACTTTATTATTTAAGATATCAATATTTCATCATTTAAGATAACAATATTTTATTATTTCTAGTAGAACATCAAACAATCAAAACAGATATTATTAGGTATTATTTGTTGCTAAACTTTGCAACACTGAAACTGTAAAAGTAAAAATATGAATGTTAAAGTAAAAGTAAAGTTGGCGACCATAGTCGAGAGTAACCCGAAGGCTCCCTTTTCGATAGCTACTACACCAATGTGTAGGGGAGGGCGCTACTCCTTTCCTGGATTGCTCTACTTTACCCTTGATCCGTACCTTATAATGCTGAGTGCTAAGCAAGGAAGCATCAAGTACCATTTTTTGAGTCTTTGGTATGACTCGACCTGGGATTGAACCCAGGTCTCCCGGGCCATTGGCGAACACTCTAACCCCTAGGCCGCAGTCCCAAAATAAATAAACCCTTTATATATACATTTATGCTGTTTTAGTTTTATTTACAAATGTGTTGCAATTTTATTTTTACGTTTTAAGTTTCAAAGCTGCAGAGTTTGTTAAAAAATCATGCCCAATAATATTAAATTTGATTGTATAATGTTCCACTAGATTTAATAAAATCCTGGTATCTTAGCTTCATAAAAAAATTGAATTTTTAGTAAAAGAATTTTCAGGAATCTACTTGTTTGTGGGTGATACTATATATTGAGATTTTATGTACTCCCATATATATATATATATATATATATATATGTATATATAAACATAAGGGTCATCTAATGAATAAAGTGAATTTTGCCTTAGAAGTTGGCAATAGGAAGTACTGTTTACAGTTGTACCTTTTTCAAGGAAATCAATAGTGATAGGTCCTTTTATATCCAGGAAGATTGTCAGCATGACCTTCTTTACTGACTGCTGCACCTGAAACCTTTTCTTTACTGGAGAGTCTGTTTGTCTCAGTGACATATACTTTCTTTTTTAACTCAAGTTCATTGTAACTAGCACATGTTTAGCCCATTTTTTGTTTTTTACCAAATCATGTTTTTCTGTACACATCACTCATTTTTCTATAAATTTCAGAGGGTTTGCCCTTTTCTGCCACCAAAAATTGGATGATAGACTTTTGTTCAGGCCGGGAGCACTCTATTTGATTTACTGCCATTTTGAATAACCTCAAAACAAATATTTTTGTGAGATTAAAATATTATTTGTTATAAACCATTCCAAAAAATGTGGAGTTTACATTTATGAAAAAAATGATAATTTTGTTTTTTTCAAAGAAATTGATAATTTAAAAAAAAAAAAAATGATAATTTTGTTTTTTTCAAAGAAATTCCCCTTATTTATTGAATGACCCTTACATGCAGTCAAATGATAGAGAAAGTATTTATTTTATAAAAAAATTTTCAACATAAACTCCTTCCTTGTCAATGCACTTAATTTAGTAGTGAGTATTACTCACAAGCATTAAACATTATATGGTGAAAATTTCAGTTCAATGTTCAACTAGTAACTGTGTGTTGGGCCACATATTTATAAAAATGTGGCCTAACATACATATCTATTTATAAAACCTTTACACATGAAAATTTTGATTGTAATTGGAAAAATTTATTGAATAATGAAGCTACATCATTTCCAAAACTCAGTAAACAATTCTCAAAGATTTTGTTTATATTTGGAAGAATATTTTTTAAATAAAGAGTAAAAGAAAATGTGGCAATTGGAAACAAATTTACTCATTATATAACACAATTGATTGGGCCACAATATTGATCACTAAAGACATTTTATTATGTTTTCCTTATTTACTGACCACCTTTGGTGACCCTTAATTCAATACAGTATCGCATTTTATTTATCACTCACTATCAACATCAACCCCTAAATGTTCCTTGCACATATTTGTCCACATAAGACCTCCATTTTGTCTTATCTTTTTGCACATCTTTCTGCTGTTAACAGAGGTAATTTTGTGCATTTTCTAATTAGGTCACTCCATCACTTTCTTTGTTCCCTCTGGCTCTTATGTTAGTAAAATTCTTCTTGTATGAATGGTTGATATAGATATATAGCCTTTGCAAACCACATGATAAAACTACTTCAATCTTTTCTTCTTGATAATGTCAGTGACTTTATTTGATATTCCAAGGTCACTTCCTATATCATTCATTTTGATGTGATTCAATTGAAAAACTCTTATAGTCCTGAGGCAATCATTCTCAAATACATTCAATTTTCTGTTGGTTTCCTCCTTCAAACACCAAATTTCTCCTGTATATATAGCTATTGAGATTTTTTGTATATAGTACTGACAAGTTTTGATTGCATTTGAAATAACTTTTCATTTCTATACTTTTTTTATTGAGTCAACCAAAAGCTGAAAAAGCTTAAGATATCCTTCCTCTAACATCAGATGAGCTTCTTGGTACAACTAATACCCAAAATATAAACTGTTTGATCTTTACAATTACATTGATATTCTCAGTGATGCTATTGTAATCATCAGAAATTATCTTGGGTTTTTTTAGCATTTATTTTGCAATGCCATTTTGAGCGCATGACTTTTCTTGTTCCTTGGTGGAAAGTTTCAGCTTCTCAAATATAGCAGAGACTAAAGTAATATTAGCAATATATATATATATATATATATATATATATATATATATATATATATATCAGTTGTAAAGCGTTTATTTAGGTTAATCTCACACATAACTAATTCAAGAAAATAACCAAGTCTTGCTCAGGACTCTTCTTTCTGTTTGGCCTCTTATACTGTTAAGTTGGAGATGCCCATGGTGTAATGGTTATCATTGTAGGAAATGGACACAGCGACACGAGTTCAAATCTTGGACCAGGCTGATTGCATTTCACATAGCACTAATACCCTTAAGAAAGGTATGAATCCAATTATTCTCCCTCCAGCTATGAGTGAATAGTTGGGCAGACTGGGTTCTTCAGCCTTGGTGAGGCAACTAGTCTAGGAGAAGGAAAACTCTGAATTCAAACCTGTTAAACTCTGCTTAAAAATTGACCTTGTGTCATATCCTGCCCAAGCAGAGGGGTTGGTAAATATGTATACTGTTAAGTAGCACCCCAGCAAATACTTGACCAAGAATATATATATATATATATATATATATATATATATATATGCTTCTACCCCCATGAGTTGAGCACCCTTGTGAGGAACTTGCCAGCAAACACATAAGCTGAAACACATTAGCTCTTCTTAAGAATTGAACACTCCTGGTAGCCAATAACGTATATGTAAAAAAGGTATATGCAAAAAAATTCCTTAACTAATGCAGAGAATGACAATGGCTGTGGAGAAAGATATCTGACTGACATAAAGTCAGCCAGCTTTCAATCCCAGCTTGAAGCATCTTGTATGTCTAGCCACACTGAAGAGTTGTGATACAATGAAACAGTCTGTCTATGGATGACTATATATATATATATTAATGCATAGTGGTTTTCAGAATTAAGATTGTCTCTTTTCTTGTGAATGGTGTTTAGATGTTTGTTTACTTTCTCATACCCATTAAAATATTTTATGTAGGATCTTCATCATTTCTTTTCCACAAACTTTTATTTTTCCAATGTGATGACATCCCCTTTTTTTTTCTTGATTTCATCAATTTGACAGCCATTCTGATTTCCTCGTTTTTTTATATCTCCAAGAGTAATGGTTCCCTACCAATTTGGGGTCATGCTCCATTTTAGCATTTCTAAAACTGATGCCACCCCCCCCCCACTGTAGTATCTAATTCTTACATATTCAAAATTTTACTGAAATTCACATGAAAGAAGCTTAAAAGGCCATCAACTTTATCTCAAAACAAGCCTCACCAAAATATTACCATGTGCCACCAGTAGAGTATGCAACCCATGTTGGGAATTACTGTCCTAGAGGTGCCGAAGCAATATTTACAGTTTAAATATTATCAATAGCTGACCTAACATGAGAGAAAATAGTAAGGAGATACTCTTCAAAGTGATTTTTTAAGCAGGTCAATACTCCATTTGTGTGTGTGTGTGTGTGTGTGTGTGTGTGTGTGTGTGTGTGCGTGCGTGTGTGTGTGTGTGTGTGTGTGTGTTCACCATTGTTATTTTTGATCACTTTGGTTCAACCTCCAGTTTACACATAGTTTTAAAGATATTATGACTGTTATCAACTTTGAAATCAGTTAGCATTTTAGTTAGCTTTATAAAATTTATAATTGATATAAATAAAAAAGAAGTAGACTATAATTAGCATTTAATAGTTACTTCCCTTGAGAAATCATACTGGTTGGTCTGACCCTATACTATTAGTATTAAGTTGGATTGTGGAGATTTATTTGGTTTGGTTTTATGGTGTATCAACCATTGTAGGTCATTTAATGCCAAATCTGTTTTATACAAATATATCAAATATATATGATTTCTAAACACATTTTGTTGATGACATTTTTAATCAAGCATTGGATATTGGATTGAAAACTATCTTATTCTCTAAGAGCATTTTAATGTTATTGTACTAATAAAAAAAAGTTACTATGATATGCCATTTTTCAGTGCTACAATAATATGCATAGAAAAAGAGATTATTATAAATTTTGCAGCAAACAGATCACAATTTCTGCAAGGATGAGTTGGGTGGGAGAAGCTTAAATTAATGTTACTGATTCTAATTCCATAAAAACTAAATTATTTTAGGAAGATAAATAATTTATTAATGTTTTCCTTTGAAAATAGAAAATTGAAATCGTATACAATCAGTTGCATCAGGCAGTACTGATAGAATATTGGGAAGTGTCATCCATTTGGGTTCCAAAACGATTGACTAATGATGCCACATTAAGTAGGGTCGTTATGTACCCATGAACTGATGGGTTTGTTTGTTTGTTTGGATTTTATGACATATCAACCTTTGTAGGTTATTTAATGGCAAATCCATTTTTATACAAATAAACAGTTCTATTTCAAACAATTCATTTTAGCATAAGTACACAGTTTAATTGTTTAAAACATTTGTATTTCAAGCTATTCAGTTTGGTCAAACAGTTCTATTTTAAACAATTCAGTTTAGCATAAATATACAGTTTAGTTCTGTTTGATTTATAGATAGAACCCTATCAGGTGCTACCACTGCAGGCCAGAGTGGACCAGGGAGCAATGGCAATGAAGGGATACCAAAAGTTCCAGTATTACTGGGACCTCACCATCAGATTGTTTAGTGTCATATTTAGGACATCTGTTGGATGAGGGAGGCCTTACCCCTCTGCAGAGAAGCAGTTGGTGTATTTTACAGTCCCAGCTGACTGGGCAAGAACTGATGGGATGATTATATGAATCTCAATGGCAACTATGTGGGAATGTAGCATAGTAGTAATGGTATCATATGCATAAGGTTTTATCTTTAAAGAAATAAACAAGTTGGATTAGTAAAATTTTTCTATCTTACTTTTTTAACATTCCTCATATAGATAGATATTAAATAAAAATTGAAATAGACCCGACAGTATATAGTTATAAAATATGAAAAACAAAATGTTCAGAGGGTGTATTTATTTATAAATGATAATGTACCAATGAATTAATATCAAAATGTAGGCACAAAAACAAATTCCTAAAAAACTGATAAAGAACAATAGAAGAGAGTCCTAAAAATGTGAGGAAATCATGTCAGATGAAATTATCTTAAAAAAAAAAGAAGACACTTGGTCAGAGTAAGAAAAAAACTAAAATGTTCACTTGAATAATTGTATTTAACATGAAACAGTTGTCATGGACCTTATTGATGATGATTGGTGAGGCTTTGTTTATAAAAAGACCAAATGGTGAAAATAAAATGAGGAAGATTTTGCCAATCTTCCAAATGGGGAGATATTATCAGGCTAATATATAAGCATTTGAAATGCTGTTTGGAATTGATCATGTGCACATATTTGCAGACTTATCAGCAGCATTTTTATTTTGACAAAGAAGAATGATATAATAGAATAAAAAGGAAAAAGTTTAACAGATGCAGTATGCAGTATTATCCACAAAAATTACAATTTTTTCTAAAGATACCAGGATTTTATAATTCCTATTGGAATATTGCACAGTCAGAACAAATATTATTAGATATTATTTATTACCAAACTCTATAACAGTGAAAACTCTATAACTAAGAATGAAATTACTAAACTCTTAAATATATATAGCGTACTCATATTTAGACAGCTACATGTTCATAATTTTGGTTAAAGAGTTGATTGTAGAGTTTGGTAATAAATAATATCTAATAACATCCATTTTGATAGCAAAATATTCCACAAGAAATAATAAAATCTTGGTATCTTTGGCTTAGAATAAATTTACTTTCCATTAAAAATTGCAAGGACTGTGCTAATTTATAGACAACACTCTGTGTGAGTGTGTGTGAGGGGTGCATATATTTAATCAGTAGTGTGTGTGTGTGTGTAAGTGTGTGTGTGTGCTAGAGAAGAGTGATTCTAAAAATCAGATAAAGATGTTGAAGGAAAAGAGAGCAATAATTGAAAAAGTAAATTAAAGACAATCATTTTGTTCTAATTTTTTTGATCTAACTCTTTCTACATATTAACTTAAGAAGTGAATGTTAATAAATGCACTGGGAGAATATAAAAATATTATTGTGCCACCCAGAGCATATTAAGATCATCTTAATGTAGTATAACAGTGAAGACTGAGATCTTTAGCCATGATTGGCATTCAGTGATGTAGAAGGACAACTCTGAATTCAAATCTCCTCTACTCAGAGAAATGTTTTACAAGTAAACCCTGAGAATAAATCTGGAGTTGAAGTCTCTAAAGTATTTTAACACTATCTTTAATCTCATCTTAGTAGCACTCATCATGTGATTAAAACAAAGGTGTATGTATTTACCCAACCCCTCTGGCATGGATTGGATGTGACCCAAGTTCAATTTTTAAGCTGAGTAAAGCTGAATAGAATTCAAAGTTTTCCTTTTCCAAGACTGGTTGTCAAACCAAGGCTAAAGAACCAATTCTGTCCAACTATGTTACCTATAGCTGAGAGAAGGACAGATAGACTCATGGTTTTCCCAAGAGCATTAGCACAAAGTGAAACACTCAAACAGCCTTGTCCAGAATTTGAACTTGGGTTGTTGATTCTATTTTGTACAGCGATAACCATTACACTAATAATCTTTCTTTTGGACAACATGGAGAGAGGATACTTGCAATATGAGTATTTGCCTGGCTTTCATATATCCTTGCCCAGGTCTTCACCCTGGAGAGGAAACAAGATTTTCTAAGCACAAATCAATAGTTTCACAAGCCACACAATAAATGCTACACAGAGCATACAAATAGTTAATTATATAAATCTATATGTGTGTGGGTATTACGTGTATTTGAATATATAATTCAATATGATGAGCTCAAGTCAAAGCTGACAATGGGTGTAAAAGCTTTTTAATGTTGCTACTACCTTAGTAAAATAGTTATGGGAGAGTGGTTTCTATAAGTGCTCATCCACCCACTTTTTCTCTTTCAACTATTATTTTAGTTAAGATATCTGAGAATGACAAGTGAATTCATGCCTTTCCTAATGCTAAGCAACAACAATTAGTTATGGGAGAGTGGTTTCTATAATTCATGCCTTTCCTAAGAGACAACAGCCTCAGGTGAAATTTGAACTTAGTATATCAAATTCTATATTTTATGCAAATAAATATTATGCAATTTAATTCTTTGATTTTAATATAAGCAAGGATGCTGAAAAGTTCTCAGCTTGACCAAGAAAGAAAGTACCTTGAACCATGAAATTTACATGCTCATCTACATATTCATTCTATTCTACAACATACTAGGCACATTATTATTCAAGTTTCTTTAACCCATTCAAAAAATGTAATAGAAAAAAGCGAAAAAAAGGCATTCCTTTCTTGATTGAGCTAAACACTTTTCAGCATCCTTTCATATGTATAATATACAGATTGTTTCAGAAAAAAATGATACCTTTTCATAATCTAATAACTTGATCAATTCTTGTTTAAATGACCTCAATTTTTTACTGCAGGTCCAGAAATAAATTAAAATTTTATATTTAATGTTTTATGTTTTTTTCTTTTCCGTTATAGAAATACCATTCATTTGAAAAGAAAATGGATTCAAACATTAAACATAAAATTTTGAGTTGTTTCTACAAATGCTGTCAAAATTTAAGATCATTTGAATGAGAATTGGCCAAGTAATTAGATTAGGAAATGATATGAATTTTTCTGAAATATCTTGTATATCTCAAATGATATCAAATTTTTTGAAACACCCAGCATATTAGATGTCTAAAAAGTTCACTCATTTTTTTTATCTAATTGTTTTCTAGATAAAGCTCTGCCAATATTCATCATTATAATTTTGATCAGTATTATCCTTCAACTTTCTAATTCTAATGGCTTTTTAGTTTTGCTATGAAAAGAAACAAGAATTAGAAAGATGAACGATAATGCTGGTCAAAATTATTAATAAAAATATTCACTCAGTTTATTAAATAAAACTAAAAAACAATTTTAAAACTTTTTGACATTGGCTTTATTCAATATCATATTTACTGTTTTGTTCTTCTACCATCTTGATAAATCGATTATCTCAGAACTTTTTTATATTTCTGAACAATTATCCATTCTAGGTTCCTTTTGGAGTTTTCTTGAAAATTTAAAAAGAATTTGTAAAGACTAGAATTAATGGTTATTCAAAGTATAATATCTTCTGACTATGGTGAGTGAAAACTTTCCAGATGGCCAATAACAATTTTTGCCATCTTGTCTAACGTGATCCTGTTAGAATATTATAACTTTTCATCAATTGCTACCTTTAATTAGCATAGAGCCCTGTCAGGGCTCACTGTATTCCCTCCTTGTAGAGGAGTAAGACTTTAAATGTTCTAGAACCCTGTCAGGACTTGCTGTATCCCCTGTAGAGGATTAAGTCTTTAACTTGTCTAGAACCCTGTCAGGACTCTTGGTATCCATGACCAAAGGTTCCCAGTTGAATATAAATTAGATGTATCTATTCTTCCACTTACAAGAACACTTTTATGTTGCCTCTAACTTTTGCTATGTCTACAGCAACGCGTAATTCCACTCAGACATTCAGCTATTTCATTCCTCCTAACTCTGTGGGAGATCATCATTCTTCTCTTTCCCACTGCTATAGGACTACACTTATGACTGTCTACATCATTCCTGTCCTTATTCAGCAACAAAACCTTCGCTATGACTGTAGCGATGCAAATCCCGCACAAACACCTAGCTGCCTTATTCCATCTCTATTCTGCTTACCTATTTTGAAGACATTTATTCCTCACTCCAAAATCTGCAGGACTACCAATGACTAGCAGAACGCCAAATGCCTGCTCATCACTTTTTAACTGTTTTTTTCCCACAACGACGACCAGCACAAAGGCTACCTCTCAACTCAAGCCTTTATTAAACTTCTAAATTGATAACTTTTGGTATCTTCGTTCGACACATATATTTTTACTTTATAGTGGAGAGGGTAAATTAGCTACATTCTTCATTATAGAAAGATGAACTTGAAAGGTTGTGCAAAAAATTAATTTAAAAAAAGAATAAGAAAATCATAAATAATAAACAAACAACCAATATATAAAATTGTCCAAATATGCAAAAAAGAAACATAAACAAAAGAAACATTAAAAAAAACATAAAAGGTGCATTTAATGTAACAGTTATAGTTGAAGGAAATGGAGTTGACAGTATGAGTTCAAATCCTGGACAAAGCTGTTCATGTTTCACTTTGTGCTAATGCTCTTGTGAAAGGCATGAATCCATCTCTTTTCCTACTAGCCTTAGTAAGGCAACCACCCTAAGAGAAGGAAAACTGAATTCAAACCAGCTATACTTTGCTTAAAAATTGACCTTGTGTCACATCCTGATTTTGGCAGAGAGGTTGGGTAAATACATTAAAAAATAAACATATTCATTAAAAGGAAATGTGAAAATATCAGAAATAAAAGAAAAAATTATATCAGATTAAAAGAAATAGAAAGAGAGTGGAAAATAAGATCTGATGACAATAGAAAATAAAAATATGAAAATTATATAGAAATATATCTGAAAAAAGAATTGGAGAAAAGAGTTCCTTGGTTGGATGGGAAATGATTAGGAAAACAATTCTATACTGAAGAACTTTAAAGAAATGTCAATTCTGTTTAGAGATAAAAATGAGAAATGATATGATTTAAAGAAAACAAACTTTTGAAAATAAATGAATGAATATCAAAATGTAAACATAAAAATACATTCTGAATAAAAAAAAAAATATAAGAAACAAGAACAATAGAAGAGAATCCTGAAAAATAAAACAACATCAAATAAAATTACATAAAAAAATTTGGAGCAACCAAAGAAACAAAAATGTTGATTTCAAAAGTTGAATCAAGCATGAAACAGCAACTATTCTATAAAAAAAAACAAATTATAATTGATCATTAATCATAATAATCATCATAATTGTTATCATTATTATTCCTTGTGAGTTTTTCTAACCAGCGTTGACTGATGGTCTTTCACTGGAGTTTGAGTCTCCTCAAGTCTCCAGGATTCTTTTTGTTGTATAGCAGAGAAAGACAACAACGCTGATGTATAAAAATATAATCTGTTTCTTTTCTTTTCCTTTTATGATCCGAAATGCACATTTGGGTTGAGTGAGTGTCAAAGATGGGGCCGAGCAACAAATCTGTATTGAAATCTCTTCTACCTTTCTGCTTCATTCTCTACTTTCAAGGCATTGAGAATCATCTTAGTTTCTCCTTACTTCTAAACCTTTGAATGTCTGACACAAGGCCAGAGCCCAGAGCAATGTAATGTCTAGTAGCTGCCATCCACAGTCTTCTTGTCTCTACTAATTATACAATATTCCGAACACCCACATAAATTCTCATGGTCACATATCTTTTAAACTGCTGCTCATGCATCACATGTGGACATGCCTTCTCCTAGCATGCCACTCACACAATTTACACAGCACTTCCACTGGGGAACACCTGTGTCCAGCTTACTTTAGGAAACAGGTCTATTTCCAGTTTATTTTTTGTACCAGCTTACAACTTCCATCTAGCATGCCACCTACACAGCATAGGAAAAGAGATATTCAAGTCAATATTCAAAATTCACATTATTCTGGCCAACCTCAATAATGATGTAGTTTGGATGGTCCCTGCTAGTCCTCCAATTTCCAACTCTACTTGCCCCTTTGCCAACTCTTTTGAGATCTTCTGAGCACACCATTTATAATTGATATCACCATCACTTTCATGTTCCATAGCTTTTTTTTAGTTCTCTGGCAAGGTCAAGGTACTTGTATCTCTTTCCATTTTCTTTGACTTTTACTCTGTCGTTGGCTGGAATGGCAAAGTCCACTAGTCTACAGGTTCTCAGGTTTTTGTTAACTATTACTAGATCTGGTCATCTAACCAGGATTAGGTGATCTGTTTGAAACTCAAAATCAAAGAGAATTTTTGTGTCTCATTCTCCAGGATAGATTCTGGGTTGTGCATATACCATTTGGCAGTATGGTCAAATTTCAGTCTCTTGCACAATTCCCAGTGGATCACTTTCCCCACCCAGTCATGTTTAGTCTTACATTCTTTGTGCATTAATTTGCTACATTCACTTATTACGTAATTAATGGTTTTGTCTCTATCCCCACATAATATACATTTGCTGTTCTATTGTGTCTTATCAATTTTCACTTTAACATAATTGGTCCTTATGTCCTTGTTTTGTATTGCGATCCTAAGAGATTCACTCTTAAAATTTCCCTTTCTTAGCCATGTCCATGTTTTCTTGTGCAAAATTTCTTTTGTTTGTCACTTGAAGTATCCATACAGTTGTTTTTCTTCCTAATTCTGTTTTCTAGTTATTGTTGTTCTGTTGACCTTTATGTTGTCTGTGCTGTTCCTAGTCTCAATTATTAGTCTTCCTTCCCTCATTTTTATGTAGTCTTCAAGTCATTATATTGATGAATCAATGCTATCTTAAATGCTAGTGATTCCTCTTCCTCCTTCTTTTGACACATATAGTCTGTCTATGTCATCTCTTGGATGTAAGGCCTTATGCATCGTCATTAGTTCCCTAGTCCTCAGGTCCATTTGTTGAAGTTCTTCCCTCCTCCACTTCAAGAAGATTTCTGATTATCTTACAAGAGAGACAACCCAATTATTTATCCCTTTGATGAGATTTCTGCTATAGAGTTTGGTTTCAAGTAGCTTTCTCATTCTCTTAAGATACTCTTTTTTAATTGTTTTTTTTTTTTTTTTCATTTTCACTTGTTTGATGGTGTCCATTTCCAATATTATTAAGTATTTGTAAGTTTCCGTTTCTCAAAGAGTTCTAATTCTTTCTTGATCAAGCATTTCTATTCTTCCATGCCAAATTCCATTCCTATATCCTGACTGTATATTTTTATTTTTATTATCTAATTTACTTTTAGTTTCTTACAATCCTTCACAGGATCTTTACTCAAGACCTATGATAAGGACAAGTGGTGAGTGTATATATTCTACATATTAGTGTATTTTGCTGCTGCTTTTGGGTGTGACTTTTCCCATCACATTGATAGTACTTTTCTAAGAAGATGAGCAGTTTCCCAAAGTGCAACTTTTGCTATTTCATATCGGCTGGGACTGCCAGATATCTTGTTAATATGTTTATATGTCGTATTCTTGATCATAACCAGTGCTCCTAATATTACTGGTACATTGGTAGTTTTAAGGTGCCACATGTTTTCAATTTCTGTTTCCAGGTCTTTGTATTTACTAATTTTATTGTATTCTTTGACTGATATATTATTATCTGTTGGTACTGTTACATCAATTAGAAGACATGTTTTTCTTTTATCATTTTATTCCTAGCAAGTTCTTTATTCCAGTGCAAGCTGGTGGTTCTTCACTGGAGTCTGAGTGACAGCAAGTTTCCTCCAATCTTCAGGACTCTTCTCAGTATTCTAGCCAATATCAACAATGCTGTTGTCTGGATGGTCTGGATTCCAACTCTTCTAGTCCCCTTTAAAACCATTTGGGGACCATTCCAAGTGCCCCAACTATAATTGGTATCACTGTCATCTGCATGTTCCACAGTTTTTTCTATCTTTTTGCTTTCTTTTATTTTCACTCAGTGATCTGCTGGGACAGCAATATTCACTAAACAACAAGTCCTCTTTTTTTTGTTAATTAACACAAGGCCTTGTCTTCTGGCCAGGATGAGGTGATCCATTTTTATCTAAAAATCCTGGAAAATTTATATCTCATTTTCTTGGATGGATTCTGGTTTGTGCATATACCATTTGGTAATATGATCCAAATTGAATCTTTTAAATGATTCTCAGTGGATTACCTTTCCGACTGAGTCAAGCCTTGTCTTGAACTCTTTTTGGGCAAGTTTGTTGCATTCATTTAATTTGTGATTAATTGCTACATTTTCTCTGCATAACCTACACTTACTATTTTGTTGCATATTATTGATTTTCACTTTAACATAATTGGTCCTTATGGCATTTTTTTGTGCTGCTATTAAAAAAGTTTCATTTTTTGTCTTGAGATTCCCTTTTCATAGCCATATCTGTCTTCTCATGTGTAATCTCACAAGTTTGTCACTTGAAATATCAGTACAGTTGTTTTTCTTCCTATTTGTGTTTCTTATTTAGTGTTGTTTTCTTTATGTACTTATGTTGCAACTGTTGTTGTTGGCAGCAGTAATTAATCTTTCTTTGTTCTTAATATAATCATTAAGTCATTGTATTGATGCATCCATGCAATCCCAATGCTAACACGTCCTCTTCCTCCTCCTTTTCTTCACATATACAGTCTGTCTATGTTATTTCTCAGACATGAAACCTTGTGCATAGTCATCAATTTTCTTGTCTTGAGTTCCTTTTTTGTCCATTTTAAGAAGGGTCCAGAGTATCTTACAAGCGAGATTGTACAGATTTTAATTGATGAGATTTCAACTGTAGAGAACACACTTTGTTTCAAGAAGATTTCTTATTCTTCTCAGAAATTCCTTTCATATTGTTACTTTCATCTCGGCTTGCTTGATAGAATTCACTTTCAATGCTCCCAAGGACTTGAAGTTTTCCTTTTCTCCAAACGTTCTAATGTATTCTTGATTTAGTAATTCTGTTCTTTCAACTGTTTCTCTTTCTCCACTTTTCATTATCAGCATGGCACATTTTTCAATGCCAAATTCTATTCTTATATCTTAGCTTTATTGCTATTATTATTTTCAATTTTATTATTATAATTATTATCACTTTATTTTTAGAGTATTCACTGCATAAAATAACAAAAGTACAGGAAAAAAGTGCATATATATAAGTGTGAATAGCATAGACACAGAGTTAATGGTGCTTGGTGACTGCTATTTTCTCACTTATGTGATCATCAGACCAAGGTGGTCTGATCTCCAAGCACCATTGAGTGTCTACACTCTTCAAACTTAGTTTTACATATACTCTATAACCAAAATTGAGTACTTTTTATTCATAAATGTAATAAGTCATATAATTCAAATCATTATTAATATATATAAGTAAAATTGGCCAACCATCGTCGAGAGTGACCCAAAAGCTCCCTTTTCAATAGCTAATACACTGGGGTGTAAGGGAGGGCACTATTCCTTTATCCATTTTACCTTTGATACGTACCTTATATTGCTGTGGCATCAAGTACCATTTTTTGAGTCTTAGGTATGACTCAACCTGGGATTGAACACCAGTCTCCCAGGCCATTGGTGAACACTCTACCCATTAGATCAAAGCAAGATGGGTTCAAAAAATATAAAAATTGAAGCTGTATTTACCAAATTTTGAACAAAGTTAATTTTCTTCAAATTAGTCCCTTATGTATTCAACACACAGCTTCCAGTGAGTTTTCTATTATTCGAAACACCTCTGAAACTTCTTTTGCTGTGAAGCTGTGCCATCATATTTTTTTAATGTCCCACATGTCCTCAAATCTTTCCCTAAAGATGAATTTTTGATTTAGGAAACAAGAAAAAGTCATATCGAACTGCAGAGTATGGGGGGTGCTTCATTAATACAATCATGTGTTTCACCAAAGATTTCTAATCAAAATGCATTAAGAATTAATACTGATTCATCTAGACGTCTAAATATCATCACTTTATTGTATATGTTGATCAAATTTAAAGTTTTAAAATTTATGGATTTTTAAGGATACCTTTCTATCACTATATGATATAGTATATAATAATTTTTCTAAAAGGATACAGCATGTATGAATATATATTTAGATGTTTCTGAGTTTGAGTCTCCATTTAATTGTACTATATATATATATATATATATATAGAACACAATTTTAACATATATATGTGCATGATGTACAAAATTATATTTTATATTCCAGATATTTTATACAAAAACAAATATTCATATGACTATGTACTCTTAAATTGACGTAAGACACATTCTTACTCTATAATCTGACAAAGACAATTACAGACCACCTGGGGAAGATTCCAATAATGTGTTGACAGGGACAATAAACAGGGAGACTTTGAAATCATAATATCATTAAGGAACTCCAAGAAATAAGTTAACATTTTATATATATATATATATATATAATTAATTTTTTTACAAACTATTCTATAATTCTGATGGTGTGAAAAAAAACAGATAGTACAATTTGCAAATAAAAAAATATTCAAACTGGTATCCAGGAAAAAAATTCCATAAAAAAAAAAGACTAAAAGCATATGTATTACTTGAAAATAATTAACCAATACCATAATGCCTAGTCAAAAGAAAAAATGCTAACAGAATTCCTTAAGTTAAACATAAGAGTGCTCAATACACTAAGTAGAGTGAAATATGAATGTCTATAGAGTCAGAAAAAATCTACTTAGGTTTTACCTTAACAGATCATCAGGACATTTCTGACCCTCAGAATTGTCCTGATGATCCATTTAGGTGAAACCTAAATAGATTTTTTTTTTGGACTTAGCAGGTATATATATATATATATATATATATGTGTGTGTGTGTGTATATCTTTGTGTATGTATGTCTGTGATGCTTTGTCCTGAAAAGCATGCCTGAATCCCAAGTCATTATCTGATGAAGGCTTTGTTGGAAGTAACTGGCTCACTGGCTTAGTGGGTAGAGTGTTCGTTAATGGTCCGGGAGACATGGGTTCAATCCCAGCTCACATCATACCAAAGACTTTAAAAATGGTACTTGTTAACCTCCTTGCTAAGCACTCAACAATGTAAGGTATGTATCAAGAGTAAAATGGAGAAATCCAGGGAAAAGAGTAGTGCCCTCCCCTACACCTCAGTGTAGTAGCTATTGAAAAAGGAGCCTTCTGGTCGCCCTCAACTATGGTTGCCAACTTTACTTACTATATATATATATATATATATATTACTTTAGAATGATTAATGTAGTAATAAAGTAAATTTGGTAATCTTAGTTAAGAGTGACCTGAAGGATCCATTTTCAATAGCTGCTACTACTACTACTTTCCCTGGATTGCTCCACTTTACCCTTGATCCGTACCTTATAATGCTGAGTGTTAAGCAAGATGACTTCAAGTACTATTTTTAAGTCTTTGGTATGACTTGACCTAGGATTGAACCCAGGTCTCCTGGGCCATTGGCGAACACTCTAACCATCATGCCAATGTTCGGTTTACTTACTTTATAATTAATTCACCATAAATTTAATAATGAAAAACCATAAATAATAATAGTTTAATAATGAAAATGGCAATGCTAACAGCGGCAAATGAAATAATGCTGAATATATAAGTATCATAGAGCCAATACAACAATATTAAAAATAATAAAAATTTTTTACCTAACTTATAACATTAAGTTGCATGATTATTTGATCATCAGGCAAGTATTGGCTACATATATATATATATATATATATATATAGCAATTTAGTTTGCTGTTGAGTTACATCTAACAAATGATACATTTTAATCAGTAAGAGTTTTCGGACTATTGTCTTTGTTGCATTCTGGTTAGTGAACGCTTGTAATATTAAATAAAGGACAAACCACGATATGAGAGGAAATAGAGATATATTCCCAGGAAAAAGTATATACAATAGAGAGACTATTAGTAGACAAGAACATAGGATTAGTGAACGCTTGTAATATTAAATAAAGGACAAACCATGATATGAGAGGAAATAGAGATATATTCTCAGGAAAAAGTATATACAATAGAGAGGCTATTAGTAGACAAGAACATAGGATTAGTGAATATAGAATAAAGATATAGTCCAACGATAGTATTGGCTTCCATTATTACAGTAGCAAGTAAGGTGATCTAGTGCAATCTCCAACGCTCTAATGCTATTCCTAAGAAGCTGTGGTATTTGTTCCACGCCTCACCGAATGTGAAAGTGTGGCACAAGGCCTTTTTTTTTTGGTGGGTCCGGGCGCAGGGCCATAGCCCACACGTGCCCGGCATTTCCCTAAAATGCCTACGGCCCTGTCAGCATTCCCCTTATTAGGGGTGCCTCAGGCGCCGGGCGATCACCCCCCCCCGAAGAAGGTAATAGCCTAGGGGGAAGGCCCCCTGAGGCCGTAGGAAAAATCCAGCAACCGAGAAACACCCAGCCAGATCCGCGCCACAGCCAGCACGGCCGGCCAAAGTGTGACCCGACAACTGAATCAGCAAAAAGCTGCTCCTGTAAGAAGCTGTGGTATTTGTTCCACGCCCCAACGAACGTGAAAGTGTGGCACTAGGCCTTTTTTTTTTGGTGGGTCCGGGCACAGGGCCATAGCCCACACGTGCCCGGCATTTCCCAAAAATGCCTACGGCCCCGTCGGCATTCCCCTTATTAGGGGCGCCTCAGGCGCCGGGCGATCAACCCCCCCCCGAAGGAGGTAATAGCCTGGGGGAAGGCCCCCTGAGGTCATAGGAAAAATCCAGCTATCGAGACACACCCGGCCAGATCCGCGCCGCAGCCAGCACGGCCGGCCAAAGTGAGACCCGACAACTGAATCAGCAAAAAGCTGCTCCTGTAAGAAGCTGCTCTTCATCTTCTAGTCTGCTCTGCTATATATCTAGTAGCTACTGCTATATATGGCAGATGGACTAGTTCATTGTGTAGAAAAAGGTGGGTGATACCCAACAGTCTTCGTCTTTATTGCTTTTTTCACAACATTTCGGCCACTGTATCCTCCGGCCTTCCTCAGGTGTCCCTTGCTTATTTGGGCATAGAAATGATTCAATCTAGGAAATCATTTTTAAAGTTTGACTGTTGATCAAACAAGGCATTCAAGAACTATGAAGATCTTTCGCAAGTAATGATGTCATTGTTTTTCACGCTTATCCCAGAAGCATTACAAGAAGTTTTATGAGATGATTTTTATCAGTAAGAGGAAGGCCGGAAGATACAGTGGCCGAAACATGAAAAAAACAATAAAGACAAAGACAATGGTCCAAAAACTCTTACTGATAAAAATCATCAAGCTTCATCTCAGAAATTTAGACAACTAAATGATACATTGATCGATTGATTTTAATGGCATTTCAACCTTCTAGGCTTATTTTATGCCTAGAGGTTAGGAAATTGTGTTCATTGTATGTTCATATTTACATTTTTTGTGTAATTGTTTCAAAAGAACTTTTTTTTAACACACAGTTCTATCAAATAGGAATAGTCTTCACATGGATCTTCCCCCACCCTTAGATGGGACCCCTTCAAGTACTACAATTTTAAGTCAGAGTGGGCTTGAAAATAATGGCAATGAAGGGGTACTCCACACACCCCTGATCTCCAGAACTGTAGCCTCACTATCAAATTCGGTTTAGTGTTAACCCATTCATTTTAGTAGTCTTTCACCCCTGCAAAAGATACAGTGTTTTCTAATTAATTGTAAATAATTGAAAGTGTTCTAGTATTAGCATTTAAGTGTTATCTCTCTTGAAAAATTAGAATAATTAGGGTAAGCGCAAACACACACTCTATACTATTAAGTAGTAAAATTGATTAGTAATTGCATTGTTCTTAGGGAGAATCCTGATGGTGTAATAATAGATAACATGTTGGACAGCAATCTTGAAATTGCATTATTCTCTAAGTTTGAATATTTCAGTGCTAAATGCACTAAACAAAAATTTTGCCAAAATGTGTCATTTTTCTTGATGGACTCGTACTCATGGACACATCAGTATTTCCCAACAAGCAAAAACTTACATTAACCAGCTCTGTGCTGTTACTGGATGCCGTCTAGAGGACCTATCAAAAGCAATGGTCAAAAGGGATTGATGAAAAGAAAGAGTCAAGGGGATTAATGCTGTTGGCATACTTTAATGATGATAGTAACATATATTGGATCATTATAATATGGTTTCTTAGTTTTTAATGGTATATCAAACTTCCAGGGTTATTTAATGCCAAAGCCATTCTTTTAGAACAGTAGTGATATAGTTTAAACCCCCATAGCTAGGTGGAGGTTCATACCTTTTCAAAGGGTATTAGTTTGAAAGTGAATTTAAAAGCACAACTGGAATTTGAACTCGCTTACTTTAAGACTGCGGTCCAGCACTTCAGCCACTACCAAACAGGGGCACTCCCTTATAATACAGGTATAATTTATTATATATTTACTAAATTTTAAATAATTCAACACACACACAACACACATATACACACACCTAGATATACACATATGTGTGTATAGATGTATACGTGATATTTTTGGCACAAGGAATACATGATATTGAATATTCTGATACAATTATACATGAATATACGGATCTGCATATGAGTATGAATACAAAAAAATATATTTTTCAAAGAAGCAACTTTTCACTTATATTTTGATGAAAGTAGTTGTTTCTCACTGGTTGCATGTCCACTACACTGTATCCAGTGGTGAGACTCCAGTTCTCAAGTTCTTGGGAATATGAAGTCATTTCTTCATTGCAATTACCACACCAGGTCTACTTTAACCTAGAGTGGTAATATTTGTTTGTGTCTCATCTATAGAACAAATAGATCTGTTAGAAAATTATTAGTATTAGGAATACTTGAAACCATATAACTGTGTGCAAACAAATATTCATTTTTATTATCAAGTAAAAGTAATTACCTGAAACTATAATTGCTTGTAAAAAAGATTGACTTTGGTATTAAATAGCCCAAGAAAAGTTGAGATGCCATAAAATCAACCAATCAATTACTGGGTTTCAAATATGATCCTGTGGTAGTCTCGTTTAAACTTAGTAAATATCTACATTTATCATATAAAAAGTGTAAGAACATATACAAACATGAAATATCAAGATGAACATAGTGATGACTTAAAATTTGTTTCCAGCAAGCCAGAAGAAATTTTGTTGGTTCAAAGACATAGAACTACATTCTATCTTTTAGATTCTTTTGTCCAACACTGTCTCATGGTAGGAGGTAATGAGACACAGTGAGGAGAGAGAAGGGGAGAAAGAGTAGTTGGAGGGAAAAAAATGGCAGCTTTATTATCAGGTTCCCTATTATTGTTGGGGCTAAGTTTAGTGGCAAAAGAAAAAATTGAAAGTCAAGAAGAAAAAAAATGAAGGAAAAGAAAGAAAATAGTGAAATAGAAAGTAGGAATCAATGAAGGGATGAAAGAAAAAGGAGAAAAAAAATTGAATTAAGAAAAAGAAAGAAAAGTAATGAAGAAAAAATGAAGAAAAAGAAAGAAGCTACAAAAAAAAGGTAGAGTGAAATATAAGGAAAGTGCGAATCAATGAAGGAGTGAAAGAGAAAATAAACAAATGAATGAATTAAGAAAAACAAAAAATAATGAAAAAAAAAAAAATGAAATTTAAGAATTAGAAATAAAAAACAGAGGAAAAATCATTGGGGAATAAAACATGAATAACAAAAAGAAATGAAAAGGAAAAAATAAGAAAAATAAACAAAAAGTGAGAAGGAAAGAATAAAAAATAAACAAAAAGAAGTGAAAGGGAAAGAATAAGGAAAAAATAAATAACAAAGAATGAAAAAGAAAAAGATATATTGAAACATCTAATCAAAGAAGGATAAAGTGAATGAAAAGAGGGGAAAAAAGTTTATATAAAAATGAATTTTAGAAAAACTGAAGAAGCTGGAAGAAAGAATGAACTGGAAGAATAAGAAAGAAAAAATTGGGAAGAAAAAAAACGAATCAGCATGAAAAAAATCATTGCTTTGGTAGGAAATTTAAGATGAATGAAAAAAAGAAAAATAGGACCAGTGAAAGAAAGAAAGAATGAATCTTAGGAGGATATATGAAAGAGAAGGAAAGAAACCTTGTTGAATAATAAGTGTGGACGAATGGCTTCAAGCTAACAAATGGGAAGGGAGGAAAAAAAACGAATGAAAGTATACAAACAAAACAAAAAAAAAAAAAAAAAAGAAAAAAGGCAAAAGAAGAAAAAAGTAATAAAAGAAGGAGGTGGGGCCGTGTTGAAAAATGTGTCTCGTGTTGTTTGTAAGAGGAATTTATCAAAACAATCAGAGAAAAACTAGTCAATCTGTATGCGTAAGTGTACACGATATTTTTATGGGTCCACATATCAGTATGTATGTGACGATAATGAGTATGTGTTGTGTGTATAAGTGTGTATGTGTGGTTAGTATGATAAATGTATGTGTGTAGGTCTGTCTTCTATTACTCGTGTATATGTATTAAGTCTGTGTGCCTATACTATTGTGTGTGTATGGTATTAATTGGATTATGTTGCTTGTGTAACATGGCTTGCGTATGTGTATGT
>OY757927.1:91777201-91779701 GCA_963585895.1 Sepioteuthis lessoniana
CTAAACTCTACTACTTTCTAGTGTTGGGAGTCGTAAGTTAAGTAACAGTATAATGTAAAAAAAAAACAAAACAAGAACAGTCTTATTTTACCCACCAAATTTGGCCTGCCATAGTCTGTAGTGGAGTTATAAGCAAATCTAACAACTACTTACTTCTTCTTCTCTTACTACGATAAAGAAGAAGAGAAAGAAGCGGTAAAAGGCCACAACTCTCTTGATTCGTAATGATTTTTATATGATGGTGGTGTGATCTATATTAATAGGTGTTGCACAGGGTTGTCACTTACCTGTTTCTCCCTGGGGTGAACACCCGGGTCTTCGGAGCGGCTTTAAATATCCACACACTCGTTCAAATTGGCAAGGCAGAATCTAGAGACGGGGAGCACACCTCTCTCTCTCTCTCTCTCTCTCTCTCTCTCTCTCTCTCTCTCTTTCTTGCAGTTGTTGTAATTCATATCATTAGGGAGGCATCAGTGACTTGGAGACAGGCACGAACTGGAGACCCCGTGTTCTTGAACTACAGTCACATGAAAGTTAACATTTTACAGAAAGGTTAAAGACACGCCCCGGGCCCTTGTAAAACTCGGCTGGATGCTAGTCTGATCTCTGTTGGTGTCGGCTAGCACAAGTATGTGGGTAATGTGAGAATTTGAGGGAGCAGTCATTTATCTTTAGATAGAGAGAGAGAGAAAGAAAGAAAGAAAGAAAGAAAGAAATAGAGAAAGAGACGGAGGAGAGGGAGCCAAGTAACAAGGAAACGGGAAAAACGAAGTGAGTCAGGTTGTATACAGTTAAGCTACGGTGAAGTTTTAATATTTTTCCTTGTCTTCTCTTCTTCTTTGCTTATATTTGAAGAGAGGTGAAAAGTCTTGGCTTGTTATTGGCTGAGGTAGATAGAATTATTATTATTGTTATTGTTATCCTTGTTTCACCCTTTCGGCCACCCACAATGATCTTTGACCGCGGGTAACCCCTCGCTTGAAGCCAGCGAGGGCATCGTGACCCCAGGGACGATAAAGAAGGAGAAGAGGGGGGAAGCCAGAGACCAAACGCACCTGTGTAAATCAATAAAACACAAACCTTGTGTATATTTCCGCGTCTTATTGTGAGTGTGAAAAATTCTCGTGTGTGTGTGTGTGCGTGTGCGCGCACGCGGGTGTGTTTGTGTGTGTGTGTGTGTGTGTGTGTGTGTGTGTGTGTGTGTGGCACCCGCTGTTACTTACGAAATCAGACCAGACTGACCGCTAGAATGATGGGCACGCTAGTTTCCGGTTTTAAAATTAATAATTCATTGCCTTTCTGAACTCGACGTGCGTCTGGGTCAATGGATCTCACCAGCCAGGCACTTGGCTTTGCAATTGTCAATTGACTAGCTATTTCTCTCTCTCACTCCAACAAACCACATGTATATTTTGAGCACTGATTTTATGAACAGAAAACTGAAGTGCTCGATAAAAAAGCGCTTTTACCTTTGTTCAAGTTTGAAATAAACATTTTTTGACTTCATTTCATCGATATGAATTGGTGGTAATGAGTGTCACCGACTCAGTTGCAACGTTAAATGTGTCAGACGTCAGACGCACGGTCTGCCGCTGAGCCGTGTACACAGTGTTCCTGAAAATTTATGTTCCAACGTTTAACAAACGTTATAAGACTTGGCCCTCTTCTGTCGGTATTACCATCTTTGCGATGGTGCTGGTGCTAGTGCTGGTGCCTATTGCGTGTTCTCTGAACTAAAGTAGCAGTGGCGGGTGTTGTTATGCCACCTCTGAAGGTTGCAAGGCACGTAGAGTAGCTTTTAGTTAGTTATTAAATTTGACGGGCTTTTCTTTTGGTTTGGTTAGTTTGCTTGGTTTTTTTGTTTGTTTTTGTTTTTTAGTCATGAGAAAAAATAAATAAATAAATAAACACAAGAAAACAAAACAAAAAAAACCCCAAACAAACTGTGACTGAACCAGCAGGTCCGAATCCTCCTCCCTAGGATAAAAATCAATTTTTAGCTTTTTTTTATTTTTCTCATTTCTTTCATTTCTTGTTTCTCTTTGTTTTCCTTTTTCTTTTTTCTTTTTAAATTCAGACAAGTTAGGGGAAGAAGCCAATAAAGATCGATTATTATTATTACTACTACTATTATTATTATTATTATTATTATTATTATTATTATTATTATTATTATTATTATTTATTCATTTATTTATTTATTTATTCGTTTATTTATTTATTAATTTACTTATCAATCCATTTATTTTATTCTATTTTATTTTTATTTTTATTTTCGCTTCCCAAATAGATCGTCTGCTTGACGAAAATTCCAGCAGGCAATTTGGGAAGCTTAAATCAAAACAGTACCATTATTTCATTATCATCATCAGTGTCTATTACATCGCATATAGTTTAGAAAGAAAGAAAGAAAGAAAGAAAGAAGAGACTTCTTTTGATGAATTGTTTAATGAATTTTTGTTATTATGGGCACTTCTGTTGCCATCACCATTATTATTAT
>OY757927.1:91784701-92299701 GCA_963585895.1 Sepioteuthis lessoniana
AAGTTCCAGAATTAAACTTCATTGCACATTCACCTGTGCAGCTTTCAAATCACACATAGAGAAAGCAATGCACAATTTGTTCGTGCACAAACTACCAAGATGCTACCAACCATAGCAAGTACCCGCTACCACTTGAATTAGTATAGCCATGTGATATATGCACTGCAAACAAGCAAATATTAAAATATTACCAATGTGAACTGGAATCAAAATGAGCATGTGAAATTATGCTCATTGCTTTTCCTGGATTGAAACTGGGGAACTCAAAAGGTTGTCACTTGATCCCAGTTGATAAAGAAGCAGACAAACATCCATATATAATTTGGTTCCCAGGGTTAATAATGTTTTGATAAATCAGTCTGGTCATCTCAGTGGGTTTCCAGACTGGAGAAAACTCTTTGTGTCTTCTGAAGTTTTTATTAACCCCCCCCCTCTGCTAAAAAAGGGGCTTTCAAAACATTAAAACCCCTAAGATATGTCTACTCTATAGTTCTCTGGAACTGCAACTGCCTAAAACTAAAAGCTCAAACTTTCTAAGGCTTGTTTCCATAGGAGTGGATTTTGACTGGTCACCTGTTCATCTCACCATTACACTTCTGCTGGTTTGATCAAGTGTTGACAGTGGGAGTCATTATAAAACAAGGAAGCAAAGTGATATTCATCAGAGTATCAAGATTGTTTCTAAAAAAAGTTTGAACTAAAGATTAGAAATAGTTTGATAATTGAAATATTTATCAGGATGTTCGATATTGAATGTAAGATAAGAGATGCTAAATATTATAGTCTTAGTTTGTCCAAATTTAGACCAGCTCATTGGTCTAGTGGGTAGAGTGTTCACCAATGGTCCGGGAGACCTGTGTTCAATCCCAGGTCGTGTCATACCAAAGACTTTAAAAATGGTACTTGATACTTCCTTGCTTAACACTCAGCAATATAAGGTATGTATCAAGGGTAAAGTGGAGCAATCCAGAGAAAGGAGTAGCGCCCTCCCCTACCCCTCGGTGTAGTAGCTATTGAAAAGGGAGCCTTCTGGTCGCTCTCAACTACAGTTGCCAACTTACTTTTTTATCCAAATTTATTAGATGAAGCATGGTAATTACTATTGATTTCTAAAAGTTCTTCATTCATCTTATTTTTCTAACTTAATGTATTAATTGCTTTAACCCTTCTTAATGGTGACCCAAAATAAGATTAAAATTAAGATAGAATGGAATGGTATAAATGTCAGCTATGTGAAGATAGGAATGAAATCATTAACAGAGCCAATGGAGGATACAGTTAATGCAAGAATTCAGCCTGGGAAGATTCTATCATGATTCTGAGACAATAGAATACAAACAAAAAATGAGTAAATTTTTAAACACAATAAAAACATTCAAAAATAAGAAAAATTCCAAAAGGTAAAGTTAGTGAGTTCACAATAGATAAAGCCGAGGAGGAAAGATAAATAGGAAGCATAATTCAAAAGAATTCCTGAATTATGTTTGTTTTATGCTTTTCAATATTTTGTTATCTTGTTTCACTCTTCTTCTTCCCGCTCTCTTTGTAGCCTTTGTGTCACAATTCAGAACCTCTCCTCTATCCTTGCCAAGTTGTAGCAGTCAAAGTCTTAACACTCCTCACAGCCAGGAACTTATAACTGACTATGGAGCTTAATATGCTATACTAGGTCATTTTTTTTTATTATTATTATACCTGATTATTGTTGTAAACTATTTTTTATTCATATTACATATTTTTCTTACTGTAAAATATAAACCAATAGATAAGGTAATACTATACTTTAAACAGCCATGAAGATCAACTTACCCAGAATACTCTGAAGCCTAGGATCAACCCTGTCCATCAGTCATGGATGATGCTATCCAAATGTTTAGGGAATTCAACATTTTATAAATCAAATATAGATTTTTTTCAATCTTGCAAAAAACCACTGGAATCACTAAAAAAATGTTGTACTTGATAGCATCTAAGGCTCCCTCTCTCAAAAGGACTGCCCTATTTGGTTCTATATAAGGCCTCTTCCCTGAACAGACTGTCATATTTGGTTCTATATAAGACCTCTCCCCAGAATAGACTGCCATATTTAAAATCATTGCTATGTTTGATACTATCTAAAAACTAATCTACTACAAGGACTGTTATATTTGGTGCCATATAAGACCCCTTCTACATAAAAGGCTGCCATATTTGATGCAACATACCCTAAAAGGATAATACCATATAAGACTCCCTCCACTTAAAAGGACTACCTTATTGAATATTATATAAGGCCCCTTTCTAAAAGGACAGCTATAAGTCTCATGTAAGACCCCATCTCTTGATAGAACTATCATATTTTGAGTCATATTAGGCCCCCTCTTCTAAATAAAATGTCGTATTGAATACCATATATATAAGACCCTCTAAAAAGATTATCATATTTGGTGCTATATAAGACCTGTCTTTTAAAAGGACTATCATATTAATGCCATATAAGACCTCTTCTTTTTAAGGAACTGCCATGTTTATGGGTATATAAGGCTCAATTTTCTAAAAGGAATGCAACATTTGATACCATATAAGATCCTCCCAATAAGAATTTTCGTATTTGATGCCATATAAGACCCCTCTCCTATTAGACTATCATATTTATGTCATGTAAAATCCACACAACAATAAAGACTGCTATATTTGATGGCATAATAAGACCTACCCCTTAAAAGGACTTCCATATTTGATAACATATCAAACCCCCTTTTCCTAATAGAGCTGCCATTTTTATGGCATATAATCCCTCCCTACAAGGCTTGCTTTATTTTAAGGCATAATAGGACCCACTCTTCTAAAAGAACTGCTATATTTGATGGCGTATAAGACCCCCTCTTCTAAAAGGACTGCCTTATTTGATGGTAGAAAATGCTTTCTCTCCTAAAAAGGAATACCATATTCTATGGCATATAAGACCCCTTCTCCTAAAAAGACTGTTTTTTTATGGTATAGAAGCCACATTGCTGTATTTGATTTCATATAAAATTATCTTCCTTTAAAGGATGGTCATATTTGGTGTCATATAAAAAATCTTTGGAGAGAAGAAAGAATGAACCACTAGAAAGTTATATCTCCCTCTACTTCCTTATGCTGTCATTTAATATCAGTCAGAATGAGGGGAATGAGTAAATTTCTTATTCATTTTATTTCTATTTTGACTGTATTTTATTTCTTATTTTATTATTATTTTGTTGTAATTTAGAAATGCTAATACTCGTACCTAGCCCAGCTCTACTGATCCCCTATAAGACCCCTTTCCTAAAAAGGAATACCATATTTGATGATAAATTAAGATCCCCTACATATGAAAGGATTGCCAAATATGAAGTCATATAAGAGCACCTCTTCTAAAAGAACTAATTTGATAGTATATACAGAGTGGAACGATAAAATTGTCGTCCTAAAGAAAACAACACTACAGCTTTATTTTAAAACTTTTATTGAAAAAATCAATTCAAGTAACTTGATTATGTCGTAGAGCTGACATCTATTCAATGTAGCCACCTTCAGCCTCAATCACCACCTCGATACAGACCCGGAACTGGGAGTATGCCTTTTCCATAAGCGCTGGCGGGAGCTCGGCGAATACTCAGTGGATGGCAGCGATCAGGCTGGCTTTGGTGTTGTGGGAGGTCATGTTGGTGATGTTCTCAACGCATGACCAAGCAAAGTAGTCCAGTGGGTTCAGGTCGGAGGAGGAGGGGGGGTCAGTGAGAGAAGGGTACAAAGTCATAGCACTCCTTCTGAAGCCAAGCCTTGGTCTCTTTGGACTTGTGGGCCAGCGCCGAGTCCTGCTGCCACACTCAGGGTCTGCCACCGGCCACCTGATTGCACGAGGGGATCACCACACTCTTCAGCACATCCATGTACACTTTGGTGTTGACTTTCAAAGCCGACTTCGAATATGTGAGGTGGCATGATGTGCCCCTCACTTGAAACCACACCAAAGACCATAACCGTAGTCGGAAACTTTGTTTTCATCACCCTGGACATGTTGAACCATCTGGATTTGCATTTTGAGGGTGCTGGCAATGGTCCTGTTGTCATAACTTGGATCGGTAGAGAGCATGAGTTGTACAGCAGTGCATCTCCGATCTCGCTCGTTGAACATTGTGTCACTTTCAGATATGATAGAAGGCTCCTATTGCTCTTGGGATTTGTACACAACTGGCCAACTAGTAGATGGTTTGCAGCAAAAAAAGAAAATTGGTTTTCATTAAACGGAAATGGAATCATGTCGTCCTTTCTAGGGTGACAATTTTATCATTCCACCCAGTAAAACCCCATCTCCCTAAAGAACTATCCTATTCAATGGCATATAAAACCCTCTCTCCAAAAAAGGATTAAAATATTGGATGGTGTATAAAACACCTCACTCTGTTATATTTGATCACATATAGGATCCTATCTTGTAAAAGAACTATTCTATTTAATGGCATGTAGAACTCTCACCCTTTAAAAGGAATATCATATTTGATGATATATGAGATCTCCTCTTCTAAAAGGACTGCTTTATTTAATGACATATAAGACCCTCTCCCCTAAGAAGGAATACCATATTTGATGTCTTAAAAAACCTCCACTATTAAAAGGACTGCCTTATTTAATGGCAAATTAGATCCTTTCCTCTAAAAAGGAATACCATATTTGATAACATATAAGACCCCTCTTCTAAAGGACTACCTTATTTGATGCCATATAAGACCCTCTTCCCAAAAAGAATACCATATTTGATTGCATATAAGACTCCCTCTTCTGAAAGGGTATATAATACCCTCTTCCTTAAAAAGCAATACTATGATGGCATATAAAACCCCTCTTCTAAAAATCTGCTTTATTTGATGGCATGTAAGACTCTCTCCCCTAAAAAGGATTACCATATTTGATGGTATACAAGATCCCTACTTCTAAAAGGACTGCTTTATTTGATGGCATATAAGACCCCTGCTTCCAAAAGGACTGCATTGTTTGATAACAAATTAGATCCTCTCCTCTAAAAAGGAATACCTTTTTAATAGTATATACAACTAAAAGACCGCCTTATTTGATGGCCTATGAGACCCTCTTCCCTAAAAAGGAAAACATATTTGATGGCATATGATCCCTCTTTTATAAGTACTACCTTATTTGATCATATGTTAGACCATCTCCCCCAAAAAGGAATACTATATTTGATTGCATATAAGACCCCGTCTTTTAAAAAAAACCTGCCTTATTTGATAGCATATAAGACCCTCTTCCATTAAATGCAATACTATGATGGCATATAAGACCCCTCTTCAAAAGTCTGTCTTATTTAATGGCAAATAAGACCCTCTCCCCTAAAAAGGATACCATATTTGATTTCATATAACACCCTCTCTCCTAAAAGAAGCATAAAAGACCCTCTTCCCAAAAAAGTAATACCATATTTGATGGCATATAAGACTCACTTCCCAATTTACATTCTATTTCTCTGTATTATAGTATTATGGGTTGGGGCTATGTACAAGTGTGAGCATTTTAAGACCATTTAGATAAAAAATAAGAAATTTACATCTTCCTCTCACTCCAGCTGTGAGATTAGATGGCAGCATACGGAAGTAGGAGGGGGAGATATAGTTTCTATGGTAAACATCCTCACTTAGTGGCTCATTCTCTTTTTCCATCAACAATATAACAAAGAGCTAAGCAGTTCTTCCTCTTTTTTTGTTTTTGTTTTGTTTTTTACTCATTTTGGTATTTGGCCAATAATTACGTCATATTTTTTGTTATATTAAAGGTATATATACTTTTAATGACATTTAAATGTGAATAATAAATGTTTTCTAATCCTCTTGGGAAGACATGGCCCTGGAGGTGACCGTGTCCTCTGTAAAGAGTACAGATGTAACTTACAAGACACATTCAGGTTAATTGGCTGCACAATTACTATGACTAGTTAATTTGGTATCACTTGTGTGTGGTATGAACTATTGGCTCAGTAGTAGAGTTTCGGCTCTGCATTCTGTGGTCACTGGTTCGATCTCCAGTGGCGGAGATCACGGTATACACTGCTGATGAGACCTAATAAGGTCAAAACAGCTGTCCAGTGGTTCTGTATGTCGTGCGTAAATGTTTGCCGGATTTTCTGGTCATGGTAATTCAATTTACAATATAATTCCTTTACTTAGAAAAGAAAAATATACATAATTTTTTTATATTAAAGGTATATATACTTTTAATGACATTTAAATGTGAATAATAAATTTATGGCATAATAGTTATCATCATAGGAAGCGGATTTGGCTCTCTGTGTTCAAATCTTGAATGTCATTTGCCATTTGCATTTCACTTAGTTGTAATTCCTTTGAAAAAGTCATGAATTCAATTCTTCTTCTTACAGCTATTGGTAAAATAGTTGGGAAGACTGGGCTTTGTAACCTTGGTATGGCAACTGACATTGGAGAAGGAAAACTTTGAATTCAAACCAGTTATATAGCTGGAAAAAACAGGTTCTACCTGTCTATTCATGCCCCAGAAACAATACATGAGTTGCACCCCAACAACCAAACCAAATTACAGAATAAAAGTCTTTAATAAATCCATTAAAAATTCAGTAATACATCATTTTTGAAGAATTTATACTAGATTGATTCTTTAAAAGCCACAGATCTATTTCCTTTCGCGAATCAATGCCCCTGTTAAGAGAATCGGTCACTCACAGACCAATCAACTGGCAGAGCGCATTGATTCCTTCTCCCTCTCAGGAACTATTTTTTCTGGTCCCTTTTCTGTAGAACGAACAACGTCAGAGAGAGCCTGGAGCTAGCAGAAGAAACACATCTCTCTCACATGACCGCCACTGATTCCACTTGGAACACTTCGCTCACTGCTAGCTTTAAACACGCTTTCTACGAACCAAAGACCAGCATACAGACCAGCGACGCAAAGAGATACTTTCTCACTCTCACTCCTTCACGCCTGCTACTGTAATAAACCTTACTTTGTTGTGTTGTTAAAAGAAGTTTTGTTATTCATTTGTGTTGCCAAAAAAATATAGTGTTAGGGAAATTAACAATTTCCCGAAACGCTACAAATTCTTTAAACTTTCCCCAACTTTAACTCTCTTGGTTTGGTTTGGTTTGATTGAGTTTGGTTGGGTTTTATGGCATATCAACCATTGTTGGTTATTTAATACCAAATCCTGTTTATACATATATATTAAATATATATGATTTGTACATATTTTGTTGATAACATTTTTAAATAAGACTGAGCTTATTTTTTTTACACACAGTTAAAGGACTTCAAGTATTTCAATCTAATAAGAGTAATTCTATTTACTATTAATCATTTGTTTGCACACAGTTAAATGGCTTCAAGTATTGCTATGTAACAGTTACAACTTAACAACTGTTATTTGTTAACTCACAGTCTAATTATTAGATCAGAATTAATTTATCTGGTTTAGTTTGATTTCTTTTATTAATGGTATATCAACTTTTGTGGGTTGTTTAATGCCAAAGCCATCCTTGTAGAAGAACAATATTGGTAGTATTTAACCGTGGCCGTCGCTATGGTAATATATATCGCGGAGGCCATGATTTAACCCATAGCTGGGTGGATAATGAAAGTAGTGTGACTGGAGTTTATTACTATGTCACACAGTCCAATTCATTAGCCATTAATGCCACGGAGACTTCTCCAAATTTATCTGTACATGCTTCAAAGATAAATAGGCTTATAAAAGTCTTTATTCTTCTTGGTAGCCACTGAAATTTAAAGTTTCTCAGTTGACTATTTTATCACAAGATTCTGCTTTGTGAATAAAGATTATATTTTACTGTTCAACAATTCAGTTAAAGATATGAACTGCTTGACTGCTGGATAATTTGCTTATTGTGGTGAAGATTTGTGTAGAACTATCTACATTCTATAGAAACCAAAGATTCTTCTGAAGAAACCTCAAAACTCTTTGAGATCAAACCCCAAAATAGTTGCAGCATGATTCCTACCCTTAAAGTTTTCACAGGAAACTCTCCTTCAAAAGATCTCCCAAACAAAACAACTTCTAACTATGAGTTCTGCAGCCTTACTGTAAAACCAGGCTTAAGCAGTAACAATCACTCGAATCTTGGCAGTAGTCCTGCTGGTTTTCCAAGCCAGACAAATGTGCTCACTTTGCCATATTAGGTAAGTCATCTTCTCTTCTACAAAATAAGGTGGTAACGAAAAAATAAGACACCAGAAAGCCACAGATTCTCTGAACGACACTTCTCAGGTTTTCTTTTTGGAGATTGGTTGCCTAATTAATGCTAAAGAGCCCTGTCTGCCCTACTATTTAGCTGAAAGAAGAAGAGAATGATTCATGCCTTTCCAAAAGGCTTTATCAGAAAATGAAATATAAAAAGTCTTCTCCAGGATTTGAATTTGGCTTGTCAAGTTCACTTCCTAGGTTGATAATTATTATATCATCAGCCCTGCTATTATTTATATGTAATGAATAATTTATTTGAAGATGTTTAATTTGAGCTTTTTCATATCATTTGTTACGAAGATATATATCAGGTGTGTCCTAAAAGAAATCAAATTTTTAAAACACCAGATAAAAGGTTTACTCGGCTCATAACTGAAATGTTGTATATGTGATCTTTGCCTTTTGTTTAAAAGAGAAACTGCATCACTTCACATTGGTTTGTGTTAAAGTTTGATATGCTAGATTGAACACTTGTTTTTTTTCTTCCCCAGTTGAACAATGTAAAATCTTTATGTAAAATTTTGTTTCAAGTTTTGTTTTGTAATGTTACAGCATGCTTATGGAGTGTGTTATTTGAGCCATATGTAATGTCACAAGTGGTATCAGTGTTTCAAATAAGTAAGAGTATTTGCTGAAGATGATCCCAAATTTGGATGTTTTTTCTTATTATTGGATAACAATCAAATTGGGAATGTTTCATAAAGTGAAAAACAACTCTCGTCTCCAAACTGCCCTGTTCTCTGAATTCAGCCTCTGTGTACCTTCTTCTGTTCCTAAAATCAAAATCCATCCTGAAATGTCATTGATTTCTGAAGATGGAAGAGATATTTGAAAATATATTACAAGACCAGCATAAAATCCTTCAAAATGATGGCATTAAACATTCCATTAGACTGGTCAAAGCTTAAAGACAATGATATTCATCAGCTCTGTGTGGACACTGGATGCCATCTAGAGGACTTGCTAAGAGCAATGACCGATTGGGATGGATGGCGAGAGAGTCACAGGAATCTGTGTTGTTGGCATGCCTTGATGATTATGATAATGATAATTTTATGAAAAGTAAAATATGACTGAAATGTAAAAACCAATTCTAGAAGTAGCAACTTACAAAATAGCTGCTGTACTGCTACATACCACCCATCTCACAATTCATCCAAGTATGACAAGCCAGATATGCTGTGCAGTGCTTGAGAAGGAAGGAAGAATTCATAAGTAATGTTCTCCCATGGGTACATTGATTTTGGCCAAAGAGCAAAAACTTACATCATCTGCTCTGTGCTGACACTGGATGCCATCTAGAGGACTTACCCAGAGTGATGGTTTATAGGGATAGATGATGAGAGAGTATCATGGGAATCTATGCAGTCAGCATGCCTTGATGATGATGATGATGATATATAAATTATGTGTATTTGCTCAACCGGATGTGACACCAGGTCAATTTTTTTAATTGGAGTATAGCATGTTTGAATACAGAGTTTTCCTTCTCTTACACTGGTTGCCATACTAAAGTTAGATAAGCCAGTTTACCCAACTTATTACCCATAACTGGAAGGAGAAGAGATAGATTCATGCCTTTCCCCTGGACATTTGCACCAAGTGAAATGCAAAGAGACTCAACCAGAATTCAAAATCAGGTTGCCAATTCCATTTCTTAAGGTAAAAACTATTACCCTAAACACGTGTGGATAGATAGATAGATAGGAAGATGAATAAATGGATAGATAGATAGATAGGAAGATGAAAAAATGAATAGATAGATAGATAGATAGATGAATAAATGGATAGATTGATAGATAGATCGGAAGATGAATAGATGAATATCTGAATAGAGAAATAGACAAATACATAAATAGATAGATAAATATATGAAGAGATGAAAAGATAAATAGGTTGATAGATGAATGGATTAATAGATAAATAGATGGATAAGATAAACTGTTAAATAGATGAATATATAAATAGGTGAATGGATAAATTGATGAATATGGAGAAATGGTAGATTTTGGTAATTCAGACAAAATGATAAAAGTCTGAAGAAGTTCTTCCTTGAATAAAGAACGAAATATTACTACTGAACCCGTTGTGTTTGATTTATTCTCTTTTCCACTTATTTTCATCATAGAAGAATATATAAAGAGATTAAAAGAGATTAAAAGGTTGATAAATGGATAATTATATGAATCAATGAATAGATTATTAGATAAATGGATGAAAAGAAGAGACAAATAGATGAATAGATAAATAAGTGAATAGATAATTGATTAATAGGTGAATCAGTGGATAGATGAATAAATTAATTAAAAAAAACTGGTTTATTAACCTTTTTTCTAATTACTTTGAGATTGTCACCCATTGGTTCGAAAATGAGGGAGTGAAGTTAACAAAGCCTTGAATGTTTCCATCCAAGACAGTTGAAAACCAAGAATCTTCATGGGGAAGAGAAGCAAAAGAAAAATAATTAAAAAAGGCATATAAGAATAGAAGACAAGAAATAACTCAACAACTGATATACAAAAAAACCCAAGTATATTTGAAAGACAAGCAAGCACTTATCCTATTACAAAGAATTTATTTCAAAGGAAATAAATTTAACCCATATGTTTCCACTGACATTGCACATATTTCGCTGTGAATAGTTGAACTAAAAACACAACATTTGATCTAACATGAAAAAATATGAAATAAATAGATTGAATTGGAAAGTCAAATGGACTTACTCGTTGTTGGAGCGAAACAAGGAAAGCTTGTACATCACAACAACCATTTTTCACAAAAATACCAATTTGGTGTCTGAATGCAAAGTTCCCTTTTTTTCTTTTTGTTTCAAATTTCTTGTGCATGGTTATTACAGGCTGGAAATAATTTTCTTCACTCTTCCAGTTAGCTGTATCCTTTTCTCCGTGATTTCTAGACAATTCTGAAGGATGGTGCTTTGAGGAATTTAACCCTTTTTGTTAAATTTCTTCCACAGTCCTTTCTTCTAGAAAAAAATGTCTTCCAAGACTTTCTCTGAGTTGGGAGAACTTAGCAACTTTTCTGCTTCCTTTGGAAAGAAACAACTTCTAGGCTTCCTTTCTACCACAGAAACAAATTAACACTCAATTAATTGTAAATTTTACACCATTCCTGGCAGACTGGTGGAATCTGTGAAAAAGGCAGAACATACTTTCAACTTTTCACTAACTGACTCTGGAGCCTGTGAAAAAGTAGACCTTGCTTTTAAGACCTCTCTGATAAACTGGCTAACAAACTAACAGAAACACTTGCCCAGTCACTTAAGTATTCACAAAAAGACAGTAACAACCCAACTTTAAAATAAGTCAATGACATACGAACTAGTTTTAACTGCCAATTTGCAAATTTCAAAACCTTTACTCAATGATGAGATGCCCATTAAGAAAAAAATGAACGATAATTAAAAATGTTACTTAAAATTATTGACCAATGCATTTTTGACAAAGTAATATCATAATACTCTATGATTATATATCATATTTAAATCATTCTGGTTAAAATATATACCCATTGAAAGAGCAAAAAGCAAATGTACCAACATTTTGAAAACTGATGCATTATATATATATATATATACCCAAACTATTTGCCACTGACAACATGCAACACATGATCAATCTTTAAGCAGAGTAAAGCTGGTCTGCATTCTGAGTTTTCCTTCTCCTAGACTGGTAATCTAACCAAGGATAAAGAACTTAGTCTTTCCTACTATTTACCCATGGCTGGGGGAAGAAATGGATTCATGCCTTTCCTAAGGACATTTGTATGAAGTAAATCACAGACAGCCTTGTCCAGGATTTGAACTCAGGTTTTCAACTTCATCTCCAATGACAATAACTGTTACACTAAGCACACCTTATCTAGATGTGTGTGTGTGTGTGTGTGTGTGTGTGTGTGTGCAAATTAGTTCTTATGAAAGTATCTTTCCAGTTATGTGTGTGCAACAAAACAAGACAAGGGCCATGAGGATATTCTTTTACTTACAAACATTTCAGTAACAAAACTTCAGTAATATGAACAAAGTTGTCTATTAATTCAAATTTTCAATTTTATTGCCTCTCTAACATTATAGTGTTATTTGGAATTATCTGTGGTTTCACAAATACATTTTTTATGTACATCCAAGTTCAGAGTACCTTCCTTAATAAAGTCACACTTATTAAAGTGATTTTTTGCTTAAACATCCAATATTTTTTAAGATCTGTGACGCAAAAATTTACTTTTATCCCAGAACGGGACTTTATTTTCGCACGTGTGAAGACAGGGCAGGTTGGCACTTGATCCCTTGTAGAATAAATCCTCGTTTTTTCCTCGGGCACATAAGAACTGGCATATTATGTGGGGGATTAATTTATGGCCAGACTGACCGCCGCTGGCAAGGGGTTCCAAATTTCACACTATACACACACCCACCAAGGCCGCTAGTCTCCCCCCCTAGAACAATGGAAGATATGGACCTCTAGGTTTAGACGTAATAATATTACATTGTAGTAGTCAGCAACTCCGGTTCCATATCATAAGGCGAATAGAAGCTGGAAAAGAAACATGACATAACAAATTCGTAGCAGACACTATAAATAACAACTTCGACCATGTGGGAACATTAAAATATATCAATCCTTTTTACTACACACAGATATACATCTTCAACGTATCAAATATATTATAAATGAATAGTGCGTGAACACACATGTCTTTCTTCTTTTCTTTTCTTTCGTTTTCAGTCTTTCTTCAAATTGAGAGAGAGAGAAGGTATATAAAATTGGGTATAAGGAGAAACAATCCCAAAGTCACTTATCTTATTTAGATGGATTCCTGTGGAGAATCTTTCTTCTTTTACGGGCTGACAGACTTTATCTTATTCTTAGTACTGGCTTGAAGAAATGGCTCCTTCGTGTCTGAGATATTTTTTTTGTCTTCTTCTACCCGGAGTTCTTGGCTTTAGTTCCGTCCACCACGAACCCTGTCCAACAACTAATTTTCTCTTTACCTTTTTTTCGCTGACGGGAAGAAGGTGCCATTTCCGTTTTAGGGTCCCAGCCAATCATTTGGCTTCTACCTTCTTCCTTCCCATGTCAGGCGATTTATTAGGGCTACTAGATGTCACCCAAGTCAGGTTACTGAGTACAGATAGATTGACCCAATTTACTATCATGCGTTAACAGTCATTCTCTGGCGGCTTGCCAATTCAAACACGAGGATAGTAGTAATCTTATTTCTATCATCTCAGTGGGACACCACGTGACAGATCTTGGTAAATTTATGTAATTGTAAGGTACTGTGTTATCATTTTTATTAATAGAAATTAGTATTTCATCATCATCATCATCATCATCATGTCGTGCTGGTAGCACGGATATCCCTGACCCTCTCTCGTCACTTTTCCCTATCGTTCATCGCCTCAAGCAGGTCTTCTGGACAACATCCCGTATCCTCAAATAGTTGCTGAATCTATGTTCGTGCTGGTCATCCTGCTTTTGCACGGCCATGTGTGGGGGTCCATAAGAGTACATCACTTATGAGTTCGTCCCTGCTTCTCTAGCAGTGTCCTGAATGTCTGGTTCGTCTAACTTGAATAGTTTTCGTGATAGGAGGCAGGTGGCCGTACAGTTGGTGTCTTGTGGGGTGTTGCCGCCAGGACTTGTTCAAGATTGCTCGCAGCATTCTTGTGTAATTGCCGTCTAGCTTCTTCTCCAGCCGTTTTGTTAGAGTCCATGTAGTGCATCCATATAGCAGTATCGATGCGACCGCTGCCTGGAAGAAACTGCGTTTCATTTTATCAGTTACGTCTGATTTCCATATAATCGATAGCCTATTGATAGCTGTCCATGCTTTCGTTAACCTTGTGTCGATGTCCTTTTCAGTTGATGCGACACTGTATCCTAGGTAAGTGAATTTGTCAACTAGTTTAAGAAGGGTTCCGTCTAGAGTGGAGATGTCACCTGTTTGATTATAGCACATATATTCCATTTTGTGTGCATTGACATAGAGGCCTATGCCTGCGACTGCTCATTCCAAACTATTCAGTAGTGTTTCGGCTTGGTTGGATGTATTTGCTAGTATCGCTATGTCATCGGCATAGTCAGCGTCGGTAATTGTTTTTGCAGGGTACCTTCTGCTTCTTATCTTTGTCAGCTCAAAGCCGTTCTCTCTGATTTTATCAATTGATGTTCTAAGTACGTTATCTAGACAAATAATAAAGAGGTATGAAGCTAGCGTGTCGCCTTGTAGTACTCCTGCTACAATGTCGAAGTATTCTGTGTCTCCATCTGGTGAACGTACTTTTACTTTGGTGTTTCTATAGAGAATCGTTATTGCTGCTACGGTTTCTTTAGGTATGCTGTATGCTAGTAGGATTTGTTCCATCTTTCCTCTGTGAATGGAATCGAAGGCCTTGGTAAAGTCGACAAATATTAATGTCGCTTGTAGGTTTTTTGCCCATACACCTTCAAGGATTCTACGGATGGTTAATATTTGTGAGGTCGTGGATCTATTTCTTCGGAAGCCATTTTGGTTTTTCTTAAGTATGTTGTCGATTTTGGGTTCTATGTGGTTTCGTAGTCGGGCATTGTAGATTTTGGCTGCTATGGATGTAAGTGTTATACCTCGGTAGTTTTTGGCTAATCCGAGGTCCCCCTTTTTAGGGAAGGGGAGGATGCATCTCTTCATCCATCTATCTATCGAATTTTGATTATATACTGCGTTGCAGTGTCGGGGCAGTATGTCGTCGAGTTGTCTGGTCTTCCATACTTCTGGGGGAATCTCGTCCAGCCCTGCAGCTTTCCTATTTTTAATTTTTTTAAGAGCCGAGTTCTTTCTAAGAATCGAGTTCTTCTTGTGTGAACGGTTCTAGTTTAATGTCCAATTGCTTACTAATTATTCTGGTGATTGGTTCATGTGTTACTTTCGGTGGGTTTCCTTGTAGGTTTTCGAAGTGCTGTTTCCACAGTTTTATTCTTTCTTGTTAACTCTACATAATAGATGATAGAAATATAAATTTTTCAGGTCAAGCAGTAAACTTCACAGAAACTAAAGAAGTGGTAAGGCACATGAACATGTTAGAAACAAATGAATCAAAAAAAGTTCATTAGAAAGAGAAGACACCAATGAAGAAATGTATTAATAGTTATAAGAATTTCTTTATATCAACAAAAAAGTTAGAATAACTTTTATGTGAACAAATATGTTTTTTGTTTGGATTTTCCTTAAGCAAAATCTATAGCAGCAAACAAGACAGTCAAGAATGAAGTAAAAACAATAAAATAAAATATCTTTCTGATATTTGGGCTTTGAAACAAATTCTAGAAATTTATCCTATTAATAAGTAGTAAAGCTTATATATACTCTTGCATATAAAATATATGGAGAAATATTTAATTTGGACATTTTCCTTGTACATTTTTATCTAAGAACATGACTGCATATTGCTTTGTTTCAAATTGCTTTAAATTCCAGTCATTTTAACAATAGAAGAAACTTTTTTTAAAGAGATTTGCAATTTTTTGGTCAATATTTCAATTCGTTTTCATTCATTATCAGTTTGTAGATTTTGTGATTGCTTAAAAAGCTTAGCTTTGTCTGGTATAAGTAGGGCCAGAACTAGGCCTTCAGAGACCCTTGAGATTATAGAATTTAGGGCCCATTCATTGTTTGCTCACCCACCTGCCCCTGTGTCGATAAAAAAAGATATCTTTTTAGATGATGCTTTTTGGTATAAAATGAAGTCTAAACTTAAGCAAAAATTGAGCAAAGTTGACAAAATTTTGTAAAACTAAAAAAGCTTCATCAAAAAATATAAAAAAGATGCATCAAATTTTAAATGTGTCCCCTTCAAAGGGCCCCACCGAATCCTTCAAAGGGCCCCATCAAATTTAAAAGATTCACTCCTACAAGCGGGATGCAAATACTCTAAATTATTTTCACTTAGTTCAAATGAGCCCCATTGAATCTGAAAATAAATACATCTCTGCTCTTATATCTTTTTTGTTCAGTTTTATTTTTCATCCAAGACTAGAAGACTCTTGAGGGCTCATGAGGGCTCATGGGCTGCAGTCCATACTAGCCCATATGTAAATCTGGTACTGAGTACAATGCTACAAGTTTGAGCATCCCTGTTAAGATCATACTCACTATACAGGTGTAACAGTCTACTAAGCTAACCTGTTAACTATTACTTCACAGTGTAGAGAAATTCAACTTCTTTTCACCCATATATTGGCCATTAATCAACAATGATATGAATGAGTGAATAGAAGTGACTCAGGTATCTAAAAACCAATAATATACCTATTGACCTTAAATTTAAAGAGGTCAAGATCATGTTTTATTAGAAAAGGTTTATGTTGGATTGTTTTTCACATTTCACCTGTTCTTGTGAAAAAGTTGTGTGATACTTTAATCAAATATTAGAATTATCAAGAAAACACAGAGATTTGCAAAATTTCTCAAACCAAATTTTGACAGGAAACTCCTAGACTAATGATACTCAAACAAAAAACTCTTCTGAACTACTTCAGTGAAAGTAACAAAAAAAAAGTCACGGATGAGCAAACATTTATACTTCCAATAAGAGTGGTTAAAGAGACATATTCATTTTTCAAATTTTTTGATTTATTGATTATATTTATTTACTTGTTTTTTTATTTTTTTTGAAAGAAAGGTAAAATATATCTATTTATTAACATATTTCTCACTGTTCCTATAACCATGATTAGTCATAGGGACACTACTCATGAAGCATGGCTTGGACAAGAATAGCCCGCTGAACCCCATCCCTCTCCAGGTCTACATCTGGTTTGACTTCAGTTTTCCATTCCATAGACCATTTTCCAAACCAAGGTTAAAGAGCTCAGTCTGCCCAACCATTTACCCATAACTGGAGGGAAAATATTGGATTCATGCTTTTCTCGAAGGTATCAGTACTATGTGAAATACAAGCAGCTTAGTTCAGGACTTGAACTCGGACAGCCAAGTTTGCTTCCTATGATGATAACCATTACCTAACCCCTCCACCTTGAGAAAGGTCAATTTTTTAAGTAGAATCCTGCTGGTTTTGAATTCAGTTTTCTTTCTCTTAGACTGGTTGCTTAACCAAATCTAGAGAACCCAGTCTACCCTAATATTTACTGGAGGGGCAGAAAGAAGAAAAGAATTCATACCTTTCCCAAGAGGATTAGCATAAATTGAAATGTAAACCGCTTCATCCAGGATTTGAACTCAGATCACTGATTCCATTTCCTACAATGAAAACCATTATGTTAAGACGGCCTTTATTAATGTTTAGATCAATACTTCTGCTTAAGATTAGAGTGTAATATCTAAACAATGTGCTTAAGACTAAAGTAAAATTCCCTGGCACTTCTGTCTTGAATCAAAGAATCTTTTCTGTTTCTTCTCTTCAAGATAACAAAATTATAATAACAAAATTATGAAATTAAAAAAATATACATAAGATTTTTAAAATAGTAAATTTATGAAATATGATTATTTAAATATATACTTGTACTGTTTCAAATTGACAACATTTGGATTAGATATTAATTATGATATGATATTGCAAAAGTTTTGATTTATCCTTGTTTTGGCAATCTAGTTTCACTACAGATCATCTTGGTCTCACTAAAGCGTAATCAAAAATTCTATAGTTATAACTGGGATGTATTAGCATAACAATAGAATTTTGAATTTCTCAGGGTGACTTGTAGTGAGACCAGGATGGGTGACCAATAAATAGAAGATATGATCTGAAAAATTCAAGACTAAATATTTAAATGTTATTTTTTTAAGATTCAAAATTTAAATGATTACATATGCCCAGCTGAGCAACTTATATGATAAAGGGATAATGTCTAGACTGCTGTCTATACAAGTCAGTAACATTTTTCATTACTTTTGGCAAAAAACATCGGGATTTTGAAAGTGCTACTCTCCCCATATCTACCAAATTAGTTTATGTAACTTTTTCTTATTTTCTAAACTGAAACTTCATCTAAAACTCACATAGGGTATTAAAATACCTATGACAGCTTCATTTGATTTCAAAAGAAGTATATATATATATATATATATATATATATATATATATATTGATTCTATAGATATACTTAAACGGAATTATCCAAATTGAGTGCTCAATGTACAGTTTATAATATATGCAAGTAAAATAAAGTTGGCAACCATAGTCAAGGGGGACCTGAAGGCTTCCTTTTCAATAGCTACTACACCAAGGTGTAGGGAAGGGCACTACTCCTTTCCCTGGATTGCTCCACTTTACCCTTGATCCATACTTTATAATGCTGAGTGTTAAGCAAGGAGGCATTAAGTACTATTTTTAGAGACTTTGGTATGACTCAACCTGGGATTGAACCCAGCTCTCCCAGGTCTTTGGCAAACAGTCTAAATGCAGACATGTATAAGTAAGCTTATGTGGAGTTAAATGTCATTGAGAAACAAAAAATCAATAAATATATATATATATTGGCTGTCAGAGCTGATATGATTTGTAACAACCCGAAATCAGCAATAAAGACAGCATATCACTGAAGATCATCCTTGAAGCATTGGAAAATATATTCTTTGACTATATACGTATATATATATATATGTACGGGGGGGGGGTTCAGGCTCAGCCTAAAGAGCTTTTCTTTCAAGTTTGTCAATTTCAAAAGAATAAAAATTCTTGTGAATTAAATTACCATGACCAGAAAATCTGGTGAACACTTACGCATGACATACAGAAACACTTGACAGCTGTTTCGACCTTATTAGGTCTCATCAGCAGTGTATACCGTGATCTACACTACTGGAGATTGAACCAGCAACCACAGATTGCAGAGCTGAAACTCTACAACTTAGCCATCAATCTATATCGCATGTAAGTGATGCCAAATTAACTAGTCACATTCAGGTTAATTGGCCACACAATTATCATGACTAATTAGTATTCTACCTTAGTTTGTTACTCGATTTCATAGATAATCTATGGTTCAGAGATGTAGGAACTTATTTAAACACAATCAAATGGTGACTGAACGAAGTATTTTTAATTAGTATGGTTGACACTTGTAGGGATTGAATAAGAGATAAAAAAGACAATAACATGAAAAAATAAAATAAATGAAATCCAAAAGTAACAGTTTCCTTGTAGGTCTCTGACAGGATGCAAAATCGGTGCATGCCTAAAAAGAGGGGATTCCTGGTGCCAAAGAAAAACTCGAGCTCAGAAGCTTTTACCACCTTGACTGAGACATTCACACCTTTTTCTCTCTAGGAACACATGTGCTTGCTAGGGTCAGCGCATTATGTCTCCTGTTAGTTGGTAGTTGCAGCCTCGGCTATACATACCCACTGAACATAGACACACATGGTGGAACCCTCAAACTTACAATTTGCCAATAATGATGGTCTTCAAACAACTTGAATGGGGAAATACGGCTATTTCTACTGGTTCAGGAAAACATTTCCACCACAAAATAGTCGTAAACCCTAAAAATAAAGATTGAGTTCAAAGGTATCCTTTTCTTTATTCTTTCTGTCCTAAATTTCTTTATGGCTTCAACAAACAAAAAAGAAGATAACTATAAAATGAGGAAAAGAAGAAAAAGGATACAAACCTCAGAATTTTTCAAAAAAAATTCACTACTACTACGCAAAGCCTTTATTGAGCTCCATCATCATCATCATCATGTCGTGCCGCCAGCACGGATATCCCTGACTCTCTCTCGCCACTTCTCCCTATCATTCATCGCCTCCGGCAGGTCTTCAGGGTTACATCCTGTGTCCTCATATAGTTGCTGTATGTAAGTTCGTGCTGGTCGTCCTGCTTTTGCACATCCATATGTGGGGGTCCACAGGAGTACATCGCTTATGAGCTCGTCCTTGCTTCTTTTTCTAAGTTGGATGATACATCCAAATAATTCACTTGTTTCTTGTTGGTCTTTGTTTCAGTTTTTTCCTCTTTCAATAACTTTATAATCTTCTACCTTATTATATCCGTAGATATTTTTTTTTACCCTTTAAAGACCAAAAATCTGTCATCACTGTATTATTGGCCATTGTGTTCCTTATTATCAGCTCCATCGAATTTTCTGAGTGAAATATCAAAGTTTCTTGTGTTGTTTTTCACCTAAATATCTTTCTTACACAATATGAATTTTCTGCAGTTTCGAATAATCTATACACCATCATCTTTTATATATATTTTATATATTTTTGCTACATTCATAGCTTTGTCTAATATTTCGTTCGTTATCAAAGGGTAGAAATATTCTATGTCAAACGGTATAAATGAGCAATTATTTTTATTTGTTATCTTGTTGAAATAATCCATACTGGATTTCGTATATTTCTATTCGTTCACCTGTGGAATACCTCTTAGTTTTGTTTATAACATCATCATCACCAAGGCATGCTGATAATACAGATTCTTTTGATTCTCTCTCTCACCACCGTTTTTATTGTTAAGTCCTCAGCACCTTGGAGGTGCCTGTGGTGTAATGGTTATCGTCGTAGGAAATGAACACGGCGACACGAGTTCAAATCCTGGACGAGACTGATTGCATTTCACATAGCACTAATACCCTTGGAAAGGCATGAATCCAATTATTCTCTTTCCAGCTATGGGTAAATAGTAGGACAGACTGGGTTCTTCAGCCTTGGTGCGGCAACTAGTCTAGGAGAAGGAAAACTCTGAATTCAAACCTGTTAAACTCCGCTTAAAAATTGACCTTGTGTCATATCCTTCCCTAGCGGAGGGGTTGGTAAATATGGTTAAGTCCTCAGGACGGCATCCTGTGTCCACACTGAGCTGATGTATGTAAGTTCTTGCTGGTTTGCCAACCTTGATGTGTCCATAGAACTTTGAAAATGAGTTCTTCCTCATTTCCCCAGCAATGCCTTGCACGCCTTGCTCAGCTATGAGATGGGGAGTATATGGCCGCACAACTGCAGTTTTGTTGGGTACTGCTTCCAGGATTTATTCAAAACAGTACGCAGCATTTTTTGTTAAATTTACCAATATTGCTTTTATAGGATTTAGGAGTTTGCATTCAGGTTTTCTTATGAAGTCTTCCTAATGCTGTTTAAGAATTATAATGGTTGGTTTTTATTACTTTTTTACTTTTTTATCATTTTTATTGATTTATATTATTTATTTATTCATTTATTTATGCATTCATTTTTTCTTCTTTTGTTCTATTTGATTGATTCTATTGTCCACTTTCAATTTGGCAACAATCTATTTGGATTCAATATTAATGCCTTTTTCACCGCTGGAGTGGTTTTTTTTATAGAATTACGTTCCTTCTTTTACATTCAGTCATAATTACTCAACTCCCCTTGGTAATATTTCCTCGATTCGTCTGCTAGAACGAATATCATCGAATAATTCTTAACACTTAGTTGATATTCTTGAAGTCTCTTTAGCAACTCATTGTTAATATTTCTAAACTTAATTTCATTAAGTTAACCATACGCTTCAAAAATCCACTAAGCGCTTCTATCACTTGGTGAACATCTTTTGGTCAGAACTCTCAAATATTATCGGTCACTTGTAGCTCTGTTTTGTATAATAATCTTTTTTATGAAATATATTGCATGGTTATCAGTTATTGGTAATGGTTGGTGATAGGGAGAATATTTAGTCGCTTCCCTACTCACCAATGTCCAATACAAGCATTTGTGTATCCAATAGTACACTAACACTAAGCATGATAAGCTCATATACAAATACAGGACATTTAATACATACATATAAAAACATAAAAAGCATTACAAGAAAACACAAATGAACTGTACACATTGTTTCCTGACAAGCAGTATATAAAAGGGGTACCAAAAATGGGGGAAAATCTTACTTTTCTTTTTTGGTGGTTTTCATTTCAATAGCTAGACGAACAACAACGTCATTCGCCGAGTGATGGAACCAAGTCTTGTCAATGGACAGATAAAAAGAGAGGTCTTATACGTAAGAAGAACGCAGAGAAAAATGTGAAGGAGAAAGAATTCAGAATTCTCACGAGATCAATGGACACGTGATGTCTAAAGAAACGCTCCCGAATCAAAAGGAAACCAATTATCTATCGTCTCTCGACTATGTATCTCATTCTTTTTAATTCTATACTCATGTCTGAGAAAAATTGCTATATTTTTTCGTTGAATACATAAACATGTCCTCTTGCATTGTGATAAATCTTAAAATTGTTCTATTAACCGATTAAAAAGACTTCGGTTTAAAAAAGAAGACGTAATATATAATTAAAATTGATAAACTAATCACTAGATAGAATATAAAAACGTTAAATAAGATCTAAAACGGTTGTAAAACCAGCAAAATTTATTACAAGGATCAACAAACGAAATTTTAAAATACAATAAAAATGCAGAGCAAATGTTACAATAAGATGTTTTAAAATATAGAAAAATAACAAACAACTTCCGTCACCAATAGGAAGCGGAAGCAGCTAGTTTTGAAGGGAGAGTGACAGAATGTGAAGTCTGTGATGCGTTGAATCAGGTCGGCCTTAACGAGTTGCCAGGATAAGATGATTTATTGTATGCATTGTACTTAAGGCTGTCGCACATGATTTTGTCTATCCTGACGGATGGTTTCAACCACTGGTTTACCCAGGGAGCCATTCAAAAGGAGTGTGATCACATTACTGAAGAAGGCAAATTATGTATGGAAGGAACTAGACGATTACAGGCTCATAAATCTGCTAAACACAGAGCTAAATATTTTGTCCTGGGTCTTTGCAAACTGCTTGCAACTTGATGCCGGCGATCTGATCAGATCAGAACTGAGCAAAATTGCGCAATGAATGGAAGATCGATCTAAAACAATTTGCTCTTGGTGCGCCAGCTCATAGTGAGACAATACACAAACCAAGCTGATTAATTAGGATCAGTTCAAGACATTCGATTAGGTGGACCATCGGTATTTGGCGGTGGTTCTGGAGATTACCGGATTCAAACCGGAGTTCTACAAATGAATCAGCATGCTGTACCAATCCTCGACGGTAGAGGTACAGGTGAACAGGAAGCGTTAAGGGGTCCTTCGCAGACGAACGGTCTATCCTGCAGGGGTGTCGCCTGTTTCCTCTTCTCTATGTCATCGCTTTGGAGTCTCTGTTCCAAAGGCTTAGAAATGCCGAGGCAAATCCGGTCTTGCGTGATAATGTGCCCCCACTCTACGTTATTCTAGAATTAAGGGGTTCGCATTCACCGATGACGTCACCGTATTTGTGTTCTTCTTCTCGGGCAGAATTGCAGTACAACAGGAGCTTGCAAAATACATGAAGGTAACAAATACCAAGATAAACTCTGAAAAGAGCGAAGGGTTTGCGGTTGGGTACCTGGAGAGGTGACGTTCTTCGGCCGAGGCCCTTCCGCTGGAGTCACGGGTAAATCCGTATCCTTGGGTGGGCTTTGGTCCTAAGTTCCCACTTGGAAGAAATTGGTTGGAAGTACAGGCAAAGGTAGAAGCGCAGGTGTGTACCTGGTTTCGAAGGCATTTGTCTTTAAAAGGCAGAGCGGAGGTGTGCGCCGCATACTTTTACCCTCTGATTCTTCACCGATTTTCAGGACTCTTCTTGCTTCCGAAGCAACTGTCAGCCTTGAATCGTACCCTCAAATCACTCCTGCGGAAAGGTAGCAAGTCAATGGTTCGTAGACAGGTTTGTTACCAATGGCCATGTAATGGGGGCTTAGGGATGCCGGACTTCGTAAGCCATTGGCTTGCCGAAAGGCTGACATTCCTGAGTCGCTCTTTGACGCGAGATGCTGCGTAGGGATAGTAGATAAGGGCCAACTTCTCTAAACTGAAGCTGAAGAAGGAATTTAGCGCCGGGGTTGAATTATTTTAATAACTTTGAATTCTCACTCACCTAGCAGCTCGCTCGGAACGTGTTACCCCTCGTTGATGTGGCATTCAAAGCAAGCTGACAGACATGCTCAATTGTGCAAATCGTGGCAGTGAAGTAGAAGAAACAACTGAACACGCTTTCTATCACTGAGAGCACGTCCGTGCGTTTTGTGAGTACGTCGGTGAGGTGACAGTTCGCATCAATCACAGTGTTGCTCAACGTTGATTAGTTGTGAAATGAAGAATAGTGCAAATGGTAATTTGGACAACAAGATAGAAAGTATTGTATTACGGTTTAACTTTTTCTTATCACGATCCGATCTGTTATTTTAAGCATCAGCTTAGAGTAAAATTTAGATGATATAGAAAAAGTTTAGATCGCATAACATTCAGCGGAAGGTGGATGAAAGCAGCAAGATTAGTCGTGAGAAAAGGAGCAAAATTGGAGTCATCTTTCTCTTCTTTTCCTATTCATGGCAACGGGACCCTTTCCCGAGTAAGTTAGTTCTTATTTTTACATCTTAGCTATATGTTTGTGCCATGACTCTATCATATATATTAGGCTACCAGGATTCCCATGATCACTATATTTTAAACCCTTTCTTCATAATTCCAAAACTACTCTTACTTATTTTTATCCTGGTATTTACAATTTTCAGTCATTCCTATCCTCCCAACCTCAATTATTTTTTTGCATAGTCCCACTCTCCCGCAGAGATCATTCGACTTTTTGGCCCTATAATTGGAAAATAGTCGGTGATGTTATGACTACGTTGGTTGGTACGTGAGAGCAATAGAATTTTCTTTAAAATATGTTTTGCTCCCTTTTCTTTTGGGTTTTTTTAAAATTTTGCTCATCCCTGATTTCATGTGCTATTGTATATGAATATCTAATGAACTTTCGTACATAGCTTTTTCATATTTCCGGCGTATATATTTTAAGTTGCTAATATATTGAGTGATTGCATTATTATGGTAAATGTCTTATGACAGATTAGAATAATTGTATTTATTGTCAAATGTGAATGAGTCAATGAATGTGGCTAGCTGGGATGTTTTGTGGAAGAGTAAATCAACATTTTTTTAACCTTGTGCTCAATCATGTATGTCTTTGGATGAAGCGTTGGTTAGTCCTTCACCAGTAGCAGCCCTCTCAGTTAACAGTATGCCGAAATATAAAAGGCTACAAAATGAAACTACGAACTAAAAACACTGAACTTCGACAAACTACCAAAAGCAACTAACCATTGTTGAAGCTTTAAGATACCAAATGAGGACAAACATATACCAAGAAACGATTAACGTATTTTTAGACACCTCAACTGGGGATTCAACCATTTCAATTGTATTCAGGGAAAATTCCTTCACCCATTGAATGGTTGTTGAACCCAGGAAATAAAGGAAAATATAAAAGAAACGTCTTCGTCTCCTATCTGTTGCTGTCTTCTTTCGTATAATTCTTTTGGGCCTTTCTTGTTCAAGGAGTTACACCAACTAGCCAACGTGGGATAAAATAAAATAACCTCATAATGGAGTCAGATATCAAACGGCAACACAGCTTTGCCTTTGACCTCCACCCTGACCCCACAATATATTTAGGTGATATCATTACGTTGTACATGAATATGGAATATATTCAATGGTTAATTACATCCCTTTCTATCTAAATAATAATTCTAATGGCTGCTTTTATGTCCAAGGTAGCTTATAAAACGGCGTTGCAAAGTCTCTCTCTCTCTCTCTCTCTCTCTCTCTCTCTCTCTCTCTCTCTCTCTCTCTCTCTCTCTCTCTCTCTTCCGGTCTCAACAAGATGCATGCCCGAGTTTACCTCATCAAAACTCGTGTTGTACCACACACAGTTCCACGCTTTGACGTAAGTCTTCACAAAACAGTTTTCATTCTATTAAGAACTCTCTACTTATAATAAAAGACTCTTCAACTTCTTGATAGAATATATCTTCGATAATTTATTCTTTTAGTATCTCATGTGCTCTTCCTTCTCCTGCAAACCAACAAGAAAGAATAAAACTGTGGAAACAGCATTTCGAAAATCTACTAGGAAACCCACCGAAAGTTACGCATGAATCACTCACCAGAATTATTAGTAAGCAATTGGACATTAAACTAGAACCGTTCACTCAAGAAGAACTCGATTCTTAGAAAGAACTCGGTTCTTAGAAAAATTAAAAATAGGAAAGCTGTCGGGCTTGACGAGATTCCCCCAGAAGTATGGAAGACCAGACAATTCAACGACATACTGCTCCGACACTGCAACGCAGTCTATAATCAAAATCCGATAGACAGATGGATGAAGAGATGCATCCTCCCCTTCCCTAAAAAGGGTGACCTCGGATTAGTCAAGAACTACCGAGGTATAACACTTACATCCATTGCAGCCAAAATTTACAATGCCCTACTATGAAACCGCATAGAACCCAAAATCGACAACATCCTTAGGAAAAACCAAAATGACTTCCGAAGAGATAGATACACGACCTCACAAATATTGACCATCCGTAGAATCCTTGAAGGCGTACAGGCAAAAAACCTACAGGCGACATTAATATTTGTCGACTTTACCAAGGCCTTCGATTCCATTCACAGAGGAAAGATGGAACAAATCCTACTAGCATACGGCCTACCAAAAGAAACCGTAGCAGCAATAACGATTCTCTATAGAAACACCAAAGTGAAAGTACGTTCACCAGATGAAGACACAGAATACTTCGACATTGTAGCAGGAGTACTACAAGGGGACACGCTAGCCCCATACCTCTTTATCATCTGTCTAGACTACGTGCTTAGAACATGAATTGATAAAATCAGAGAAAACGGCTTCGAGCTGACTAAGAAAAGAAGCAGAAGGTACCCCGCAAAAAACAATTACCGACGCCGACTACGCCGATGACATAGCGATACTGGCAAATACACCCAACCAAGCCGGAACACTACTGAATAGTTTGGAACGAGCTGCCGCCGGCATTGGTCTCCATGTCAATGCACACAAAACTGAATATATGTGCTTTAATCCAACTAGAGGGAACCTCTCTGAAACTGGTAGACAAATTCATCTACCTTGGAAGCAGTGTCTCATCAACCGAAAAAGACATCGACATGCAGCTAATGAAGGCATGGACAGCTATCGATAAGCTATCGATGGCAATTATATAAGAATGTTGTGAGCAATATTGAACAAGTCCTGGCGGCAACACCTTACAAGGCACCAACTATACGGCCACCTGCCTCCTATCACGAAAACTATTCAAGTTAGACGAACCAGACATGCAGGACACTGCTGGAGAAGCAGGCAATAAATACGTTGTTAATTTGTCAAGAATTGTTTTACATTGTTTGGCATGAGGATATAAAACCATAATACATTTGTTGCTTGTATGATGTGAGTAGTTGTCAATTTGATCTCAGGAATTAAATGGATTAAAGAATGTCGACAAACAAGAAATTACAGGGACACAGAAATACTGAAAACAAATGGTAAGAATGACTTTTATTTTTAAGTTTGTTATGGTGGAGAGAGTCCTTAGCAATTATTTTGGCGTTGGAAACAAACTTTCCGTCACAGTTCTTTGAGGGCCGGTCCATTGACCTAGTAGGTAGAGTGTTCGCCAATATTCCGGTAGAGCAGGGCTCAATCCGTGGTCGAGTCATAAAAAAATGGTACTTGATGCTGCCATTCTTAACACTCAGCATTATAAGGTACGGATAAAAGTAGAGCCAGTCGGGGAACGGAATAGCGCCCCCCCTATACCTCGTTAGAGTAACTAATGAAATGGGAGCCTTTGGTTCGCCCTCGACTACGGTCACTAACTTTACTTTACTTGCTGGTGCTTGTAGGTGAAGAAATATTTTTGTCTTTCTTTTTTCTTTCTTTCTTTTTTCTTTCTTTCTTTTTGTCGAGCTGCTTTCTTATGCTTCTGAATGCCTTAGGGTCAAGTCGTCGGATAAATTCTTTTTACTAAATGTGCTTTTCTCTTCTCTCTCTTCTGATTCTGTAGGATTAGAAAAATAAAAATAAAATAGATAAAATATATTCAAGAAGCTCGGAAATTCCCAGAAACCCCTGACAGGAAGTCGGGGTGACGCATGCCCGGAAAAGGAACCTCCCCTGCGAAAAGGAGAAATTCCATATCACTTCAGCCTCCATCGTAGCCCCGAAAGGATGCTCTTTCACATGGCCGCTAGCAGCGAACACATGGCTGATAAGGTTTAGTAGCAGGATACCATATCTGCGGCGAGCGAGCCGATACTGACGATACTGACGAAACCCACAATATACAAACTCGACTTTGGACTTATCAACCACCGGAGAAAACTACTATATTTTAACACCTTTTCTGGGAGACGCGACCATTTCATTTGGATTCAGGAAGATTGTTGAACCCAGAAATAACGTTGAAATTTAAAAGGTATCTTGGTCTCTTCTCTTTCTTCCTTCAGGAATTCTTTTGCAGCCTTCTACAGACAATTCAATTAATATGCTTGATTTTAGGTTTTAAATTACAACCAACATACGAAAAGTTAACAAAATTATCCGAATGCTAGTAGCTATATAAAGTACAATTCTACCAAAATTACCTAGTCGACTTTATCTCTGCTTAGCCCTAGAAATCCAGTAGTAACTGTCAGGATTGGTGAAGGGGAGAGAAACGCATAAAAATAAAGGAGGCAAAAAAAGGAATAGTAACGCTAACACTTTTGCTACCCGAGAGAGAAGAGTGTCTATATTTCTTAAAAACAAAAACAAAAGCAAACAGTTCCCACAAAGTAATTTATTTCAAGAGAAATAAACTTTACAAAATCCGGCTTTGCATATTTTTCCCTATGGTTGTTGAAAACATTGAATTTAAGAGAAAAAAAATAACCTATATTCAAGTAATGACAATATTATAATTAAAAAAAGAAGGGTATAAAGAAATACAACGCCTGACTTGCTCGAAGCCATACCGTCAATCACCTATTGTCGGTTTAACTTTTGTTAATGATAAAATACCATTCTTTGGTATTTTATGTCAAAGTTCATTTAGAAGCCAATTTTGAAGGTTAGTTTTTTTTTCTCAGCGTCTTCTTCTCGTGTATCATCAACCTGGACAACCGTAGCCTTCTAGTTTCCTGTGTAGAGTTTGTTGAAAATGAAGTTTACTATTTCTTTAAGTGAACTTCGAGCAGACCACCACTTTCTCCTCCTAGAGATGAATATCTTTCTGTTTCAACTTGAATTTTCTTCTGATGAGTCAACGGAGGCTTTTGCCACATCTTCTGACTTGGCCAACAGTTTTCTTTGTTGGCAAAATGTCCAATAATACCACCTCCAGACCTTAGACTCAACTTTCTTTTGAAGGGAACAGCATACCAAAACCACAATTAGCATGCAGTAGGCTTATTGTTTCAACAAGCAACAACAAAAACCTCTAAGGAAAATAGGCTTAGCCCAAGCGACTAATAGGCCTTTTTGCTCAAGCCAAGCTTAAGAAAAAACTGCTTAAAGTCGAAGGCGAATAAACCAGAGCTCACAAAGCAAAAAGAGCAGCGAGCCAGGTAGATCCTTCTATTCAAGTCTGGAAAAAAGGAAGAGGGGGATCCCTCGGCGGGTTTCACTTAAATAACAGTTGGGGCGTGAGATAACAGCACAACTTCAAAACAGCCAATCATATTCGAGCAGACGTTAACTGCCGAATTTACAAATTCCAACATATTTTAAAATCTGTTTTTGGTTAAAACTATATTTAGAACCAAAGCACATTTCCTCTGCAACAAGTGTCCGAATTGTTTTCCTCCTACTCAAATACCAGTAGCACTGGGAGGGTGTCTACTAGTCACTCTTAATGCCAACTGTTGCTTCTACACAGTAAATATCTATCTTCAGCGCAGTGAGTCGTCCTAGGTGCCATCTTAATTGGGTTATGGTTCTCAAACACATGACAAACACAAGAACAGTGAGAGGTGGATATCTAAATGACTTCCCACTAAGTCGGAATTTGACATTAGGTCACCGAGACTCATGAGTGTCCTATCCGAAAATGCTTGGTCCCATCGTGATTCCCCTTTGGGGTGCCTCAGGCGCCAAGTAATAAACAGCCTACAAAATATGTATAGCCGGGGAGAATTTCCCCTAGAACCAAGCCATTATTATCCATTCACCTACCCGGCAAGTTGCCAGGCAGGTGGATTATGAGAGACAAAGAGAAAATCGGCTTTTATTCCAATAGTGAGAGGAAGTGGGGTGAGAGGGCATCGTATGGGACTGTACCCTTACAGGAAGTAGATAGGTAGCACACATTAAATTATAATGTAACAGGAGCCATTCCAGCTACCGTTTCTTAAAAAGAAAAAAAAGAAAAAAGTCGCTCTTTTTCCCGCTTCATGAACGCCTTACATAACCTGTTGAAAAATTCAACAAATCGCCAACCGTATTTACAGCGAAGTTACATGCTTCAAGATTCTCAAATTTAGCTGCAACAAATAGCCATTGTAGGGTCCAATTGTTAAAATGCGTCTTTTTCAGTCGGCTTCAACAAATTAATAATATTACATCTTAAGATTAGAAACTCACCAACCGAAAAAGACATTGACACACGACTGACGAAGGCATGGACGGCTATCGATAGGCTCTCGATCATATGGAAATCAGACCTAACCGATAAAATGAAACGCAGTTTCTTCCAGACAGCGGTCGTGTCGATACTGCTATATGGATGCACTACATGGACGCTAACTAAACGGCTGGAGAAGAAGCTAGACGGAAATTACACAAGAATGTTGAGAGCAGTATTGAACAAGTCCTGGCGACAACACCCCACGAGACACGAACAATACGGACACTTGCCCCCCATCATGAAAACTATACAAGTAAGACGAACCAGACACGCGGGACACTGCTGGAGAAGCAAGGACGAGCTCATAAGTGATGTACCCCTATGGGCCCCCACATATGACCGTGCAAAAGCAGGACGACCAGCTCGAACTTACATACAGAAACTATGTGAGGACACAGGATGTAACCCTGAAGACCTGCCGGAGGCGATGAATGATAGGGAGAAGTGGCGAGAGAGGGTCAGAGATATCCGTGCTGGCGGCACGACATGATGATGATGAAGATTAGAAACAAAAGTGGTACATATACTTGTAGGAGGAGATATTGTCTTTTGATATTTAATTTCCATTTTGTAGTGGAATATTTAATTTGTTTTTATATGTGGTTGTGTGTTCTCACAAGTCGGAAGGTCACCATTTATAGCGATGGGAATATTATTATTATTATTATTATTATTGGGTTTTTGGTTTAAGGTTTAAGTTGGTTTTGTTGGTATTACTTTGGTTGCGTTGGTATTAAGTTGGTTGCGTTGGTATTTCGTTGGTAGCGTTGGTAATTCGTTGGTAGCGTTGGTATTTCGTTGGTTGTTATTCCTCGCTAAATGTTGATGGAAAATAAAGATAGTGGAGAAGAACGAAGACGTCGTTAGGTTTTAAATGAAGGTTTTAATGGCAGCATGAAGTAAAGGGTTTACGCTGGTATGCTGCGAGTCTCGTAGTAAGGAAAGAAGGTAGGAAGTTGTTAGAGTGTATCATCTAATTTGTTTTTAACTAGGATCCCTTGTTCTAGAAGAATAGACCCAAGGGGTCCATAAACTAGATGGCTCTCCTCATAGTGTATGATGCTGCTACTGCTATTCAGGAGCAGACGAATAGACGTCCGTTCCCATTGAGGATTTCTGAGGGAGAGAGAGAGAGAGTTTCGCGGGCTTTCTTCAATTTTTGGTGCTGCTAGGAAATATGGTTCGGGCTGAATAGGACAGGTCATCCTGATTGGGTGAAAATGTTCGGCGACTCTAACGGTCAAATTAAATTACGTGCCAAACAAAAATATAAGTTTCTTTCTGCTACATACTTATACCATATTTAATACATGTTACTACAAATCTATACAATGAGTCGTACTTACGTTTCTTCCTCAATTGAGGAGTTATCAGTTCTTAGTTCATAAGATACGAAGCCCTTTCTTAAAGGTTTATCTTCTGCCTCATGGCGTTCGAGCAAGAGTCCAGAAATATACTTCTTCACTGCTCGAGAGACTGGTAAAAAAGGTCGACTATGTCGTCTCTCCCAGGGGAGATAATTCCTGAGTTTTTTGGGTCTCCCAACGCAGGAGAGTTCCTATTTAGGAACCCTGCACCATCATTAGATTTATTTCTTTACTCTTAAGTGTTGAGTAAAAGGAAAAGGTGACAGAATAATTGGGAGGGGGTGGAAAACGTAAAATATAATCTGGGGGGTTGGAATAAATTGGGGGAGGTGAATAATTTTATGAAATTCAATAATCTACTAAAATTCAACTAAATAAAATATATAACAAATGAAATTCTAATTTTAGAAAATTTTAGAAAAGTTAGTTTTTTAAAATATACTCACGTTTACGTCCATACTATATTTAATTTTTCTTAAATGATTTATTCATTGTTATTCATTAAATATAAAAAATAAAATAAATTCAAAAGGTAGCTGTTCCCAGAAGCCCCTGACACGAAGTAGGAATTGCACATGGCTGAAAGACACTTACTGGCGCTACAAAGAAAGCCATTCTCACTTCAGCTTTACCTTTGATACTAGACGGACCTTCTTTCCCTCGGCTGCTAGTAGGTAGCGCACGTGTTCACCCAAGTCTCGTACTTAGCATATGACCGAGTCTCCTCTAGCAGCAGCCTATATTAAAAACACCGACTGGACTTATCACACATGACTAAAAACGCCGACTTTGAACTAAACCACCGAAAACGACTAGTACATTTATCGGGTTTCAAGGTAATTGTGTATTGTTGTTTGCTATCTGACTCCATTTTAGGTTACTCTATTCTTACCTTACATTATCTTGCTGGTTTAACTTCTTGGATATGAAAGCTGTAAAGGAATTATTTGAAAGAAGACAGGAAAGGAGATAGGAGGCCAAGATATCTTTTATATTTTACCTTTATTTCTGTGTTCAACAACCATTCAGTGGGTGAGGAAATTCTTCCTGGATACAAATGAAATGGTTGCGTCTCCCAGTCAAGGTGTTAAAATGTGTTAGTCGTTCTTGGGTGTATTGTTCAAATTTTGTGTTCAAGGCGTTAACAATGTGTTTGACGCTTTTGAGGAGATGTGTCCATTATTCGGTGTTTTCACTGGTTAAGTCCATTATATTGGGTCTTTGTTGTGTTTTTGATGACTCAATTATTTGGTGTTTTTAGTCGTGAGTCGTTAGTAAAAGAGACGGCTGCTTCTAATGGGAAGGTTAGCCGACGTGTCGTCTAAAGACGGGCGCATGGTGTGTTCCACTAATAGAAAAAAAGATTTAGGCATTGTCACTCCGCAGGGCACTGCTGAGAGAGAACCCACTTCTTTCATTTGCCGAGAGGGTTCCTTCTTTGAGCATGCGTCGTCCCTTTTTTCATATCAGGGGCTTTGGGGAGTTTATGCATTTTTTTATATTTGTTTTTAATTTAATTTTAATTTTCTTTTTCTATCCAACACATATTTCAATGCCTTTTTTAAGAGACGTGACTGTTCTCTAATGGTTCGGGAAGATATTTCCTCGCTACAGAATGGCCTTGTGGTAGCCAGAAATAAAGTTGATATTTAAAAAGTATCTTCGTCTCTTTCTTTCTTTCCTTCAGTAATTCTTTTGCAGCCTTCCACAGACAAAGATGACGCTAGTGAGTTCAATGGGGAAAAGAAGAAAGAAAACATGGAGTATATAGGAAATGATGCAATTTCATTGTCAAAAGAATGTTCTGGTAAAAACGGATCAAAATTGGCGCAAAGATCTCCAACTAACGCCCACGCAGATGTTTTATGGGTTTATCAAAAAGGATAGGAAAAATACGGATATAAATTTTATTTGAAGTAATAAAAAAGAACTGGAAAAATCTTCCTTTGAATATTTTTTTAAAAATCTCCGAGAATTTCACATTTCATAATAAAATTCCCCAATTTCTCGATTCCTCCTTCAGATTATTTCTCTTGGTCAGTGTATCAAACAGTCTGTTCATCTGTTGCAGATAAATTTTATGTGGTATTTGGGTCTGACAAACCTTAGATTAGGTTTGAATCACCTTCTGACTGCCAATGAATTAAGAAAAAGTTTATCCACGGGTTTAGACGAATTGCAGAGAAAAAAAATATTCAAACGATTTAACAAAAAAAAAAAAAAAACAGGTATAATTCCGAGAATCCTCAGAAAATTATAATTTCTGAAAAAAGTACTTGATAAAAAAAAGTTATTGCTTTCAAATCACTGATAAGAATAGTTATTGAAAAAATATTTAAAGTTAGTTAACAATTTTTCGGCTGTTCAAAGCTAAATCTTCTATTACCCCTAAAAAATACCAAAATTGCGACTCTAGAATGTACTTTCAAATAAAGTATACATTCTTCCTAACTACAAGAGAACTACAACTAGTAACAAATTAAGGTTTATCAAACCGTTAAACCATGAACTTATAAATAACCATCGCGTGTTCAAAATCAAACTGAGGGATGGAATATAGACGTATGTAATTTTTTGTTGACATCTATGAGGATGTCAAGATGACGATTTGTTTTTATCGACGCCACGTCACGGAGTGATTGTAATAATTAAATAGCTCTTTAAGCAAGCTTTTAGGATTGGTGCACGAAAAAAAAGGCAGCAACTTGAACAATGAAATCACCCTTTTGTTAAAAAAAAGAGCTACTTTACCTCCCGATATGTTTAGAAAAAAAGTAACTTTCACCTTAGCTCTGACAAAATTGAGCGCACTCCTTTCAGAAAAGCTCTGTAAAGTCGTGTGTGTGTGTGTGTGTGTGTGTGTGTGTGTGTGTGGGTGCGGCCAATTACACACACATATATATATATATATATATATATGTTAGGTGCTAACAACATTGCCACCAGGTATCTTTCATTCTGTAACAAATCACCACCCCTAATTCTAAAAAATACCAAAGAATCAGAGAATTATTCGATTTTAATGTTTTCAGTGTTCATTTATCAAAGAATCGATTTTATTACGCATGAGTTATTTTATTAAAAAAATAGCTGTTTTTTTTTTCAGAACACTTAACTCTACCCCTCTCCCTACATATATATATATATATATATATAGTGTATCACAAAAGTGAGTACACCCCTCATATTTCTGCAGATATTTAAGTATATCTCTTCAGGGGACAACAGTGACAAAATGACACTTTGACACAATGAAAAGTAGTCTGTGTGCAGCTTATATAACAGAGTTAATTTACTTTACCCGCAAAATAACTCAAAATATAACCATTAAAAGCTAAAACCCTGCCTAAAAAGTGAGTACACCCCTAAGAAACTACACCCCTAAATGTCCAAATTGGGTACTGCTTGTCATTTTCCCTCGAAAATGTCATGTGACTCATTAGTGTTACTAGGCCCATGTGTACATAGGGAGCAGGTGTGTTCAAATTTGTAGTGTACCTCTCACACTCTCACATACTGGTCACTGAAAGTTCCAACATGGCACCACATGGCAAAGAACTCTCTAAGGATCTTAAAAGACGTATTGTTGCGCTACATGAAGATGGCCAAGACTACAAGAAGATTGCCAACACCCTGAAACTGAGCTGAAGCACAGTGGCTAAGATCATCCAGCGTTTTAAAATAGCGGGGTCCACTCAGAACAGTCCAAAGAAGCTGAGCGCACATGCTGAGCGTCACATTCAAATGCTTTCTTTGAAAGATCGGCGTAGGAGTGCTGTCAGCATTGCTGCAGAGATTGAAGAGGTGGGGGGGGGTCAGCCTGTTAGTGCTCAGATCATACGCGGCACTCTGCGTCAAATTGGTGTGCATGGCTGTCACCCCAGGAGGAAGCCTCTTCAGAAGACGATACACAAGAAAGCCCGCAAACAGTTTGCTGAAGACATGTCAACAAAGCACATGGATTACTGGAACCATGTCCTATGGTCTGATGAGATGAAGATTAATTTGTTTGGTTCCGATGGCTTCAAGCATGTGTGGCGGCGACTAGGAGAGGAGTACAAAGATAAGTGTGTCATGCCTACTGTCAAGCATGGTAGTGGGAATGTCATGGTCTGGAGCTGCATGAGTGCTGCAGGTGTTGGAGAGTTATATTTCATTGAGGGAAACATGAACTCCAACATGTACTGTGAAATACTGCAGTAGAGCATGATCCCTTCCCTCCAGAAACTGGGTTGCAGGGCAGTGTTCCAGCATGACAATGACCCCAAACACACCTCCAAGACAACCACTGCTTTATTGAAGGTAAAGGTGATGGACTGGCTCATCATGCCTCCAGACTTAAACCCAATAGAACATCTTTGGAGGATCCTCAAGCGGAAGGTGGAGGTGCGCAAAGTCTCCGCGACGTCGTCATGGAGGAATAGAAGAGCACTCCAGTGGCTACCTGTGAAGCTCTGGTAAACTCCGTGCCCAGGAGAGTAAAAGCAGTTCTGGATAATGCAGAAATGTGAGGGGGTTACTCACTTTTGTGATACACTATATATATATATATATTGATATTGATAATGTAATTTGCTATATTTATAAGTAAAGAGTGATCAATATCATTGATAGAGTGTATATATTTAAGTTAGGCTAATCTTAGACATCAAATCAACGGTGCTTGGCAATTGTTAGTTTCTCGCCTATACGTTGGCCTATGGGGCACATAAAAGGTTTATCATGGTTGTGGGGAATTATTGGGGGATTCTGAGGTTTGTGTCTGACTCCTTTTTCTTCTTATTACACCATTCACTTTTTATTTTCTTATTGTTGGCCGAACTGTAAACGATTTAAGGGTGGAAAAGTCAAAGACAGGAATGCTTTTAAACTCAATTTTTATTCCACTGATCTACAATTATTTCGTGGTGATGAACGCTTTTCCCGAGCCATGAAAAAGCTGTCAACTCCAAAGAACGGTGTGAAGAGATCTGAGCTAGTGTTTCTTTTTGGCACGGGGAAAACCTATCTTTTTCAGGCATGTGCGGATCGCGTTTCCTGTCAGAGGCCTCCGAACAAATTATTTTTGTATGCTTTATTTTATTTCGTGTTTATTTTATTTTTATTTTTATGTTACTGATTTTTTTTTTTAAATTTCTTATTCAATCCTCACATGCCTGGTGAATACAAAGACGAGAAATTGATAATTTCCAAGCACAGTTGACTCTGTGTATGCTATCCCAATATATATATATATATATATATATATATATATAAAGTAAACCGGGATTTCTTACAAGCTGTGGCTGAGTCAGTACTACGATATGAATGCATCACATGGACGCTAACGAAACACATAGGAAAAAGCTAAATGGGAAATATAAAAGAATTTTACATACTGTCTTGAAGAAATCCTGAAAGCAACATCTCACAAAACAGCAATTGTACGGCAACTTACCTCCCATCTCCCACACCATCCAAGTAAGACGAACACAACATGTGGGGTACTCCTGGAGAAAGTAAAGACGAACTCATAATTGACTTTCTTTTATGGACTCCGATGTATGGGCACACCAGTGTTGGTCGATCAGCATGGACTTAAATCAGCTTTGGGCGGACACAACATGCAGCCTAGAGGACGTATCATGAGCGATGGATGATAGTGATGTATGGCAAGAGAGAGAGAGAGAGGGAGGGAGGGAGGGGGAGAGAGAGAATTCCATGCTATCAGTTCGATTTGGCGATGATGAAGATGTCACTGTACATTTAACGATTTTCCCTTATTCCACACAAAATTCTCTTTTTTTTTTACAAGAATCATTTAAATTCTTTTTAGAAAAAGTGTTTTATTTATTGTATATAGACATGTTCATCTTAGCAGTTTTGTTTGTGTTCTATTATGATGTTTCATGACCAACGAGTATGTTTACAAAACATTGTGAAACCCAAAAAATAAGAAAATTGGTCTAAATGTAATGGAATGGTTTTTAACATCAAATTAACTTGAAGGGATTTGGAACAATAAAGTTTTATATTGTTTTACATGAAATATTGGATTTTAGCAGAGAAAAATAAATATTCATTCTTCAATTTTCTTCATAATTTCATTTATTAGATGTTGTTGTTATTTTCAGTCAAAAATGACGAGCAAACCTCAAAACAATACAGTTTTAATTTTCTGTCAATTTGTGCTCTTTTCAACTTTGGTCCCAGGCAATCAAAACTGCATCGAACGGTGAGTCTCCAGCTCTAGGAAGCATGAAGCCATTCATTTGTTGCCATTAGTGCCAAGTCCACTCTGATTCAAGGCGGTCGTACCAGTTAAGGACCATCTATGGATCTAATATATCTCTTTGAGATAATGTTTAAAATTATTTTTAACTACATTCATACATTAGCTGTTAATGTAACGAAGCAATGTTAAAAGACTTGATTCTTTTCTCGTCGCAAATCACCTCCTTCTGACTTATCAAAATAACACATACAAAGCAGAACTTGCTTTCATTTGACTTTCACTGACAAAGTTAAATAATGCATAATCTCTCTCTCTCTCTCTCTCTCTCTCTCTCTCTCTCTCTCTCTCTCTCTCAATTCTATATGCTCCAACCAAGTATCAGTCTTCTTCTGGTTCTTTTCCAGCGATCCTCGATGAATGCATCCTTGTCGCTTTCGATGATTTTTTGTACACAATCGCGCCATCATGTCGTGCCGCTAGCACGGACTCCCTGACCTTCTCCCGCCACCCTTTTCTATCGTCCATCGCTCACGGAAGATCATCAAGGCAACATCCTGTATCGGCACAGAGTTGTTGTATATATGTTCTAGCTGATCGTCGTGCCTTTGCTCCTCCATGAGAAGGGGTCCACAGGAGTATGTCGCTTATGAGTTCGTCCCCACTTCTCCAGCAGTGTCTCCCGCATTCGTCTAACTTGGATAGTTTTCGAGATGGTTGGTAGGTGGCCGTATAGCTGCTGCTTTGTGGGGTGCTGCCTCCAGGACTTGTTCTATATTGCTCACAGTATTCTTGTGTAATTGCCGTCAAGCTTTTTTTTTCTTCCATACGTTCAGTTAGTGTCCAATGTACACAATAACTCATGCATATTTAGAAGCTGTAGTAATATTTATAACTCGTACCTGTGTATGCACAGGTTATCATATCACAAATGGCCGCTTGCATGTAAGAAGGTTTTGGTGGAGTGGTGTTGGGAAATTATGATGTTGGTAAAAGACTTCTTCTTATCCCCATTCACACGTTATCTTCTTTTTGCTTGTTGAAGCTGCAAAGGAATGAATGACGGAAAGGAAAGAAACGCAAATTTTATTTTCGGTGTTTATAACTATTTTGTGGTGGGAATATTTTCCTCTACCCGTAGAAATAACCGTCCTTATCCATGAAAGCGTTAGAGGAATCTCAGGAATCATTTTGGCAAATTGGGAATTATCGGTATCACGTATAAAGAGGTTTGAGGGTCTGCCATGTGTATCTGTGGTTAGTCAGTATGTTCAGCTTACGCTACTACAAGCAAGAGACACAACGCGCAGCTCGACCAGAAGTTTTGGCAGACACGAATGCTCGAACTGGCTGTCGAGGGAAAAAGGAACCGTCCGTTTCAGTCGAGTTGGGAAAGGATTCTGAGATGAGTTCTTTTTTGGCGCCAGGTAGCCCATCTTTTTAGGTATGCGCAGATTGCACCTCCTGCCAAAGGCTATCGGGAAAATTATTATTTTTGTATTTATTTATTTATTTTATTTCATGTTTATTTTATTTCTATTATGTTATTGGGTTTTTTTTATTTCTTATTTAATCCCCACCCATGAAAGACATGTGAAGCAAGTACGTTGTTTTTGCTTCAAGTCAGTGAAAGTCATCACATCTAAAACTTTGATATTGCAACTAAGATGAAGTGTTTAAAATGATTGTGAACTTTATTAATTTCCTACTGCATTTATGTATTTACACAACCCCTCCACCACGAGTAGAATGTGACACAAGATCTGTTTTTAAGCGGAGTTTAACAGATTTGAATTCAGAACTTTCGTTCTCCTAGACCAGTTGCCATATCAAGGTTAAATAGCCCAGTCTGCCCTACTATTTGCCAATAGCTGAAAGTAGAATAGATGGAGTCATACTTTTCTCAGAGGGGTGGGCATTAGCGATATGTGAGATCCAAACAACCTTGTCAAGAATTTAAACTCAGGTCATCGTGTCAATTTCTTACGATGATAACCATTACACCATGAGCGCCTCTACATCAATTTTGTGCTATATATAAATGGAGACTCTAACTGTTAAACTGACTTCAGCATAAAATAACCCAACAAGGGTTGACATGCCGTAAAACTAACCAACTAATCAACCAGTCAATATATTTTCATCTTTCCTATATTGGTTAAATGAGGAGTTGCCATGGCGTAATGGCTAAAGTGTTGGATTAGTGCCTCGAAGTAAGCGAGTTCAAACTCCACTCCCGCTATTACGTGACTTTTGGACTAATACCCTTAGGAAAGGTATCAACCCCTTTATCTCCCCACTATGAGTTAAATAGTATCACTGCTGTTCTTCTTCAAGCATGGCTTTGGCATTAAATAACCCATGAAAGTTGATGTGACATTAAACAAAGAAATCAAACCAAATCTATATTGGCTAAATTATACGGAAGAATCATAGTAGAAATTAAGTTTTTAAAGGAACTTTTATTGTTGCTTTTACGTTAATCACAATTTTTCTCATCATTGATAATTTTCATGACTACCTTAAAGTAAATTTTGAATATTCATATCCCTGAAGTAAAATTTTTAAAACCTCCTTGTATTGTTTACTTATCAGGTCTTTTTAAAAATTCCAAACTGATGTTTCTTTACATTGTATCCTAATTTTAACTTATATGCAAAAAAAACTGTCATGACATCTTTACTGACAACATATATTTAAAAGTGAAAAATCAAAGTTTATGATAATCTTAACCGATGTACAATGAGATGCATCTACTGAACACCCGTGTATTTCCAATAGCAAAAATTGCAATATGATATCTATCTACTTAAATACATCTTGCTAACCCATATTATAAATTGTTTTGAATCTGATACTTTATATACTACAGACAGTTTCAGAATAGACTTGAATTTATGTTCCTTACTAAAAGAACTTGTTATGTAATGTAGCTCTGCTTATACTATCTTGATTTTCCTTGCATCAATTGATAATCAAATTGAATTCTTAGCTTACTTCCACCACTTTGCTTTTTGCCACTTTTTTTGGCTACCAGTTACTATCAATATAATTAATATTACAATGAGTGTAGAGGGTTAGGGGTTGGGCTGAAAAGTTCATATGATAACGCCATAGCAGCTGTTGATGACATTCATGAATAATGGGATCCAAGCACTACAACACCGATAGAAGAAGTGTGTGGATCGCAATATTGAAAAATAAACCTCATTTGCTCACATTCCATGAGAGTATCTTAGTCAATGAACCTATCAGCCAACCCATGCATGTGTGTATATAGATATATGTATGTATGTATGTATGTGTGTGTGTGTGTGTGTGTATATAAAGATATATGGATGCATATATGCGTGTATATAGATATATGGATGTATATATGTGTGTATATAGATATATGGATGCATGTATGTGTGTATATAGATATATGGATGTATCTAAGTTGATATATATTGATATACGAGGTGAGATGGGTAAAATGTCGTCTAAGTTCTGCAGAAATGAAAATAACACTTGTTATCTCGCTTTATCAAATACATTTACCAAAATTGCATGAAAAAGAAACCGATGGTTAGAGTTCTCGCCAATGGCCCGGGAGACCTGGGTTCATTCCTAGGTTGAGTCATACTGAAGACTCAAAAAATGGTACTTGATGCCGCCTTGCTTAACACTCAGCATTATAAGGTACAGATCAAGGGTAAAGTGGAGCAATCCAAGGAAAGAAGTAGTGCCCTCCCCTGCACCTCGGTGTAGTAGCTATCAAAAAGGGAGCCTTCGGGTCACCTCCGACTACGGTCGCCAACTTTACTTACATGAAAATATTTTTAAATACGAAAGATTAAATTTATTCAAAGAAATAGACATTGGCTTTAACCACGGTTTTCAAATGACTTCGGAATCTCCTGCAAGTCTTTGTTTAAATTGGTAAATGCTGCTGTTATCCTTGCCTTCAGTTCATCTTTGGTATTGCACAGATTTTTTTTTCTTTCTTTATTTTATTTTGCCCCGCGCTCAACTGCACCTCACACATAAAGGAGAGTTAGGCGGCTAGTTGCTTGGGGTAATGTGGCCGGAGAAATTTTCTGACGGACAAGATTGGGTTCTCCAGCTTGCGTAGCATGGCACAGAGTCCTGTTGCTCGTCATAGTGTCTTTCAGTAGTCACCCTCTCGATCCAGGTTAGCACTCCTTCTTCCGGGCACTTGATGTCGGTCTTCTTGTTGAGTCTGAGCTCATTTAAGAAGATGAATGAAAACAACTTCAGCATCGTTAGTCACCACCCCGGACACCATGATGTGGACAAAGTTTTTGGTTTTCATCACTATCTTGTGGATACAAAGCAAGTCAACAGTTAAACTGTTCGCATCTGTGAAAAACCAAAACAAGTTTAGTTGGAAGGGATGCTTGAGTTTTTATTCAAAAGTTTTGTAGCTCTGTCTTTCCTCTTGTCTTTTATGGCTTTTGATAAAAATTGGCCTTGTCTCATCTTGAGTATGAGAAATATCAAATATCTTCATGTACAACTTACTTGATAAGAAACACACACACATTCCCATGTCCCAGGCTATGATTGACTTGCTGAGAGTGTTGTCAATCATGGCCTGGATCTTATCAACAAATTCGGGAGTTCTTTTCTTATCAGAACAATCAGAAGGAGAGACTTCCAAGCTGCTATATCTTCATTGGAGCCATCCAGCTCTTTTCGAATCCTCTGTAATATCCTCAGATTAACACTCAAACACTTTGAAATTTTTGTATTTTTCGTGAATGTCATGCAGTACAGCATGCTGTTTTCAAATTTCTGGAGGAGTTATTTACGACATTGTGCTGCTTCCTTCACAGTGTTTAAGTGACTCTAATTTGCTATACGGTAGATAAAACATAAAACAAACAAATTGATAATCTAAAATAGCTACAATTTATCCATCCCACCAAGTATGTACGTAAATTTATATCTATTTCTTTTCTGGCATCTGTCAGTCTTGCTCGATTATTACCATCTGCAACTGGGTCTCGTCACAGTTTTTTTATGGAGGACAGTCAATCGTGCATGTTGCGGGTCTTCTCTTTTCAGTGCAATAAGGTTATCCAATAGAAGATGATATGCAAATTAGCGTTACTATCACCGCAAAAAAAACTTGAACACAACATTGGACCATTTAAAGATTCCAGCTCCTGGTTTTGCCGCTCTACAATGACAAGCCTTCTGGTAGAAGGGTCAATTTAGAATTTTTTGGTTATATGAGGCTCAAGTCTGCAGTTCCAAGTGCTTTTGCCAAGATCGTGTAAGTGATGTTGCACACTGGATTATGACATGCCAAGATTGCCTGATAATCTCCAAGTGTTACTCGCTAGAATTGCTTCTATGACTTGGAGAACGGCTTCAAAATCTGTGGACATGCAGAAGTCCTGCCTGAATCAACGGAGCCCCTTATTGCAGATGCTTTATAGCCAGCACCCAGACGCCTCTACACGGCCATAGCAGCAACCTATCACCAGCCCCAGCATCTCAAACAGTACTTCTCAGGTTTAAACTTCGAAAGTCTCAAACAGTTCTTTTTAGGTTTATAAGCCTTGCTTCCCTTCTTTAATCCTTTTTAAGGATTTTCTACCGGTCTTATCTTACCAGCACCTCGGGACGATGACGTAGTAGCTAGCTATACGTCATGAACACTCGGAGACAAAGTTCACGAACAGGAAATATGTAATTGGATATTTAAGTGGATATGTTCTTTCCAATTTGTAGTGGGTGCATGCGAGCGAGTTCTCGTCCGTATTTTACGGGTATTGCTCTCAGTTTTAGTTCCACCACAAATACAACACAAATTTTTATAATCACGTAAAAGAAATGGAATATGACACCACGAACATTAAAAAACAAACAATTTAATATTCTTAAAACAGGAGGGAAAATAAATGAAAAACATTATGTGCGAGTGGCCTTTGTAGAAAATACAGTTTGGCCAGTTAGATGAAAATAAGATTGTTCACACGTGTGGGTGTGTGTTTAAATGTTAACAGAGTCTGTTAAATAAGTAGTTCTTTACTTACATTAAGTCCACACTGTGTTTTTTTGGTTGTGTCGACAGCGTATCACATTGATGAAAGAAAGTTCGCAAGTTTTTCTTTTGAATCTTAATCCCGACCATCTGCGACTTGGTCATGACCTTTTGGCCGTGGAAGAAAGGAATTTCACTGACCGACAGCTAACATGACTATTTGCTACTTGACTACTGAACTACTCGACTACTGACTGAGTTGATTAAATTCGTTGTTACACTTTAGTAGTGGATGAAAAAATAGTTTTATTGCCGTCCTAAAATTTAAGCCCATAAACATTTATTGACCAATCTGATTCGTATTTTTACTTATTTATTTTAGAGCCTAAATATTTTTTGTTAATTGATTTCCGATCCTGTTTTTCTAGAATGTTCTTATTTTATGTTTTTAGCTGATTGGTTGAAAAATATAAAAACGTAACTTAAAAGCTAATGCGGTTTTGATCCAAAATTTCTAGAATGTTTTTTTGTATGTTTTTGTTGCTTATTTTAATGCTAAAAAAATGTGTATTCTATAGATTCAACTATCGGGACAAAAATCATCCTGCTTCCGCGATCCGATGCGTTCAACTCTCCAATCGTCTCCAGATTCCTGGCAACATAACTACACCGACCTACCCAAAGCATCAAAATTTGTTCTAGATCTTCTAGACTCGCTTTCGCTAAGGATTATTTGACAGCTAATTCGAAACTTGTGACACCAACATGGACTATATTAGACAGCATGGGCTTTCGACACCGCAGAGACTACACACCAACATGGACTGTAATCAGCCTCTTCGTGTACGATTCGTCCAGTAAAAATTCGGCATTTCAAATTTAACCAAACTGTCTTTTTCATCTCCTTCCCAAGTCCGCTACAACATTGTAACAGAAAGAAACTTGTATTTTTTTGTTTAGCGCGTAATTTAATTTGACTGTTAGAGTCGCCGAACATTTTCACTCAATCAGGATGACCTGTCCTATTCAGCAAGAACCATATTTCCTAGCAGCACCAAAAATTGAAGAAAGCCTGCGAAACTCTCTCTTCCTCAGAAATCCTCAATGGGAACGGACGTCTATTCGTCTGCTCCTGAATAGCAGTAGCAGCATCATACACTATGAGGAGAGCCATCTAGTTTATGGACCCCTTTGGTCTATTCTTCTAGACCAAGGGATCCTTGTTAAAAACAAATTAGATGATACACTCTAACAACTTCCTACCTTCTTTCCTTCCTACGAGACTTGCAGCACACCAGCGGAAACCCCTTACTTCATGCTGCTATTAAAACCTTCATTTAAAACCTAACGACGTCTTCTTTCTTCTCCACCACCTTTATTTTCCATCAACATTTAGCGAGGGGGTAACAACCAACGAAATACCAACGCTACCAACGAAATACCAACGCAACCAATGTAATACTAACATAACCAACACAAAACCAACTTAAACCTAAAAACCCAATAATAATAATATCCCCATCGCTATAACATGACTCCCTCATTCCCCCAAAATTTGCGGCATCGACGTTATTTATGTCAGCTTAACAGGACCGTAACCACACAATGCTTGTGATTCTACTTTGGTTTCTGTAGTTTAACAGGTGGAATTGCCCACCTGTTTTTAAATTCAGGGTTAACTTTTTCATTGACAGGTCACCAAAGCTGAGGGAAGTGCATTTATTCATTTTCCAAGGACATTTAGTATAAGTGCAAATATGCCCAATCAACCCTCAAACTCTGTTCACAATTTCTTCTTTCCACATCAAAAATCATTATTTCACTCACAATTCCACTAATATTAGTCGTTGTCATCATCCTTTGATTTCCTTGAGTTTCTGATGTGAAGTATTTTCATTATTCTATGATAAATATTTATTGAATTTTAATTAATTGATGAGGGAAGATTTTTTTTTCTTCTTTTTCAGCCACTCCACAAGAAAAGGTCATAATGATGTTGATAAAAGGTCTCACTAAAATTTGTGAAAGGTCAGCAGGTTTCGAGATTCTTTTTCTATTTCATGGTAAAATGGGAATAATTCAAAATATAAGAAAAAATCCTTTTGTAAACAAACCAGTCTGGTATATTGACAATAATTTTTATTTCTTTTTTGAGAAAATACTTCTTTCTAGGGTGCAGGTGTATACACATACACATGTACTTATGCGCAAATATACATGCACACTTATGAGTGCACACACACACACACACACACACATGCACACACTCGCATATTTGGTTATGTGACTTATTTTCATTGTTTACTAATTAAAGCTAACAAAGAGACCCCATAATAAACTTATTCCCCTGATAAAAAAAATGTATTTCAATCGTGAAGTTTTCGCCAGAGTCTATAAAATAAAAAGTTAGCTCTTTAATATTGTGGGACTTTTGTGGTATTACCTGCCCTTGTCTATTGGATGAGTTTTCCAATGACCACTAGGATGTGATGCATTAGTTGCCATAACAACATATTCAGGTTCTTAAGAAAACGTGTGAAGATAGTTTTTTCTCTATCTCCTATTAAAAATTGATTTTGTGTCATACCCTACAAGTGAGAGAGGGGTTAGATAGATATATACTTGAATTATTTGCATAAACCCACAAAGGTTTATTTATGTCCACAAAACTTTTATTTTGTCTTGTCTTTTGCCAGTTTTTTTTTTTTTTTTTCACTGCAAGCAGAGATAATTTTGTATCTTCTCTCATTAGGTCACTCTATTGATTTGATGGTCATCTTCTGTTGGTAAAATCATTCTTGTATGATAAGTTGACATTGATGTTATTGTCTTTGTGTACCATATGAACAAAGTACTTCAATCCTTTTATACTGGGTTTTAGTAGGATGATTTTAGCCGGAGAAGTTGGTGTGTTTGTTAGCGAGGAAGATGGTTGTAACGTATGTGTGTTTACGTACAGTTGTTTCCTCGCTTAGTGTTGTTAGTCCCCTCGCTAGGTTGTGAGGAATAAACGGAGGATGATGAAGTAGTAAGATGGCGATAGTCGAAAGGTGTTTTTATGAATAGGTTTTTATTTGCAGCATGGAATATTGGGTTTGCTTTTGGTGCTGCAAGACTCGTGAAGGGTTGTGAGTATTGAGACGAAATTGAGTTATGAGAAGTTGAGATGGCAGCGTGTGTCGTTGGACGTGTGAGGGATTGTGTTTTTTGCATTTTTGACGAAAGACATGTTGCAGTTGTAGGAATTGAACTTTGGATGTCATCGTGAGTTTCGTGTCTGGCATTTGGGGAGAGTAGGCGTTATCTCCATTAAAGTGCACCAGAGGTGAATTGAGAGCTGGCGTGTCGAGAGCGGGATTACGCTCAGATCGACATAGCCAATTTTGGGGTGACATAAAGTTGTGCCTGTGCGAGGCATGTTGAATGCATCTAATTTATATTCAACTGGGATTCCTTGTAAGGAATCCATAAATTAGATGGATTCCCTCGTTTGTCCATGCTGCTGCTGCTGCTGCTGCTATTCTAGAGCCGCAGTGAGATGTCTGCACTGGGCGGCATTGTCCAGCTAAAAAGCATCGCTATTGAAGAACAGCCAATGTGACGTCTGCGCTGGTCGGCGTCCTCCAGCCAAAGAGGGTATGTTTGGCAGCTTATCCGATTTGCTAGCCGGAAATGAAGGTCCGGGCTAAATAGGATAAGTCATCCTGATTAGGTGAAATTAAGTGACGAATTAAATTTGCGCGCCAAACCAAAATACGAAATTTTCCCCTTCTCTACTTTTTCTTCTTGATAATGTCATTTATTTTATTTGGTATTCCTAGATCACTTCTTATATAATCCATTTTTATGTGAATTAGATAAGAAATACTCACCATGTTCCTTTTCAAATTCATTAAGATTTTTGTTGGTTTCCTCCTTCTAATTCCAAATTTCTTCAGCAATATATAACTATTGGGGCCAATAGTAAAAAATGTAGATAAATCTTTTATAGCCTTCATTTCCATATTTTTCCCTTAGGTCTACCAATCTCTGAAGAAACTAGAGCTAATTTTCTTTTTACATCAGATGAACTTCTTAGTATCACTGTTTATGACAACTATCTAAAATAGAAATCATGTATATATATATATATATATATATATATATATATATACAAGGGTTGACAGAAAAGTTCATAGGCTAATCAAAAATACTCTCATGGAATGTCACCAAATGAGGTTTATTGTTTAACATTGTCTCTGTAGTAGAAAGAATTTCGCATTTTTGTTTGGCGCGTAATTTAATTCGACCGTTAGGGTCGACGCATAATTTCACTCAATCAAGATGACTTATTCATCCCGGACTATCTTTCTGGGCAACACAAATTGGGGAAGCCGTCAAACACCCTCTTTGGCTGAACAACTTCGTTCAGTGCAGACATCTTACTGTCTGCTCTTCAATAGCAGCAGCACCATCGACACAATGAGGGAAGCAGTCTAATTTATGGACCCCTTGCGTCTATTTCTCTTAGACCAAGGGTTCCCAGTTGAATCTGAATTAGATGAATTCAATACGACACACAGAGGAACAACTTTACGTCACAATGCCTTAACCTAAAAATGTTCAGGCATTTAGCTGCTAAATCTATCATAACTTCATTTCGTTTCTTTACTTCTTTCCTTACTACGAGACTTTCAGCATAAACGTAAACTCTTTATTCCATGCTGCCATTAAAATCTTCTTTTAAAAGCTCCTGAGTTGGACCCAAAAGTCATTGACTGTCGATTTTTTCAACAACATGGAAAGAAGTTGACAAATATTCAGTTGATTTCTAATTACTCCTTTCGTTAACTGCTTTACTCAAGATTATTGTTATATGGTTCATTTTCAAGTTCTCATTTCAAATAGAGAAGGAAATTCAATTTGTTTCTAAGTATTGTTCATCTTAATTTTCTCAGAATTGTTTCAAGAAAATATTGTACCTATGGGTTCATTCTAGATCACTTGCTCCTTCAATAATCTGCAGTCAGTGGTCAGGTCTATTACATAACAATAATGACCCCTAAAAAAACAGAAAAAAATAATAATCTTATAGCTTGGATAGTTGCAACACTCTATTTGATTGATCACACAAGCAATAAAAACTGATTTAATTTCAAAGACACTTCCAAGATTTCTATAACATTGACCAAAATATGATGGAAACATTTACATCAATTAAAGATATAAGTACACACACATACAAACACACACATGTGCATGTTCAGAGTAAGAGAACGCTCTAGCAAAAGTATATATATATATATATATATATATATGACACATTTTCATAACACAGGTTCCAAATTATTTACGGCAAAGTTTTTTCTTGATTTTTAATTTCTATTCTTATATTAAAATATAACTTCATCATACAAAAATACAATTAAAAATTATGAAAAATAAATGTTGGATAAAAAACAACTAAGTACTTTAAAAAAAAATCAAAGAATTGTTTAGTTACAAGGTTATAATAACATTTGAATGAGGACAGTGCAAAACATTAACAAGATAACAAAGCAAATGACTAACTCAGAGTTACAAATTTAGGCATTATATATATATATATATATATATATATATATATATATATATATATATGATTTGGTTTCTTTGTTTAATAGCATATCAACCTTCATGGGTTATTCAATGCCGAAGCTATCCTTGTAGAAAAAACAGTAGTGGTACTATTTTACCCACAGCTGAGAGGGATAAGGAGGTTCATATCTTTCCCAAGGATATTTGTTCATAAGTGATCACAATAGAACAACTGGAATTCAGACTTACTGACTACAATATCACTGTCCAACATGTTAGTCACTAACACCACAGGGACTCCCCCCTCATATATATATATATATATATATATATATATATATATATATATATATATATATCTTTTTTTTTCTTTTCTTGTTGAGTGTTTCACTACCATCCACATCTGGGGAGTTTGGTAAAGGAAAACAATTCATTTTCTTTTCTGTTTATTTGTCATCTTTTCAGTTCGACATGAATATTTCATATTGAATTATCATTTTTGCAGAAAATAAAATACTTTTAACCTGGTGATTGTTAGAGGCTTCACTTTACCAGGTTGAAATTGTACAGTGGTAGATGAAATGGCCACCTAGCACAGAAATATATCCATTATCTTAGCTGCTGATGATCCAATTATTCTCCCTCCAGCTATGGGTAAATAGTAGAGCAGACTAGGTTCTTCAGCCTTGGTGAGGCAACTAGTCTAAGAGAAGGAAAACTCTGATTTCAAACCAGTTAAACTCTGCTTAAAAACTGACCTTGTGTCATATCCTGCCCAAGCGGAGGGGTTGGGGTAAATATGGTTATCTTAGCTGATGACTACCGAGAATGGCACTAATATAAAATTTATGATCAGTGAACTTCACTCTCACCATCCGATCTTGCAAGGCCATGACAGCTGACTCTTGGAGATAAAGGGAAGAGTCGGTCCTGTGCACACCTACCAAAAGCATCAACATGTAGGTCTAAAAACAAACCCAAACATTCCTCTCTCTTAAAAAACAAATCTTGCAATGATGAGAAAGAAGTAAAATGACAGGTGAACCATGATACTGGAAGTTGTAGTCTCAATCCTGTATGGAGGGGTTCAGGTCAAGTGGATGCCAGATGTAAATTCAGCAATGACTGCATCTTTTAGTATTATAGGAAATGACGTAATTTCCTTGTCAAAAGAATTTTCTAGAAAAAACAGATCAAAATTGACACAAAGATCTCCAACTAAACCCAAGCAGATGTTTAAAAACCTGTCCTGAGACAGAAAAATTCCGTAAAGAAGGGGTGTCCTGCCTACCCACAAATGTGAAAATAGGCTTAACATAGGGGTACCCTGCCTACTCACAAAGGGGAAAATCGGCTAAATATTGGGATACACTGTTTACCCATAAATGTGAAAATAGGCTAAATATTGGGGTACCCAGCCTACCCATAAGGGTGAAAATAGGCTAAACATAGGGCTACCCTTCCTACCTATAATGTGAAAACAGGCTAAACATTGGTTATTTGGTTGTGTTTTATGGCATATCAACCCTTGTAGGTTATTTAATGCCAAATCTTATTTATACATATATACTAGATATATATGTTTTGTTATTTTAATAGTTTGTAAGTAACAATTTTTAAAGAAGCCAGAGCTCTTTTTTTTTGCACACAGTTAAATCATCTCAAGTTAAATGGTTTCAAGTATTTCTATCAAATTCTGATAGTTTTATTTTCACACAGTTAAATGGCTTCAAGGATTGTTATTTAACACTAGTAAATCAACAATTTTCATTCGTTTGTACACAGTTAAAATGTTCCAAGTATTGCTATGTAATTCTAATGATTCAATTTAACAGTATAGAAAATTGAATATTTCTATTTGATCCATAGATGGGAACCTAACAGGTACAGAGTGGACTTTGAAGTAATGGCAATGAAAGGGTACTCCACATTCCTCAAAGCTGCAAGACTAGAGCCTCACCCTCAGATTGTTAAGTGTCATATCCAGAACACTCGTTGTTGTTGGGGGGGGTCTTACCCCTCTGTAGAGATGCAGACTTGACTGTCTAAACTTTGGGGTACTCTGTCGACCCATTTTAGTGAAAACAGGCGAGACTAAGGGAAACTCTGTCAACCAATAAAGATGAAAACTGGTTGAATTTATCCTTATGGAATGTCTATATCATGCTGTATACTGCAGACAGTAAGATATCCGAAAGATAGTCCATACATATTGCACATGAACTGGTAAAGCTAAATATTGACATTGAAGCAAATCTCACTCTGTGCAACTAAGACAAAGGCAGTCAGAAAGAGAGTGACATCAGCTTCACCTCATACTGGTCTGGTAAATTCAAATAGGACAGATTGGATTCATGATGAAAAAAAAAACCATTGCGGCCAAATTCACAATGCTATCAACTGGTTGTTATGACAGAACCATCTCCATGCACTTTCCACTTTTAAATTAGCAATATGCAATATTCATCAGTATATATGCTCCAACCTTCCAGGCAAACCTGTGTTTCTTCACAGAACACTTCAAAATCTTGTAGAAATCCCCTAAAACTGTTAAAGTAGTCATCCTTGGTGATTTCATTACCTGAGTTGGTTGGGATGCTGAGTCAAGGAAAGGATGGCTGGAGGCTGGGGGCTGAAGGTAGCACAGCACGAAAAATGCAATTACAATGGATGACAACTTCTGGAATCCTGAGCAGAACAAATGGTCTGCATGAAGATCACTCTCTTCAAACACAAAAACTATGTGGGTGCATCCTTGCTCAAAATACCGGCACCTAAAAGACTACATTCTAGTATGATAGAAAGACCTGAAGAATGTATATTACACTAGAATGATACTCAATGCAGGACACATTGACCATCATCTTTTCTGCTGCAAATTGAACTTCCAATTCAAGTTAAAGCTGAAGAAAGAAGATGGTCCCAGTTGAAAATTCATTGTCTCTCACATCCCAAACTCTGGAATGAACGTTTGGCAACATACAGATTGAGTTGTGAACAGATCTTGTGAACAGAATCCAACTCTGAGCTGATCTCAATGACAATAGCAGTTTCTACTTAACCCTGTCAGCTATGTACAGCCCTTCATACCAAATTCAGATCCTTCAATGCGAATGGAACAGAGCCATTCACTGACAAGAATTCTATAGTAAATCACTGGTTTGAACACTACACTTCAGTAATTGCTTCAGTGCAATTCAGGCAGTCCAAGATGAACCACCCTCAACTGGACTGAATTCAAACCAGTCAAGATGGAACTGGATGAAACACCCACTTTCCTAGGAATTAAAAAGATCTGTGAGCAAGTAAAGAGGAGAAAAGCTGCAGGCATCAATATCATTTCTTTGGAAATATGGAAGTATGATGGCCATATACTGTATAGCAAACTCCATGAACTTCTTATCTCTTACTGGGAGCAGCAAAAACTTCGACAAGACTTCAGAGACACCGTTATTATCACCATTTACAAAAATAAAGGGGGAAAGTAAAACTGCTCAATCACAAAATCACGCTTTCCTCAATTCTGGATGATTCTTGCCTGGGTCCTACTAAACAGACTTATTCCTGCTATTACTGATGACAACCTTCTAAAAAGCCGATGTAGCTTTCAGGTAGTAAGTAGAACAACTGACTTGGTCTTTGTCTGAAACCAAATTTTAAAAAATGCCAGGAATAAAATAGAAATGTATGCTACATTTGTTGATTTGACAAAACATTTGATATCGGGAACAGGACTGGACTTAAGAGGATCCAAGAAAAATTGGACTTTCCCATGAAATTTTTCACAATACTTATCCAGCTCCATGATGGCCCAGTCGGCTGGGGCTGCAGAATACACTGACTACATCTATGCAGAGGGGTAAGACTCCCCCAACAAGTGTCCTGAATATGACACAAACAATATGATGGTGAGGCTTCAGTAATGCTGGACATTCGGGGAATACTCAGTACTCCTTCATTTCCATCACTCCCAGGTCCACTCTGGCTCGGAGTAGTAGCATCTGATGGGTCCTATCTATGGGTCAAATAGAACTGTTTGACATTTAAACTGGGTACTTAAGCTAAACTGAATTGTTTGAAATAGAACTGTTTTTACATTTAACTGTGTATAAACAAAAAACTGTACTTAAGCTAAACTGAATTGTTTGAAAGAGAACTGTTTAATCTATTAACTGTGTGTAAACAAATGATAGATGTTTAATTGAATTGTTTGTAATACATAGCAATGCTTGGAACCATTCAACTTTGTTGACCTGCTGAACTGAATTGTTTGAAATAGAACTGTTTTTACATTTAACTGTGAGTAAATAAAAAACTGTATTTAAACAAATGACTAACTGTGTATAAATAAGAAACTACGTACTTATGCTAAACTGAATTGTTTGAAATTAAGTGAAACCATTTAACTGTGTGCAAAAAAAATGAGCTCAAGCTTGTTTAAAAATGTTATCAACAAAATGTATTTAGAAATCATATATCTAATATATGTATAAAAAGATTTGGCATTAAATGACCTACAATGGTTAATATGCCATAAAACCCAATCAAACCAAACCAGACCAGCTCAATGAGGACAACCTTGGCCAGGTTTAACAAAGTGGCAACTTACCACAGCCATTGCTCATTCTGAATAGAGTGAAACAAAGTTATGTCTTTTGCCCAACTTTGTTCTCAGTGTTATTCAAGATGATTTTGAGACAAGCAACAAAAAATGAATACATCAAGAATGAAATATATTTCCTGACAGATGGTAACCTGTTTAACATAAGACAATGGCAGGACCATTTCAAAACATCAAAACAACTGATACTGCACTTATTGCTAATATGAAATGTGCACTGCAATGAATCACATCCTGCTTTGCAGAGACCTCTGAATTTTTGGTCTTGAGGTGAGCCTAAAGAAAACGGAAGCCCTTCACATGTTGGCACCATGAGACAGTTACCACCCACCCACTCTCTCTATTAGCCCAATAGAGCTGAAAACAGTTAAAAGATTTACCTGTCTGGGTTGAATGATATCCTTTAAGGCTAGGGTTGATATACTTTAATGCCAAGAGATGGACAACTGACTTGATAGGGTGAACAATGAATTACAAGCATGTCTGGAAACGCAACAGCATCAGAAAGGATACCAAAGTGAAAATCTTCAAAGCAGTAATCCTGTCCATTCAAATGTATGTTGTAGAAAACTGAGTGACCAATCATTGTTACATCCATCTTCTTGAATGATAACATCAATGCTACCTCTGTATCATCATCAACATTGCATGGTGGCTGGAAGAAAGTTATTCAAGGATGTTTTAACAAAGTGACACCGCTGATTTATTGATGTGCATATTCACACACAGATGCACGTGTTATGCAAATATGACCATACAGTACACATACCCTACAGAAGAAATATAAGCAGACTGCCTGTAGCACACTCAACTGATAGACATTGTCACGTATGTGTCACCCACGTATCCTTTCGATTATGATCGGCACAAAATACTGTTGACCTCAGGCAACTCAACCAACAAACATCAATTGAAGTGACTTCATAAGAAAAACATTGAAGTCCTTAAAACTGCCAAAATGGCTTGTACAAAAGCAATCCTGCACAAAATATATCTATGCTGAGCAATTCGCATTGCCAGAATAGAAGACCACCATTTCTTAAAGATTACACTTTTTAGACGGTAGTCCAATGACTACTATGTCAGGGTAGTGCCATGGAAATGATACCAAAACACCTTTAAAAGGCTCTCACTTCCTGAGAAATCAAACATCGACAATGAATATCCCTTGCTGCCAGTAGATAACATTGGTTGCAAACCATCACCCAAGACACCTCACTCTTTGAGAACAACTGTAGAGTCAAAGTGGAGGAAAAGAGACAGTGCTTTAAAAACTGCAACTGAACCAATAACTTCCCAGACCTTTCCCTGCAGCTGCTATGGCAGATCCTGCTTATTTCACACGGGCTTCATCAGTCACCAGCATGCCTGCATTTATCAAAGAAAGCCTTCATGAATTTGCAAAGCAAAAACTATATACATATATATATACATATATATATATATATAGGAGAGTCATTCAATAAATAAGGTGAATTTTGCCTAATGGTTTGCCAATGGAAACCAATAGTGATGAGTCATTTCATATCCCAGAAGACTGTCAGCATGACCTTCTTTACTGACCATGATACCCAGAATTTTTTCTTTACCAGAGATTCAGTGTATTTTCACTCTATGAACTGTTTTTTCAACTCAGGTTTTATAGTGGCAAACTTGTGTCTAGCCCATATGTAAACACTTTTTTTTTACTATAACATGGTTCTCCATACACATAACACATTCTTTTGTAAATTTTACAAGGGTAGCACTTTTCAGCCATCAAAAATTTAATGACAGACTTCTGTTTAAGCCTGGAGCATACTGTTTGATTTGCCTGCATTTTGAATAGCCTTAGAATAAATATTTTCATGAGATTAAAATAATTTTTATTATTAACTAATTCCAAACAATTTATATTTATGGAAAAAAAATCTTGAAAAAAATTTATTTAGTTCTTGTAAAAAGAATTCTCCTTATTCATTGAAAGACTCTCATATATATCTTTGGTTTTGAAGAAAATTAACTTTTTACTAAAAACTCTTTGGGGTGTACTTATTTATAGGCAATATCATATATATATATATATATATATATATTTACTAATCTAATATCTACCAGTATTCACGGTACAGAAAAAAAAACAAAAAAAACCCTGGCCAGGAACAAGAGAAAAAAGTATCTCGAATCACCACCCAGGGGAAAAAGAAAAAATTTGGGGGTCAAAAAGAAAGAAAAGGCCAATCTCGTCCGACCCCTTGAAAAAAATCAAGGGATACGCAGTCAGTGGTCAAAAGAAAACCAAAAAACCCTCTGCGAATCCTGCAATGCTACAATTACTAAAGTGCTCAACACCAGACAATGGAGCCAATTATAAAATTAACCTAAATTGCGAGTTGAAAATCTTCTAGTAAAGTTTCACCTTAACGGATCATCAGGAAGCCTAAATTCGACCTAGAATTTAGGCTCGAATTTAGGCTTCCTGATGATCCGTTAAGGTGAAACTTTAGTAGAAGATTTTCGACTCGCAATTTAGGTTAATTTTATATATATATATATATATATATATATATATATATTGAAGAATGTATATTTAGGCAGCAAGTTATTATTCTAGCAAGTTTTGTTAAAGATGATGTAACACAGTTTATCATTTTTAATTTTATTTTTTCAAGACTCCTTGTTATTTTTCTAATGTTGATATCTAGATGGTAAAGGAATTGTCCCTTATCTTCTACCCTAGCACTTTCGACTATACATTTGGTTATCTTCAGAGTAGTGTTGAGTTGACTGTTGAATTTTTACTGTTTTAATGATTTGTAGTGTTTTGTTTTAAAGTTGTTGGTTGGAATGTTTTCAGCGTTTAGTTATTAACGTTTGGTTGGAAAAAGGTTTGTAACATACTCATATGCAGATGCATGCAAAAACATATTCAACACAATAAAGACGAGCGGATATCAGTTCTTTCGAAAAATATACCTCTCACTTTATTTGAAAGGGTTCGAAAAGGTTACGAAAGGTATTATCTGTGAGAAGTGAGTTGGAGACTGAACAGAAGTGCAACATATTGATCCCCCAACTCTTCTGGCTATGGCAGTATTTCTTTCCCGTTCTCCTGGGCTGCTCAACCGGGGGCCTGGAGGCCCAGCCTCTGCTGGGACATGGTTCTCATTCCAGCATCTTCTCTCCAACTGATCTGAACTTCCTGTTGCCGGGTTTATAATAATAATTTGACGCCCACCTACTTCTTGCGAGCGTCACATTTGTACTCAATTCAACCAACCCATCGACAGTCAAGGTTATCCCCTGATCTCCTGATATCTTTGACCGGATGCACCTGTTATTTACATAGGTGCATTTCTCATCTGACAGCCCAGCCAGGTCGGAGGTCAATATGTTACAGGTTTACTAATAGAGTTAGTGATTTTCGGTTATTTAAAATATTTGATATGTTGGTGCCTGTGTTTTGTTTAACCAATGAAAGAATTATTTTTGTTTTTCAGGAGGCACTCTTGAAATGGACATATAAATTTATAAACTTCATTGGAAAAAGTAATAACCAACATCATAAAAAGAAACATTAAACTATTGAAAAACAAAAACAAATAAAACTTATCATCTACTACACTAAATTTAAAACATCAAACATTATGATTAAGAATAACACCAACTCCGCTAAAATACACTTAAACCAAACCAATATAGTTCATAAATTTATATATCCATTTCAAAAGGATCTTTCAAAAAAATCAAAATAATTCTTACATTTGCTATACAATTACAATGTTATTTAATCATCTTACTTATAACCTTCATGAAAATAGCCCCATAAAATGTTAAATAGACCCATAAAATGTTAAATAGACCCATAAAATAACATTTAATTACAAAACACAACAATAGTACTCACCAACTTACATCTTCTGATGTTCAGAAGATTCTCACATATAATACAATAATTAGATAGAAAAACAATAATAAAAAATTATTACAAATCCTAAAAGCAATATGCATAAAAATAAAAAACAAATATAAATAAAATAGCATTTAATATATATGCATATTTATATATATATATACATATACGTATATATATACATATATATATACACACACACACATATATATATATACGCATACATAAATATATATATATACATATATATACATATACATATATACATATATATGTATATATATGTATATACATATATGTATACATATATATATATATACACACACACACACACACACATATATATATGTATATATACATACATATATATATATATACACACACACACACATATATATATATATATATGCATACATAAATACATATATATGTACACATATACATATGCATATATGTATATATATGTATATACATATATGTATACATATATATATATATATACACACACACACACACACATATATATATATATATTTATTGGCCAATGGGTAGAGTGTTCGCTAATGGCCCTGGAGACCAGGGTTCAATCCCAGGTTGAGCTATACTAAAGACTCAAAAAATGGTACTTGATGCCACCTTGCTTAGCACTCAGTATATAAAGTATGGATTAAGGGTAAAGTGGAGCAATCTAGGGAAAGGAGTAGCACTCTTCCCTACACCTCGGTGCTGCAGCTATTGAAATGGGATCCTATGGTTCACTCTTGACTACAATTGCCAACTTTATTTATATATATATATGTATGCATATTTTGGCAGCATTTCTTCATTAATACAAATTTTGTTGAACATAATAGACATTTTCTGTGTTCATATTTTCTTCTGGATCCGTTCGTATTGCCATATTGCTTTTATCGTATTTGGCGGGAATTGATTTATGTATTGTCCATAGTTGTATATATCCCTAGTACTTTTTGCCTGACTTTGGGCCATTATCAGGGGCGGATCTATTACAAAAGTGATGTAACTGTTTTTTTGCATATTACTACTATGTAAGAGTGTCTTTACCATTGGAGAGTATAGCATTTGCTTTTAAATGGGTTTCTATAAATAGTGTCAGTAGCTAAAGACATTTAAGTACATAAGCACTGGTTTGAAAATTAATTCTGTTAAGTGCTGGTTGCATGTTTCTAATATGTAATGCTTCGAGAATCTGTAGTTTTTGTTTATTATTTTGATGTTCTAATATTGTTGTGCTGTCGGTGAGAATTTTTCGTAATTCCCTTTGCTATGGGTTAAATTGTTCTGCTACTGTTCTTCTGCTGGGATGGTTTCGGCATTAAATAACCCATGTAGGCTTATATGACATTGAAACAAAGAAACCTAGCCAACCAAAGAATGAAAATAGCGAAAAGAAATCATGTTTATTATGCAAGAAATATACAAAAATGAATTTCAACATCCATTTATATAATTCTTTGAATATCCAAACAAATTTCTTTTTTTTTTTTTGATAGATCTTCACATCTACACTTCTCATTGTTATAATTTAATAGTATGTTTGTTTTTTGCATTTTTTAACAAAAGGAAAAAACAAAAGTTTTTCTTTTTGATGAACAACTGTTCAGAAATGTACAAATAATAAATTCCCTATTTTATACAAATACAGTCAATTGAATGCTTAACTTTTTAATGCCATTTCATTTCTAACAAAATATGGAACTTCATTTCCAAGAGTTGAAGTCAACATAAGAATAATTGAAATTTCAAACCTCACTAATCATTATAATTTAACTCAAAATATAATTGAATGTCTGTAATAAGAACATTGTTGCAAATGTCTTGTGAACACCAAGGGAGATAACTAAATCCACCCAAGTGAAATTATTTGGTTGTCTCAAAAGTACTTTCATTTTTTTATAGACCTCTACTCCAAATTTTATTTCATGTATACATCTTGATATTTCTATCATGTACATCATCATACCTTTATCCACACTATTCAGTAATACTTTTTTGGTTCAAATAATTTAATGGCAAATACAAATATTGAGATTCTGACAACTTTTTTTTACATAAACTAGACCTCTAAAACACTGAAGCTGTTCACAAACTTTAAGAGTGGAAAGAGATTATATAATTTCTGACTGTGCCACCAAAAATTGGTTTAACCCTTTTAGCGTAAAGAGAGACTCAAGTCCCCAAATATTCTTAATATAAAGTGCAACTTTTAATCAACATAACTTAAAAATTTTGTATCTTTTGTAATTTTCCCCTTGAAAAAAAAGTGCCTCTTATTTGATATACCTTGGCCCTAAGAATAAAAAAATACTTTATTTAGTCATTTTTACAAGTATGAATGAATAAAAAATTATCTTATAAACATACTTGTGTGATATACTGTTATATACTCATTTGCCGTATCATAACGACTCAATAATAAAGATGCACGCAGAAAGATGCAAGAGGAAGACACAGGAAGAAACGACGCAGGAACAATTAAGATGCAGGAAGGAAGACGCATGAAGAAACGCCAGGAAGACTTCTTTTCAAATATTCACCTCCCTCTTTATTGCAAGGGTTCGAAAGGTTAGCATGTGAGAGGATGCTGGAGACCAAACATAAACTTCATATTTTGACCCCACTGTTATGACCGTCACGTTGTGTCTTGTTCTCCTGATGTTGGGGTCCACTCCATCGGGGCTTTCCGAGGTCCCCCTCAGTCGGGTGTGGCCTTCCCTACCACATCTCGTCTCTAACCCTCTGGGAGTCTGCTGGCAACTGCTTCGGGGGTTTTCCGAGTGCCCCCTCGGTCGGGTGTGGCCTTCCCTACCACATCTGGTCTCTAACTCTCTGGGAGTCTGCTGGCAACTGCATCGGGGGTTTTCCGAGTGCTCCCTCGGTCGGGTGTGGCTTTCCCTACCACATCTGGTCTCTAGCTGTCTGGAAGTCTGCTGGAACTGCATCGGGGGTTTCCGAGAACCCCCTCGGTCGGGTGTGGCCTTCCTTACCACATCTGGTCTCTACTGTCTGGAATTCTACTGACAACTGCTCTGGGACCCAAACTCAACTGAGTTAAATAATAACTCAACGCCCACACAATCGCCTACTGGATCTTTGAAATCGAATGTTTAATCGTCATCAAGCGGAAATAACTGTCATGCAGTTCAGAGGTTACTCTCTTCCGGTGCATGACTGTAATGGCAGAATGGGACCTTCACCTTTTCCCATATCATAAGCCTTAATCCGCGCACGCGATCTCTTTCGATTACTGGCCGTTGGAATGTGTCACTTCCTTCCGGTGTATCACCTTGGAATAGCATTTTTAGGCCTGGGCGAGGGTCAAAATATAACAATACCTCCTTTCTGATGCAATTTTTTTTTACCTTCAATATTTTAATTACTTTTCATAATGTGCTGTAGTATTGTAATTGTGAAACTCAACATATTTATTATTTGCAAGTTTTTTTGTTTTATTGTCAAAAATGCATTTCATCCATTAGATTTATTACCAAATGCATTGCACTAAAAGAGTTAAGCATTTTAAGGATAAGGATTTGTTTTTTTGAAATAAAGCCAAGGTACTCCAGTTTTTGTTTTTTGACAATCAATGGAGGGCAATTTACTCTGCCATAGAATTAGGTGGGACTTGAATTCAGCTTTACTTTTCTTATACCATTTGCCCTTATCAAGGTGTGACATAATATTAATCCAACCCATCCATTAAAAGTAACAGATAGAGTCAGCCAGTAAGACATGGCCCATATCAGAAAGTGGTTTAAGAGTTCTAGACAAGATTCCTCTCCCACAGACCCAATCGTCTGCAAGTGAAGAGTAACAATATTATCATTTAAAAAATAGAAGCTGCTGATTGGATAAAATATGGCACATGTTGAGGTTTTATTTTCATATGCCATAAATACAAATTGAATGTAAAGTCGGTTGACGGAAACTCTTTGAAGGAGACAGTTGGGAAAGAACTATTTCTGATATGGTGTACTCACACCTGGAGCTTTCTGACGATGACTCTCATTAGTTTACTGGGGTCAGCTGTGATAATGTTCTGAGTCCACTGTATAAACTCAAGTGTTCTGATTGTCCTAATGTTTTTTTCATTCAGCTAAGTGTGATGGCACAGCTGCCCTCATCAAACACTGGAGTAATTCTGCTACCAATCCACTGTCTGTTCTGTTTGTCAATTAAGTCTTTAGATGACATGACTAATTTGCTATCTGCCCACATTATGTTTTTTTTTTAATCCAGTCAACAGATCAATTGCTAATTAGAGTCCCCAGTTGATTAATAGACAAATGAGACTGCACCATTAAGTAAGCAAAGAAATAAAAGTTGACATCCAGAAACAGAAAGAAAAAATGGTTTGCAAAAATAACAATATTTAGTATGAAAAAATGTCTTTCAAAAATTATACATATATTCACCCAGGTGATGAGTTTTAGTCAGAGACTAGTTCAGAAATTAATAGTCCGTCAATTCCTTGTATAAGTTTTAGGCTTTTCTATTCTCACTGTCTATAGTCTGGCATAAGGCAATCTCAGATGGCAGTTGCATTTGCTTTCCTCAAAGCTACTACACAAGTGCTTCTTACATTAAGCTTCTTCAGCATTGTATTATGGTTGGCTTTCTTCACTTTCACAGCATTGTATTATGGTTGGCTTTCTTCACTTTCACAGCATTGTATTATGGTTGGCTTTCTTCACTTTCACAGCATTGTATTATGGTTGGCTTTCTTCACTTTCACAGCATTGTATTATGGTTGGCTTTCTTCACTTTCACAGCATTGTATTATGGTTGGCTTTCTTCACTTTCACAGCATTGTATTATGGTTAGCTTTCTTCACTTTCTTTCTGGCACAAGGTCAAAGACTCAGAAACAGCACACCAACTCATATGCTACCCTTTCCCTCGGTCTCTCTTTAATATCATCTCAATTTCACTTTGCTTCTGTATCTCCATATGTCTCTAGATTTTTTCATTAAGGACTTTTGAACTATTGTCTTCATCTTTATTCCTATTTCCAGAACGTTTCAGCCGATATGTCCTTTCTTCAGGTGTTTATCGAACTCGGGAACCTTCACAGACCTTCGAACTACGTCCTTTATTGAATCCACAGGGGTCGCCTATTCTGATTCCGTTAGCCATAACTGGGTACAAGTGTTAAGTATTCCTGTAGTGTTACTCGCCTGTAGTTAGGATTGAACCTGAAACCTCCAGATGATTGTCTCCTTAGAAAACCGACGCCTATAACCGTTATGCCATGTGTCCATATTGTGGTGAGTTTTCGGGTAGTGTCCTCTATCCTCCTATCTAGGTTTCTTGGATGTTATGCACTCTGGGTAGTTGTTGTGATGGAAGTTGTGTCTCAGACTAATTATTTCTTCTTGATATGCATCAGTATCACTACTAATGATTTTTGCTCGATGTTGTAAGCAACCTATCTCTAGATGTTGGATTATCTCAGTCCCTCTTTACTTCTTTATAAGGTTACCTCTCAGTAAGACTACATCATGTCCAAACAACATATAATATGGCTTTTTCTGTCTCTCCACTCTGGGTTGTCTGACACAAGGTCAGAGCTCAGAGCATTGTAAAATCTAGTAGCTGCCTTCTGTTCATCTTTTGCTGGTCTACATCTGTAAAGAACAAACCCTGTCATTTTATGTAGATCTTCATCTGAAGGGCGGTGAGAGGCAAAACCAAAAAAAAAAATTAGTTTTCTCCTAATATGGATTTCAATAATTTTCTGCTGACAATTATCATATCAGGATTGATTTTAAAAAATCTTGTTTTCAAATATATTAATTAGGTTTATCCAATTTTAGCTTTTCAAACTGAGTTTTTTTTTTATGATAAATAGTTGGGGCTTTTGATCTGATTTGCTTTTTCATTTCAAACTGTCCAGAACACAGTGATCTATCAAAACAATTCATCTATCTTCTGACTGCTTTAATTTAAACAATAATAATATATTTCCTTTTCTGTTCTCATCAAACAATTAATTTTTGTCAAAATCTTTCTCAATGAATTTTTATCAACACTTCATTTCAAAAATCCATTCCACCCTTACTTATTTGTAATATACTACTCTATTCTTCCCAAATCCAAATTGGTTTCTTTTTCCTCTGGTTAATAAAATTTCTCTGATTGGTCTCCAATCCACATAAGGTTACATAAGCATAGGTAAAGCATAGACTTATATCATCCACCATATGGAAATCTGATCTCTCTGATAAAATAAAACATGAATTCTTCCAAGTTGTAACTATGTCAGTTCTATTGTATGGTTGTACCACTTGGGCTTTAATAAAACACTTCAAGAAAAAGTTAGATGGGAACTATACAAAGATGCTGCATGCTATTTTGACCAAATCCTGGAAGTAGAACCATACAAAACAGCAGCTGTATGGCTACTTATTTCCTATCTCACAAGTCATCCAAGTAGGACAAGCAAGACATGCTTGGCAATGTTGCAGAAGCAAAGACAAAGTCATAATCAATGTTCTCATATGGACTCCTACACATGGACACACCAGTGTTGACTGACTAGTAAAAACTTACATTCATCAACTCTGTGAGGACACTGGATACCATCTAGAAGATTTACCCAGAGTGATGGCCAATAGAGATGGATGGTGCGAAAGAGTCAAAGGAATCCATGCTATTTGCAAACTTTGATGATGATGATGATGATGACAGGTGAAACATCTCCACCAGAGACAAGCAACTTGTTCCTAATCTTATAAACAAATGATCTGGAAACATTCAGAAAGTTAACCAATTTCTAAATTGTTATGTTTCCCAGTTAAGGCAATCATAAGAACTTGCCTTTTCATTTCTTGAGTCACATTATAATCTGCCATTATTAATCTAAAACAAAAGTGGCAATTAAATTATTTTGGGGAAGCAATGGCTGGATAATCATATGTTCTCAAATATTCTATGCAATCTGTAATATGCATGCATGGATTGATTGATTTTAATGGCATGTCAATCCATATAGGGTTATTTCTTGCCTATAGGTTTGGAAATTATGTTCATAGTACATTCATATTTACATTTTTGTGTAGTTGTCTCTTAAGAGGTTTTGTACTCAATTATATGATATCAAGTATTCCTATCTAATACAAATAATTTTCACATAGTTCTATGATATCAAGTATTCCTATCTAATACAAATAATTTGCACATAGTTATATGATATCAAGTATTCCTATCTAATACAAATAATTTGCACACAATTCTATGATATCAAGTATTCTTATCTAATACAAATAATTTGCAAACAGTTCTATGATATCAAGTATTCCTATCTAATACAAATAATTTGTAATTAGTTTTATGTGTATATTCCAGTCTAATTTTGATTTATACACAATTACATGGTTTCAAGTAAATATTTCTATTTGATAATAATCATTTGTTTGCACACACAATTATATGGTTTCAAGTAACTAATAACAATAACCCTTAATAAACAATTATAACTGCAAGTAATTCTTCTTAATAAAAATAATTTACAGTTTTATGATTTCAAGTATTTCAATTGAATACAAATAATTTTTAAACAGATCTATTTGATCCACTTTGACATTTGTTTTGGTTCATTCTGACCTGGAGTGGTAATACCTGTTAGAGTCCTATCAGTTGGTCAAATATATCTAATTAAAAATGATTAATATTCAATTGGACTATGTGCAAAAAAAAAAACTCTTGAGAAACAACAAAATGAAAATGTAAATACAGAAATACAAGGAACATGATTCTAGACATTAAACAAACATGCTTTTAAAATCAATCAATCAATCAACTATATCTACATTTCTTCAATTTCTTTAATTCCTTCCAATAAGGTTAAAATTTTGTGTACTAGACGGCCTCCTTATGTCCAAACAACAGTGTAAATTTTATTTACTTGTTTGAAGTAAATAATATTCATCTTAATGCTTTAGCTGGTTTTAGTTATATTAGTACCAGATTTTTTGGTGTATATGCCATTAGTTGTATATGCCAAACCCCAAAATTTCTAGTTAAAACATTTTGGGTTATACTTGCAGTTTAAGACTAACCCCTCTAGGGTAGTCACTCAACTTATGCAAGATTAGGAAGACGTTTGAAACTTGGTTCATATTTCCTTCTCTTTGCTCAGGATGGCAGTTTTGTGATTACTGAATTCTAATCCAGGTACAGTCATGTTCACCCAGGAGTATACTAGTAACAAAGTGAAAACTTAGACTTCCTTTACCAATGACAAGGAAATATTTACATTCACTCAGTTTTTACAAATGGTGACATTGTAGTGACTTGCAATAGATAGTCAAATGACAGTAGAGATACAGGTCAGCATGTAACTGCCTCTTTTGCTTGCCATTTGTTTATATACTACTCTTGTATATTTCAAGCATATATGTATATAGGATAACTGTGTTACATAACACTCCTCAACACATATCACACCATATACATACAGTTGTGTTACACGTCCTGATCAACTTACTCATCAAACTCCACTGTACTACATTTGGTAATGTTACAAATAAGCGTATGGTTGCAAGGAAAGGACAAACACAGAGTTGCAAATCAAACAAAAAGATGAGTGAAAAATTTCACAATTATATTAACAAACAAGAAACAAAAGGTTCAAACAATTGTGATGGTGAATATAAGAATGTCCAAAATTGAGAACAAAATGTTTATTGTTGTATTGATAGGAATGAGTTAATTTTCGGAAATTTGATGTGTGTTGAATGGTAGTGAAAATCGAGAAGTAAAATGTTCCAATATTTATGTTGATAGGGGTGAGTTACAGACTTATGCAGTCAATCAAAGTTTATGTCCATAGGGAAGAAGAAACATTGGCGTTGAAAAAGTGGAATGTAGATGGGGTGGTTATTCTCAGGTCATGTGGCTTCCATCAAAGGGCTGTAGTGAGAAGTTTCAGATGAGTTGTGTGATGTTAAATACTGCAGGTATCACAGGCAATGTTCTTTTCTCAAGGTCTCAGAGTTGACTGACTTTTCAACTTTCATTGACTATTTTATAGTCACGTTTGGGTTGAAACAGCTCTCAAAAAACATTGATGGGGAAGGTTGTTGATTGAGTGAAAAAAAAGAAAAGGATCTTTTAAATTGTAAATATAAAGTTACATTTCAACCAGATGGAAGTGGGTAGCCTACCTGTGCAGTGACGTGCTTTATTCATTTTGGCTTCAGCCATCATCTAGACAACATCTGGCTTTTAAAATGTACGTTTGTGGTGTTTTATTCTTTTGTTTATTTATTGTTTTTGCTTGTGAGTTAGTTTGGAATGTATAATTAAATCAGAAGGGATTTCTGGATATAACTGTAAGTAATATTACAAGTAGTATATAATATTGTCGCTATATCTACCACAAACAACATGATAGTTAAAAATTGCTTTTAAAAAATAATCTTATCATAATTATGCAATCATACTTCATGTTATAGAGGATAAAAGTACTTTCATTAGGCTACTCTTTTATCGTTTTGTTAGAATAATATGAACTAGGAAAAGGGATTTTAGTAGAAAGTATTTGTGTTGTTACAAAGGCTGGGGTAAATCTACCATCAATCATTACCTGCAATACCAACATCCTATGCACCACTGGATTTAAGGTTCCCATTTTATATTGGCTGTATAAGACAGTCACCAATTCAAAGGGAGTATTTTTTTAAGGTTAAAAAGTCATCATGTTTAACAAATAAATATGCTCACAACAGCTATAAAAACCAACCATGTTTTGCAAAGAATTGAGTAGCTGCTTACCTTATTGGTAAAGTAAATCACACACATTGTATTTTCTGCCATCTACCATGGTTTGGTTAGGTTTCTTTGTTTTAATGGCATATCAACCTTTGTGGGTTATCTAATGCCCAAACCATCTTTTAGAAGAACAGTAGTAATGCTATTTAACCCATAGTTTGTGCCAGGTACCATGTTTAAGATTAAAAAAAAAGTAAATGGACCACAAAACCTATGCAAATTTTTCCATGTGATTACTATTGAACTTAACCTCTCTGCTAAATAAACTATAGTTTAGGGCCACACATCTTTAGAGTCTTATTTTTTAATGTATTTTTATTTGATCAAATAAGATAAAAATACACTAGAAAAATACAAAGATGTTTATTCTTTAGTTCTAATACATAAAAAATTATATATATACATATATATATATATATATATATATATATATATATATATATATATATATATATATATTTACCAGTCATTTTTTTCTTTTCTTTTTTTTCTGGTTTTGTTTTTGATGATAGACACGTTTAGAATGAAATTTTGTGGGGATGATAATTACTGATGGCAATTTTTTGAAAACTTTCATATTCATCCTTGATCTTGTTATATGAATAAATATGCAATGGTAAACATCTTTTTAACTAATTATTAATTTTGTTTTAATTGGGATATCAATTTCAGAAAGGAAAAAGAAAAATCTATTGCTATAATTAATTTTTCTTCATATTAAGATATGTCTTTTTATAGGATATTAAGCTTTTTTAATAGGATATTAGGTGTAGTTTTTTTAATGGAATATTAATTCTTTTTAATAGGATATTTTAATGGGATATTTAGTTGTTGTTTTTTTAATGAGATATTAAGTTGACAGGAGTCCAACCCAGCAGTAAAAAACTTTTAAGTGTTTACACATTTTTTTAACTAACAATTTTATTTTATCTTATTTTTTCATACTTTTCAAGTGTGTATGAAACTGTCAGAACTCATTTTTATAATCCAAAAGGAAATGTTCAACCCAACAGTCATCACTCCTACCACAAAAACAAACTGAAATCATTACCAACTCCATTCACCCATAAATTTAAGAAAAATGGGTAATAAAATATTTTCAGACCAATTGACCTCAATCAACAGAATTAAATGTAATAACAGCTTATCCCTCTACTCTATTTATCTTATACAGATCTCATCTCTCTTGTATTACCTCTCACTCTTTTACTATTTGCTTGAATCATGATATCCAAAGACAACAAACTTATAAGGCCAAGTTTCAGTTGTCAATATGACAGATCCTACAAGAGTTTGTAAAAACTATTAATTCTCTGATAAGTTTTGTTTGCAACTAAATATAAAATTTTCCCTGAAATTTTATTATATCTTAGCAGGACAGCTGATTAGTTGAATTTGAAGAATATTTCCAAAAATAGTATTTGTATGTTAAATTCTTAGAAACTACGGATTTTTAATAAGCATGACAGATTTAAATGAAACAAAACATTGATAAGGAAAAAAAGATTTAAAAAATGAGAAGATATAATAGAGACTTTTAAAATATGCAACAGAGAAATGAAAATGGAACAGAAATAAATTATCCCATTATTTTTTACAGTCATTATGCAAGTAGATATTAATGTGGATGGATATTAAAGTTAAAATAAGGTATAAGATTTTATATGGTTCCATTAGGTACTGGTTGTAAAAAGACAAATTTTGATTCATGATCTCATTTTTATGGCATTTGCAAAGGATTAAACTCAATTTCCTTAACTTAACAAACTAACAACCATGTGATGAAAATTGTCCTATTAATTACAATGAAAATAAATTAGAATAGCATTATTTTTTACTGAATATTTTATCTACAAAGATAAAAAGACTTCCTTATAAATTTAATGATTATTTGAATTGATATCCTCATCTTTGTTTTTAGCACAATCTCTCAAATGATCTTTATCTGCTGCATTTTGCTTCTGAAAGTAAAATTATATACATATATATATATATATATATATATATATATATATATATATATATATATATATATGGGGAGGTGTATTGAGAGAGAGAGAGAGAGAGAGAGAGAGAGAGAGAGAGAGAGAGAGAGAGATTGGTTTTAAGCAACAAGCAAATTCATTAAAATATTTATTAAAAGTAAAAAAAGAAATGGGTTCATAGAATAAGGAAAAAGAGAAGAATTAAATGAAATGTTGTCAAGATAAAATCAAGATTTTTCCCAATTCATTATCCATTTCCCTTTCTCCAATGTGTGTGAAAAACAATGATGCTTTATCTTTGAATCATTTCAATTTATATATTTTCTCCTTTATTTATCAAGTATGCCATGAATCCCTGTGAGATATTTCTAATTTTCTGGTAGAGGTGAATCATTGTATTAGTTGAGGCTAATTTTCTTCATATGTGCATATATAAGCTGATGAGTTGACAAAAGAATGCATTTATATATTTCAATAGTTTAATGGCTTCTTTGTTTAATGGCATATCAGCCTTCATGGGTTATTAAATGTCAAAGCCATCCTTGTGAAAGGATAATTGTAGTGCTATTTAACCCATTGCTGGTGGGGATAATGGAGTTCATGCCTTTCTTAAGAGAATTAATCCAAAAGTGGATGTAATAGTATGACTAGAGTTCAAACTCACTTACTAAAATGCTGAAGTCCAACATGTTGGCCATTACACCATGGTAATTCCCCATATATATTTGAGAGATAACTGCTATATAAGTAAATCTGTTTGTTAACTGAGGTTACGATTTTATTTATCTTTTCCTTGACTGTCTTCCATAACAACTCCAAATCTGCAGTGAAATCAAACAAGAAACTTCCATGATATTTAGATCCTCTGTTGTGTGTAGATATAAATGTAGGTGCATTTAAGGTTATAAGACAGTAATAGTTTCAAAGTCTAAGTTAACGTTAAAATCTGACATGATCATCACATTCTTTAAAATTGTCTGAAGGTTGAGAGACCCAACTACATCAGCACACACACACACACACACACACACACACACACACACACACACACACACACATATAGACATACATACAGACACATGCAAAAAAACAAATAAAACTCCTGGTGCTACCGTATTCACATGATTCTGTACTCATTATCTTTACTGATATCTGTATTTGTTCTGAGACTCATAAGGGATCTCATAAAAAATTATCAAGCATTTCCAATCTGGATCTGATTACCAACTGATCAAAGGTTATTTTAATTTCAAAGATTAGGAAATCCCTTTCATTGTTGGTTCATATTTACATTTCTTTATCAAATACGAAAATATGTAAATAGTCTATTTTACCCCTAGATTGAACCCAAACAGGTACTACCACACCAGGTCAGAGTGAACCTGAGAGTAATGACAATGAAGGGGTACTCTATACTCCCTAGATCACCAGAATTGGAGCCAAACCATCAGATGCAGTTTAACATCTGATGTTTGTTCCTGTTTTTTTCTTCTTCTTCTTCTCACTTCTGTTTTCCTCTCAATCACTTTTTCTGGTGTTCCTTTTTTCTTCTTCTATATATCTTTACTGATCTTCCGTAACTCAAGCATACAATGTTACCCATCAGGTTGTACCTTCTAAATCTGGTAGGACTGCCCTTATGGCAAAACTATTCCTGGAATTGGCCCCCAAACAATGTATGAATTCCAGCTGACAAATATGAACAATTGGTGTCTTAAATTATCAGTAAACATGAATCTATATCAATCTATATCTACGTATTGGTAAATAGTTATTTACTAAGCTTTTGCTTAGATGTGACACAAGGCCAGAAGTATGAGGCACTCACTGAGACTTAAATTCACAAGTAATTGTTTGCTAGTCTAGCTTGCTAACCATTACACTACCTGAGGCGTCCATAAGCTTAGTAAATAACTATGTATGTGCATATATGATTTATACACCAACATTGTATTTTTATAACATTTATATAACTTTATACCATTAAAAAAATAACTCTCAGAAAATATTTTATTTTCCAAAATATTTAAAATTGTACTGTAAAAAGATAGATAGATAGATAGATAGATAGAGCAGTATCTGTATGTACATTTGTCAGTAGATGACAAGTGTCCTGTGACTATTTCCGTGTAATATATACGCTTCATTAACTCGAGTTATGTCCCTTACATTGAAGCACTCGGATTATCTCCCTTGACATAACATAAAGGCGCCAATAGACAGCCGCACTGTTGTCTCATCTTCCATCTGCTACTCTAAAATCGGTAATCAACTTCGTCTTTTTTCTCTGGTCGTCATCTTACCGCCTACACACTCGTCGAAAAAAAAAAAATGCTCTTTTAACGCTCAAGGATTTTTCCAGTAACACTTTTGCCGAGGAGGTTTTTGAATCGGTCGTCTACAAAGCTTCAGATCGGTCACCTTAGCCATTTTGGTGGCGGTGGGTGTGAGGTTTTAATAATCACCGCGAAGGAACGGTTCCATTGCTTCTTGTTTGATATCAGAATCATCACCACTGCTGTGGTCGACGGGTTCAAGACCTCTTCATATTTCAGGATCGGAGTCAGAGCCACATCAAGGCAATTAGGTTAGAAAAGAATGACGGATGAAAATCATGGGGGAATGGCCAAAGCCACGTGTAGTACAAGTAGCGAACAAGAAGAGAAGGTATGCATATTGGATGCTGGGGCCCAATACTGTAAAGTGATCGATCGAAAGGTAAGAGAATTGATGGTTAAAGCTGATATTCTACCTCTGGACACTCCTGCCACTCGTCTAAAAGAACAAAACTATAAAGCAGTTATTATATCTGGGGGACCGAATTCGGTCTACGCCGAAAATGCACTCGTCTATGATCCAAATTTATTCCGATGTGGTCTGCCTATTCTGGGTATCTGTTATGGCATGCAGATGATGAATAAAGAGTTTAAAGGCACAGTGGAGGGTAAACAGATCCGAGAAGATGGCCAGTTTACGATCACAGTTGACCAGACGTGTCCGATTTTCAAAGATCTCAATCCTAAACAGCAAGTACTGCTCACCCATGGTGACAGCGTGGCTAAAGTAGCCGAAGGGTTTAAAGTTATAGCCACGTCGGGAGAAATAATTGCTGCCATTGGTAATGACCAGTTGCGTATGTACGGAGTCCAGTTTCACCCCGAAGTCGACCTTACGGAAAATGGGCAAGACATGTTGAAAAATTTCCTCTACCACGTGTGTGGGTGTCATGCTACTTTCACTATTGAGTCACGGGAATCGATATGCATCGAACATATTCGACAGGTCGTCGGTAATAAAAAGGTTTTAATGCTGTTGAGTGGGGGAGTTGATTCTACAGTGTGTGCTGCCTTACTCCGAAAAGCCCTCCACGGAGATCGGATTATAGCCATCCACATCGATAATGGATTCATGAGGAAACTAGAAAGTAGCCAGGTGGAAGAATCTCTATCCAAAATCGGCGTGAAAGTTAAAGTAATTCGAGCTGCCCAGACGTTCTATCATGCGACAACAACTGTCCCCATCAATAAGAACGATCCTGATTCAGCCAGACGACAGACTAATGCTTTGAACAACACTTGTAACCCTGAAGAAAAACGTAAGATTATTGGGGACACATTCATGAAAATAGCTGATGATATCCTTAAAGAAATGAACTTAAACCCTGAGGATGTTATTCTCGGTCAGGGTACATTGAGACCCGACTTGATTGAAAGTGCCTCATCTCTGGCGAGTTCGAAAGCCTCAGCTATTAAAACGCATCATAACGACACTGAATTAGTGAGAAAACTTCGAAGCGCGGGTCGCGTAATTGAACCCTTAAAGGATTTTCATAAAGACGAAGTTCGTGTTCTGGGTAAAGAGTTAGGCCTTCCCCCCGAATTAGTACAAAGGCATCCTTTCCCAGGCCCCGGGCTCGCCATTCGAGTGATATGCGCTGAAGATCGCTACATGGAAAGAGATTTTGATGAAACTAACCAACTTCTGAAGATTATTATTAACTTTAATAACGCCTTGAAAACTTCCCCACATTATTTGGATGTGGTCAAGGAGAAATTACCAACCGGCGAACAAAGCCAGTTGTCTGCATTGACCGCTGGTGTAGAAGGCATGGGTGCTCACTTGTTACCCATAAAAAGCGTAGGAGTTCAAGGTGACCACAGAACCTACAGTTACGTGGCCGCTCTATCAGGTGATGGGAAACCTAAATGGGAGACCTTGATGAAGTTGGCTCAATTTATACCGAAAATCTGTCACAACATCAATCGAGTTGTGTACGTATTTGGTGAAAGAGTCCGATATCCAATTAAAGACATCACTCCAACTTTTCTATCCGAAGATGTCCTTGCTACTCTACGACAAGCTGATTATGTGGCCAGTAAAACTCTTCAAGATTCTGGTTACATCTCAAAACTCAGTCAGATGCCAATCATTATCTGTCCTATTCATTTTGACCGTGATCCTGTCAATTCTCAACCTTCCACGAAAAGATCGATAGTCATTCGGACTTTTATCACAAATGATTTTATGACTGGGGTCCCAGCAACTCCTGGCTCTCCCCGTCTCCCTGAGGAAGTTCTTAGTTCAATGGTTGATGGTATTTTGAGTACGGTACCCAGTATTTCTCGGGTGATGTATGACCTTACTGCCAAACCACCGGGTACAACTGAATGGGAATAACACTTCTAGAAAATCTAGTTTTATCGTTATTATCCCAAAAAAGAAAATTTACCAGTCATAATGAAGTTGTATCCCCTGACCCGAAATCCAAGATAATCCTTAATCCACAAATATTAACCTTTTTTTGCTTTCATTCTTTTGGTTGTTGTCAGAAAGATTTTTAACAAATATCCCCACAATCACCAAGAAAAAAAAAAAAGAAAAGAAAATTACCAAAAAATAAGTAAAAAAAATTATTGCATGAAAATTCATCACCTGGTGGTGAGTTAAAAGGAAGTAAATTTTTGTATACGTTAAAAATTTAAAAAAAAAAAGGAAAATTTTCAAATTGTACAAATTTTAGAAAACGAAAAAAATTTTTTTCTTTTTAAAATTATAATTTTTGACCCATTTTTAAGTTTTGAATTTTTGTCCAAACTTTATTTTTCAAATCCTGTTGAAATTATTGTCATTTTTATTCTCATTTGATTTTTTTTCCTTATATATATATATAACTTTTGTTTTGTTAAAGAAAAGGCAGTGACCCCATGTTTAAAATTCTGTCCATTATATTGAATTGTAACCATATCAACATTGTAATCAGTTTTCTTTTATATTCATTGCATTTATGATAATAGTAAAAAAAACAAAAAAAAACATAGCCAAACCTTAGTACCATTCATTCATTTTGATTATTGCTTTAATAGTTATTTACTAGATATCAAGTTTTTACTTATCCAAGCTAAAAATTTCTAAGCAAAGGTAGAAAAAAATTATTGTAGTAGTCATTAGTACAAGTAGATTTTTTTTTTAAAGTTCTGATATAAAACAGTATTTTTTTCTCTTAAAGTAGACATTTTGTGGTTGAATATTTAACAAAAATATATTAACAAGAAATTAGCTAAATTCTGAATCTGTTTAAATGAAACTAAACTTATTTTTTTGAAAAAAAAGGTAAAGAAAAATAAGATTTTAGTGAGATTTCCACTCTTTATATTTTCACATTTCTATTATGTAGAGTTGCTGATATTTGTGGTTTAATTTAGATTTTAAATAAATTTAGTGGTTAGTTAAAATCCCCTAAGAATTTTTTAAATATGAGATTAATCTTATGTCATATACACATGTTTTTAATAATAACTGATTTTATTTTATTTTTAATTGCAATAGTCAAATACTATTTTTTCCTGATTGTAATAAAAATGTTTAGTACATTGTGTACTAAACCATATGGCTTAATTCAATGGTTTGGGGGGGGGCTATTTTTTTTTTTTTTTTTAAATTCATTTCAATAAAAATTCCAAATTTTGTTATAAAATTATTTTATTGAGAAATAAAAAAAATTCTATTTAGAATAAAATTTTAGAAGAAATCCATTTACATTTATTATTTCCTCAACACAATTTGGTTACTTTGTACAGTTATTTAGATTTAGTACAAGGCCACAAAATATGGAGCACTTAGTAAAGATCAAATTCACTATTCAGTAGTAATTTATTTGTAAGACTAACTCGCTAAGAATTACAACAGCAAAGAGGTGTCCTGTGTGTGTGTGTGTGTGTGTGTGTGTATGTATGTATATATATATATAATACCCAATAATTTGTGTATAATGCAGTGAAACAGACATTCTCCTAACCCTGTTTTTTTTTGTTTTTTTTTTTTTAATTTTGTTTATTTTTGCTTTTTGATGATTTTCTGTAACATTGTTTCTTGGGAAAAAAATTTTTCTCTCTACTTTTATTCAAATTATAATCTTTATTTTTATTCTTTTTAATCAAACTTTTCCAAGATACATTCTTCAGCCTTCCCAAAGTGGACATTTCATTTTCATTTAGTCTTGAGAAATTGTTCTTCTTTTTTCCTCTTTTTAAAAAAAAGTACATTTTACCTCAGTTATTTGAAAATAAAGCAAAAAAATTCAAAAGACCAGTGACAATATCCACATGAGGAAAATTGAAGAATATAGTGTTAATAATAATAATAATAATAATAAAGTAAAAAGATGTATTTAAATATGAAATAATAGAACACATTATCTGAAATGTCTAAAACTGCTCTCTAATATTCTATATTTTATTCTCTCTGATATAAAAAGGGGTCAGCATTACTCAAATAATAATCTCATTGGCCGTGATTTTGATATAAAAAGGGGTCAGCATTACTCAAATAATAATCTCATTGGCCGTGATTTTGTTTTTTTATAATTTTAAAGCTTCATTGTCAGTATTAATGTTATTTCTATCTTACAATCAGGGAAACTGTAATTTGACAGAAACTAAACATTTTCTTGTTGTGAATTAAACGTTTAATGTATTTGACATGTTGCAAATTTTATCTTATGTAATAATGAATGCACTATAAAATTCAATATTTGGGGGGAAAATGTTCTCCTTTTAGGATTAACGTGTATTTATTTTTTTAATATTTTATTTCTGCTAGAAGAAAGCAGTTCTCTTCTCAGTACAGACTGAAATTCTTTCAAGTTGAAAAGTACATTTTATTGAATTGAACTTTAAGGGTATGATTGAAAGTTCTTGGCCCAACTAAGAAATGAATGACCTAAGATCATATTCCACTTGTTCATCTTACAGTTCATCACACTTGGAACATTGTCTCTCAAGTTTCTTCCTAAAAAATTCAATAAAAATGAATAATTTCTTTCTTGGTTGGGATGAAAACTTTTCAACACTCCTTGATATATTGTACAGAATATACCAGAAATTAAAAAAAAATTTTCTGAGTTACTCAACTAAAATTGAATTATTATTGTTATTATACATTGTAACCATTACAATTTTTTTTTTCTCGTTTTTGGCTGTAGAAATTTTTGTTTTTTTAATTATAATCAAGAAATGATAAATTTCAAATCAAAATGTTTTGCTCAATATGAAATTTTGATTTATTTTTTTTTTTTTTTTAGCTTTAACCCTCAGAGTCCTGACCTGATTTTTCCCAGAAAATTGCTCCTAAATTTTTCATAGGAAATTTAAATTACATTTTGTATATAGCCCATAAAAGTGGTACTAATCAAAGACACTGTTTGATAAAATCTGATATAAATGTTGTCAATACAATAATGTGGTGTATCAACTGTTATCTTAAGTGTAAGTCTCTTAGGATTATTGACATTCGACCTTTTTCATATGAAAAATGCAAAGTAAATTATTATCAAAATATCAATAGTTTCTCAAATTATCACTGGAGATATATATATATATATATATATATATATATATATAGTTTACTATAAGAAAAAAATAGGGAAAGTGAAAGAACATAGTAAAAGGGACACCTGATTTAGAGGGACAAAACCGTCATAAACTGGATTGGTGAATATAATATATCATGCAACACAAAATAATATATATATACTACCCTTTGTAAAAATTATGAAATTAGCACACTTTGAGAATGTTCTCTTAGGGTGTGTGTGTGTTTTTTTTGGGGGGGGTGCAGTAAATAAGCTAATAACAGATCAGAGAAAATATTTTTCTTAAATAACTGAACATTCTAGCTTTGTACTTTGTATTCCTTTAACAATCTATATTAAATCATTAATGGTATAATTCTTGTCCAAGCCATTGTTATTTTGAGTTTCTCATGACTGTTGACATTCATCCATTTTCATATAATAAATCCAAAGTAAATTATTTACAAAAAATTTGTAGTTTCACAACTTATCACTTGAGTCATTTACGTTTTTTTTTTCCCTATTAGATTAACAAACCTGATAATTACTTCAAAATTTAGAATCTCATTTAAAACTCGCCAAGTTCAAGTAAATTTTACCTGTTCATTGAATATTTGGTACCATTATAAAATTTAGTACTTTTTAGTGTACAAAAGATTGAAATAAACTTGTCTTGTTTTTATAGTTGACATTTTAAAGATATTGCTTCATGGCACAAATGTCTTTGACAAAAGGTCATGAAAATTATGAAATTTTTCTACTGGATTTTTTAAGACAATAAAAAAGACAAGTTTTACACATGTTTGATCATTAATGATATTTAGAAATATGGATTTTCTTTTCTTTCAATGGATTTTTATTCTACTTAAAAAAAAAATGATTCACTAATTTCATTTGTCATCCTTAAAATTTTAATTTTTTTTCTTTACAGGTGTCTTTATCTCCCACATTAACAGACAAACTTTATCTAGTTTTAGTTGACAAGATCTATCATTATTATTATTATCTTCTTCTTCATCATCATAACATGGACTGATGAGGCAACTCAATTATTCAGTTGGGCACAAAATAAATCTGTAATTGTCTTGCATCCAATTTTGAGTTAATTTTTAAGACTCCATAGATCCATAAAAATCCAACTGACATGTTTTATTATAAGGATGACTTCATCAGAATGACTTCTGCTTCACAAAAATTAAATCAAAACATAACAAGGGCAAGAGAAGGGTGCCACTTTATAAATATCATCTTCTGAAAACCTTATGTTTTTTCATATTTGTAGATTTTCATGTAGGCATGTGTGTGTGTGTGTGTGTGTGTGTATATATATATATATATATATATATATATTTATACACTGAATTGGTTAAATTTTGATCCTTATTTATTTAAATTATTTTGTTTTATTTTTTTATTGTTTAACTTCAATCAAATAATGTTGGATACTAAAAGACAAACAACAAAAACTGAAACAAAATAATTTAAATGAAAGACCAAAATTTAACCAATACTCTGTGTGTGTGTGTAAAAGGGCAGAGGAAACTTTTTGCTCAACTGCCATCTAATACATTATTCTTGGGAGTATTGGACCTTTTAATCTTTATCAATTTATCCAACTAGGAGAGGGACAACTTAGACATAATACCTTCAGTTAATGTGAATACTGGTTATTTAACATGAATTTGTCACTGGATAATGATCCTAAAGATTTAGAGTGTTGTACAAGTGTTGGCCACTCTGATACTATGATGCATAAATGTTTCCTTGTGATCATTTCATCTACCAACCTTTTTCTCAAAAAGTTTCATGGCGATGGAGGTATGGTCAAATATGCTGACTTGACCAGTTGGAAGCATATCTACACATGGCCGGTGGGAGTCTTAACATTGTTGTACCCTCTTGTGACAGGAACTGACTCTGGTGGAGACTCTTGTGTTTGAGCAACCCTATTTAATAGAGCACTACTTACCCAGACAGAGGAATGCTGATGTTGGAGGGGGGATTATGAGGGTTAGCACTTGCCATATATATATATATATATATATATATGGCAATTTGCTCTACTTAGTGTATTGAGCACTTTTACATATTAGCTTAAGTAACTCTGTCCGTGTAATCATTGCGGTACTTGTTGATTATTTTCAAGCAGTATGAATGTTTTAGTTTTTTTTGGGGTTTTTTTTTTTTTTTTCCAGATAAAGGTTTGTAATATGATTTTTTATTTACAAATTGCATTATCTGTTTTTTTTTTTTGGGGGGGGGGGGTCATGCTGCCAGACTTATAGAAATAGTTAAAATATATATAACTGCCACATCTCGACAGATGGTAGCTGTCTTTACCACCAAAATTACAACTCAAATAAACTGATTTCTGGGAGACCTGGGTTCAATCCCAGATTGAGTCATACCAAAGACTCAAAAAATTGTTCTTGATGCCTTCTTGCTTAACACTCAGCATTCTAAGGTATGGATCAAGGGTAAAGTGGAGCAATCCAGAGAAAGGAGTAGCACCCTCCTCTACACCTTTGTGTAGTTGCTAATGAAAAGGGAATCTTCAGGTTGCCAACTTTTTACTCATATACACAATGTTGTGTGCTTCTCTCCTCCTTGTCATGAGTAGATTTTATTCTTAAGGAATAAAATATCATTTCTAAAGTAGCTCTCCTAATAGCAAAATATGTCAGTTTAATTTTCCTTATTGTCTTGTTTTTCTCTTTTTGCACATACGTTCAGATTGATAATGACTTTTATTTTTATCATTCTAATGATGATTACTACCCAAGTAAATGATATAATTTGATGGTGTGGGTCGGATATATTTAATCAATTTCCGTTTTGTTCTTCTTAAGGTGGTGCTGTATGGTAACATAGAAAAGGGAAAGCTATTTCAAATTGCCACTGAGATTAATTATGTTCATTTTACCCTAATGCTCTTCAAAAAACATGAATCTTGTCCTCTCTGTACTTTCTAAAGTAAGGTCTTGTTACTGGTATGCCATAATGGTTAATAGAGAGTTGATGAGTATGTGTGCAATCCATAGAAACCAGTCAATCAGTTTTTCCATTGCTAAAAGAAGTTCTTTATTAGGATTCTCTCTCCTTCTAGCTGTGTAAGAAGCATCAATATTTTTCACCAATAAAAGAAATTCTCAAATACCATACATTTTATTTTACCCTGTCTAGTCTGGGTTAAAAGTGCAGTAAGAGTAACTTAAAGCCAAACCTTTTAGACCTTATTTTTCTGATGAAGTTATGTATAATTGGTGGTGGAATGAGAAAGGTTTTTTGTAAATGGGCCAAAGCCTGACCTGTTTAGCAAAACTTATCTCATTCCACCTCAATGCATCAGAAAAATAAGATCTAAAAACATTTGGCTTACTGTGTCTTTCGATTGTGTCTTTCGACTTGGACTATTCAAATTGTTTAAATTTTCTGTTGAATTTGAATTTCTTATAAGTTATCTGAATTAATGTTTCTTAAATAAAAGAAATCCCAAATGAGTAAGAGATTAGAATTTATACATAAAGTGGTTTATTCTGTTGGTAAAATTTGAAACTTTTTTTCTCTTAATGGCATCTACAGTGAATGGATAGATAAAAGAAAAAAACATAAAAAGGCTAAGAATAATACTGTATATACTTTTCCACATTTTTTGAGGGGACAATGTCTATGAAATTATATAATGTTATTTAAAATGCTGTATTGTGAGGTTGTGAGTGACCAAAAGTGTGTGTGAGAATGATGCAAAGCGACCAAACCACCTGCAGAGTTTAGTGCAATGCTGCATTACAAATCTGCTAGTTTATTATTATTAAAAACATACGGCAGCTCTTTAGTTAGGTCAGGTGGGTGGCCGAGGAATTGATTTGGCCACAAAAAATATAGCTATTTCTTTTTACTTTGCTGGAATTTAAAAGTACAGTTTTCCTTATCCTCAATTCCTATGCTAATGTTTGTTATTTATTAAATTTCAAACCACACAAAATAGAAAGGAGGAGAAGCAAATAGAGATAGAAATATAATGGTGTCTCGATTGAAATAGTCATACCTTGAAAATCAGTCTATAAAATCCTTTTACCTGTGATCTTGCACCACGGTGAAATCTATAATTATATCAGATATGAGGCAGGCTCATCAAGTATTTTTTGTTGGTTAAAGCTTAAAAAATCTTTTTATGAATAAAAACATCAATGTGATAAAATGTCTTAATTTTTTTTTAAATTTTGTCTGTTGTATGGACAATTTAAATGGCAGGTTGTTTTAAAAACTAATGCTTACATTGTATCACGTGAAGATGGTCACAAGACTCGCAAAATATTATAAACGCATTGAAAAAATAGAGAACAAAATATAAAAAAAATGTACTTTTCAAACATTCATGAATTCTTTTAATTTTTTTCAATTTTTGTTCTTTAAAAATTGTTTTCACTCTCAAGAGATTCCAACTACTTTTTATGGTGGTTTCTGTCAAACTTTTTTTTATTATGACTTCTACAAATTGTTTAATCTCAGAATCTCATTTTTTTTCATTTTTTGTCTTTTTTCTTTTTCTTCCTATGAGTCTTTAAATTTTGTAGAAATTTATAAAATTTTCATTCCGCCATTTATATATTTTTTATTTTCTCATTTTGATTCAGTCATTTTCCATCCCCCTCTCCTGCCTAAACACACAACATCCATGACTAAAGTCCTCAAATGGTAAATACTTCTTAAAATCTCAAAGACAGTAGTACTAGGGTGAATCAAAAGTTTTGTAATATTTTGGTAACGTGAGGCACAATTCACTAGTTCTTGATGCTTTTGCTGAGGTCATGAAAGTGATGAACCACACTGGACTGAGAGATGCTAAGCTTACCTGGTACTCTCTGAGTAATGATTACCAGATTTTCCTCTATGCCTTGGGGAATGGCCTTGAAATCCATGGTTTTAGGCCTACCTGATCTAGTCTGATTGTTGAGGTTTTTTTCCAACCCAAGCAAAATTTCTTGAACCATCTGGTTACTGTACTGTGATCACTTGTACTTGTATGTGATGTCCCACATTGGATTAGGACATACAAAGCTTGCCTGATACTCTCCAAGCGTTACTCACCAGACCTATCTATGGCCTAGAGAACGGCCTCAGAATCCACAAATGTAGGCTCACCTGACCTTGCCTGATCATTGAGGTTCTTGCAACCTGAACAAAATTTCTTTCTATACTATGATCACTTGCGCCTTCTCCTTTCGCACAACAAATATTTTTGGTTGCTTCTGCTGTGTTATAGCCCAGTTCAAGCTTGTAAAGCAAAAGTTCTTGAATTAAACTACATTGAATGTTTTTTTTTTTATAGTTCTCAAATCAGCCACAAAGTAAATCAATGCAGAATGTGTCTACATCAAACTACCACAGTACTACCAACCATGGCTTGAATTGCTTTGGTCATGTGATATATATATGCTACAAACTAGCCCATGCCAAAAATATTGCAAACTTTTTGACATACCCTAATACAAGAAGACCATTGTTTACATTCTGGCAGCATTTTTCTGTTTTGTTCTCTGATGAGGGATTAAGATTAAGATTGGTTAATTTTTTCAACTGAATATTTATTCATAAAAAGAGGCTTTCAGTTTTTCACCCCATGAAAACCAAATAGTTTGGACTGATAAATGAAAAGTTTTGGTCTTTTATTCTTCAATAAAAAGTTTTAACATTTTCCTGGATTTATCAGACCTAGTAGACAAATATATTAGATGTGCCTACTGACTAATTCTTTATAGCTATAATCACCAAAGCTCATCTCTTAGAAACAAATGACCATTTGATAATTACAGGTGCTGTCAATAAACAAAGGGAAAAATAAAAAAAAGTTTACTGAAGAAATAAGTAAGAATTGTTACCAAAATTGCTTTGAATATTCTTTTGGATATTCTTGACTAAGGAAATAAATGCCAGGAAAGATCATATCTACTAACAAGTTTAGATATACTAGGACGAGTCAAAAGTTTTGCAATATTTTGGTAATTTATTTGCTTTATTCTTCAAGTTACAACAAAAGGCAGCCCAAGATTCAAAGTAGAGGCCATTTTTCTTCCAGTTCTTTGATTAGTTCTTTGTCTTTTGAAATGAAAAACTCCTTTACTGAACCTCTACCTCTTAGTTGAAGCATTACAAGTATGGGAAGTAAGCCATGGGTTGGAGCAAGTAATAATCTGAGGAAGCTGGGTTCAGACTATATGCTGGGCATGGTATCAGTTTGATTCCCTTAAATTTATGGAGTTTATTCTGGAAACTAACACACATGCAAATATTGTAAAACTTTTGACTCACTCAAGTAGATTTGCTAATAATGTTATAGTGTATTGGCTTTGCCTAACTGCAGAGAAAGTGGTAGTCATAGTTGGATATTTAGTTGTGCTTTTTCAATATTACAATGGCAGTATATTTGACATTGCATTCAAGAAAAAGCCTTAAAACTAATTAAACTTGTTGATTAATTGCTATTGTAAAGGAATAAATGATTATAACTTTTCAAGTTTTGTTCAATAATTTCTAGTATTGTCTAAAAATTGAACAAGAGTTTAACTGCTATTAATATTCTTTCAAACTGTATATTTTTGGTTACAATGGGTTAATCAGTCATTTAACAAAATATTTAACTATTGTATTAAGTTTACATTTTGGCTGAAGTTTTATTCAATTTTCTGATCTCTTATTTCTTTATGTCCTGTTGGCAAAGATCTTGACAAAAAGTTCTTGTCACTGGCATAATGGTTGATGAAAGGTTAAGAACAATCCAGGTAATAAACTCACAGAAAAAAGTCACTAGAAAAAAAAACGAATCTTAAACCAAAAGTGTTGACTCAAATCCCTTGTTTCATTCAAATTAAAAATAATTTCTCTACAAAACTAAACTCAAACCAGCCACCATAAATTAATTGACTTTTTCTCAGTGACTTTATTACTGGCCACAAAGTGAACACTTAAGCAAATAATTCCCTTAGAACTATTTTATCTGTCCCAGGAGTAAATATAAAATGTTGTAAGCATCAGTCACCTCTAATATACAGGTGTAGCCATGATTTATTGCAAAAATGTATTAATTTTTTGGTTAATTCATAGAGGGTTTTTTTCTTTTAACAACCCTGATGCCAATATTTTAAAAGATCTAAAGTTAATGCCAGAGATTCACATTAATGCTATTCTTTATAGTTCAGTATATTTAATTTTTTTACAACAAATTTTTTAAAAGAAATTTCAAATATTAACTCTAAACAAAAAATATTCATGACATATTGTTGGCAGCAAATAATTCCTTTCTTAAATTAGTTTAGAACTGATGTTTTGGTGAAGTTCTTGCTTTTATTTGAATCAATTTTGATGAAAGTGGCAAGCTACTTGTGATGGCTTTGTTAAACAGTTTTTCCATTGTTAGTAAATAAAGTATTAAATACAGACATTTTTTGTTAGCATAGATACATTATATGCAATTTTTTACTCTGAACAAAATAAAATTACCTGTCATTTTTTTAAATATATGAACAAATGAATTCCAATAATGATGTATACAATTGCATGATAAAAAAAAAAGATACTCATTGATTTTGTTAGCATTTCAATATTCATTCCTGTTGATTCACAGAATTATTTTTAAAATGCTGTGAATAAACATCAAAATATTTATAAAATCAATTATGCTTTTGTTTATTAATCAGAATTATTTTATATGATATTATGATTAGATTATATACTACTTCTATTATATAATAGTTGTTTCATTTGCATATAAATTTTCTACATTAAATGTAACAACTATTGAGAAATAGAGGTGGGAGTGGTTTTTTTTCTCTATTGAAGTGGCAACCTGAATCAGCCAAATAAAGAAGGGAGATAACCTAGGTATAATCTTCACAAAATGGCAGGTTTAAGTTTTTTACTGTACCTTTTTAAAACTGATTAATTTTTCTTAGATTTTATTTTTACACAAAGAAAACAAGCCTAAATCTCTCTCTCTCTCTCTCTCTCTCTCTCTCTCTCTCTCTCTCTCTCGTCTTCATCAAGTCACTTTTCTGTTCCTTCTTTTTTTTTTCTTTAATACTTGAGTGAGTAAAAAGTTTTGCAATATTTTGGTAACATGAGACACAATTCAGCAGCCCTAGATGCTTTTGATGAGGTTGTGAAGGTGATGAATCACACTGGACTGTGATATACCTAGATTGCCTGATACTCTCTGAGTGCTACTTGGTGGACTTACATCTATGGCTTGGAGCACGGCCTCAGAAGCTAGCTTATACCAAAATATCGCAAAACTTTTTACTCAGCCTAGTATAAATATGTGTGTGTGTCTTTTAGTTAGTAATACAAATAATATGTTGTACCACATGAAATACTAAATAAAGAAAATAAAACATTTTAACATTCTTTTATTTAAAATATACACTTATTTTTAGAAATGATTCATTTTTCATGACAAGTAGTAACATTTTTTTTTTAAATCCTAATATTGTAATGAGCAAGCTGCAGTGCTGGATTTACACATAGTTTGCAGCCCAGGGGCCCCAAGATTAAAGTAACTCCCAAGGTCCCACTAGTCTTAGATCTCTGATAAAACTAAAAAAAAATATATAAAGAAATCAGATTATTATTTATTTTCAGATTTTATTGGGCTCCTTTAAACTAATTTGAAACAATTTAGAGTATTTAGACTCTGAGTTGGAGTGGGTCTTTTAAATACAATGGGGCTATTTTTTATAGCTACGATGGTAGGGGAGAGGTGCATATATAATGGCACCCCAATTTCCAGGGGCCTCTTAAGACCTAAATCCAGCCCTGGTAAACTGTAATAATTAAATTTCAAAATGATATTTTCTGATTTTTGTTCCAATTTTTCACCTCTCTTATCAAAAGTTGAAATAATGATGAGAAACAGTCCAAGAAGAATCTCCAAGTTTTACTGAAAGAGCTTAAAATGTTTTTTTGTGTTATCCTCAACATTTTCTGAACTATTGAAGATGTTTATGATTCTTTCTTGTTTCTTTTGAATCTTCAGAGTAAAATTTTTTCTGCTATCAATCATTAGCAGTTCCTGTTTCAGTTGTTTAGATGTAAATTCTTATTAAATAAAAAAGAAAAGTTTTGATTTACAGATAATTTATATTTGAGAATGTAAAAAAAATGTTTATAATTTGGAACATGATAATAGAATAGTCAATTGATAAAACATATCGACTTGATAATACCAATCATGAGTATTTCTGAATCTGAATATTCATCTGGTACAACCAAGCTCAAAAGTATAATTATTTCAAAACAGTTTCATTTTTAACTTTTGATTCATAAATCCACATTGAATAAACAAAGAAATGGTGAATTATTTCAAATCGTATTGCATGTGAATTTTTTTTTGTTTTGTTTTCTGTGGATGCTATTCCAAACTAACATGCAGCAATAAAATTGTGAACCTTATTTTTTGTCTTACAAACAAAACAATCCCCTGTGATGATTCATATCAAGGAAGAAAGTAAACAAAAACTACTATGATGAAAATCCGTTAAGCTAATTAAGATTATGATTTTCTTTTGAACAAAATTGAAAGAAATAATGATTTTTAAAAAAAATGCTTACTTAGCTACAAGGAAGATTTGAACCCCTGACCAAATTCCAACCCTTTAATATTTAATCATTTCAAAATAAACACATTAAATTGTTGTGTGATGTTTTAGGCCTGGTTCTAATTTTTGTTTAAATGTTGCCGCATTGTAAAAGATACTTTTCATATCAACAGATTAAAATTTGACTAATTCTCAAACTTTTTTTAATTCAAAGCAAAAAAACACTTGTGATGACAATGACTCTGACTTAAAAGCCCCCTCCCCACAGGTAATGCTCTATGGCTTTCCTGGCTATATAGAAAGGAACCATCACCCCTTTTTTAACCTTTTTGTGAGGAGATAATTTTTTTGATTCTTGTAGAGTGGGCAAATTATTTTGCATGCAGTGAGGCCTCCTAGCAATGTTTCTATACATTAACATTGAATCGGTCATTGAGCTACCTATAGGAAAATGCCTTATATTGAATTAACAAAAAAAAAAGACTAAAATATCGCTCTGCCTGTACACTGTTGGCAACAAAAATGTTGCTTTGCCTGCAAAAGAATTAAAGTTCTATTTGCATTTCTTTTTTTCCTCTCCAAGTTTGGAGAATAATCTCATGTTTAGGGTGCACAGGACTATCCTTTTCTTGGATGTTAATCTATTATGAACTTTATTTTTTAAATTCTTTATATTCCATTTGAATCCAAATTAAATTAATATATTCAGATGATCTTTAATGGAAAAAATACAAATATTTTAATTTGTAGAAAACAAAATCTCAATTTGTCAAAAGTTAGATTCTCAGCAGAAATTACATTTTAAAATATTTCAATAAGAATACAATTTGTAAAAGTGAAAACTTGTTTATTTGTTAGAAACTACTTTTAAACTTGTGAAATTCAAAAATGTATTTTATGCTGTTAATTTGAATTTTGTTTTCCCAATCTTTATTTCAAAATTATTCTATAATTTGATTGTTTTAACCCTGCATTAATCTACTGTGTCATTTAAACATGGTTGGTCTGGTGGAGTGTATTACATACCCCAGTTCCAAAATGCATAGGTTTGATTATTATGTAAAATATATTATTGCTTTAGTATATATATATATCTACAATAACTGATGAATAGATTGGTTGTTTGTTAGCTGGTTGTTATTCATTTAACTTAATACAATAAAATGAATTATAAAAAGAAATAAAATAAATTTAGTTTCAGATCACATTTATTTGGAAAATACCTACAAGATACTCTATTATATGATTTAAAAAAAAAAATATGTATGATTATAATATGAAAAATTAACATCAAATTCAATCTGTTATAAAATGATATAAATCAATATTACTCTAAATTTATTATATAAACCTATGTTGTATATTTCATGTAATGCCCACCAAAAGATGGAAAGAATGATGTCTTTATTTCACCACAACTATGCTATTCTATTTGCTTAAAGCCCTCACTTTACTGGAAGAATACTGGGAAAGAGAGAAATAATAAAAATACCAATTAGGAATTATGAGCATCTAAAAAAAAGTGGGGTGCCAAAACACCTTAGAGAATTAATGCGGGGTGGATAATCAATATCAGTGCCTAAAACAAGCACTAAGTAACTTTTATTATCAATACTTAAAAGAAAGGTCTATTTACCGTATAACAATGATTGAATATTAATGTTTTCTGTTCAAATCTTTGCTTTCTTTAAACATTTGTCTATATTGTCTATATATTTTCTATACAACCATTTCTTGTGTTAGTAAATTGAAATGTTATGAAATAATTATGCTTATTATATATTTCTTGTTGGCAAAACAAAATCCTTAGGCAGCCATTATCAATATGCTGATGACGTTCCTGAAATAAACAAATCTAGACTTGAGTGCTATGGTCCTGGGTTCAAGTCATACCAGGGGCTAATTTATTTCATATTTGTTTATACCTTTGATGTATGATTATATATTGAATAAAAATAAAGTTTAAACATTTTGGTAGTTTTTTTTTTTTTCATATTTAAAAAAAAGGGATTTATGATATTAGCATGTGTGTGTGTATGTATGTATGTATGTATGTATGTATGTATGTGTGTGTGTATGTGTGTGTGTATGTATGTATGATTAAATATATATATAAGTGTCTATATCTTTGTCTCTCATTTCCTTTCTAAAAATGCATAATTTTCATTCTCTTTGAAGTTTACCTAAGCACTAGCATAATTCTTGTCATAAACAATGGGATTATGTATATATATACATTGGCATGTTTCCTTGTCTATGGAATTCAAGAGTGTAGCATTAATTCTGATAGAGAGTTGAGAATGCAGGAGCATTGGTTAACTGAAATCCTTTTAAATAATTCCAGTAAACAAGAAAGAAAAACATGGGAAGAAGGAAAGAGAAATTGAAAAAGCAAGATAAAATGTATTGATTGATTGGTTTTAACAGCATATCAACCTGTCTAGGATTATTTTATGCCTAGAGATTAGAGAATCATGTTCATTGTACATTTATATTTCTTGTATAGTTGTTTCTTTAAGAGTTTTTTGCACACAGTTATATAATATTAAGTATTTCTATCTAATACGAATAATTTGAGGAATACTTGAGACCCAACAGTTGTTGGGTCTCAAGTATTCCTTATACTAATAATTATATTGTTTCAAGTAATTATTTCTATTTAATAATGTTCATTTATTTGCACACAGTTATATGGTTTCAAGTAACTAATAATAATAATCCTTAGTAAACAATTAGAGCTTCAACCAATTATTCTTAATGAAAATAATTTACAGTTATATGGTATCAAATTCAAACAATTCTTAAACAGATTTATTTGACCCATAGATGGGACCTTAACAGATACTATCATTCCAGGTTAGAGTGGACCTGGGAGTAATGGCAATGAAGGAGTACTTCACACTCCCCAGATGTTCAGAAATGGAACCTCATCATCAGATACAGTTTAGTGTCATACCAAGGATATCTCTTTTTTTTGGAGGGGAGGTCTTACTCCTCTGCTGGGGATACAACCTCACCAATAAGGCATAGAAAAAAAAGAGTAGATTCAATAGTGAGGTAAAAAAAGAAAGTGAAAACAGGATTGATAGATTAAATAGTCTTTTTATTATCTGTAAAAATCGATATATTTGCATTTCTGATATTTTTTTAAGAAAAGAAACAACTAAGGTGAATGAAATAGATAATATTTGAAGAAGACATATCTTCTATTACTACGACAGTGAAATTTTGAATTACTGTGGTGAGATCAGACTGATGAATATATATTTGAATATATAAATTCCACGTGTGTTTCAAATATAAGTAGATACATAAATTCTTGCTGGAAAAAATTTGTTGATTTTATTATTTTAATTGTTGGATTTATTTAAAAAAACAACATTGATCCAAATTGTCGTAAGCACTTTCATGGCTTTACGGTTTAAATGTTACTGATTTTCTTTGTTCAAAATGTAACATTTAGAAATTATAAATCGCACACAAAATTTCTTTCTAATTCATGCAGGGATTTATTTAAATATTCCCATTTTTCTTGGATAGTCAATTTAAATTACAATCTTGTAGTAATTCAATTTTGTATTTGAATTCATTTATCTTTTTTTTCACTTAACCCAACAACAAAGAACCTTTTCATGTTTAATGGCCTCATTTAAATTTACTGTTTACTAATAGAGCCAAACTTTGCTCAATAAACTTTCCCTATGTTCACCACGAAAACTAAACTTCAAACTTTGTGTTAACAATATTAATCCAAATTTAATTGAGAAATGAATTACTAAAATGACAGGAAAAGAAGAATATTTAACATAATCGTTATCATCATAGGAAATGGAATAAACAACTTGAGTTCAAATCGTAGATGAGGCTGTTTGCAATCCACTTTGTACTAAAACTTTTGGAAAAAGGCATAAGTCCCTTTCTTCTTTTTCCAGCTATGGGTAAATAGTAGGATATACTGTGTTTTTAGCCTTGATAAGATAACCAGTCTAGGAGAAGGAAAACTGAATTCAAATTACCTTGAGGTGGAGGGGTTGGGTAAATACATAAAAGAAATGAAAAACTTTCCTTGTTTTTTTATTGGTTTATTTTGAGATAGCTTTTTTTTTGAGAAAACATTGGGACATCTCTTATAATTTTAATTCATTTTACAATAAGGCAATGTAAGGCAACAAATGAAGGTTTAGAGAGTTAAAAGTGGCCTTAAGGCCAAAGGTTTCCCAATCCTGACTTAACCCTTTTAAATCATTATTCTGTTATATCAGGCTGAGTACTATTTTACTAAATACCATGAACTTAGGGAAGCTTTGTCAGATACTCGATACTCATTCAGACTTTTTTTAATGGGACATCCTGGATCTGAATTAAAGTTTGAATGTATTTTGTGGTTGCTTTTGTGAACTTGGTCACAGGGTATCTGAGTGTTTCAGATTTAAAGTGTTAGGATGTGAAAACTACCTACTTTATTCATTTAGTAACTAAACCATGTTTCCTTTAACAATGAAATGAGTTAAATGTAAAAAACAAAATTCTATGGATATCCTTAAAACAAAAAATATTAAACAACCATATTTTGCAAATTGTGGTCTAAATTATATCCTTTCTAAATCAATGTTAAACAGGTGAACGGATTTTGATAAATAAATATTTTCTCTTCTTCATTCACAATTTTTTCAATTTTCATGTCTGCCACGGAAAGACTTTAATGAAATCCTTAAACATGCAAATATTCAAATTAATACCAACATCCTCTTTGTCACTGGTCAAAGTAAAATTCCCAATCATCTCAATAAAGAAAACATGAGTATGTTGTCTTCAATACTGAGCACAAGTCATCATCAATGACCCAACAATTATAGAAATAAAATTAAGAGACATTAATTGTGCCCTCTAACATAACAGATATCCACTTTTGTTTATTTCTAAGATGGGAACTATCTAGCTACAGCAAATATTCCTTATTTAAGATGTGTGATGGAAAAGAGTGATATTATGTGGAAGTGATATTGTGGAATCTTTTTTTGCACAACACATAATTTTTTAATCCTCCAAATACCTGATATAATGGAAATGACTATGAAATGCTAATTAGAATCCTTCTCTTCTTCCCAAATAATCAATATGTGGGGATTAAATAATAAATAAAAGTAATAACAACAAATAATAAAATAAATAGAAAAGAAATAAGAATCTTCCAGGAAGAACAATCTGAGCATACTTGGAAAAAGAAGAGGCTTCCTGGTGCCAAAATGAAACTCAAGGAGAAATAACTTAGACCTTGGTTAGAAAGGCAGCTATTTTATTGTTTGGCAGAGATCTTCCCCTTCAAGACTTAATTATAAACTTGCATAGTAATAAAGTTGATTCCTAATAGATTCACTTGTCTCTTGGTCTTTCTTTCCTTTGTTCATTTTATTTCAGCTAATGTGAATAGCAAAAGAAAACAATATGCTCGGCATCATCAGCATCAAAACAATGTTCAACCAGTTGCTATAAAATTATTTTTGCCGATCTCAAGCAGCAAATTTCAATTTTGCTTCTTCTCTCTGATCTCTTTCATCCCCCAGTTACAGAACTTTCACTCTTATCGTTTTGTTTTTGTCACCACAAAATTTTCACACTCACCTACAAAACTGTTTTACCTCCTTAGGTACAGACTTTTTGCTTTCCATTTAGTAAAGCCCAACTTTAGGGAAGAACACTCTACCTTCACTGCTGCAACTACCAATCAAACATTGACTCAACAGCAATGTGCATGGGGGTTAACAGGTCATTTTCAGACCCTAGCTTTCTTACTGAGGGTAAGATATTTTAAATGTTAAAGTCTTATAGAGGCTGAAGATCAAGGAGTCACTAAAACAAAACAGTGCTTTCTTCATAGGTGGAATACCTATCTTGTCAAAAAGGTAGCATGAATTTAGAAAATTATGTGTAAGGAGGAATGTAGCTTAATATTGTAACAGAGAAGTCTACTGATTGGTTGTTTGGGTTTTATGGCATATCAACCTTTGTAGGTTATTTAATGCCAAATTCATTTTTATACAAATAATCAGTTCTATTTCAAACAATTCAGTTTAGCATGAGTACACAATTTAATCATCAAAAACATTTCTATTTCAAGCTATTCAGTTTAGTTTAGCAGTTCTAATTCAAACAATTCAGTCTAGTATAAGTATAGATTTTGTTTACACACAGTTAAATGTCAAAACAGTTCTATATTAAACAATTCAGTTTAGCATAAGTATAGTTTCAACATCAAAAACAGTTCTATTTCAAACAATTCAGTTTAGTATAAGTACACAGTTTAAATATAAGTACACTGTTTAATTGTCAAAACCATTTCTATTTCAAGCTATTCAGTTTAGTCAAACAGTTCTAATTCAAACAATTCTGTTTAGCATAAGTATGCAGTTTAGTTCTATTTAACCCATAGATAGGGTCCTATCAGGTGTTACTCTGGGGATTTAGGAATTTACAATAAAACTCCCAACCGGATGTTGACTTGTCGGCTGCCACATACAAAATGTATAAACGCGTCGCCACGCATCGGCTCCATGCATCCATCCGGTTAAAAATCAAAAAAAAGAAAAATAATAAAAATTAAAGTAGCCAATGGGAAGCGGTCGTGCCAAAATGAGAAGGATTTTGGAGTGACAAATTTGGAGCCGGTGTGGAGAGATAAATACTAGGGTTTTCTGTGAACCGAGTCAGTGAGGACAAAAGAGACCCAAGGAAGCACACAACCTTCATGGAATGCTCAAACAAAAAACAGTTTCCACAACTTCAAATATCAACACATCCTAAAATGAGCCTAACACAAGATACATAAGACATTATTACAGCGAATTGAGTTAAACACAGCATACTTGCTGTTCTACACACAAAACAGCACTAAGATTTTACCTTGTGCCCACAAGGAATGCCAAAAAAAGTGCGAACTAACTCCCTCGCTGAAAAATACACTTGCATTCATCACCACAAAGTCAACAGTCACGTACATTTGCCTCCAAGTTAGAGAACATATTGAAAAATATTTTCAATATTTATCAATCTGCAGGGGGCATATAGGACTTTACACTCCTATAAATTATTTTGGGCGGTATGCCACTTGTTCCCACAACAAAGATGGCGGACGCTCACATATTCAGTCTTGGGAAACCATTGGCCAGGAGAACCATGTGACCTGCGTAAAACTACGTCCGCGCATAAATTTTGTCCTGCGTTTGGAGCCACTTCCAAGACACGTATTTCTATAAATACGTCGTCTTCAAACACTCTCTCTTTTTTTACACAATTTCTTCGCAGCGGCAACACACTCCCTCCAGTGTGACTCAACAGACGTCAAATAGGAACAACATGGATGGGCCTCGCAGACATTCAAAATATACATTGACTATGAGACTTTTTCCAGTCTCAGAGAATCCGCCTGTTTCCAACCATGAAAAGAAAAACATTTAAATAGGTAATCCTTTTGTAGTTTAGTTGTGTTAGTCACACACACACACACACACATACATACACACAAGATTATTTTGTTAATAGAATTAGCGATATTTTTTTATGTATCAATGTAAGTTTCATTATAGCATATAAATTTGTTTTGTTCGTCGTCTTGTTTTGAATGTTCCTTTTGTCCACGCCATTTCATATCTTCATTCATTTGTTTTATTCATGTGCCTTTACTACTTTTTTCCATGTGCCTTATTCCAAGCAAAACTTATATAAAACTTCTTGAACTTTAAATTGTGGGGAACTTAAATACTAAATACATGTTACCACTATACTACTACTCTGGGCCAGAGTGGACCTGGGAGCGATAGCAATGAAGGGGTGCTCTGTATTCCCCAAAGCTCCTGCAACACTGAAACCTCATCATCAGATTGTTTAGGGGATTCTTACCCCTCTGCAGAGGTGCAGTCGGTATATTCTACAGCCCCAATGAACTAGGCAATACACAGAGTTAAATGTAAAAACAGTTTTATTTCAGATAATTCAGTTTAGCATAAATACAGTTTAAATGCAAAAAACAGTAAACTCAAGAAACCACAGTTTATTTCTATTTGACCCATAGATAGGACTCTTATCAGGTGCTACCACTCCAGGACAGAGTGAACCTGGGAGTGATGGCAAGGAAGAGGAACTCCACATTCCCTAAAGCTCTAGCATCACTGAAATCTCACCATCAGATTGTTTAGTGTCATATCTAGGACACTCGTTTGGCTTACCTGTGGCCTCTGCGATATATATTATAGCGACGGCCACAGCTAAACCCTCTGCAGAGGTGCAGTTAGTGTATTCTACAGCTCCAACTGACTGGGCAAAGAAGTCTTCTGAGTACTGTGATAGTGAAATAAATAAAAAATAAAACAAGCAAACAGTAAAACAAATAGCGGGAAGTTGAGTTCACAGATATTAACTTTTTAATTCTGGCACTAAGCAACATCTAACAAAATGTTTTTGTGTGAGTACTCACATTTTAAAAAATGTATTCAGTGTACATAAATCTTTTTAGTATCCTTTTTTAATCGCTTACTAGCATGCTAGTTCTGATTTCCTTTGAGAATAAAATTTGGTTATCATCATGAAATTCAGGACTGATATTTTTGGTTCAGCCTGGACTATCTAACATCTGTATTTTTTAACTACTGGACTGCTACAAATGAAGAAAGAAGATAGCTAGTATTTGGGTCCACTAGCTTTTAGCCGCATTAAGACTAGTACTGTGAACCATCAGTGTATAGCAGGTTCTTTATTGATAAAATTTCCTCTTAAATACTATTAGATCTGATATATAGATTGAATAGATTTAATTTTCCAACAACCAAGACAAAATAGTTAACACTAATAAATATTTTATAGTATAATAAAATATGATAAATTTATCTGATCCTTTTACTTGTTTCAGTTTTCTTTTGTGAATTATATTTTCATGTTTCATTAGACTTTATAAAAAAATTTATGATTGTATTGTTCTCTATAACATATGAGACATTCATTGCATAAAGATATTTTTTTTATAATTGCTGCGAAAATATTGTCTTCTTCTAGTGGTGGTGGTAGTGATGATGAAGATGATAATCATTAAAGAAAATTAACTGGGGAAAAAACGCGAGACAATTTATATTTAGTCCTCTCGTGTGAATAATATCAGTAGACATTAAAATATCAACAAAAACTTGTTTGACATTCTTTTTTTATTGATAATAAACATCAAGCTTAGTTTAGTACATAGCACAAAGGTACAAATAGGACTGAACCCACAACAGTAGACCGACTTATTAATCATTATTCAACTAAATTGAGTCTAATACTTATGCAGGATTCATAGTGATATTTACCAAGTTTAGTATTGTACAAAGTCACTAGTGTGGGAACCTAATGAGAATCAAACACCCTAATTGTAAAAATGGAAGTTTCACCTCTCATTTTTTTTTTTTTACATCAAGACAAGAAGGATCAAAGTTCACACCGGTGGCATATGAAAAAAACAAGCCACATTTAAACCTAATCTTGGAGTCGAATTTACCTCTGGGGAAGCAAGAGAGTTAATTTTCTACGTCACGTAACTTGTGAAGTTATCTCCCTTGTAAAGTTGCTGCATAACGAGTCGTATCATCATAGTGATTACTGCTAAGCTGAAAAGATGAGTTCCTTTAAGAAGACACTTTCAAAAAGTTATCCACGATTCCGAGAAGAAGTGACTGTAGACAGTCTTTATTGGAAATTAGAACCACCTGTTATTAAGCGAGAATACGGTGCTATCAACTATGTACACTTTTCTCGATGTGAACCATACAACTTTGCAGTTACTAATTCCACACGTGTTCATATCTACAGTGCCCAAACCAACCAAATCGAAAAAACCATCACTCGTTTTAAACAAACTGCGTACAGTGGTTCTTTCCGATCCGATGGTTCTCTCCTTGTTGCTGGTGGTGAAGAAGGGGTCGTCCGACTATTTGGTGTGGAGAAAAATGCCTTGTTAAGGGTATTTAAAGGTCATACTGCCCCCGTCCACGTTACTCACTTCACGTGTGATAATGTACGACTTTTCTCTGCCTCTGATGATCTTTCTCTCCGACTCTGGGATGTTGCTACCGAAGTTAACTTGGCCACTTACAATGAACACAAAGACTTCATACGATGTGGCACATCTCCAGCTTCTAATGCTGACATAATATTAACCGGTGGATACGACCACACGGTTAAAATGTATGACACACGCCTCAAACAAAGCGTTATGTCGGTTGATCATGGCTGCCCGGTGGAAAGTCTCATCATCTTCCCTTCGGGTGGTCTTTTCTTCTCGGCTGGTGGAAATTATATCAAAGTATGGGATGCCTTAGCGGGAGGCAGACTTTTAAAGCAAATATGCCATCATCACAAATCCATCACTTCTCTTGGATTTTGTGGTAACTACCAACGTTTATTGTCCGGGTCGTTGGATAGGCATATAAAAATGTACGACATTTCTACTTATCAAGTTGTCCACACTCTTGATTATGCAGGGGCCGTTCTCAGTGCAGCCGTGTCTCCTAATGATAGCTGCCTTGTCATGGGAACGACTGACGGTCTTCTCTCTATACAACACCGCAAAAAAGAAATAGAGACGAGAGAAGTTAAATCTAACCAACCTCAGAAATCTTCATTTCATTACAGTGTCAGGGCCCGGCGTTATTTCACCCGATCAAAAGATGATATGATTATAAAAAACCGAAGAAAAGATATCCTTTCTCCTTGGGATAAACAACTGAAGTATTTTAATCATAGTCGTGCTCTTGATTGTGCTTTGGGTTTCAAAGTAAGGTCTAAAAATCCGGAAATTGCCATCAGTGTGATACAGGAATTGATCCGTCGAGATGTGATAAAATCTGCTTTGGCCGGACGAGATGAACATCAATTGTTAGTCCTTTTGAAATTCATAATCGTCAATATAACAAATATAAATTTCATGCCCACATTGATTGATGTGGCTAATATTTTACTTTCTCTTTATTCTTCGATGATGGGACAATCTGGGCCTTGTTCAGAAGCTCTTATTAAATTACAAGCTATTTTGAACGAGGAGGCAAAATATCTTAAAATTTGTTCACAAACTCTTGGTTCAATGGACATGATTTTTGCTGCAGCTGAAATAAATAGTCAAACACAAAGTAAGCTTCATAATTCTATCTGAAATAATAACAACAAATAATACTTTTTATATTTACTTAGTAAAATTTTTTTTTTTTTTTTTAAGAATTAATGTCTCTTTATTTTTTTATTTGCTTATAAAAGAATTTAAACAACTTTCAATTTAAAAAAATGCTGTAAATTAACTAGTATTTTTTTTAATAATTTGTTTTAGCTTTTAAATATCTTCTTTTTTTCTTTTTTTTTTTCGTTTTGTGTATGTGTGTGGTTCTAACAAACATTCCTAGTACCTAACATAAAACAAAACTGAAAAAACTTCCTGTGACGTTAAAACAAAATAAAACTGAAATATTTCAAAATGTTATTTATGAAACATTCTGAGGAAAAAAAATCAAAAACTGAAAAGAAACGCATAAAAAAAGTTTATTTTATAAAATTCTGATTTGGTCTTAGTGTTGTTTTTTTCCCCTTCACCCTCAATGTAGATGTTTTTAGAATGTTTATTTTATTTTATTTTTGTTTACTTATGGTAGAGATTCTACCAAAAGTAAAGATTCTGTAAGTCTTAATTTTTTCTTTAATCTTTTATCTAAACAAATAATCTTAAGGTTTATATTTATTTACGACTAATTTTAAATTTCTTTCTTGCTATTAACTTTATTCTACGAAAAGAATTACTTTATTGTATCAATTTCAACAATTTCCGCTTTTTTTTGTGGAGGATGGAGTAGTATTTACCATGTTAGTCTCGCACAACTGAAGCGAGTTCGAATCTCACAAGGTGCCCAACTGACCTATCTTAATAAATTGACAGTTTTTTTTATGCTTTTACATGATTCGACGAAGTTCTGGTTATCTTTGGATTTTGGAAAGATCTGGAATTTTAGATTTTCTGTATTAAAAATTTCATCAACTTGGATTTATTTTAAATCAAATCTAAATTTTATGTTTGCTTTAAGATTATTGTGTTATTGTCCTGTAATTTTTATATGAAAATATTTTTTTATGTATCTTGAATGAATGAATGATGATTATTTTACAATGTAAAGCTAAACTGTACCCTGACTTTGTGTCCGTTTTATGCAATTAGCGGGTCTTTCTTTCTTCATAAAGAAGCCTAGAACAGTTGTATTTTCTTTTGCAACTAGGGCTCCAATTTGAAAACCCTAAATCTGGGTTATATCGATAGATATATCCTGTTGATTATTAAAATTTTAATCTGGTGGGATTAAAGGGTAAAAACCTCTAAAATTTACCTATTAACCGCAGAGCATCTTGGTTGTGTATGTGTTTAGATTTTTGTTTGTCGATGAAAGAAAATACAACTTTAATCTTTTTTTATTTTTTCTTCTTTGACTTCCGTACTTTAAGATTATACACATATTTGCTAATGAACACAAAAAAAAGCGGCCAGTTTGCTTCATTATCAATGAAACCATCGCTTTAGAGCTATTTCACTCGGATCCATTTTAAAACTTAATAGAGGTAATTCTTAGCAGACCAGATCAAACTTGAAAAGAAAAATATTTTTCTACAAAAATAGACTTTAACTTAACTAAATTTTTACTTTTTTTCTTTTTTTTTGTGTTAAAAAAATGAATAAACAGAGAAAGGTATCCAAACTAGAGATACACACTGCTTTTATGAGACAATTTGTTTAATGGCATATCAAACTTCTTAGGTTATTTAATGCCAAATCCATCCTTCTAGAAAAACAGTAGTGGTACTAGTTAACGCATAACTGGGAGGATAAGGGGGTTCATGCCTTTCCCAAGGGTATTTTCCCGAAAGTGACCGTAATAGCGCAACTTGTGTTCGAATTTGCATACTACGATTCTTTAGTCAAGCGATCTAACCATTACACCACCAGGACCCCCCCCCGTGAGACAATTTGTAATGGATAAAGAGCATTTCATTTTTCTATTACATCAATAAACTATAAACATTACAGATGACATTACTGTTTGTTGTGCCTTTGTTTTTTACTATCTTCTTACATAAACTTTAGGAAAAAATAAATAAAATAAAAAGAACCTTTGCACAACATTAATTAATATTATATTCTGTATACAGATTAAACTCTGTTAAGTAATTCATCTGAGAGTTTCTAAAAATGCAAAAAAAATTTTACCATTATTTCTGAAATCATCCAAATTAATCTTATTTTTTAAAAAAATTTTTTAAACTAATTAATCTTTTTTTTTTTTTTTTTTACTATTGCTGTTTTTGATCTGATTAGGGAATTTGTTCCCAAAAATATATTACTCCATTAGCTTCAAAACCCAATTAGTTAATAGACTTAGTTTTTGAAATTTGTCTTGACAGTAAATTTCCATTTGAAGAAGTATTAAAAAATGTCTATTAGAAATTCTAATAATTATTTTGAAAGTTTTAAATATATCACTTCTCATTCTTTCTAGTAAAGTAGGTAATCCTAATTTCTCTAATCTCTTCTTGTAACTAATCTTTTACACTTTTTAAAATTATTTTGTCACTCTTTATATGCCTTCCAATCTCAATATTACACTCCAATTTCCATGTCTTGACTGCAATATTCTATGAGGTCTTAGGGTTTTACATATGTATGTTAAAACATTTACCTCACTTGAAATAAAAAATTTTAACCTGCCAACCAACCATTCCATTTGCCTTCAATAGAATAGACTGTCTTGGTTTTAAATGTATCATTAAAGCCAACCTCTAAATGGCATTTTTGGTTTACTTTTTTGATTTGGATTCCATTTGTTTTTGGATTCAATATGTAATACTTAACATTTTTTCTATATTAAATTTTAATTTCCCTAATATTTTCCCAATATGACAATCTATTTTGATCTATCTGCATTATTTTGATAATGGTCTATAACAAGTACTTTTAACATCATCAGCAAATAGTTCCATGTCTGATTTTATATCATCAGGTAAATCATTTATGAATATTAAAAACAAGAAAGATCCCAATACTAATCCCTGGGGAACACCAGAGAGTGTATACTGTGTTTCAAGATAATTGTTACCAATTTTTATTTTCATAGTTCTATCTGTTGGAAAATATCTTATAATATTTACTATTTAGAAATACATCAGGTTTTCATTTTCACTAGTTAATCATAATGTGATACTATATCAAATGCCTTGTTAAAATCCAATTATATAATATCAGCATAATCCCCTTCCATTAAATAATCATTTATAATACTAATACTTTCCAAAATATTAGATAATGTTGATTTTTACCATTGAGGAAACCATGTTGATTACAATTTATTTCTTTCCTTATAGAATTTAATGTGATTTCTAATCATTTTTTCAAAAACCTTACACAAGATACATGTTAGAGAAACTGGTTGTTAATTACTTATTTAATGTAAGTGAAAAGTAAGTAAAGTTGGCGACCATAGTCGAGGGTGACCCAAAGGCTCCCTTTTTTTGATAGCTACTACACCAAGGTGTAGGAGAAAGCACTACTCCTTTCCCTGGATTGCTCCACTTTACCCTTGATCCTTACCTTATAATGCTGAGTGTTAAGCAAGGTAGTATCAAGTACCATGTTTGAGTCTTTTGTATGACTCAGCCTGGGATTGAACCCAGGTCTCCTAAGCCATTGGCAAACCTTTTTTATGTAGTGATATTACAATTGCTTAAAAAAATTCAAACAACAAAGTTATGAATTGTTGAGTTAAATTTTGGGTATTAAATGTCCCTTTTGCTTACTTTTATGTGTGTGTGTATATATATATATATATATATATATATATATATATATAAATGAAGATTATTCAATGAATAAGGTAAATTTTACCTAAGGAGTTGTTAATAGGAAGCCTTATTTAGTTACGCTTTTTCAAGGAAGTCAATACTAATGGGTCCTTTCATGTCCCAGAAGATAGTCAGCATCACCTTCTTTATTGGAGAGTCAGTGTGTTCCACTTCATGGATTGTCTTTTTGATTAATGTTTGTTGTAACAAACCTATGTTTACTTCATTTGTAAACTTTTCATTTTACTAAAACCTTCTCTATACACATCACATGTTTCTGTAAATTTTACATGGTTTGCACTTTTTAAGCACCAAAAATTTGATGACAGACCTCTGAATTCAAACCTGTTAAACTCTGCTTAAAAACTGACTTTGTGTTATATCCTGCCCGAGCGGAGGGGTTGGTAAATAGGATGACAGACCTCTGTTTAAACCTGGAATACTCTGTTTGATTTGCCACCATTATAAATTGCCTCAAAACAAATATTTTTGTCCAAACTAATTCCACTTATAGAAAAAATATTGTAAACTTGATTTACCTGAGTATTTCAAAAGCAGAAAGTAAGACTTTCTGCTTTATTCTTCCATTAACTTTATTAATGAATTAACCCTTTTCATTTTTATTGTTTGATTAAAATTCTATTAGATATAATGAATTTAATCTGACACTCTATAATCAAATGAAAAGCAATGATTGGTGAGTAAGGCAAAAAACATAGAACCCAATCAGGGGGAGACAACTCGTAAATTTATTAATCATAATCACAGGATTAAAAAGAAAAATCAGAATTTTTTTAGAAAATGAAAATATCTTCAACTTTTATCCCTTCTTGGTTATTTTGGAGATGTGCACAAATTTTTCCCCTTTTAAAGCCTTTAAACTTCGCAATTGGTAATAATGTCCATTCTTCTTTTAATAGTTTCTCGAGAGATATTTATAATGTTCTATCAGGATGAATGTTATATTTGCTGAAGAGTCTTTAAGATGGCATTTTACTGAATTGTCACTGGATACCTGACTACAGTCCATTTTCAGGCCATGCTGGATAAGAAAATTGTCGAACTGTTTTCTTTGGTTCTGTAATTTAAAAAAAAAATCATCTTTCAAATATTTTCTCCCAAAATTTAAAAACAAAAATCTAATTTTTTTCTGAGTCAACAAAATAAATGTACAGTGTTCAGATTTTGATTTTTGTAAATTTCTAAATATTTTCCAGGGGCAAATGTTGCCATAGCAACTGCTGCTATAAAAATCAGTTGTTCTGTCTGAGGATTTGTAATTAGCTGATGGAAATATTTTTGGGGAAATCCTTGAATTGTAATATTTTCCAACCATGTAAGCATATTTTCCTTGAGTTTCTATCTTAATACTTTCATAAAATTAATGGCACCTTATAACAACTCTGAATTCAAGGGAACAAAATCTATAATGTTGCACCATCTTCCAATTTGAAAAACTTCATCAAATTATCACTATTTGTATTGATGAGGACAAATCATCTAGAAATTAAATTTCGTGTTTCAACACAAAATATTTATTTTTCTTTTCTTAAAATTTTGATAATTTATTTACTTCAAAAAAGATTAATGATTTTCCTTTACATAAGACTTTAAAAAGCTTTTATCTCCTAAAATAAACCAGTCCTGAATGAATTTGAAGAAATGCTTAATTAATGTCTTAGTAAGTGTCTGGGCTACTACCTCCTAATGAACAATAAATAAAACTACTTTTTATAGATCTTTATTTAGTATAAATGGGATCATCTCATTCTCCATAAATCCAGGATGATACAATGAGGAGGAAAAAAGAAAAACTTGGTCTTCTTTATCCGACCATCAAGAAAATCGAACGCAAAATGAGAACAAAACAGTATTTTTGATTTGGGTGGATATCTACCATCCAGTACATTTTCCAGCTCTAATATCAAAGATAGTAGTTGGTCTATCATAAAACTTATTATCATGTCTCAGTTAATACTGACTCAAATAGAATGAAACGTTTGTTTCTATTAATTTAACCTTCTAATAGAGGAAGCAAAAATGAAAAAATGTTTGCAAATAAAGTGAATAAATTTTAGGTATTCATAATCTGGCAAAGATAGAGGGCAGGGACAATCCTCTTCTTGAACACATTCTTCAAAATTGGGGCCTTTACATATTTTATTTCCTTTCTTTCTTTCAACTTCAGTTCCTTTGCATCATAAAAGTCATATCTCATATTTTATTGGTATTTTTTGACTTTTGAAAAACTTTCTAAACTTATTCTATATTCAACCAATCTCCAAGTTTAAGACACAGGCTTAGTGACCACACATTTGGTATAAAATTGTAATTAGGCCACATTGGCATTTGGAAACCAAATTGTTTTCAAATAATATACTATGATGTGTATCATGGAGCTAGGAAAATGCTGTTACGTATGATTGGAGAATCAATACATAAATGCAAAAATAAAACATTAACAACTTTTAATCCTGTCGATTGAAATGACTGCTATTTGTTTTGAAACAAAATAACATAAAGTATCACAATGACTTTATTGAAACATTTAACTTTAAAATCTGCAAGGTTGGGAAAATGAGGTTATCTGCTGCTCTTTTTGTAAATGTAAAAGGATCAAATGCAATTTGCAAAAACACTTTTTGATAGAATTTTAAGATTCTTTAAAGCTCTTTGTGAATATTTTCATATCAATTTTATTCATGAAAATCTTTATCATATTAAATAATATAATAAAAAGCAAAAACAATTTTTATAGTATTTCTGTTAACTTTATAAATATTGTAAAGTTGGCGACCGTAGTCAAGGGCAACCAGAAGGCTCACTTTTTAATAGCTACTACACTGAGGGAAGGGCTCTACTCCTTTCCCTGAATTGCTTTACTTTACCCTTGATATGTACCTTATATTGCTGAGTATTAAGCAAGGAGGTATCAAGTACCATTTTTAAAGTCTTTGGTATGAAGCGATCTGGGATTGAACCCAGGTCTCCTGGACCATTGGCAAACATTCTTGGCCCTGGAGACCTGCGTTCAATCCCAGGTCGAGTCATACCAAAGGCTCAAAAAATGGTACTTGATGCCTCCTTACTTAACACTCAGTATTATAAGGGGTGGAGCAATCCAGGGAAAGGAGTAGCACCTTCCCCTACAACTTGGTGTAGTAGCTATCAAAAAGGGAGCCTTCAGGTCACCCTCGACTATAGTTGCCACCTTTACTTACTTTTTTTACTTATAAATATTAACTACCATATATACCCTTATAATGAATGATCTTTTAAAACCAATTTTTCACCTCAAAATCAAAGGAGCCGTTCATTATAAGAGACATGATTTTTGAACAAGTTAAAACTTACTATTGTTCATTATATGCAATATATAATAAAAAACCTTTTTGGGAGTCTAAAAATTAAGGGGTCATTCATTACATGAGTATATAAGGTACTATCTATTGACAATTTCTATGCAAATCAGGTCAGTATTAATAAAGATATGACAAGTTTTGTAATCAAGAGGCTTCCATTTTTGCTAGTGGCAAATGTTCACCCAAGTCAAAAATACTTATTAAAATACATACTCAGCATTTCTGAAAAGAAGTATTTGGTGTATTTGTAATCTTCAATTAGGGATTTCTAGGACAGGATGTTCCAGCTGTGTAAACAGGAGAATAGCCCATGTGGGTTAACAACCGGAATGCTAGGCATTATGAAATTATATATATATATACAGTCAGGTGCAGTCAAGAGGTTTGGAGAGTGGCCAGTGAGTACCCAGAAGGAGCAGGGGCCAAGTGGCCTCTGGTGGAACCCAGTTGAGAACTTCTCATCAAGGAAGCAAAGAACGTAAGGCCTTGAATATGGAATCACAATCTGGTTTAAGAAAGGGTCAATATAGCAGTCCTTCGCCAGTATGTGTCTGCATCTTTCATCTATTTCACTCTCACACTAACAGCCAATTTTGGACCTTTTGACTAATAAAGAGAGGCTTATATTTTTGTAAAGAAAAACATTATTGTGCCTTCATTATGCTGGTAAAATATTTGGAATTTTTTTGTTGCAACACAATCTTCCTATCCTCCCTTTTACTCATCTGAGTAAATACATAAAAAATCTATTTTAAGAAATCTATTTTAAGAAATTCAAGAGTTAAAAATCAATAAAATTACACCCCAGGGACATTATCCAAACATGAGTTTTGAGAAAGATTCAACTATATCAGATGAAATTGACTTAGATTTCAATCTCTATTTTTTTTTTATTTTTTTTTTTTTTTACTATGAAAATCAAGGCATTTTTTGCTTATTTATGGCTAAGATTTTTTAATCTTCTTATAATGGAGAGTATGTGTCAATCTGTAACCAAAACTATTTCACTATCAACATCATAAATTCCTTAGTTATTTTCATCACATTCTCCATAATTCTATTTTTATTTAAATCTCAATTATTGATAAAAATTGTTTTATATTATTAATACTGTTGACCTTATCTACATACAAATAACATACAATTATATTTATATATACAACCAAATAGCAGTTTACAGTGGGAATGGGAAGGATAATTTCTATATTGATCATAAGAATTTGATTTTAATAGATATTTGCTTGGCATTATTGATTTCTAATTGTTTGATTTTAGTAGAATAAATATGAGCAAAAATCCATTAACCAAAAGAAATAACTGTAATTCTATTCTTTACTTTATAATTTAGTTCAATTAGGAAAATTTGCTATGAAACCTGGAAGTGATTGGAAGGGCTAATGTTCAAGCTCTTTTATTCTTTGATTATGCTCTATTTCAAATCTCTAAATATGCATTCTTATTTAGTTTCATTAGTCTTTCTAATTGAATATGATATTAAATTAAAACTTAAATACTTGAGCCTGGTGGAGGGTGCATATTTTTGTTAGTAAGAATGAAGATCTGCCTCACTTGCAAAACGAATAGAAGGTTCTGTGAGTGTTTCAACCAAATGGTTTGCTTGTTGAATGTTGAAATGATTAGAAGTTGCTGAAATCTGAAAAGAAAAAAATGAGATTAGTTTTTAAATGAATCGGTAGTTTTTCCCCCTCACTACCATTTCTAAGTGGATCTAAATTAAGGAAAATTGCCCCAATTTTATGACAAACAAAATTTTAAAAAAATAAAATCCAAAATTTTGTCCTTGCTAAATTTCTGACAGCACTAAAAAATTTCTTCTTAATTTTAAACATTAAAATAAAAACAAAACTTTTGAATTAAATTTTTACCATTCAGTTGGGAAAAATTGGTTGTTTATTATACAACATTTCAATTAGTGAACTCTGTATCACATCTATTTAATTGCAGGGGATATTATATCCATTCAACCAATTTTGTCACAGGGATTGAACTTAAAAATTCTCTTGGCCAATTTAACATTCCTTATATGTATTTATCCAACCCCTCAAATTAGCAGGGTATGACACAAGGTCAATTTTCAAGCAGAGTTTAACATTTTAATTCAGAGGTTTGCTTCTCCTAGACTGATTGCCATACTAAGGTTAAAAAGCCCAGTCTGTCTGAGTATTTCCCCATAGATGGAGGAAGAATGGTTGGATTTATACCTTTCCTGAAGGTATTAGTGCTATGGGAAGTGCAAACAACCTCATCTAGGATTTGAACTCAGGTTGCCATTTCCTATGTCAATAACTGTTATGCTACAAGTACCTTATTGGTCAATACTAATTTCTCCCTTCAGTCAGCAAATTTCTCCCTTTTTGTAGGTCAATACTAATTTCACCCTTCAGTCAAAACTAATTTCTTCCTTCAGACAACAAACTTTTTCCTTCTTATAGGTCAAATATATGATTTTTATAAAGTATTAACCTTCAAAGGACACGTGTCAAAATTTCAGCCCAATTGGATTATTAGTTTACAAATTACAGTTATTCAAGTGAAGCTACTTTTGCAAATTTTCAAAACAATGGAATAATCTAAATTTTGTGTGTTAATAAAGCATTGCTTTCTGATGGGAAAAAATACTGTTCAAGCCAAGCAATGGTTTGATAAGTGTTATTCAGACTCTGCTCCATCAGAAACAATGGTTAAGAGGTGGTATACTGACTTTAAACACAGATGTACAGACACAGATGATGCTGAATGCTTAGGTCGCCCAAATTCGGCAGTTGTCCTGGAAAACACCAAACAACTCCACAATCTCGTTTTGGCTGATCGTAAATTAACATTGTGTGAGATAGCAGAGGAGTTGAAGATATCAGAAGACAGTGTATTCATCATTTTGCATGAACATTTGTCAATGAGTTAGTTATGTTTAAAGTGGATGCTGTGTTTACTCACAATTGTTCAAAAACAATGTGTCGACAATTCAGAGCATTGTTTGCAACTGTTTCAACGCAACAAAAAGGAATTTTTGCATGAATATGTGATAATGGATGAAACGTGGATCCGCCACTTCACTCCAGAGTCAAATCGTCAGTCAGCTGAGTGAATAGCAGCAGGTGAAAGCCATCCAAAGCAACCAAAGACGCAAACATCAGAAGGCAAGGTTTTGGCTTCCATGTTTTGGTATGCACAAGGTATTTTGTTCATTGATTACCTTGAGAAAGGAAAAACCATTAATAACAAATATTATATAGGATTATTGGTGCGTTTGAAGGAAGAAATTGACAAAACAAAGCGACAAATGAAGAAGAAAAAAAAGTGCTCTTTCACCATAACAATGCACCATGTCACAATGATGGTAAAACTATATGAATTGCACTTTGAACTGCTTCCACACCCCCACCCTATTCTCCAGATTGTGCCCTCAGTGACTACTGACTGTTTGCAGACCTCAAAAGAATGCTCCAGGGAAAGAGATTTAGCTCCAGTGAAGAAGTGATATTGGAAACTGAGGTGTATTTTGAGGCCAAAGACAAATTGTTCTACAAAAAAGGCATCAAATTGTTAGAAAAGCATTGGAATCAGTGTATCACCATTGAAGGAGACTATGTTGATGAATAAAGTTGAATTTTCCCTAAAAGTTGGTGTATTATTAGTTAGGCCCAGGACTTATTGAGTGATGTATTAGATTATGCAAATATCAGACTGACTGCTGGGAGATTCTGGTTCTAATTTAAAATTAGGCTGGATCTACTCAAGACAGTTTTTTTATGAAAGTTCCCGATTGAATGACTGACTTTTATAACATGTCAACTTGTCTAGGGTTAATTTATGCTTAGGGGTTAGGAAATTGTGCTCATTGTACATTCATTTTTTATGTAGTTATTTCTTGAGAGTTGTTTTTTTGCACACAGTCTTATCAAATATAAATAATTTTTAAATAGATCTATTTGACCCATGGATGGGACCCTAATAAGCACTACTATTCTGGATCAGAGTGGACCTTGGAGTAATGGCAATGAAGAAGTACTCTATACTCCCCAGAACTCTGTAACTGGAGCCTCACTATCAGATGCAGTTTAGTGTCATACCCAGGACATGCTTGCTTTTTGAATGGTTTTTTACACCTTTGCAGGAGATACAGTCAATATATCCCACTGACGACAGGAAAAGAAAGTTCCAGATAACCTGATTTAATAATGAATTATATCTAAACTTTTATTATGAGTCAAATCAATTATTCCAGACCTTGAAACATGTATCATATGCTTAAATTCTTCTTTTTGTCTATTTCAACATCAACAAAGGAAAATAATCAAAGAATTTGTGTTAAGGAGTGTTATCAAACTAGCATCCTTGATGAAAGTAAAAAAAAAACACTTGAGGTTATTTAGTATTGTAAATAGAAAAAATAACTTTTCACAATGAAAATTTTAAAGTGATTAGAGGTAGATCTAAATCTTTTCATATATTTGCTGGATTAATTTGGTTGTGTGATTAACTGATTTTAATAGCATATCAACTCATTGAGATTATTTTATACCTAGAAGTTAGCAAATCATATTCATTGTGCATTTATATTCATATTTGTGCACAGTTATAACCAGTATTCGTATCTAATACAAATAATTTCCAAACGGATACTGCCATTTTGTGTCAGAGTGGACCTGAGAGTAATAGCAATCAAAAGGTACTCCACACTCCCCAAATCTCCAGAACGGGAGCCTGGTTATCGGATGTAGTATTGTGTCATACCCAGAAAACCTCCTTTTCCAGGGGATTCAATCAGTTTATTCTAAGCCCTCCAAACAGGGTAGGGATTAATTTGGATTAGTCTGGATAAGTTTGTACAAATTCAAAACTTAAACAATTTTGACTATTAATGTTGATACAACTTTCTATCTTAATCAAAAAATACTGTGGTTGAAACAAAAAAAAATGCATCTACATTTGTAAATCCCATAAAATCTTAAAATTGACAGACAACTGCATCGATAATTGGAAAAGTTTCTCTTTGTTTTAAGTTGTCTCTCTCTTTTTAACAAGATTTAAGGAAAAAAAGAAAGAAAAGCATCAAAAAGTTTTGTTTCTTTGCAGTGATAGCAGCAAACAAGTTTTCACAGTTGATTAACCAGTAAAACAAAAGAAAACATCTTGCATCTGTTTGTATTGGGGACAATATGTTACAATTAATTGTAGAGAACTGACTTTCTGTAATAAAAAAGATACCAAATAAATGCTGTTAAATCATACCTTCCTTTCATTTTAACATTTAGAATTTTAAGGAATTGTTGAGGACTGATGAAGATTTTAACCTTTACCTTTTTCTTTCCTTTCTTCATAACCCCAAGGTTACTTAGATAAGACTCAAGTAAAGTTTCTGTTTTGCCATTACAAATGTCCACAGAATAGGATTTGTTGATTCTATTTGTCATCTGTTCACCATTAAACATACCTAAAAATTTAAAAACACAAAGAGAAATAATCAGAGAACAAAGAAAATAATAAAGAAAAAAATCAACTTTTTCTAATTTTGTTTTGTCTACACCCCATTCAATTCAGTTTTGATTAAAAATATGAAATCAATAAAATTTACCTGTAAAATCTTCATAAAAATAACCCTGTATTATTTGAGTTTGTAATGTAACAGATACTCTTACTCTGACTCAAGAATATTCCATTTATATATTTGCAAAACACTAAACCAAAAACTTTCAACATAAAATCAAATAAATTTTTGTTTGTGTGTTCTGAGATGCCTAAACTGACTTTAAAAAAAAAACAAGTTTTATGTATGCATTGTTCTGTCTTCTTAAATAAATAGTTAAAAAAAAAAAAAAAAAAAAAAGAATAGATTTCCTTGGGAAAAATGTTGACAACAAAGTTGAAGCCATAAGGTTTGGGTTTCATTTTTTTTTATGTGACCTCAAGTTCAAATTTACATGTGAATCCAAAAACAAAATAAAATCTGTTTTAAAGCCTGTTATGACATATCAATCAAAGTAGTAGGAATTGTAAAAAAAAAGTTCTTTCTAATGATTGCCTATGAAAAATATTTAAAAAGGTTTTAATTTTTTGATATAAATGATGAAATCTTAAAAGCAACTTTAAGATAATCACCATAGTCTTGTGCCAGACATGTAAAAGTGCAATTAAGCAATGATATAAATATAAGTTGATATTGAGCTAAATTTCTTTGAGTCTGATATAAAATGTTCATTTTGGTTTGAAGAGATCTAGAGAAAATTATCTCTCAGAATTAGAAATTAAGAAAGATAAAACTTTTTATCAACTTGAACTCTGAAAACTAATTGGAAATCTGATTCTGGATGAAAAATCCAAGTCATTTGTGAGAAAAGGCCAAATTGAAATAGTTTATTCTCTATAAAAGTTGTAGAGAAAGAATTGATATGACAAGCCATAAAGTAGAAGTTTCAAGTTCATAAATAAAAGAAGTAAAAAGTTTTAATTGGGGAGAGACAAGTCACTACTGATGTAAGATGAACTGTGCTTTTACTGGTTATTGTTGTCAGTGCAATTTCCAGAAACAATAACAAAACAATATTGAATTTGATGAAAGAAAATTTATGCTCACTAATTGCTTTTTTACAAAACTAAGAGAAAATTACTTTTATTGTTTAATCGATTTGAAAAGAATAATTTCTGTTTTTCAATCCATATCAACACAAACACACATTAAAACTCATGGTGAACTATGTACGTTGAAATAAAGGATTTTCATTGATACACTTACTATACAAACGATAGAGTTCAAAACATTAAAAGCTTAAAAGACTTTGTATAAAAAAATCTTAGATGAAAATATTTATTTTAGGAAATATTTTTTTAGTTAAATTAATTTCACAATTAATGAAACATCAGATGAGGTTTTAAAAATCTTTTATCTGATCAACCAACGATATTTGGAGTTGATAATTTAATGTCTATTCACATTATCATCAGTAATTTTTAAAAAATTGTTTTTATACAAATACAAAAGGAATAGATTATGCCATGTTTTAAATCTAAAAAAAACAAAACAAAACAAAATGTTAAAATGATAATAAATTATAAATCTCACTCACTTAAGTCTTTAATCCCACATCTAGTACATGTTTTAATTTGCCAATTACTTTCTTTCTTATCCCAGTGAATGACAGAGAGAGGGATACCTGGAATAGGACAATAGCATTAAACACTTTTTCTTTTCATTTCTGATAAAATAAGCAAAGAGGGTGAATCAAAATCTACAAAGTTATATCAGTCATGAATGAAGAATTTAATCAAAGGAAAAAATCTTCCATGTAAAAAAATATTATTTTATTTTCTAAATTTTGATTTATTGATGCTAGTAAATAAATATAGTGATGTGCTAAATACATCTGATGAAATAATGAAATAATTTATTAAAGCTAAAAGATTAAAGATATCAGACATTCATTGTAAATAAATAAACATGGTTGATGGCAGGGTTCATAGAAAATAGTTTTGAAATAGAAAAGAAAAAAATTCCGATTTAAAAAAAAAAAAAAAAAAAAAGAATCACTTTTAATAATTGCCTCTTTTTTATGTTTTTTTTTCTTAACCTGAGCAGCTAGTGTTTGTTCCATAAACTAGACGTACATAAACCGGGGCAGCCAAGGATTCTCAACTTCTACATCGCTGTTGTCATTAAAACATTGCAATTCTATATTTTATATATAATTTTATTATCTTTTAATTCTTTTTGAATTGTTGTTAGAATATTGTAACTTGTTATTTAACAACATCAACTATTTTTCAAGCCAGGATTCCCAAAGGATGGAGACCGATGATTGTGGGAAGTTCCTCAGGGTTCAGAGGGTTAAATAATTGTTGGTTTAACATCCTAAATTACAAATTTTCAAGCAAATTACTTACTTGATTGTCTCACCAGGTACCTCATTCATCTATGGCCTTGTGACACATCTAAGCAAAAAGCTTAGTAAATTACTACTTACTTGATTGGTATTGTTTGTTTTGTGACAGTTTCGAGTTGAAAACCATTTTTTGGTTATTTTCTCCAATATGACCTTTTAAAGTTTTTGCTGAGGATTTTACTATGAAAATAAAATAAAATAAATCAAAAAACTTAGATGCATTGTCAACTTGCTTATTTTTAAAAATTTATTTTTTGAATCAGATAAGTCAAGTCATTTTTAATCTTATGGATTTTGTAATGAATTACAAGGAAAACTTTTAAATTATTAACTCACTTTTATATTTCTTGAGCTTTTACAAAATGAAAATAGGTTAATTACTATTTTAAAGTTTCTTATTTAAAAAGGTTAAATTGTGATAAGAAAAATTATGAATTTTGATTTTTCAGAATTATAGAAACTGATGCCTGTGGTTATGAAAGAATATGTTTGCTTAAACATAAACACAGGCAACAAATATCAAATTTAATTTAGTCAAATAAATATATAACTATTTTTCAATTTCTGGATTGTCATACTAGAGTGAAAAGTTTTGCGATATTTTGGTAGTATATCAGGCACAATTCAATAACTGGGTGCTTTTGCAAAGGTTATGAATGTAACAAACTACACTTGACTGTGCGATGCTGAACTCACCTGATACTCTGAGAGATACTTGCTAGATTTGCCTCTTTGGTTTGGAGCATGGTCTCAGAATCCACAGTTTTAGACCAACCTGATCTTGCCTGATACTTGAGGTTTTTGTGACCCAAGTGAAATTTTTTGGACCAACCATCTTCACCTTTTGCACAACAAATATTTTTGGTTGTTTGAACTTGTAAAGCATAAGTTCCCAAATTGGACAAAATTGCATGTTCATCTGTGCAGCTTTCAAATCAAAGACAGAGTGAAGCAAAGCACCATGTGTTAATACTCCAACTATCATGATGTTACAAACCACAGCGCTATAGTTTGTAGTATCCTGGTAGTTGGAGTACTAACACATGGATACATCACATGACTTACACAGCTTGAACTGTGTCAGTCATGTGATGTATGCACCATAGACTAGCATATACCAAAATATTGTAAAACTTTTAACTTACCCAAGTAGTTTGAAGAATGTGTGAAATATTAAAATATGTTACCAACAAAATGTATATATAAAACTGAAATATTGTAATAAAGAAAAAATAAAGATAAATTATTTTCAACATCCAAAATTTATTAAAAAGGAAACACTGAAGAGAAACTATTTACCTAAGGATGTTGGTTGTCTCCCTTGGGTTTGGTGGTTGTCTCCCTTGTGTCTGGTTTCTATGAATTGTTTCTGTTAATCAGAGAAAAAAAATCAGATCTGTTTCAAATATTCACCAATTTAAAAATAAACACTGTTGTTCATTTGTCAAAAACAAACCTAAATTGTTAAAGATACAATCAAGTGACACTCAAACGAGTAAAATGGTTTTACCTAATAAATGTAGGGGGAGTTCCCATGGCAGAGTGGCTAATATGCTGGATTGTGACATCATAAAAATGTGGCTGAGGGTCAATTGTGTTGAAAGAATGGGATTTTGACCATTGCTAAATTACACAGTAATTAGTAACAGCTATTGAAAACCTGAAATTAGCAAGGGCTCAAAAACTTACTCCCAGCTTGAGTATACTGGTTATGGATCCCCATCTCAACCAATCATCATGGGTTTCCCCCTTGGTTCATTCCTAATACAAGTTGGATTCTGTGGTCGGGGGTCGAGCACAGGACCAGCAAAAAATAAACATCACTTATGGCATCTTCTAACAAAAAAACTAAAAGAAATTTATCTGAATCAATCTTGCTGAATGAGACAGCAAACTTCCCCAGCTTCATTTTCATTGAATCTTTGTGGGAGGTCTGCCTAGCTAAATTCTCCCCTTTCTTAATAAAAAAGGTTATCACAAAATGTAAAGCATATCTTCATGAAAGACTGAACATCAAAGAAAATTGTCAGAAGTAGGGAGCTGGCATTGGCTACAACAGAGATGACACCAGCCTTGAGAAAACAGGGAGTGACTAACATGAAAAGAATCACAATCAGAAAGAGTGGTGAGCAAATTGAGACCAACACCTACATCCTGACATTTAATCAGCCCCATATTCCCAAAGAAATTAAGATCAGTTACTGCCTCAAGAGGGTTAAACAATATATCCCAGCACCCCTGAGATGCTTTAAATGTCAAAAATATGGACATCACAGAGAGACTTGCAGAGGACAATTGACATAAACAAAGTGTAGCAAAAAGGACCCAGACCAAATGGAGGAAGAGTACTCAAATGATAAGAAATGTCTAAACTGCTAACAAAACCATTGGCTTACTCAAGATCTTGCAACATTGATAAAAAGAAAAAGAAATATTAAAAGTGAAGGACAAGAGGAGTGTGACCTTTTTGGAAGCAAAGAAAATAGTAGAATCCTATATGGGAAAGAACTCCTACACCTCTGTTGCACAGGAGATGGATCCAACCAGACAAAACAATCAAGACAACAGATATAGAGCTTTGGTGGAGAAGCTGATCATATTACAACTAAATGGTTCACCAAAATTCCAGTAGCAACTGAGAAATCTATGCTCGGTTGAATTTGAGCAAGCAAAAGATCAAACCCAGCTAAAAGCAGTCATTGAAGGAAAAACACAAACTAAATCTACTGTTCACCCGCCACCCCATCCTAAAAATAAAAATTCACCTAGAACACAAAGTGCACACAGATCTCCAATCTGTCCACCCACTGCTAAATTAGACAACCTTGGACTGAATAATGAAAGCAAAGCCAAACATTCCCCACAGTACAAAACAGATCATACCCCACCATCATCTAGACGAGAACAACTAAAGTTGTTGAACCTAACCAAACCACAGACCCCCTCAACATCAAAGATTGATACCAAAAATAGATTCAGCTTCATAGAAAGAACAGAGACAGAGGAGCCTAGTACCAATAACTCCAATCCAACATAACTTGACCAACCAAAACAAAACTTGTTGCTCAACCCTCATACAGTGGAACTGCTGAGGAATCTAGGTCAATTACAAAGAACTACAACATCTTTTGACCAAATGGTTTGCCTCCAAGAAACATTCCTCAAAGCAAACAATAACATTAACATAAAAAATTACAAAAGCTATAACCATATTCATAATACCAGTCACAAGGTTTTAGAAGGTGTCTCAATCCTAATTAGGAATGACACACCCCAAAGCAAAATCAACTGCAATATTGGGCTTCAGGCAATTGCCATCAAAGTAACCCTACACAGAACAATAAATATCTGTACATTATACATTACGCCACATGATACAATTAACAAAAAGGAACTTAACATATTACAGCAATTACCAACACCTTATATCCTACTAGGCAATTTTAACAGCCACAATACCATATGGAGCTGTAAATCAAAAAAGGAAGAACATTGGAAAATATTTTCAATAATGATAATCTATGTCTCTTCAACACAAAATCTGAAACACATATTGACCCATTTTCTGCTACCTACTCAGCTATAGGTTTAACCCTCTGTGTCACCTCAATTTTCCTCAACTTCTCCTAGAGGGTGTATGTTGATACATGTGGGTGTGACCATTTCCCAATTTATTGAGAGTTTGCACCCTCAAGAGGAGGACCTTCCCCAATGGAGATTAAATAAAGCTAACTAGGAAGAGTTTCAATCTCTATGCCTCAAACACCTCATACAAATAAACAGTACGTACTGTCACGTGATAGCTCACGGAGACGAAGAGGCAAGACTGATACTATCCTCCCGTATTGAATGAGAGTATCAAGCAGTCAAAAAGTGGCCGTTAGGAAGGAATGTGGGTCACACAGGAGACCAGATGTTCGCACTTAAGTGACCTCAGGTCGCCGGACATCGGAAGGGGAAAGAGAGAGAAGCCAAATGATTGGCTGGGACCCCAAAACGGAAGTGGGGTTCCCTTCCCCTCAGCGGAAGTAAAATAGTAAAAAAGGTAGTTTTTTGAGCAAGGCTCGTGGCAGACGGACCATAGCCATTTTTACTCCGGGCTAAAGACAAAAGATTAGCTGAGACACGAAGGACCCCAAGTCCTTCAAGCCAGTATTAAAAACAGTACAAAGTCTAGTAGCCCGTGAAAGAAGAAAATTCTCCAGTGGAACCCCGTCGAAAAAAATAAGATAAGTAACTTTGGGACATTTTTCCTTTACACCCAAATTTTGTTTACCACTCTCTCTCTCTGAATTTGAAAAAGGATAAAAGCCAAGAAAAGACATTCATATTCATGGACTATCCAACTATATGTTTTGACACTTTGAACGTATATATATATAACCGTAGTAAAGAACCTATGTATTTTCATTTTACCATGTGGTCTATGTCGTTATTCCATGCTTTCCTTTCAGCTTCTATTCGCCTTATATTATCTTGCTTAGAACTGTCCTATTAATTCCTAAAGTATCACACGGGAAACCGGAGTTGCCGACTACTACCATATTAATATTATTACAACTAAGACCTATAGGCCCGTATTCTTCTATTATCTAAGGGAAAGAAGTTTAGCGGCCTGGTGGGTGTGTGATAGTGTGAAATTTGGAACCCCTTTGCCAGCGGTGGTCAGTCTGGCCCTAAATTATTCCCTCATGTAATATGCCAGTTCTTATATGACTGAGAGAAGAACTCTGAACAGGACTTATTTCTGTAGGGGATCAAGTGCCAACCTGCCCCGTCTTCACACGTGCGAAAATAAAGTCCCGTTTTGGGATTTTAGTCAATTTGCCGTCACAGTACTCTGCTGCGCACTTTACTGAAGAACTAATAGAAAAAGCCAAAATTTTTATCCCACACAAAACCAACATTTATAAATGGGACAGGCCATGGCTCAGCTATTTGTCTATGATAAGCAGCATTGCAAAAATTCTAATACTGAATCCACAACCACCAACTTAATCTCTTTCAAACTTTACAGAGTAAATGCACATAAAACTATCAAAGAAGCAAAAAAATCCTGGCAAAATTACATGAGAAAATTAAACATCTCCTCCAAATTGAAAACTGTTTAGCTCATGATTCGGAAAATAGTCGGTAAAAAACAAACAACCCCACTAAAACACCTCTCCGTAACAAAGAAAAAATAACAGAAAAAACCCATCACAGATCTCTTAGTTGAAAAAATTCTCCAAAAATTCTTCCAGTTGGATCAACACAAAATTCACTAAAATTAAACTGAGATCAGAAAAGAATAAATTAAATTTTACCTCAAGAAATTCAAAAGACTAAAAGTCTAAGTGAACTCGTGGATTCCATAAATAAATTGCACAATACAACTATCAGTTCTGATGAGATACACAATGAGTTTCTCTAACAAGTACAAGTTGAATTTATCAAGTACCTTTTAAATGTCTTTAATAATATTTGGATGAGTCTTACCTTCCCAGAAACATGGAGACAGCTGATAATTACCCCCCATCCCTAAAACAGGCAAAGATTTTTCTAATCTGCAGAATTATTGACCCATTGCATTGATTAGCTGCTTCTGCAAGATGATGGAGCAGATGAGTAATAACAGACTGACATGGTACCTTGAGTTAAACAGCCTAATGACCAACTTTTTTCAAACCTGGAGAAGGCATATGACACTACCTGGAAGTATGGTATCAAGCGAGACCTATATGATCTAGGCTTAAAAAGAAGCTACTGCTTTTCATAAAAATCTTTCTCTTCCAAAGAAACTTCAGAGTTTATGTGGGATCCACTCTTTCTGACCTGCAAAATCAAGAGAAAGGCATTCCACAAGGAAGCATCCTATCCGTTACTCTCTTCTCCATAAAAATCAATAATATTGTTAAATGCCTGAACCTCACAATCGACTGTGCTCTCTACATTGATGACTTCATCATCTGTTATCGAGCCACTTACGTGAACATAGTAGAACAACAACTGCAATTGAACTTCAACAAAATAAATAAATGGGCAACAGTCCAAAACCCAATGTGTGAATTTTTGCTCTTTAAAGAAAATGCACAACAACCCAGTCATCAAATTTTGAGATACTGAAATACCTCTCATTGGCGAATGTAAATTTCTTGGAGTTATATTCAACAAGAAGCTGACATTTATTCCCCACATACAATACTTAAAAACCAAATCCACCCAAGCCCAATAATTTTTATAAGTAGATGCCCACACAGAATAGGGAGCTGAATGTCAAATGCTCCTTAAACTATACAGATCACTGATCTGCTCACAACTGGACTATTCCATTTTCATCTCTAGATCTACCAGGAGGTTCTACTTCAAAGAGCTCAAACTTATACACCATGAAGGCATAAGACAGGTCTTAGGAGCCTTCAAAACTTCTGCAGTTGACAGCTGATGTGCTGAGGCCCATGAAACACCCCTACAACTCAGATGTGAAAAACTGGCTCTCCATACTACACAAAATTTAAATCTTGCCCATCCAACCCAGCTTATGATTGCCCCATCAACCCTAAATACAAACAATATTTTGAAAAAAAGGAAAAATCAATAAAACCTTTTGGCCTTCAGATGAAGCCTACTTTTCAACAATCTAAAATTTCTCTAACACATATACATGAAAGCATCTTACCTCAAACACCACCTTGGACTATTAAAAAACCCAAGGTGATCCTTGAACTAAATGAACTCCCCAAAACAAAAATCCATCCCAGCACTTACCAGGAGAAATTCAGCAATATCCTCAAACACCATACCACTTATATGTCCTCATGAATAGCTTTAAGGACAATGATAAAACAGCGTACACAGCTGTTTTAAATTACACAATCCTAAAAACAGTTCTTCCAATGGAAAAGCTCCATCTTTACAGCCTATGTAATAAACCTAGCACTCAACATCATCTCGAAGAGCAAACATAAAAAATTTATCATATTCTCAAACTTGCTGTCTTACTATCATTAGGTAATAAAAAACTGGAGACCCTCTTTATATACAGAGACAAAACTCTATATATAAAACCAAAAAACAAAGGGACATAGCAGCTTTTTATATAGATAAATATGTAAATAATAATGCAACAAAGAAAAGTTATTGTAAATATTTGTGAGCAATAGAATATAGCCTACACAGAGAGAAAAAAAATTAACCTTTTGTTCTTTGTTTGTATTTTCAATTTTCTTTTCAGATGACTTTGATCCCTAAAACAAAAAAAAAGCATCTTTTACAACAAACGAAATACAAATTATAAAATGAAGAAAAAAATTTATCACACAATTTGAAAATATCTCTGAAAGGCATGCTTGAAAGTAATCAATATTTGATTAACAAACAAGAAAGTTAAAAAGTCTAATTAATCTAAAAATATTCTAAAGGACACAGAAATAAATGTATAAAAGAAAAAAAAAATTTCCATGCTGTCTTGTGTTAATTAAATGATTGTCTTGTGTCAGTCAATAATTTCCAGAATAATTTTAGATGTTTTTGGCCACTGAAAAAAATTTATTATTTTTAGAAGTCAACATTTTAATTCAAGACCAATTCTAAGTGATGTAAAGAAAATTAGAGTGAAATCAATTCATCTGAATTCATCATGAATGTGCACCTGGATCTTGGACATAGGCCAGGATAGGGTTGTATGAAGGACTGATAATTGCCCATGCAGCAGGTCTCCCTTCTATACTGATGAGGCTTGACACCAGTGTCATTGCCGGAGTTTCCAGAATAAGGTTAAAGACAATATCAAACTGCCTTTGAGACTCCAGCATCTTGTTTTTAAATTAGTTATCTTTCTCCTATGTCAGTTGCACACCAATGCTACAGAGCCCTGTTTTGTTTTGGCTTACTATTTTATCCCTAGCTGGAGAAATTTAAAATGAAAAAAAAAAGTTATTTTCAAAGAAATTTAAAAAAAACTTTTTCATTATTCCTCAATTCCCAAATGAATCAATAAAATAAGAATAACATGGATGATTAAAACTCACGCACTGTATTAATATAGAAAAAAAAATTGTATTTAAAAAAAAAAAAATTTATAATGATTCATTCATTTATGAATTTAGATACTCAAGATGACAAAACTCTTATAGTTAACTTTCAAGAATTTGAAAAAGATGATATTATAAAAATTATTCTCTTTTTTCTGCTTTGATTCTTTAACTTAAACATTTTGTAATAGCTTAAGTGTAGATAAGTAACAAAGTTTTATGTGGCTAAATACTGGTTGGATAACAAACTTTGTGAACAAAAGTTGTTTTGGGATCTAATTTTTTGTTATTGTATAAAATTTTTCCATTTCTATAGAACAGAAGAAAGTAATAAGATATGAAATGTAATGTTTTTATAGCTTCTATAGAGAGAATTCTGGTAAGAAATAATTGTATATATTAAAAGTAAGTACAAACTTTTATTATTTGAGGATAGTAATTGATTGCTGAAACAATTTATTTTAATAGCAAGGAAAAAAAAAACTGTCAAAAACAATTTATGTTGGTACAAAGAAATGTACAAAGATAATATAATTAATAAAATTTTTTACCTTCAGTTTTTTGTCTCGTTGCGTTTTGGTTCTTAACTTTTTCTTTTTATGAATCTGAAACTGAAGTACAAAGAAAGATTTCAGGATTTAGACTAAACTTGATAATGGAGAAAGGAGACAAAAACTAGCAGAAGTAATAAAGAAAATAAATTAATGCAAAATAGCAGAAAGAAACACAAAAAAGCAATTTAATCCAAATTAAAAGTGCAATAAGAGTAACCCAAAGAGAAGCCTTTTAAGACCTTATTTTTCTGATGCAGATATCATTGAAGAATGGGAAAAGTTTTGGTAAACGAGCCAGGTTTTGGCTCATTTACTACAATTTTTCTCATTTCTCATTGATTTTGTAGAGAAGAGGAAAATCTCGTATTTTGTTTTGGTACGCAATTTAATTCAACACTGAATTTCACCCAATCTGGATGACTTATCCTATTCAGCCCGGACCTTCATTTCTGGCTAGCAAAACGGGTGAGCGGCCAAACCCAGTCTCTTCGGCTTGAGACGGCGAATAGAACAGACGTGCCTCTGGTCATCCCTGCTTAGCGATGCTTTTTAGCTAAACAAGCCACCCAGTGTGGATATCTCACTGTGGCTTTAACACAAGCAGCAGCAACATGGACACTCAATGAGGGAACCATCTAATTTATGGATTCTTTACGAGGAATCCCAGTTGAACATAAATTAGAAACATTCAGCATGCCTTCCACAGGCACCACTTCATGTCACCCCAAAAATTGACTATGTCGATCCGAGCGTAACTCCGCTCTCGACAACATGGAGATATCGCAGACTCTCCTCCAAAAACCAGATACAAAACTACACGGTGACTTTAAACACATCCCTCACACGTCCAACAACACGCTGCCATCTCAACATCCCACTAAGCCATTTCATCTCCAACACTAACAAGCCTAAACACCACGAGTCATGCAGCTTCCAAAAGCAAACCATATTCAAAGCTGCAAATAAAGAACTTTCGTTGTTGTGTGTTGTTAAAGCAAAGTTTCGTAATTCATTTGTGTGCCTAAAAAATATAGTGTTCGGGAAAATAACAAATTTCCAGAAACCACTATAATTTTTTTCAGATTACACTTACTGCACTTTTAACCTGGACTACTTAGAATTATAAATTGAATGTTTTTGTTTTGTTTTTATTCCAAAGTAGAATTTCTTTTTGTTTAGTTGAGCATTTGTCCCTGCAAATAAATCTCATCAGTATCAAGACTGTAAAAGGATGTGCGGTTATTTTTCATTCAACATTTGTAGAAATAATCAAACTGTAACAAAATTCTATCTCATGAAAGAAAATTTAAAGGGAGGTAAATCTTAGCAGTCAAAAATATTTCATAAAACAAAATATTCAGACAGATCTCTAATCTTGTTTTTATAATTATGGAGCAAATTCTACAAATTAAAATATTGATTTATTGCTGTTGTTTTTTTTGTTTTCAATTTGTATAAATTTTAAGGGGGGGGTGAAAATGGCCTCTCACCATAGAAAATGGAGTTAACGAGTTGAGTTCAAATTCTAGCCAAGGCAGTTTGTTCATTTAATACAAATGCCCTTAGAAAAAGCATGAATCTATCTCCCCTTGGACTATGAATAGCAAGGCAGACTGGGCTCTCTAGCTTTGGTTGACAACCAGCCTAGAAGAGTAACCCTGAATTCTGGTTATTTTGGTGTGTCTCATGTGGTACAGTCAATCATTAAAAGTGAGTTAAATTTTCATTGGGTGCCTCATATGTCAGCATTTTTTAATTTCATTTTTTTTTCTAGTCTCATGTAGAGGTTCATAAGCAATAAATCAATGTAGACATGTTTGATGTGTATGTGATATATGATATTATAACAAACATTAAACTTCAATAACTTTTACTTACAAACTACCAGCCTTTCTAATCAGCAGGAGCAGAGATGAACATGTTCATGACATTTTATTAAAGAGAATTATTAATAAATTCAGAAAGGAGAGGCTTACCTGATGTAGTTGAAAGGATTCTTGTGTTTCTTCTGAATCAGAACTGTCAGAACCTGCATCACTGAGAGGAGGAGCGGAGAGAGAGAGAGAGAGACATCAAAACATCATATATAATAACATGTCAAAATAAAAGGAAAATCATCAGAATAGAACATTTATTTTCTCTCTGTTTGTAGAATCTTCATAAACAATAAAAGCTGTAAAAATTTATCATCTGATTCATTCAGCATTAAATTTTATTTGTACTGTAGACAAATGTCATTAATAGATAAACACCCTAATAACTCACTCTACATCAAATTTACTTTTAGACTACTTTTCTAGATTAAATCTCAGGTCAGCAAATCTTTTTACATCCAATGTTCCTCAAAAATCTATCTAAAATGAATAAATACATAACAATAAAAGATAAAAAGCTAAAGAGAATTTAAAATACAGTAAAAATATGTTAAAAATGTATATAGAATATAATGAGATATTGTAAACATTATTCTTTTAAAAATCTAAAATGTGTTTTTATTGATAGTTATATTCTTATCAAGTTATTTCTGTTAGTTTTTGTTGTGATGCTGACAAAAGGAAGACACGGGGAACACAAAAGGGTTGATAGAAAAACATATATATTCAAGTAACAGAAACAAGATACAAGTGAACCAGGTTAAACAGTTGTTAGTTGATAGGAAGTTAAGAGTCCAGTGGGGTAGTGACTACCTGCCCACAACGCAAATGGTATTACACATGATTGTGTCATGCTGATTGGTGAACTGGTATTTGACATATGCTCCACCAAGCGTATGTGTGTGGCACATGGCTGTTTTTTAGGTGGGTCTGGTCACAGGATCATAGCTCAGACACGTCCGACAGTCCCAAAAATGCCTTGGGCCCCATTGGCATTTTCCTAAAAGGAGCACCTCAGGTGCCAGGCGACGAACCTAACTCCTCTGAAGAGGGTTAAAGCCTGAGGGGATGGCCCCCCGAGGCCAGAGGTATGTCCTCTGGATGAGGTACACTCGACCAGAACCATGCAGTGCACAACTCGGCCGAAGTGTGACCCAACAACTGGAGAGGCACACCAGCATCCTGATTGGTGAACTCCGTCTGATGCTCTCGTTGATGTGTATTTGTGGAGGAGGGCAAGTCCATTATGTAGGGAGCACAACAGTTTTACAGTGTTTGTTCTTATTTTGAGGCAATATACCCAGTTTATGTCAAAAACTGTAATATATCATGACTTTTGGAACCAATTAACAACATAAGGTGGAGTATGACTATACTAATCTTTGATCTAATCAAAAATATCAACTGAAAAAAAAAGCCATAACCGATGAGAAATCTATTATCTTGAAGATTGTTGTTTTCATGACAATATTTCAGTTGATCAATTCTCTATTTTTTTTCATAAAAAATGACATTGAGTAATCTTGAATTCTTATAAATATTTATGAATATTTATAAAGTATTTAAGACTGCATTGTCAGTTCAACTGACCTAAAAAAATACCAAAATGTCATAAAAAGCAACATTGATGATGCTTCATCCCAGTATTTCAATGTTGATTAAAAATTAATTTATTTAAAAAAATGATTTTATAAAATAACTGTAAAAATGACACATTGAGTTTTTTTTATAGAATAGTGGTAAACACAATCTTCTTACTCCCAATCTCTAAAACCTATTTGGCCTTATACCAGACTAGGATTAGTCAATATCCATCTTAATTCTAGATAATTTAAACAAAATGTCATGTTACTAGCATGCTAAAACGATTAATGAAAAAAATGGCGAGTGGGTGAGCACTTTAGTAAACTAGACTCCCATAATGAGACAGTATTTGCTAAGGCAGTAGCAACAAATAGTTAATACTGTCATTGTCAACCTTGATTGAACCCAATCATATACATACAGGGTATTTAAAAAAGGATGCAAATGTCTTTTTGACAATTTATATGTAAAACATTCACCTTCTTTGTAGTTGTTAAAACAGTAGTTGTAGACAGCCTAATCTGTAAAGAGCTTTCAAAGTGATTTTTTGGGGTGACTAAGTCAAACACTAGGACACACCATGAAGACTTTTACCAGTGAAGAAAGATCGCTAGCCTGAGCTTTTTGACTATGTACACTCCCAGTTTCACAAAACTTTTCAACTAAATGCTGCAATCTTGTTGACTTGTTGCAAAGTGTAGACTGAGGAAATTTCGCATTAAATTCATCTCTTATACATTTGTAAGATTTATATGAAATGCCTCCACCACGAGCAAGATGTGGCACAATGTCAATTTTTTTTTAAACAGAGTACACCTGGTTTGAATTCAGAGTTTCCTTTCTCCTAGACTGGTTGCCTTACCAAGGCTAAAGAATTCAGTCTACCTTACAATTTATCCATAACTGGTGAGGAAAAAAAGAAAAATTCATGCCTTTTCCAAGGGCATTAGCATAAAGTGAAACAAAAACAAAAACAGCCTTGTCTAGGGTTTGAACTCAGGTTGCTGAGTCCATTTCTAATAAAAATAACCATTACACTAAGCACACCTCCCTGTTCATCCTTCAGAGATGACTCAACATAAAGGAATAGATGCTCAAATGAGGCTAGCACATGATGTAATCATTAGAACTGCTAAATATTATTATCACATTACTAACATTGTAGCATAAAATTTATATATGCAAGTAAATTCAGCCTTCTCATCATTGTACATCTCTTATAAAACACTGTGTGTGTGTGATTATACAAGAGTGAATCAAAAGTTTTACATGCCCAGTCGGCTTGGGCTGTAGAATACACTGACTGTTTCTCTGCAGAGGAGTAAGACCCCCCCCCGCAACGAGTGTCCTGGATATAAAACTAAACAATCTGATGGTGAGGTTCCAGTAATGCTGGAACTTTGGGGAATGTGGAGTACCCCTTTATTGCCATTGCTCCCAGATCCACTCTGGCCTGGAGTGATAGCATCTGATAAGGGTCCTATCTATGGGTTAAATAGAACTAAACTTGAGTTTCTTGAGTTTACTGTTGTTTTGTATTTAAACTGCATATTTATGCTAAACTGAATTGTTTAAAATAGAACTGTTTTGACATTTAAACTGTGTAATTATGCTAAACTGAATTGCAAAAAATAGGACTGTTTTGACCTCTAAACTGTGTACTTATGCTAAACTAAATTTTCTGAAATAAAACTGTTTTGACATCTAACTTTGTGTATTGCCCAGTTGGCTGGGGCTGTAGAATACCCCGACTGCACTTCTGCAGAGGGGTAAGACTCCACCCCCAACGAGTGTCTTGGGTATGACACTAAACAATCTGATGGTGAGGTTCCAGTAATGTTGGAGCTTTGGGGAATATGGTGTACCCCTTCATTGTCATTGCTCCCAGGTCCACTCTGGCCCGGAATAGTAGCACCTGATAGGGCCCTATCTATGGATTAAATAGAACTAAACTTATACTAAACCGAATTGTTTGAATTAGAACTATTTGACTAAACTGAATAGCTTGAAAAAGAAATGTTTTTGACAAACTGTGTACTTACAATTAAACTGTGTAATTATGCTAAACTGAATTGTTTGAAATGGAACTGTTTTTGACATTGAAACTCTACTTACGCTAAACTAAATTGTTTAATATAGAACTGTTTTGCCATTTAACTGTGTGTAAACAAAATCTATACTTATACTAAACTGAATTGTTTGAATTAGAACTGTTTGACTAAACTGAATAGCTTGAAATAGAAATGTTTTTGACAATTAAACTGTGTACTCATGCTAAACTGAATTGTTTGAAATAGAACTGATTATTTGTATAAAAATGAATTTGGCATTAAATAACCTACAAAGGTTGATATGCCATAAACCCAAAAAGCCAACCATAAACTGAATAGCTTGAAATAGAAATGTTTTTGACAAACTGTGTACTCATGCTAAACTGAATTGTTTGAAATAGAACTGACTGCAAGGGTTGATATACCATAAAACCCAACCAACCAACCAACCAAAAGTTTTGCCATATTTTCGTACATGTGCATATATCACATAACTGAAGCAGTTCAAGCTGTGGAAGGTACCTACTGTGGTTGGTAGTATCATGGTAGTTGGTGCACTGACATGTTGTGCATTGCTTCAATTTGGGTGTGATTTGAAAGCTGCACAGATGAACATGCAACATAGTCTAATTCAGGAATTTATGTTTGACAAATTCAAACTGGGCCACCATAACACAGTGGAAGCAACCAAAAACATTTGTTGTATGAAAGGTGAAGATGTAGTTGATCTCAGTACAGTAACCAGATGAATCAAGAAATTTCACTAGGGTTGCAAGAATCTCAAAGATCAGGTAAGGTCAGGTAGGATTAAAATCATAGATTCCCAGGTCATAAAGGTAAATCTGGTAAGTGGCACTAAGAGAGTATCAGGCAAGCTTGGCATCTCACAGTCTAGTGTTGTTCATCATGTTCATGACCTCAGTAAAAACACCTGGAGCTGCCAAATTGTGCTTTGTGTTACCAAAATACTGCAAAACTTTTGACTCACCCTTGTAGTTCTATCTTTCTTTACATATATACACAAATAAATATTTATTCTATCATTGTTAATTCTTTACAAAAAGTGTCACCTTTGTTTTATTTACAATTCTGTGAAGTTCTTTATTAGAATAATCTATTTATTAGTAATTATTAGAACATTCTTTTCAGTAATTCTTATTCATTTACAATCCTTTTTTTTCTGGCTAACTTTCTGCTAATTTCTATAAATTGTATTTGAAGTATAATTATTATAATAGTAATAATTGATTCACCTTGATTCAGAAATCAACATATCTTCTTTATTGATTGTGATATCATCAATGCACATGCCTTTCTGTTGCCACTTGGATAGAATGCAGTGGCTTAAATATTCCTTTAATTCATTTGACAAACGAGTGAGCTGGAAATAAGAAAACAAGAAAAAATCCAATTAAAAAAATATACTTTCTGTTATCTTAAAATTTTTAGGCTTTATTTTTGTTATTTTCAAATTGTCGAAAACAATTTTTGAAAAAAAAGACAAAAATATACAAAATCAAATTTTTAACGGCCATTATGGAAATAAGTTTTATAAAATTATACCAAAGTCAATTTCTTCTTTCATTTAAGAAGGATTGATTGGTTTTAATAGCATGTCAACCCATTTGGGGTTATTTTATGCCTAGAGGTTAGGGAATTGTGTATATAGTACATTAATATCAAGTATTCTGAACTAATAGTACTAATTTGCTGACAGATTTATTTGATCCATACATAGGAACCTAATAAAGTGGATCTGGAAGTAATGATAATAAAGAGGTATTCCACACTTCCTAGATCTTCTGAACTGTAGCTTGATCACTAGATTTAGTTTCATGGCATACTCAAGATACCCCTTTTTTATTGGTGGGGAGGAGTCTTATCCTTCTGCAAAGGATAAAATTAGTGTATTTTAAATTCCATTGATATGGTGGTTTTAAGGAGGTAGGTGAATAAGATATTTTGAATACACTTTAGCCAGAGTTTTTGTAGGATGATTTTAGTTGTTGGTAGGGAGGGGGAAGTTTGTTGTTAGCGAGGAAGATGGTTGTAACGTACGTGTGTTTACGTTGAGTTGTTTCCTCGCTTAGTGTCGTTAGTCCCCTCGCTAAGTTTTAAGGGTAAATAAAGGTGGAATGATGAAGTAGTAAGATGGCGATGGTCGAAAGGTTTTAATGAATAGGTTTTTATTTGCAGCATGGAATATTGGGTTTGCTTTTGTGCTGCAAGACTCGTGAAAGGTTGTGAGTATTGAGACGAAATTGAGTTATGAGAAGTTGAGATGGTTGAGATGGCAGCATGTGTCGTCGGACGTGTGAGGGATTGTGTTCGTTGGATTTTGACAAAAGACATTGTTGCAGTTGTAGGAATTGAACTTTGGATGTCACCGTGTAGTTTTGTATGTCTGGTATTTGGGGAGAGTATGCGTTATCTCCATTAAGGTGGTCCAGAGGTGAATTGAGAGCTAGCGTGTCGAGAGCGGGATTACGCTTCAGATCGACATAGCCAATTTTGGGGTGACATAAAGTTGTGCCTGTGTGAGGCATGTTGAATGCATCTAATTTATATTCAACTGGGATTCCTTGTAAGGAATCCATAAATTAGATGGGTTCCCTCGTTTGTCCATGCTGCTGCTGCTGCTATTCTAGAGCCGCAATGAGACCTCTGCACTGGGCGGCGTTCTACAGCCAAAGAGAGTGTGTTTGGCAGCTTAACCCATCTGTTAGCCGGAAATGAAAAGTCCGGGCTGAATAGGATAAGTCATCCTGATTGGGTGAAATTAAGTGTCGAATTAAATTGTGCGCCAAACCAAAATACGAAATTTTTCCCTTCTCTACAACACCATTATGCAAAAAAAAAAAAATTGAAAAGGAAGAAAGCAAATTGAATATGTAGTGAATATACAGGGTGTTTCAGAAAAATTGATGTTTCATTTGGTCACTACAAAATTGATGTTTCATTTGGTCACTACAAATTGTAAATATTTGAGTAACTACATAATCTTGGCAAATAAAACTAAAAGATTTAACGTTGAGCAAAATGAGATTTATTCAATAAAATTTGAAAGAGAAATTCAAAGGTATATGGATTTCATGATTGATTTTATAAGTTTTCACAATGCACACTACCTATGACATAGCACATGTGGTGGCCATTTTAAAATGAAATTATATCAATTTTTCTGAAACACCCTGTTTAATAGATAACTTAGGCCATTAGTCAAAAGCAAATTTAGAAAGAAAAGAAGATTTGAATCTGTTTTATATCAGATTGCCTCAATGGTACTCAAAAATATAATTTTTTAAAAAAGGTTTGAATGATAATACCTTATTCTGGTCAGCTTCCACATAATTAAGGAGTGTTTCACAGAAAATGTGACCCATTGATTCATAATCTTCAGTGTTGAAATGCATTCCTTTTTTGTTGCCCAAAGTAGAACCACAGAATGAGGCCTAAAGAAATAAAGAATTTTTTAGGGTCTTGTAATCTAAGCAGAAAAGGAATAGATATAATAATCACTTAAAAATTCTGATCTTTACCTCAAGAGTGAAACTGTTTACGATTCCCATGTTCCACATTATCACACGTCCAGTTCCCTCCTTGCTTTTTTTAATTCTAAATTTGCATGATTCAAGTTTAAACTGCATTAAAGAAAAATACATTTTTATTTGTACCAAAGTTCACAATTTTTGCAAAACAAATTATACAAGAAGCCACCATCAGATAGAGCACTAGTCATTATTAATATCTGAAACATCCTGGTAGAGTCTTAGATAATTAAATCGATCAATGGTTAACACTGCTTCCTCTAAAGATAAAAATAAAAAGATGGTGGAAATAATTTAAAAAATAGATGGAAAAATTTCAAAACTGAAAAAAAAAGAATGCCAGGATATTTTTTATGTCTTTCTTTACATTGAGTGTGAAAAACTTCCTTTCTATGCCAAAGAGAAAATAAGCAAAAAGCAGAGACTGATCAAAGTTTGTTTTTGGTTTGGGTGGTGGGATTAAGCTAATCCCTGGATCAAACTTATGGCCCACTAGCTAAAGACCACTGTAGGACTATACTTATAGTAATGTATCTCAATACTCTGGTCCCTATCCTTATGGTACAAGGGGGTCATACTCCAAGCCCTATCCTTATTGTACAGGGTTTCTTATGGTTTTGAATATATTATATAGTTAAATACCCAGTGAAACAAAGTTATCATCTGGCACAGTGCAAGATAAATTAGTTTCTGTGGACCCCCAAGTACTCATGGACTACTATGCCAATTTGTAAACCTGGCTCTGTACCAATATGGTAAAAAAAGTCTTACTTTATTCGGCATATTTCTGCTAAGTAGAAGTGGAAAGATGCGTTCCTGTAAAAATTTGTTTTGGCTGCTTTTACTTCGATTCTCACAACCATACACAAACATATTCTGCTTACGGCTGTGTCCATGAAAATCACAATAAATTAGAACTTCTCGTTTCATTAACAATCTGTGAACATAAAACAAATAATGACAAATAGAAATTTGAAAACAATCATCTTTTAATCTTAATTTGACAGCATTATGTATTGTTGAAAGTAAATATAAAATATAAAATTTATATTAGAAAGTAAATTTTATAATTTACAGAGGAAGACAATTATTCTTTTGAGATATTTTATTTTCATGTCACTAGTACAGTCAGCTGGGATTGCAGAGGGGTAAGACCTCCCCAACAAGTGTCTTGGATATGACACTAAACTGCATCTGATGATGAGACTACAGTCCTGGAACTTTGGGGAATATAGAGTACCTCTCTATTAGCATTACTCCTAGGTCTACTTTGACCCATAGTGGTAGGACCCGTTAGGGTCCCATCAATGAGTCAAATAGAACTATTCAATCATTTACGATACTTGAAACAATATTTGTGAGCAAACAAATGAGCTTTAGCTCATTTTTAAAAACGTTACCTACAAACTATTTACTTAAAAATCATGTATAAATAGGATTTGTCATTAAATAACCCACAATTGTCAATATGTTATAAAATATAACCAAGCAAATGTCACAATTAGAAAAGTTTCTTTTAAAGAAGTTTTATTCCACAATAAATATCCATTTAGTTAAATATAAGACAAATATTTTTGTAAAATTTAAAATCAATGTCTGAGTTAAACATTATAAGCAAAAAATCCAGTAGCTGAAGGAAAGATGATTTGGCAATATTCAACTTCTCTTCCATTGCATTGTGATAATATGATACACTTGATCTAACACTCTGGGACCAGATCAGCAAGTGTTGACCTGGGCTGGAAGTGTCATTCATCAAGGTGGAAGTAGGGGTTTTCTGTGAACTCCAGTATATATACCACGTGATCTCATTCTCTGTTTTCTTATTTGGCAGCTGGGGTGTGAACACAGAAAAATCTCAATTCCTCAAATAACAAAGAACCTACATATGTAGTATTCATTGTCCATTTCTTCCTGTTTCAATGGCCTGAGAGATTAAACAGATTAAATAAAACAATGGTAGGTCCTAACACTTAAAGTTGAGTTATTTCTTGTGTTTTTTACTCCCCAGCCAATAAATAACCTTACCAATATAGCAGTTTACTGCTGACCATGCTACAGACACACATTGAGAGATGCTGAATACATAAAAGATATTTATTTGGATGACAATGCAACATATATTCATTTATTACCATGACTACACAACACTGAGAAATTTATTTTCAATTATTTACTTATCATTCTTGAACTTCAAACTTTTTCTGAATATAGTATATATTTAATATAATTTGGTCAAGGCAAAAGGCCAGGTTGTAAAGTCTTTATCAATGGGTATCAGTGCCAAGTAAATATAAACAAATTCAGATAGAATTTAAGCTTACTTTAAAGATTCTGTTTTCCATGTCACACCTGTGAATAATTTATGAAATATTGAAAATACTTCATCTTGGAAGTTGAGAAAATCAGAAATTTTGACACCCAAACAGAATTTGTAAAATAAGAACCCAAAAAATGTTTGCAATAAGAATCACACTTACTTCCTGACCATATTCCGGATATTCCAGACAGGTGGGAAAGAATCTTTTAGTATTGTCTTGTAATTTCGGTTCAGATCTCGACCAGAAAGAGAGCAGCGGTAATTCCCAACGATGACACCATCGGGATTTAACATTGGCACAACTTTGAAGACAAAATTCTCTCTAAGAATCTGCAGAAAAGAAGAATCAATTCAAATGAGTAAAAAAATATCAATAAAACAATTTTAAAATGAGATAATAATCTTCATTTACGGCTATTTTGTGTCTTTGAATGAAAACAAATGATTGATCAATTATTTTAGCTGTGAACATCTCTTCATTTGAATTTAAATTACTTTAAAAAATTTTACTTCCATTTCCATACTTTTTTTATTAAATATTGAATATTCCTTCTCATAAAACAACTGATAACAGATTTGGGCAGACAAAAGTTCATTTGCATAGACTGTTAAATAAAATGGCCAAGTTACCAGAATAGAATTAAGAACAATCTAAATTGACTAGTGCAAAACAAACAAAATATTTAATTTTCTTTTGACATAATTTTTGGTTATGTTCAATTAAGACTTTTTTTCTTTTGATTATCAATTGATGTGAATAAAGATTTTTTTGTACTGAGTTTACAGAATTATCATGGATGACAAAAATGATGAATGTGTTCATTTTACATTTGTCAACATTAGGGATCAAGTTTATATTCAAAATGCAATAAAAAGAATAAAGAGTGAGAACAAAAATTAAGATGAAAACTGGTTTGAATATTCTCATCTTTTAACAAACAATACATACTGAAATAAACTTACATGTGCATCTGGTGAATCACTGGTGATATAATCTAAGAATCCTTTCATCATCCAGCTTGCATTACTCTCTCCTGGATGGACACGAGCTGTCATCACAATTGCTCTTTTGGGCTGATAATCAGAAACAAGAGATATAATGTGAATTGCAATAGTTTTGGAAACTCATTAAGACAAATATTAAAAGAAGGTGATTTTTAAAAATGGGTACAAAAAATCACAGCATGAATCAGTCACAAAGAAATAAATACACAGAATTATTAGTACAATTATTATTATTATTATTATTATTTTGATAATGTTGGACAAAAATATGGTCACTTGCATTATTTATAGATAAAAGTACAAATTTTCTCTTTCATTTATATTTATAAATTGAGCAGTCCGGTAGCCGATAAGTGTATATGAATATATACCTTAAAATTCCTTTGCTTACACTGAAATAACAATAGCCTAGGGGTAAGATGTCTGATTGATGAAAAATCAGCTAGGTTTTGATTCTAGCTTGAAGCATTTCTCATGTCTAGGCACACTGAAGAGTTATGATACAATGTAACAGATGACAATAGATAGATAGATAGATAGTAAAAATGTCAAAAAAACATTTTTTCTTAAATCAAAAAGTGCTCAAAAATTGGCCAGTAGAGTAAAATAAAACTTAAGATAAATGTTTTCTCACCTTCTCATGTCACTTTCATGTCAATAAGTTTCAAGCATTTGTAAAATAAATATAATCTTCAGATGAAATGTGTGTTTGTGTATATATATGTATTATTCAGTTCAGATAAACTGGAGTCGGAAATAATTCCTTCAGGACAAATTCATTCCACTAGAAATTTAAAATTTTCAATTTAATTTATCCATTGGATCTGAAGAAGTCCTGTTTTCTTTGGTGTTATTGATATTTATCAATACCCATAACAGGATGGAAATAAATTTATAATCCTAATGTGACCGATTTTGTTTTTTCTTAAAGAAATATATACACAAATATATATACATATATATATATATATATATGTACACACATACACACATTACAGGACTGCTGTTGAATTTCTTAAAAGTATCCACAAGAAAATGATCTTTTGTAATTTTAGTTGACAATGAAGGTTTGCTGTTATAGCTCAGGATTTAGAAAGGTTTGTTCAATAATGCACTTACCCACTCTATTGTATTCTATTGACAAAATATTTTGTCAAGATATCTAGCAATAGAAAATAGTGCAGGGATAACTGAATTCTTGCCTTTTTCAAGAGTGTTTGTGCCATGTGAACTTAAACAGTTATTAGTGGAATATAAATTCCAAGCCATACCTGTTATACTTAAAAAATTTAAATAAAGATTATAAAAGTTTGATATCTTCTAGACACATCCAACACCAATAAGGGTCAACCTCAACCATCATGCTATAAAATATTGTTTCAGTTAAGAGCAGCTTGGTATTGGTGTAAAAATTTAAAAAAAAAGAATTTCCTACTACATTGCCATCTCCTTGGTTTTGGCAGGGATTTGTAATGGTCAGAACATAAATGTTGTTGCCGGCTAAAGTCTTGCACAAAATACGTTGAGTGAAATATTTTGATTTCTGAGGGTCGTTCATGCATTTGATCAGATATGTCTGAATAAAGAAAAAAGAATAAAAAGTCAGTTAGATGGAAAAAATATTTTGAAAAAAAAAAGAAGAGAGATCCAACTGTCTTCAATTAAAAACTGACTTGGGCAAATAAATATTTCAAACAGAACATCAATTTGTTGATGAATGTAACAAGATGCATTCTGTTAATTATCCAGATCTTTTTTTTTCTTTTGACAATGTGTTTTTTGTACAAGAAGAGGATAATGGAAATATTGAAAGAGAACTTATTTAATACTCAAAGTCAGTGACAGTTGGTTACTGTAGGCAAAGGGTTACAAGATGACAAATTTGAAAGAATTATTGAATCAGAGGAAACCACTGTAGAAATTCAGATAGAAATTATTACTATTGTTGGGATTATATCCCTTGCTTTCCAAAGTAGTACTTCTAATGGTTGCTAGGTGATGTAACCAAAGTAGCATTATAAAATGTGCAGCAAAGTCAAAATTCTCTCTCTTTGTTCCTGCCTCAACAACCAGAAAACATGCACAAGTGTATGCATCTCCTGAAGGAGACTTATATTCCAACAAACCTCATATTATACTATGCATGGTACCATGCTTTGACATAAGTCTTCATACAACTTTTATTCTGTAAAGACCTCTGTACATACTAGATAGGACCTTCTCTTCATAATCTATGCTAAATATTTCATGTAATTCTTCTATACTTTCTTTTAGGTTTACTCAGGAAATAAATATTTTATTGTTGATTTGTTGTGAATTGTTTTATATTTTTTAGCATGAGGAAATATTGAATTACATTTCCTCAGCTACAAGTCCCCAAATTGTGTTCTTCATTCTTTAATAATTGAGGCAGTGAGTTATGGTACTCAGATACTCTAAATATACAAAGATCCACCTTCAAATCATTGATACCAAAGTTCACTTGATTCAATTCCATACTCTCTTATTCTTCCATTTTATTGTAGGTTTTCACTAAGACCAAAAATGCAATGTTAAAATAAGAAATAAACTAGTTAAACTAAGAGTTTTTTTATAAGAGTAAAAAGTACTGTTAAGTCTTCATTTCAGGATAATCAAGGGGAGATCAAGTTCCTAATGTTGATGATTTTATTTTTTAGAGTGTTAAAAATTGTAAATGCGGCAGTTAATGTCTGCTTGAATCTGATTGACTGTTTTGAGGTTGTGCCATTAGGCCCCACCCCTACTCTTATCTAAGTTAGACCCACAAAAGTTCTCTCTATTTTTTTTTTTTTCAGCACAAGCAGAAGCCTCTGTCTGGCTTGCTCTTTTTGCTTTGTGAGCTCTTGTTTATTCACCTTCAACTTTAAGCAGCTTTTTCTTAAGCAAGGTAGCTTAAGCAAAATAAACCCAATAGTCTTAGGCTAAGCCTCTTTTCCTTATAGGGTTTTTATTGTTACTTGTTGAAACAATAAGTCTACTGCAGGCAATTTGTGGTTTTGATATGCTGTTCCTTTTAAAGGAAAGTTGAGTCTAAGGTCTGGAGGTGGTATTATTGGACTTTTGCCAACAAAAGAAGCTGTTGGCCAGGTCAGAAAATGTGGTAAAAGCCTCAATAGGCTCAACAGAAGAAAATTCGAGTTGAAACAGAAAGATATTCATCTAAGAGGAGGAAGAAATAGTCTACTTGAAGTTAACTTAAAGAAATAGTAAACTTTGTTTTCAACTAGTTTACACAGGAAAGTAGAAGAACGTGGTTGTCCAGGTTGATTCTACATAAGAAGTAGATGCCAAGAAGAAGAATAAACCCTAAAAATTGGCTTCTAAATGAACTTTGACATAAAATATCAAAGAAAGGTATTTTATCATTAACCAAAGTTAAACTGACAGTAGCCGGTTGACGGTATGGCTTTAGGGCAAGTTAGTCGTTATATTTCTTTATACCCTTCTTCTTTTTTTTATTATAATATTGTCATTACTTGAATGTATGTTATTTTTGTTACCTTATTCAATGTTTTCAACAAGTATAGGGGAAAATATGCAAAGCCAGATTTTGTAAAGTTTATTTCTCTTGAAATAAATTACTTTGTGGGAACTGGTTGTTTTTGTTTTTAAGAAATATAGACACGCTTCTCTTTCAGGTAACAAAAGTTAGCTTTCTTATCCCCCTTTTTTATCTCCCTTATTTTTTATACATTTCTCTCTTCCTTCGCTTAGCCTGACAGTTACTGCTAGATTTCTAGGGTTAGGCAGAGATAAAGCATATTTTTTGATTGAGCATGATAAGAGCTGTTGATCTGATTAAAAAGTCTTACCTGAAGATCAGTATAGGTGTAGGGATAACAATGGGCAAAATAAACCGTGTCTTGATCATAATAGAATTCAAATAACCAGGTGAGGCTGTAAAAAGGTTTTTCATTGTCATAATCTTCATATCTGGAAAGGAAAAGAATATTAACATAACACAAGTCAATGGTATAATCAAGAGAAATATATTCTGGTATATGGACATCAAATGGAACAGGTAAAATTCCTGTTTCTGTTTATCAGATGTATAAAAATGTTCAATTTTCTGTTCATGATCTTTTAAAATGGAAGACAAACCTGTTGGTCTTTTTTAGAGGTTTCTAAATCAAGAATATTAACTCAAATCTTTTGCAAAATGTGTATATATATATATATATAATTGATAATAATAACATAAATAAACAAAGCTCAATATCAGTGATAGAACATATATATCTAAGTTAGGACAGCATAGACGTGGAGTCAACAGTACTTAGTGACTGTGTTTCACCTATGTGATTATTGGATCAAGACTAAGTCTACGCAATCCTAACAGATATATATCATCACTGGCTTCCCTTTGTCAAAGCTGATGAGGGGTATAGCAGCCAGTTTACAGTTAATTATCTGGACAGATAAAATAATTCTAACAAAGCAGATTGTTCTTGTGCTTAGTCTTTCTTTTCTGTTTTTATGGTTTGCCAGTGACATGATCCCAAAATAATAGACAATCAGATAGAAAACAAAAGCAGTTGGATCTATGCCTCCTTCTCCTCGGACATTTGGATTTGATTTGCTAACCTCATTTTCTAGATTCACACATTCATATTTCCCAATATACACAATATATATATTTACAGATATTCATTTATATAATTTTTTTTAATGAATGAGAAAAAAAAAAAAAGAAAACACTCGAAAAACATGTGTATATCTCTATGAAAAGACCCAAAATTTCCATTCTACTTTTGAAGTACAAGACTTGTACTCCTTTAAGAAACATAAAATAAATTCTTTAGCCACTGGGATTTGAACTGGACAACTACCAGGTAAGTTAGCTTATGTCTCTTACTTAACTGTTATTTAAACTCATGTTTTAGATTTTATTATGTGTATGAAAGTAAAATCTTTGCTGAATATTATCTGTGATTTAAATGAAAAAAGACTGAATCCTAGTTTTCAGCTGAACTATCAAAAGAAGCGAGAAAAATGTTTTTTCATTCTTTTGGAAATATTGCAGAGTGTTTAAAAACCTAAAAATGGAATGTCTTTAAACCATAGATAAGGATTCTCTGTTGAATTTTTAAAATAACCAAACTGTGGACTTATACTAAGTTAAAACTTAATGCATGTACTGGAGGGGGGGGAAGTAAGGGAAGGAAAAGGAACTTTTCCTCTCCCCACAAAATATACCTTGGAAGCCATGAGAAGCAGTGCGGTGGATGTAAAGGCGGATAACCCCAACAATGGATCAACAGCGCACCTAACGAGGTGATGGGCGGATGAACCCCACGGGTCAATAGCCAGGATCAAATAGTTCAGTCGGAAAACTACTGCTACTCATCTTTTAGGGCGGTGTCTATTGATGAGAATAAAACACAGCCATTGAAAGATTACCATGTCACATATTCAAACCGCATCGCCCTTCATGTGCGTAAAAAAGTGGTGTGTCCTGCCAAGATGGCCCTAGTGTTCGGAAAATCAGTTACAGAAACAAAATCTACCTAAATATAAAAGCACAGTACAAATAGCAAATTTCAATGTTAGAACTTTAAATAGAATAGGCCAACTACTAGAGCTAACAGCATCTGTAATAGACCATAACATAGACATAGTATGCATACAAAAACACAGGTACCTTCATAGCAAAGATATAAAATACCACAATACTGGCAATGGATGGATGTTTGTCTTGGCATCTGCATGGAAAAACTTAGTCAATGTTACTATACGGGGTGTAGGTATGCTTATTGGTCCAAGGGCCTTAAAATCACTTAATAGAATCGAGAAATTACAACCAAGGATGATGGTAGCCACATTTAATGGCAACCCCAGCACAACAATTATCTCCTGTTACAGTCCTACCTATGTTAGTGACGAAATGGACCTCATCACCTTCTATAATTAGCTATCCTTCCTTGTTCATAGAATCCTAAAACATAATATTCTAATCATTGATGGAGATATGAATGTAAACAACAAATTGCACAACTTGTCAAACAGAAATGGGGAACATTTAACAGATTTCACACAAGAAAATAGATTAACATGCCTTAATACTAAATTTCAGAAAAGAAAGAGAAAACTACACCTATACAAATAACACTAAAGCACAGATAGATTAGATCCTCATAAATAAGGAGTGGAATAATAGTGTATTGAATTGTGAGGCATAATCCTCTTTTGAGGATGTGTCCTCTGATCACCAAATTGTTACAGCAAAGATACAACTGAGCCTACAAAAGAATGTGGTCCGAACGATCACAACCATACACTGTAACTGGTCCCTGCTTAACAATAGGGATATTAGCGATAAATATATGTTAACACTAAGAAAGAAATACAATGCACTTCAGGAGATATCAGAAACACTTATTCTGAATGACGAATATGAGAACTTCGTCAATGCCTACATAGAAGCGGCAGCAGAATGCATACCAACTGAACAAAAAGAGCTAAACCTAGAGTCCCATGGGAGACATTAGCAGTTAGGAAAAAATGTGTCAACGTAAAACCACATCTCAACACAATAGGAGAAACCCAAACAATATCAACACACAGAAACTTAAGAAGGCAGAAAATGAACTAATATATACCTAAAAGAGCAAACAGAATACATCCAAAATCAAATCAATAAGATGAGAGACTTGGTTGAAGATAGACAATCTAGGATAGTATGGCAGACAGTAAATGAAGTAAGAAGAAGGACAAGTACTGTGAGAGCTAAACTGAAAGCTGCCAATCAAGAAGAACAAATACACTTGTGGAAACAACATTTCAAGAATTTACTTGGAAAACCTCCGAAAGTTACGGATGAGCCTATCACAAAAATTATTAGTAATCAACTCGACATCAAACTAGGATAGTTTACACAAGAAGAACTCAACTCAGTACTAAGAAAAATTAAAAACAGGAAAGCAGCAGGGCTTGATGAAATACCCCCAGAAGTATGGAAGACAAGGAAATTCAACGACATACTGCTCTAATACTGCACCAACATACATAACCAGAACACAATAGACAAATGGATAAAGAGCTGCAGCCTCCCTTTCCCCAAAAAGGGTGACCTCAGAATAGCCAAGTGTAAAGTCTTTATGTCTGAGGTAATAGATACTTGCTAGGTATGGACTATTATCAAGGTGAATCGATAAGATGGATGATGATTAAAGACAGAGGGAAGACGAACATCTGCTGCTATGCCTGATATATTCCTTTATTGACCAAATCCTTCGGATGTATTAGGGGCCGTAACCCCTGTGGTATCAGAGGTTATTTCCCTTTTGTTAGTTAGGATATTACAATGCTCTTTTTTTTTCTTTTTCTTTTTTTTTAAATAATGATAACAACAATGACAGTGGTAGTAATAATTATCTGGGGAGAGAGTTCATTCAGTCTGTGAAGTGATTGGGATGCTTGAACCGATGGCTTGGACTATGTCGGAGGAGACGTCTGTTAACCTGAATGAGAGAAAAGAAAATGACAATGATTCAGACTATTATGTACAGATATGTTTTTTTTTGTTAGTGGTAAAATCTTTTGGGTGGCCGTTTTGTTCTGCCTGAACGCCTGAGGTTTAGAGTTGTGTGTTGTGCTTGGTTGTCTTTGGATTCTGGTGGTGTTGTCATATGTGTGTAGCTTTCATCTTCAGATGAGGGGTAATCCAGTAGGTTATGTGTGGGGTTTGTTGTTAGCTTAGGGATTTTTTTGAAGAAGCTGGAATTTCTTATAGTTTGGTTACCTTTGTGTGTGGCGGTGATCATGGATCCCTTTTTCTTTATTATAGTCATTGGGTTAGGCTGGTAAGGTGTGAGAGCCTTTGAGGGGTTGTCGCTATTTACAATGACTGTATCACCCACCCTGAGATCATTGGGTTTCACATACGCTTTTCTATCTGCGTATTGCTTTATTTTTTTCTTGGCTTTGGTGTTACACTCCCTAATGCTGGAGTCTTCAGCAATGGGTGTGATCAGGAGTGGCAGGCGGTTTTTCATGGTCCGGCCAAATAGGATTGTGGCTGGGGTGCGCCAGTGGTGCAATGTGGTGTTGTCCGGTAGTCCAGCAGGAATTTGAATAATTCCTGCTTCCAGCTTTGACCTTTATTTAGGGCAGTTTAATTGACTTTTTTACAGTGCGCATGAAGCGTTTTGTTTCCGCGTTGGCCTGGGGCCATAGGGGTGTTATTCTCCTGTGTCTGAATCCAGTGATGGAGGCATAGGTTTTGAATTCGTGGCTGTTGAATGGTGGGTCGTTGTCCGTTTTGAGGGAGACTGGCACGCCAAATTCGGCGAATATCTTGTCTAGGTGGGGTATGACTGATGTTGTTGAGATGGAGTCCAGGCTGTCGACAACAACATAGCGTGAGTATTCGTCTGTGACAACAAGGAGGTACTTTCCATTTTGGAGGTGTCCAAAGTCAGCACTGACTTCTGCCCATGGGGCTGCTGGTAGTGGGGACGTTTGCAGTGGCTCTCTTGCCGGTTTGTGGGTACTGATCTGGCAGGTGTGGCAGTTCTTGATGTTTTCTTCCATGAGAGGCTGCATGTTTTTGAACCAGACCTTTTCTCGGAGGAGAGCCATGGTTTTCACAATGCCTTGGTGTCCGGCATGTGCTATTTGGCAGCTGTTTTGTAGTGCTTCAGGCAGTACTATCCGGTGCCCTTTGAGGATGATGCTATCCTTGTGTGCTGGTGATAGTTCAGCATGATTGGCGTGCAGAGCGTGGAATGTTGCTTTGTTTATGCCATCCTCGACACCATGCCATTTGTTGGTAAGGATGGCTTGGATGACAGTGGTGAGTGTCTTGTCTTTTGCCGTTTCCATTGCAACTTCATCAATTGTCATTGCTTTGGGGGTTGAAGAGAGGATGTAGTTTATATATTCCTCTGCTATTTTTTGTTCTCTGTTGCTTGGTGGTAGGTGCGTTGGATGGTGGCTGAGATAGTCAGCTAGGTTATCATGGCCTGGTCTGTATATGACGGTCATGTTGTATGGTTGCGTTCTCAAAACCCAGCATTCAATGCGTGCTGATAGTTGGGACTGGGTGTTGTTAAAAATGGATGTTAGGGGTTTGTGGTCTGTAAAGACAGTGAATGGGGCTCCAAAGATATATATGTGAAAGTGTTCACATGCCCATGTGATGGCAAGTGCTTCATGTTCTGTTTGGGAGTATCTCTGTTCAACTGCAGATAGAGCACGACTTGCAAATTGTACTATCCATCTATTTTGTGACAGCACGGCAAAAATGCCTACCAGACTCGCATCCGTATGTATTTCAGTGTGTCTATTCGGGTCAAAGTAGGCAAGTGAGCATGCTTTACTCAGTGCCTCCTTAATGTTTTTTAGACATTCAGTGTGGCGTTCAGTCCAGGACCACTGTGTGTATTTTTTTGTTAGTTGACCTAGTTCATGGGTGAGGGTTGCATAGTTTGGAATGAATTCTGCCCCACAGAAGTTAGTCATCCCCAACAAGCTTCTGACTTTTGATGCTTTTTTAGGGTCGGGTAGTCCAAGGATTGCTTTTATTTTGAGGTTGCTTGGGTTGATGCCTTCATTACCGAAGGTATGTCCAAGGAATTCCAGTGACCTCTTGTTGTACTCATATTTGCTGCTATTTAGGGTGAGTCCTTTTTCGCGAAGTCGTCTGAATATCGCATAGAAGTTTTGGTCGTGGTCTGGCTGGTCTGATCCGAAGCAAAGGATGTCATCGCTGATGTTGATGGCTCCCTTAATCCCTGCAAGTGCTTGACTGATTTCTTCCTGGAATATCTCACTGGTGGAGTTGACATAAAAAAAAGTCTTTTATATCTATACAGGCCCAGGTGTGTTGCAAAGGTGGTTATATATCGGGATTCTTCAGCTAGTTCTAATTGGTTATAGCCTTGGTTGAGATCCAATTTGCTGAAAACATTAGCTCCTGATAGAATAGTTTTCAGTTCATTGAATGTGGGGGTTGGGTGTCATTTCCTTTTGATAGCTTTGTTTGCTGCCCTCATGCAAATCCTGATTTTATTTTGACCCTTTTTGGGTACTACCACAATAGGAGATACCCATGGGGTTGGTCTGTCTGCCTTTTCAATCACTCCCAGTTTCTTATCTTTGGCTATTAACTCTTCTATATCTTTCCTTACGTGAAAGGGGACCCTGCGGTATCTCTGAGTGATGGGTGGTATATTTTCATCTATGTGTAGGTGAACTTTTTTTTCTTTGAGTTTACCTAGGCCATTGAACAGGTCTGCATAGTCCTCTAGAAGTTTAAGAGAGGGGAGTGGGGTCTGTGCATCAGAGTTACTGATGTGGTTGACTGAATGAGTGTTTGCAGATGGTAGTTTGAGCCTTTTACATGTTTCCCAGCCGATAATGGGTTTTTCTGGGTTCTTTATTATGTGTATGTCCGCTTGGCAGGAGATGCCTCTAAACTTTAGAAGTGTGCTGAATCGACCTAGGACTGGGGTGGCTTCCTTGACACCGAATCCAGATATTACGGTTTTTGTGGGTTGGAGGAGGGGTGTTGGTCTTAAGGATTTTGTAATCTGCCTCAGATAAAATGTTTATGGTGGCGCCAGAGTCAGCTAATACATTGAACATTTGATGGCCATCACCAAAAGATAAGTCGAAGTAAGGAAGGTTTTTTTACTTTACCTGTATGGAATACATATTCCATGTCACTGCCGCTGTTTGAGTCTCGTTGATGGTCCTCCATGCAATTTACCGGTCGTCGACGGGTTTGAGCTTGTGGGTGGGTTGGGGGGGGCGGTTTGTTCTCCGCTGTCTGTCCTCGTCGTTTAGTTTTCTGAAACAGACAGAGCCGAAATGTCCCCATCTCTGGCAATAGGCACACTGGTTCTGGAATGCAGGGCAGGATGTCGGTCCCCGTTCATGTGGGTATTTCCCATTGCAATTTCTGCACCGGTTTTGCTGGGGATGTTTGCGTGGCCATTATTGTTCATGTGTGACTTTGTTGGCTACTGCATTAATGGATGTGGTAGGTTTTGTAGTGGAGTTGGCGTCTTCTAAACACATCGGTTCCATTTGTTTGGATATGGTTTCCGTCATTTTGGCATAGTTTATTAGATCACCTAGGAGCATGTTTGGGTTCATCAGTCCCTTTTGGCGAACTTTTTCTGATAAACAGCCTGTTATTAGCTGGGATTTTATTTCTGCATTTTTATCAGTGAAGTGGCACATAGCTGCTGCCTCTTTTAATTTCTGATAAAAGTCCTCTATGTTTGAGGTGGTTTGTTTTTATTTTGGAATATAAATCGGTTATACTCGGTGTTGTTTTCTGGGTTGAAGTGGTTTTGCACGGCCAAGACAAGCTTATCAAAGTGTGTTTCGTTTTTTTCTGGTGTGGTTTTTTCAGATGGTAGTTCATCAATAAGATCATTCATTTCTTCTCCAACAAAAGTTAAAAGTATAGCCTTTTGCCGTTTATCATCTTCTATGTTGTATGCAGTGAAATAATTTCCCAGTCTGTTGACATATTTTGTCCATTTTGATGCTTTGTTTTGTGATTCGTAGTCAAATTCTGGGTAATGTGGGAGGGCGGCCATGTTAGTTTTTTTTTCCGGCACATGGGCAGGTTTGTTCTTTTCTTTTTTTTTTTGATGTTTTTGGTGAGTAAACGGCTCTTTCTTCGTTGCCAATGTAAAGTCTTTATGTCTGAGGTAATGGATACTTGCTAGGTATGGACTATTACCAAGATGAATCGATAAGATGGATGATGATTAAAGACAGAGGGAAAACGAACATCTGCTGCTATGCCTGGTATATTCCTTTATTGACCAAATCCCCTGGATGTAATAGGGTCTGTAACCCCTATGGCATCAGAGGTTATTTCCCTTTTGTTAGGATATTACACCAAGGACTACTGAAGTATAACCCTTACTTCCATAGCAGCCAAGATCTACAATGGTCTGTTACACAACCACATAGAACCGAAAATCAAGAAAACACTTAGGAAGAACGAAAATGACTTTTGGAGAAATCAATCCATGACATCACAAATTTTGACAATTTGTTGAATTCTAGAAGGTGTTCATAAAAAAACCTCAAGGCAACACTATTATTTGTAGACTTCACCAAGGTATTTGACTCCATACATAGAGGGAAGATGGAGCAAATACTTCTTGTCTATAGTCTCCCCAAAGAAACTGTTGCAGCCAAAATGATGCTCTATAAAAACACAAAAGTAAAAGTTTTCTCACCAGATGGAGACACAGACTACTTTGATATTGTAACAGGTGTGCTGCAAGGAGATACATTAGCTCCATATCTGTTTATTATTTGCCTAGACTATGTGTTTCAAACGTCTATAGATTTAATGAAAGAAAATGACTTTATGCTGATAAAGGAAAGAAGCAGAAGATACCATGCACAAACTATTATGGATGCAGACTAAACTGATGACATAGTGCTTCTGGCAAATACACCTGCCCAAGCTGAATCCCTGCTACACAGTCTGGAACAAACAGCAGGTGACATAGGCCTCCATGTCAATGCAAACAAAACAGAATACACATGCTTTAATCAAAGAGGCAACATCACCACACTAAATGGTAGTTCTCTGAAACTCGTGGACTAGTTTACTTACCTCAGAAGCTATGTCTCATCAACCGAAAAGGATATCAACATGTGACTAGCAAAGGCATGGACAGCTATTAATAGGCTATTGGTCATACCTGTCCGATAAAATAAAACAGTTTTTTCTAAGCAGCAGTTGTATCAATACTGCTATATGGATGCACCACATGGATGCTGACTAAGCATATGGAGAAAAAGCTTGATAGCAATTGCACAAGAATATTACAAGCTATATTGAACAAGTCTTGGAGGCAACACCCCACAAAACAGCAGCTGTAAAGCCATCTACCACCCATCATGAAAACCATCCAAATTAGATGAATCAAACTGCCGGAGGAGTAAGGCCAAACTCATAAGCGATGTACTCCTGTGGACCCCTTCACATGGATGAGCAAAGGTTGGACGACCAGCTAGAATCTATCTACATCAGCTCTGTGCCAATACAGGATGTAGCCTAGAAGACCTGCCAGGAGTGATGGACGATAAAGACGAGTGGCAAGAGAGGGTCAGGGAAATCTGTGCTAGCAGCACAATATGATGATGATAATGATTTATATAAAGGGTTAAAGTAAGTATGGAAATATTAATGCATTGAGTGAATGATAACTAAAATATTAAGAAAATCAATCAGACTTTCTTGTTTCTTGATCAAATATTTTCTACAATATTTTGGGGAGATAACTGCTATTTGATGACATAAGACGTCTCCCTTTTTATCCAAAACAATGACTTTAAAAATGTCTTTTGGTTCCTCAATAAAAAGCCAAAGTACCTGGTTGGCTAATGTTTACTCAAACACCATAATCTACCAGCATTTGTAACTTGTCTAACTTATTAATACTGAAATGTTAAATGTAAATAGGGAGGGGGTCTCATATGTCATCAGATTTTGCAATATTTTAAACCTACCAGGCTCACATATAAACAATATATATATATATATATATATATATATATAAGAATAATAATATCTACTTGTCCATGTTATAGAGTAAGAATGCTTGTATGCATGTAAGTATGCGTATGTAAATGTGAAAGAGGGATGAAGGATTTGGTATCACTGACCTGAGGTTGTTCTTGTAGTATTTGATTTTGTCACCAATTCTATGCCATCCTTTTTGTTGCAGAGGATCAGAGGCGGCTTTTTCACTGTACATTAATGGCTTCATGCCATAATTGTATAGACTATTACTCTACAAAAGTCAATAAACAATTCTATTTAATAAGTACCAGCACCTAATATTCCAAGACAAAAAGGACTCCATATTGTAGCTCATATATGAATACATAACTGTACAAAAAAGGCATCATACATTTTGGTAGGGGTGAGTAAAAAGTTTTGCAGTATTTTGGTTGTGTGAAGTACAATTTGGCAGCCTTAGATGCTTTTGCTGAAATTGTGAAGGTGATGAATCATACTAGACAGTGAGATGCCAAGGTTGCCTGATACTCTCTCAGTGGTACTCACCAGATTTGTCTCTATGGCTTAAAGAATGACTTCCAAATGGCTTACATGACTTTGCTTGATTATCAAGGTTCGTGCAACCCAAGTGAAGTTTCTTCCACCATGTCTATTATGATCAACTACATCTTCATCTTTCATACAACAAATGTTTTTTGATTATTTCTGTGGTGTTATGGCCCAGTTCAAACTTATAAAGCATAAGTTCCCAAATTAGACTACATTGCACATTCATCTGTATGGCTTTCAAATCACACACAGTGCAGCAATGCACAACGTGTTAATGCACCAACTACCACTATACAACCAATCACAGCAGGCAACTTACATGGTTTAAACTGCTTTGATTATGTGATATATACACCACAAACTAGCACATACCAAAATACTGCAAAACTTTTAACTCATCCTAGTAGAAATGAATGTATGAATAATGTTAGAAGTGCATACAAAAAATAAGCATAATATATAACAGATTATTAATAATATTATTTCTTAAAATTTTTGGTAAGAGAGAAATAAAAAAAACTCTGGGGTCAGATTTAGCTTTACTTTATCTTTAAGCTAAAGTAATCTGGGCTTGGGGAATAATTTTGTCAGACTAAATTAATCTTAATAACTAACCACGGTATTTACTGCTGTTGTGAGTTTGATCCTTGTAGGGAAATAAGAAAAGACAATGATGTAAAAAAACAAATAAATGCAAAAGTAACAGTTTCCCAGGAGGCCTCAGACAGAAACTGAAATTGAGTTCCTAATGTTGATGATTTTATTTGTTTAGAGCTGTTGACTTGATTAAAACGTCTAAACTATGGTGTAGGGATAATAATACCTTAAAAGATGGACTTCCTGGTGCCAAAGAGAAACTCTAGATAAGTTACCTTGAGACATCTCAACTGAATGGACACACCATTTTCTCTCTGCTGCTGGTAGGAAATGCATGTGCCTGCTGAGTCTTAAACTTAGCAACACATTGAGTCTCTCCTACTAGTAGCAGCCTCTGTCGAACTTACATGATTCTGTGATATTTCTTAAAGCACCCTGTCTGGGTGAGTACAACTATTTCTATTGGCTCAGAAAAACATTCCCACCATAGAATGGTCGTTAATCTCTAAAATAAAATTTAAGTCTAGAGGTATCCTTGTCTTTTTCCTTCTGTCCTTAATTCCCTTGCAGCTTTGAGAAATAAATAAGAAGATAACAAGTGAATAGAGTAAATACAAGGAGTCAGTATACAAACCTCAGAATTTCCCAACAATTCACCACCACCCACCAAAAAATACCTATATATACCCTGTATTCTAATTAGGTATCCTATCATAGTGCCTTTGTGTTAAATAAAATTAGCATTTAGATTCAAATTGAACCAAAAATTCCTTTATTTTCTAAGAGCATTTTCAGTGTACTCCCCTCATAGAAATCTTGTTCCATTTTTCCTGGGTTAAACACACACATATACATACTGAATGAGACTATATATATATATATATATCCTTATTATATATTTTACAAATCTAAAAGCTGCCAGCCAAGAAAAAAGACTTTGCAAGTGGAAAGAACATTTCAAGAATCTACTCAGAAACACTCCTGAAATCACTGATAAACCTACCAAAAAATTATTTATAACAAACAGTTTATGGAGGAAGAACTTGAAACAATACTGAAAAAAAATTAAAAGCAGAAAAGCAGTAGGCCTTGACAAAATACCTCCTGAAGTATGGATGACCAGAAAATTTGATGACTTATTTTTTCAATTATACAATGCTGTGTACAAACAAAACACAATAAAGAAATGGATGCATCCTCTCCTTCCCTAAAAAGGCAACCTCAGAATCAATAAGAACTACAGAATCACAATCCTTACTGATATAGTTGATAAGGTTTATAATGCCCTGCTTCTCAATTACATTTGATCTGAAACTGAGAAAATTCTTTAGAAAAATCAGAATATCTTTTAGAGAACTCAATTGACAACTTCACAGATTCTAACTATCCATCAAATCATCAAAGTTGTACATAAAAAAAAACTCAAGGCAACAAATTTGTAGATTTTTTCTTGGCATTTGATTCCATAGACAGAGGAAAAATGGAACAAATACAACTAGTACATGGTTTCCATAAAGAAACTGTTACTGCTATAATAATGTGTTACAAAAACACAAAAGCAATGGTTTGTTCACCTGATGGTGACATCAACTTCTTCAACATTGTTGCTGAAGTCTTACAAGAAGATACATTAACATTATTCATATTTATAATCTGACTATATCACGTACGATGAATATCGAGAGATCTGATAAAAGAGCAGTTTCACATTAAAAAAACAAGAATCAGATGATAACCCGCAAAAACAATGGCAGAAGCAGATGACACAGATGATCTAACACTTCTTGCAAATACACCTGTCCAAGCCAAATACCTGCTGCATAGCCTAAAGCAAGCAGTAGGAAGCATTGGCCTCTATATGAAAATAAATAAAACAGAGTTTATGTGTTTTAAACAAAAAGGACCCATCTCCTTTAGTAGACAAGTTCACATACCTTGGTAGCAATATCTCATCATCTGAAAGCAATGCCAACATATTCATAGAAAAGGCATGGACAGCTATCAACAGGTTATCAATCATATGGAAATCTGATCTCTAATAAAATAAAACAGGATTTCTTCCAAACTATGGCTGTGTTGGTACTACTATATGGATGCACCAGTAAGTCTTTGATAAAAAGCATGGAGAAAAAGCTAGATAAGAACTACTCAGGAATGTTACCTGTTGATTTAAACAGATCCTGGAAGCAACACCCCCACATAACAGCAGCTGTATAACCACTTATCTCCCATCTCACAAACCATCTAAGTAAGACAAACAAGACATGCTAGGCACTGCTGGAAAGTAAGGATGAACTCATAAGTGACATTCTTCCATGGTCTCCTACACGTGGACATGCCAGGGTTGGGCAACCTGCAAAGACTTACATCAGTCCGTATGGATACAAGATGCAGTCTAGAGGAATAGCCAAGAGTGTGTGATGGCTGATAAGTATAGATGGTGAGAATAAGGGAACTCTGTGCTATCAGGCAGAACTTGATGATGATGATGAGGAGCAGCCAGGTATATTTCAGAGGTACATATATAATTATGAAAATAATTCCTACATGGCCAAGAGCGAGTCTACCTAGGTTTCACCAAATGGCTCTTCAGGATCGCAGTTTCTTTTGACTAAACATATATGCTGTTGATTATTTTTAAGTAGCACGTGTGTTTTTCATCTTTTCTTTTTTTACTGAATTTTTTTTCCTAGATATCAGTTTGTAGAATTTACAAATTGTACAATCTGTTTTTTTTTTCACATCAACAGAATTATAGATTAGATATAAGGATGAAAATACACACACACACACACATATATAAATATATAAAAATGCACACACTCATGTATGTGTGGGTGTGTCCTCATGGTGTAATGGTTAAAGCGATGGACTGCGGAATCGTAGTAAGCGAGTTCGTACTCCAATCGCACTATTACATTCACTTTCGGGCAAATACCCTTGGGAAAGGTATGAACCCCCTTATCCTCCCAGCTATGGGTTATATAGTACCACTACTGTTCTTTAAGGAGAATAGCTTTGGCATTAAATAACCTACAAAGGTTGATATGCCATTAAACAAAGAAACCAAATCATGTATGTGTAAGGACGTGTTAAAAATCTTTTCATTTTTGACCGAACTTTACTTCAAGGCTTATTTCAGAAAAGTTGGGAGCATCAGAAGATATGTTGAGCATCATATACACTTAAAAAAAATACAAAGTTGATAAAAACTATTTTGATGTTTTAATAGATAAAAGAGATGAAGGAAATAACAAGAAAATACAAACCAAAACCAAGTTTAAGAAACAAGATATTGAAAGACTTTAATGTTCAAGGCTTGCAATACAGTTAAGCAGAATATGATCAGTAACTGATGATCTGATTCTTAGTCTAGACAGAATTACTAGAAAATACTAGAGATTATCCACTCCCAAATTCCAGATGAATCTATACAAAGGGAAGAGATATTACCACCCAATTTCTATCAGAATTTTAACTTATTTTGTTATTCTTGGAAATGACTTACGAGTGAGAAATGTTTATAGTTGCTGCATTCATAAAGTCTATAAATCTTAATTAGTACAAAAAAAATTGGCTTATGATGTCTCCAGGCTGTGCAGAGATATGAATGGGATTGACTAAGAGGCAATTAAGGTTGGACAATGTTGGTCCCACAAGCTATTAAGATGAAGTTAGATCTTTGTTATGTGCTGTAAGACTTAGGCCTTGTGCCAAAGTCCAATCTATCAGTTTGTTAACTGTTATTTCATATAAAGAAGCAAGGAGAATATAATATAAACATTCTCTGTAGATAATGATTTTAATAAGCAAATGAGTATTAAAATCATAAAATAAGATAACAAAAGTCATAAGCAAAATGAAGCAATATTGAAATTGTGGATTTGAGATGTTTCATTGAATTCATATTCAATTAACTTTAATTTTCTTGATAAAAACATTAATCAAGTGAAGATTTGTGAATGTGGGTTCTAGAAAATGGTTGATGTAAAATAATAACTTATTTTTATCTTGGGTATGACATTAAACTGCATCTGATGGTGAGGTTCCAATCTAGGCCTTTGGGAAATATGGAGTACCCCTTCATTAACATTACTCTCAGGTTCAATCTGACCTGGAGTAGTAGTAACTGTTAGGGTCCTATCTATGGGTTAAATAGAATTGTTGGCAAACAAATGTCTGATGTTAAATTGAATTTTTAGTGATACATAGAAATACTTGAAACCATTTAACTGGATGCAAGCACATGATTAATCATCATCATCATGTCGCACTATCAGCACGGATATCCCTGACCCTCTCTTGTCAACCCTCCTTATCGTCCATTGTTTTTGGCAGGTCTTCAGGGCTACATTCTGTATCGGCACAAAGCTGCTGTATGTAGGTTTGAGCTGGTCGTCCTGCCTTTGCTCGGCCATGTGAAGGGGTCCACAGGAGTACATCACTTATGAGCTTGTCCCTACTTCTCAAGCAGTGTCCCGCATGTCTGGTTCATCTAATTTTGATAGTTTTCATGATGGTTGGTAGGTGGCCGTATAGCTGCTTCTTTGTGGGGTGCTATCTCTAGGACTTGTTCAATATTGCTCGCAGCATTCTTGTGTTGTTGCCGTTGAGCTTTTTCTCCATTACATTTAGTTAGCATCTATGCAGTGCATCCATATAGCGTTCATGTAGTCTACATGATTAATACTAGATAGAATTATTTGTGTTTAGATAGGAAAACTTGAAACCATTTAACTGTGTGCAAACAAATGAACTCTGGCTTGTTTAAAATGTTACCTACAAACTATCCATTTACTAATCCTATATATTTAATGTAAATAACAGATGAACAGAATTTGGCATTAAATAACCTACAAGAGTTGATACTCGATAAAACAAAACCAACCAACTAACACGTTATTTGTATTAGATAGGAATACTTGACAAATAGATTTAGCACTGAATAAACGTCAAGGGTTGATATGCCATTAAATCAAATAACCTAACCATAATAACTTATTACAATGTAATTATAAAGATTAAAAAATAATAAAAAAACCCAAAAAAGTAATGATTTCTGCAGGTATGTATACTTAGTTAGTCTTACAAATTAGTTTCTTAAGAGTTTTGGCACACAGTTCTATGATATCAAGTATTCCTATCTAATACAAATAATTTGCAAACAGTTTTACGGTATCAAGTATTCCTATCTAATACAAATAATTTGCAAACAGTTTTACGGTATCAAGTATTCCTGTCTAATACAAATAATTTGCATACAGTTCTATAATATCAAGTATTCCTATCTAATACAAATAATTTGCACACAGCTCTATTATATCAAGTATTTCTATCTAATACAAATAATTTTTACACAGTAATATGATATCAAGTATTCCTGTCTAATACAAATAATTTGCATACAGTTGTATGGTATCAAGTATTCCTATCTAATACAAATAATTTGCACAGTTATATAGTATCAAGTATTCCTATCTAATACAAATAATTTTTGGACAGCTCTATTTGACCCATAAATGAGACCCTAATAGGTAATACAACTCCTGGTTGGAGGGGATCTGGAAGTAATGACAATGAAAGGATGCATCACACTCCCAGAGATCTCAAAAATTCCCTATGTTGAAGAGTAAACTCTACAGCACTGAAACTCACAAACCAAAAAATAAGGGGGTGTCCTCGTGGTGTAATGGTAAAAGCAATGGACTATGGAATCATAGTATGTGAGTTCGTACTCCAGTCGCGCTATTACATTCACTTTCAGACAAATACTCTTAGGAAAGGTATGAAGCCACTTATCCTCCCAGCTATGGGTTAAATAGTACCACTACTGTTCTTCTAGGAGAATAGCTTTGGCATTAAATAACCTACAAAGATTGATATGCCATTAAACAAAGAAACCAAACCAAACCAAAAAATAAGATTGTAAAACTTCTGTAATCAAAAATAATATTTTCTTAATCTATTTAGGAGGTGTGCTTACTTATTGAAATTTTTGTAAACCCCAATTTTGCACAAGCTCTTCCTGGCAGAACCAAGAAAAGTCTTTATAATAAAATCTCTTTTAGACATGGGTGCAGAATGACAGTTTAATACATCAAGCACCTTATCAGATAAATAAGAATGCTTACTGCCAGTATCTAGCACATATTTGACCTTCTTTAGAAAATTACCCTGACCCACACTAATATCCACTAAAAAACAAGGATTTACATCCATCAGAAATTCATCCAAGTCCAGACACAATGTTTCCATGTGGTCACAGCATTTACACTTCCAACATGTGAGGAGGTGACCGCTTTTTCCAAGGCAATAATGATGATAATGCAAAGGACTAGAGCAAGATAAGCACAACTTGGCTTCCTTGCAACATCGCAAAGTCTTTCAATGAGGGATATTTCTGAAATTAGAAGGCACTATAAGTGGAATTTCGGTAAAAATTGCACCTATACTGAACAGGTTTTATTTATTAAATAAATCGGAGGTAAAAACAAACGAGACTCTTATTACACAAGTTATAAATTCTTTATTTAATAAAGTGTACAAAAAACAGACTACAGCTAAAACTGCATAAAAGTCCTTATGCAGGAAATTATTCATTAACAAAATATAAAACAAAGGTAACATTAGAAATATTAGCAAAAATTACATGTATCTTACTTCTGTGTAAGTGGCTGAAACTGGCTCCTCTTTTTTTCTCTCTTACTAGGAGAAAGCTAAAAACTTCTTAGTTCAAGTTGTCTGTGGGGAGAGTTTGTAGTTTAGTCAGAGACTTCTCTTTTCTTTAATTTTTCTTTTTTCTTTCTTTCTTTTTCTTTAGTTTTGGAATCTACAAGTCCTTTAGGTCTGAATTATTCTGATTTGTTATTCCACGAGATAGCTAATAAACAAATTGGCAACTTTTCGACATTGTAGCAGGTGTACTACAAGGAGACACACTAGCCCATACCTCTTCATCATCTGTCTAGACTACGTGCTTAGAACATCTATTGATAAAACATCTATTGATAGAACATCTATTGATAAAATCATAGAAAACGGTTTCAAGCTAACAAAGGAAAGAAGCAGAAGGTGCCCCGCAAAACAATTACTGACACGACTATGTCGATGACATAGCGATTCTGGCAAATACGCCCGCCCAAGCCGAAACCCTGCTACATAGTCTAGAACGAGCAGCTGCAGGCATTGGCCTCCATGTCAAAGCACACAAAACTGAATATATGTGCTTTAATCAAACAGGTGACATCTCCACACTAAGCAGTAGCCCTCTTAAACTAGTTAACAAGTTCACCTACCAAGGAAGCAGAGTCTCATCAACGGAGACAGACATCAATACGCAACAAGCAAAGGCATGGGCAGCTATTGATAGGCCATCAATCATAGGAAGTCAGACCTGACCGATAAAATAAAATGCAGTTTCTTCCAAGCAGCGGTCATGTGGATACTGCTATATTCATGCATTAGATGGACGCTAACTAAACGGATGGAGAAAAAGCTTGACAGCAACTACATAAGAATTACTGCAAGCAATACTGAACAAGTCCTGGAGGCAACACCCCACAAAGAAGCAGCTATACGGCCACCTACCACCCATCATGAAAACTATCAAAATTAGATGAACCAGATATGCGGAACACTGCTGGAGAAGTAGGGACATGCTCATAACTGATGTACTCCTGTGGACCCCTTCACATGGCCGAGCAAAGGCAGAGCGACCAGCTCGAACCTACATACAGCAGCTCTGTGTAGATACAGAATGTAGCCCTTAGAACCTGCCGGAAGTGATGGACAATAGGGAGGGGTGGCGAGAAAGGGTCAAGGATATCCATGTTGATGGCGCGACGTGATGATGAATCAGTATGTCTCAGAGAATTACTCTTCTCTCTGCTTGACAAGAAAAGTGAGCTTCTACTCAAAAATCTCCAAGCCTGCATCTCTCAGAAACTATGTCTCTGCTAGGGTTTTTAAAAAAATAAACTTCTGCCACAAGCCATCTCCGGTACATTTTCATCCTACGATGTGTTATCAATAAAAGAGGCCGAAATTTTACTTCCTTCTCCTCCTTCCAACAAAGAACCTTTGATTCTTCTCCAACCACAATAGCAGCAGTAAGCCTACAATGTTTCGGCTAATCTGATGCCAATATGAGCAACCCTGTTCCTTTCTACCATGCTATAGGTGGTTGAACCAAAAAAAAAAAAAAGAACCTTTACATTCCACTACTCTCTAATTAGAATAGCAAACCCTCTTCCCACAGTGAACAAGTCCTTCCCCCCAAAAATTTTTTTACATATTTTTGGATTGCAATATATTGATATTTTTAGTTATAGAGTAGAGTTTGGGAATAAATGATACCTAATAATATTTGTATTGATTGCATAATGTTCAACTAGAAATGATAAAATCTTGATATACTTGCTTTAGAAGAAAATCAACATTTTATTTAAAAAATTGGTGGGTGTATTCCTTTATGAATGATACTGTAAATCTGATAAATATAAAGATATGTGATCCATACACACAAATATATATATATGTAAATATGAGGGTAATTTAATAAATAAGGTGACTTTTGCCTAACGAGTTGGCAATAAGAAGCACTGTTTACACCTTTTTCAGGGACATTAATAGTCAAGGGTCCTTTTATGTCCCAGAAGACTATCAGCATAACCTTCTTTACTTGACCGCTGCATGCAGAATTTTTTCTTTACCAGTGAGTCAGTATTTCCACTCCATGGTCTGTCTTTTCAACTCATAGTGGCAAACCCATGTTTGCCCTATTTGTAAAGATTGTGAAGATATTTTTTACAAATTCATGTTTTTCCGTACACATCAGACATTTTTCTGTAAATTTTACAAGGTTTGCATTTCTCAGCCACCAGTGTTCCATTTTGGCTGGCTGTGGTACAACTGCATAAATCTGGTTGGGTGTGTCATGTCTCTGGACATGATAGTCGGTCAAGGCTGCCTGATGCGGGTGCCGAGGAGGCTTAGCATTGGCATCACATAGCCGAGACTGAGATATTTCTCAAGCCTCAGGGGGCTGTTCCCCCAGGCGCTAACCCTCCTTGGAGGAGTTAGGTTTATTGCCTGGCTCCTGAGATTCCCCTATTTAGGGGAATGCTGACGGGGCCCGAGGCATTTCTGGAGCCACCAGACATGTTTTGGCTATAGCCCTATGCCCAATCCTCGCTTTAAAAATGACTTTGTGTCAAATCTTGCCTGGTGGGAGGCACGGTTAAATATACGGTGCTCCAGGATTCAATCCTAGAGCACTGTTTGATTAGTTAATATTTCAAATAACCTCAAAACAAATATTTCTGCAAGATTCAAATAATTTTTGGTATAAACCAAATCCAAACAATGAAGAGTTTACATTTATAAAAAATTTTTTTTTTTTTTTTTTTTTAAATTCTTCTCATCTACTTAATGACCCTTATATATATATATATATATATACATATATATATACACATATATATATACACATATATATAATATTACCTGCAAAACTGTGTATTGTCAATATCTTCAAAGGTTTTTCAATAAATTTTTGCAAGAGTTTATTTCTTTTGGAGATATTTTCGAGCTGCCAAAAGAGAAAGAGAAAAATAGAGATAACCTACCTTAAGGAAATTAACAATTGTGAATCTGTATGGAATATTTTTTCTGGTATTTGACACTTGGAAGTAGTACCATTGGGTGTGTTTCTTGGTGTAAAGGTCACAGTGTACATACAGCTCATAATCATACTCTCCTCTGTAATCAAGAGAAGACCGCCAAGAAAGAAATTATGAAAGAATAGTAAATAATATTTATATATGGAAAACATATATATATTTAGAGAGAGAGAGAGAAAGAATGAGAGAGCGGTAGAATAGCATAGTCAATAAAAATAGGAAGTAAGAAATATTTAAAATAAACCAACAGTAAGTTGTTTATGTTAATTCTAACCTAATTAACCCACTAATTAAACGCACCAATTAAACCACTAATTCCTGTATAATAAATGATTGATTGATTGATTTTAATGATATGTTGACATATCTGGAATTATCTTTTACCTAAAGGTTATGAAATTGTATTCATTTTATTTTCAAATTTACATTTTTTGTGTAGTTGTTTTTTAAAAGGGTATTTTTGTATAAAGTCCTATTTAATAATTTTTAAACAGATCCATTTGACATGTAGATAGGATCCTAACAGGTAATCAAGCAAGCAACATATCCACTATACCACAGTTCTGCTATTTGAAGAGTACAGTAAAATTAACTTGAATATTTGCTAACGAAAACAGATACTACACTCCATACATCAATACTCTCATCATTTCTTACAGGTACTTTGCTATATAGACCAGCAGATGTAAACATTGCCTATTGCATTGTTGTAAATAAAGCATTCACTCAGATTAAGCATGATACTTTGTGGACATGTTTTGCTATGAATGAGCCCTAAGAATAACTAACCTACAGCCATCCTAATATATATATATATATATATATATATATATATATATATATATATAATTGTAGGAAGTTGACTTGTCTCTCCAAGTTCAAATCCTAAACAAGATCATTTGAATTTCACATTATGCTAATATCTGTGGAAAAGTATGAATCCAACAATTCTCTCTCCAGCTATGGGTAAAATAGTCGGGCAGACTGGGCTCTTTAACCTTAGTATTGAAACCAGTGTAGGAGAAGGAAAACTCTGATTTCAAACCAGTTGTAGACTGGGCTCTGCCAGGTTATACTCATCCAAGACATGCTATATGAGTAGCACCCTTATGACCATATCTGGAAAGGAGTAGGCTCTGCCAGGCTGTACTCATCCAAGACATGCTACATCAGTAGCACCCCAACAATCAGACTTGGAGGGAAATGTGCTCTGCCAAGTGATACTCATCCAAGACATGCTACATGAATAGCACCCCCATGATTAAACCATGTTATGGGATAGGTGAAAATGAAGATGATGTTATTATGTACATACAATAAAATTTTACAGATAAAGGTATTAACAAATACATAAACTATAATATAAAATTATATTTTTACATAAAAAATGTGCAAAGATGTTTCATTATTTAATTATCTAAAAATAAAAATAATGAAAATAAATTGATAAAATATTTTTTATTTCTTACAGCAACAAAGAAAAAGATTTTTACCCAAATTATGCAAAATGGTAACATCTGTTAAAAACATTAAAAAACTTACTGGAAAAAAAGTGAGACAAAAATATTAATCAAATAATGAGGTAAGTAATAAGTCCATGATTCTATCACTAGAGTGAGTCAAAAGTTATGCAATATTTTGGTAACACAAGACACAATTCAGCACCTCCAGATGCCTTTATCAATGTTTCATAGGTAATGAACAGTACTAGACTGTGGGACACCGAACTTGCCTGATATTCTTTGAGTGCTTCTTGCTGGGTTTTCCTCAGTGGCTTGGAGCATGATTTTGGCTTACCTGACCTTATGTGATTGTCTAGGTTCTTGTAACCCAAACAAAATTTCTTCAACCATCTGGTTAATGTACTGTGATCAAGTGTTTTTTCACCTTTTGTACAACAAATGATTTAATTGCTTCTCGGACATTATGGCCCAGTTTAAACTCATAAAGCCTAAGTTCCAAAATTAGACTACATTGCACATTTACCTCTACAACTTTCAAATCACACATATAGTGGAGTAATGCACAATGTGTCAACACACCAACTACTATGATACTACTAACAACAGCAGGTACCTTCCAAGACTTGAACAACTTTAACTATGTAATAAATGCACCACACAATCTAGTTGATATCAAAATATTGCAAAACTTTTGATTCACACAAGTATATTTCAAATTTTATGTCCTGTTAGTCACTGAGATAGACTGACTTACACTTGAACTGCTTTGGCAAGGTTACCACTCTCAAATCGGGATTCAAATAGTAAAGTATTTTCATCAACAATATCTTTATTCACACAGCATTTGTTGTAAGTTTTATTCGCCCTGCAGGAACTGATAAACTGCAGAAGAAATTGAATATTTGAAGAAAAGAGATTTCTTGGAAACAGATTATTCAAATCATTTTCATTTTGTATATTTTCAACAAAATAAAATAATTTTCCTGCTGCTGCTGCTGCTGCTGCTTTCTCTACTCAAGAAAAGATAACAAAATTTTAATTTCTCGGTCTGCATTGTAAAAAATTTCATTTAGTTTTTTGTAGGATTACCTCCCTAATCTGCCAAAGACATCTGCTAAATGGCAGACAAGGGAGGTACTTTATTTTTTCTGATTCTTTTAAAATTTCTTTTTCTTTCCTGTTCATTTTTTTTTTGATAAATCATTTGTGAAATTGATTTATTTATCATTATCATTTTGATTAGTATTTTCTTTAATCTTTAATTTTTACTTGTTTTTTATTCTAACTGATTTGGTTAGTCAATTTATGAGGAACAGTGTGGAGTGGAATAATAATGGATACACAATCAAAGAGACTTGAACTCACATCCTTTTTGCCCTTATCTTTTATTATTTCAATGTAGTTTAAATTAAGGAATAGTCTTTTTCTATTCCAGTCTCTGCTATCCGAGCTGGTACAAAAGGGAGAGGGAGGTAAAGCTGAATGCTAAAGATCCTTTAAGTAACAAAAAAAATGTCTGCTAAGAGAAACTCCCTTGTTTTTTTGGGGGAGTCTCTCCACTGGCTGAACCATTCCATTTAACAGGGGTGATAGAATGTTTCTAAAAAGATATTACTCATAACCTGGAAGTTGTGAGTTCAATCCTTGTAATGGGCAGTACAGTTCACTTCACCCTTCTCCTCTTCAACCACAATCTATTCTATTCCTCATTTTTGTAGATTGATGACCCAAATAAATTCCAATAAAAAAAGCAGCTGAAAAGATTAAAGAAAATAATAGTGAAAATTAATATTGGGTGATAATGTTTTATTTAAAAAGAAAAAAAAAAGATTTATAGATGTTTATGAAAACCTAAAGAATCTTAGAAAAATAACTTTATTTCATAGCATATAGAATATAAAGGTAAAACAAAAACAAAAGAACAGTGAACATTCAGGAAATATTGGTCATTTATAGTTAAGTATTGGTTTAAGGAAAAAGGCCCTCATTTACACTGGTTAATTCTTTTTAGTCTGCAAGATGGAATCATTTATGTTAAATGATATAAATCACTCTTTCTTCTGTAGATTCTTTCTTTCTAAACTGCTAGTAGAATATGTCTGCGCCTATGGTGATTAGTTCTGTTACAAAGGTAATTTTGAAATAATGAATTATACCCAATGTCCAATGGTATCGTCAGGTAGTCAGGATCCAGTGGGTTAGTATGAATACAGTGAATTGCTAATCCCTTTCACATTCTTGAAGGTGATGATTCAAAATAAGAACTCTCGTTGTTTCTACTTTTGCCTGACAATAATTTCTCTCCATTTTATATCCAAGTGAATACAAAGACAGTTAATATCTTCACAGAGAGACAGACAGACAGACTTTCTTCTGCTTTTATTGTAAATAAATCTTCTATCTAACAAATAACAGAGCTACCCTTCATACAGTGATTCTTTTTCAAGTATTTATTGATTAAATGAAGTTTATCATATAAATTTAAACAAAGGAAATGAAATTTTACTCTATTTAATTTAAGTATGACTCTTTTAGATGAGGAATTATCATTCTTATAGACTGATGTATTTTGACTGGTGTTCCTGTTTTGGTTGTTATTATAGTCACAATGTTTCAGTCATTGTATCCTCAGTCCGACTTCAGATGTCTTTTGCAGTTGGTAACCTGGAAATTTCAAATCAAATCCTTTATTCAATCTATGAGAGTAGATTGTTCTCATTCCAATATCCAAACTTAAAGATCATCTCATACCAATTCTTCTTCCTATTTGTCCTTGTAATGTCAGTTTTCAACCTCTTCCACTGAACCAATGTGTTGTCTGTAATATATAGGTGGGCATAACAGCAACAATATTAACAGCAAAGTTTAAAAGATCAAACAATTCTTGGTTTACAGTGATATAGCATCTTATTGTTTTAAAGGTGATTGGTTATTACATGCATATACTATGCATGTAATACATAACATTCAAATCTGACACAGAGGATATGAGATTTTATGCATTATCCAACATGGGAGTTAAACTCATGACTATCAGATACACTTTAACCGATGCATTTGTATATGTCATTATTCTGAAATGTTATGACTATAATAACAATCAAGATGGCACCTCAGGTGATATAATGATTAGCAAGCTAGACTAATAAACCTTCACAAGTGAGTTTGAATCTCACTGGGTGTCCCATTCATTTAGCCTTGTGCTACATCTAAGCAAAAAGCTTCGTAAATTACTCTAATAACAACCAAGATGATAACACTAGATTACTACATATATTTTATCAATGAATGTATTGACATTAAATTCTAAAAAACTAAAAAGAAAAACAAAACATTTGAATGAATATTTGATTAGAATTATATCACGCCAAAATAATGATGACTTTTAACCATCAACTTTAATGTAGTCTATCTTAGCTTAAAATAGAATTTATTAATTGAAATAAAAACCATTAGAATCTATACATTGTTTCTAACAATAAAGAAATTAATTTATTCTGGTATCAGGGAATTCTTTGAAGAAGTTTTGAACTGTTGAAGACCTTACTTTGCAGGAAGATGTCAAGATACTTGAAAAATTTGTAGTCAGTTTTTGCAATTTTCCCATAATTCCTTTGTGAGACATATGGTTGACTATTGTTATGGAGAAGAATTGAATCTTTTTGATCGATCAATGTTGGACAGAAACATTGTAGTTCTTGGTGTAATTTTGTTGATTTCTAAAAAATACTTCTTTGCTATAATGGTTTTGCCAGGATCCAAGAAGTTATAGTAAATAATTCCACTTATTGATCACCAGTGATTATATCTTTTGACACAGTTTTAATTTGGTGGAATGTTTTGATGCTTCAATTTAGCATTAGTTATTATATACAATCAATTTTTGTCACATTTTACAATGCAATCAAAAAATGAATTTCTTTAAATGTACCCAAAAATTTATGAGGTAAACTTCACATCAACTAAAAAAAAAATTTCATTCCATTTCTGTGACATCAATTAATTGAATTTTTTGATTTTTCCAATTGATGCAAATATTGAAAAATTGTTCAAAGGTCAATGTTTAATTCAGCAACTTTTTAAGTGGTTTTGCATGGGTCCTCTGAAGAATGTCATTAATCATAAAAGAACATCTGCAACCTGCCTGGTTTTCAGGGGTTTTGTCTCCAATGTTAAGCAATATATTTATTGACAATCTCTTGGTCAAATGCTTTGTTGAAATTGTTTGTCATTTTTGCTGTTTTACATCCTGTTTTAAAATTAATAAAATTGCTCAATTTTTTTTTCTTTTCATCTTTAATTTGACAGCCTAAAATAAATGAGAATAAACAATGATAAAACCATTTGCTTAAATTGGAAGAGCAATATTTACTCTTTAAAATGGTGTGAATTACATCAACATAGTTAAATACTAGTGAGTCAAAAGTTTTGCAATATTTTGGTAATGTGAGGTATATCTTGGCAGCTCCAGACATCTTTGCTGAGGTTGTGAAGAGGACAAACCATACTGGACTGTGAGATGCCAAGCGTACCTGATACTTGCTGGATTGGCCACAAAATCTATAGTTTTAGCCTTACCTTACCTTGTTTGATCATTGAGAACCCTGAAAACCGAGTGAAATTTCTTGAACCATCTGGTTACTGTAATATTATTGTAATGTGATTAACCGCACCTTCACCTATCACACAACAAATGTTTTTGTTTGTTTCCACAGCAGCAGCATAACCCAAGAAAGCATTAGTTCCAGAATTAGACAATGTTGCATGTTCATCTGTTTACCTTTCAAATCCCATATGGAGTAAAGCAATGCACAACATGTCAGTGCACCAACTACCACTATACTATAAACTACAGCAAGTACCTTCCATAGCTTGAACTGCTTTGGTCATGTGATACACATGTTGCAAACAAACATGTACAAAAATATTGCAAAACTTTTTATTCCTTATAGTAATAGTTTGTTTTAAAATACATGTAAGATTTTAAAATAACAAAAACATCAATTTTTGCATCAATTTAATAGTTTCTAAAATAATTTGACTAAATGGTTGTGAAATTCAAACTGAAAGCAAAACTTTAAAAATGTTATTAGCTGTTAAACGTTTTGTTATGGCAAAGGCTTTTGTTTTTTTGTTTATAAGTGGTCAGGTTTTAAAGTTAGAGTTAGGGTTATCTATTCTATCCAGACACACACACCACACACAGAGGAAAAAAGCATAAAGAAGACAGAAGCATGCAAATCCACAGTGTAGATTAATGCAGATGATCAGCAGAGCAACTTGGTGCATAAATGTGCATCACAACAAACTAGAAAACAGTCTTACAAGGTTTCATTATATGCAGACCAACAGCAGCAAAGTGTTCAAATTCTTTTTCCATTCTGACTCCTTGAAAGGTAACAATCAAATAAGAAAATTGAATTTAAGTTTTTCATACATTGACTAAAACATAGAAATGGATTTTATACAGTCCTGGTCATCATTATTGAACCCTTTGACTTTTTAAAAAAATATCTTCAGATATAAATGGAAAATAACCAAATTTATATAAACTTGTTGTTTTATCATTTGCTGTTCTTTATCAATCTAAAGTTGTCAATAAACCAAAGCCATTTCACTTGATTTGTTATTCTACATTAAGTACTGAAATTTCATGGACGCCAAAAATTGTGACCAGGACTGTAACTTTTATTTCTTTGGGCAAAGAAATCATACATGTTTTATAGATAAGCAAATGCCAAGTGATAGCTTTTTTTCTTTAACTCATCTGATTTACAGTAATTTAGAAGCAATTAGGTGAGTGCAAAAGTTCCCAGTGTCTTCCTTTTCAAAACTATACAGTAGATAACATTTTTTCATTGCCGGAAACTTTTACACAGATCTAGTGACCAAATCTGATTGATGACTGTGATATTATTTTGAAATTACAACCAGGAAACAATTTATACCCTGTATATATGCTAACAGATTGTTTAATATTGTTTCTTGAGCCTTTCTATTATCATATATCTATATGTATATATCATCAAGTTGCACTTACAGTGCAGAGTTCTCTGACTCTCACTTACCATCAATCTCTATCATCCATTATTCCTGGCATATCCTTCAAACTACATCCATTGTCTGCATGTAAGTGATGTAAGTCTTTGCAGGTCAGCCAACACTGGTGTGTCAATGTGTAGTAGTCCATCAGAGAAAGTTGCTTACGAGTTCATTATTGCTTCTGCAGCAGTGCTCCACATGTCTTCTTCATCTTACTTGGATGGTTTATGAGATGGGAGGTAAGTGGTTGTACAATTGCTGTTTGGGGGAGTGTTACTTTCAAGATTAGATCAAAACACCACATAGCATTCTTGTGTAGTTCCCATCAAGTTTGTTCTTTATTCCTTTTGTTAACATTCATTTGGTGTAACCATACAGTAGTACTGACAAAGCCACAGCTTTGAAGTATCTATATTCATTCATTTATTAGAATATATATATATATATATATATATATATATATAGTGTGTGTGTGTGTTTGTGTGTGTGTGTGCATATTTAAACAGTAGATTTTCTTGTAGGTATACTTCTTTAAAGATGACAGACAAGGAGTTGAGTTTTTTATTGGCTTCTCTTGTTGGTAAGTGAGGTGTCACAATTGTTGATGAAGGCTGTTTTAAAATTGTCTGAAGTCTCTAATATTATAATCAGAGTATATCTTGCTTGTCAATAAGAAAAGTCCATAAAAAATCAACACCAAATCCTTGTCTTTCCTGTCTAACTATATATATATATATATAGTATATATATATATATATATATATATATAGTAAGAAACAGGATTTGAAAACCAGTAGTTAGTGTGTGTAGAGAATACCAGCGAGGCGGTGGGAGTTACGTCCCTTAGACAGTATTGTCGAACTCGCTGACGGACAAGGGTGAAAATGCATTGGGGAGAGAGACGCCAGTGTTAGAAAATAAATGGCTGAATAAGAAGGAAGGACTATTAACATTTTATTCAAAGAACAGTTAAAAGCTTACAAGCTATTTCGGCGTTATGGCTGAGGGTAAATTCGACCGAAAGCTCATACCAGAATATAACGGAACAACGTCAGTCGTGGACTGGTTGAAAAGAGTAGACCTCATTTGCAAACTTTCAGGTGTTGACAAGGTCGAGCAAGTAATCCCTTTGCGACTGGCTGGAGGGGCATTCGACGTCTATCAGCAACTGTCGGATGCAGATAAGATCAATGTGACCCGGGTAAAAGCTGCACCGTGCAGGGCCTTTGCACTTGACCCATGTGAGGCATACAAGCAGTTTTCAAGATGCACTTTACGCTTGGATGAGTCGGTAGATGAGTTCTACGTGGCATTAAAGAAGCTCTCCAGCCTGTTCAGAGGAGTCCTGGACCAGACCCTGAAGTATGCATTAATGGCTGGACTGCCTGCCCATACCCAGGAGTTGTTGCGTGCATCTGCTGATATTGACAGCATCCAGACGGAAAGCATACTCAGCCGAGCCAGGGCCGTTGTGAACAATGAAAGGGTTGCTGCCACCATTGACCGATCAGCCACAGGAAAAGTGCCTCTGTCCAAGCCTACGGAGAACTCGCTGTATTGTTTTAACTGCTCTGGGCCCAACCATCTGGCTAAGCACTGCCAGCTTGAATGACCGAGACAGTGCCGTAAGCCAACCCTCCGATGTTACAGATGCCAGAAGGAGGGCCACGTTGCGTCAAAATGTCCGGAAAACGGAGACAGGGACGAGATGTAAGCACTACTCTTGCCCCGGGAAAAATGAAAACCAACCTGCCAGTTATGCGTGTGAGCATCAACGGAGTGATGCATGATGCATTGATTGACTCAGGGTGCACACGATCTTTTGTGAGGAGTTCGGTTTGTGGTCCACCGAGTAGGCACACGATAGAAGTGCTGACTGTTGACGGAAAAAGTATGACCAGCAGGGGAGTGACTAGTGTCAATCTGCGGGTAGATGAGAGGACACCTGTAGTAGTTGATATGCTGGCCGTGGATGGAGATCTATTGGGGTTTGATCTCCTGCTTAGACTTGACATCATTCACCTGTTGGGCAGTGTTAATATAAATGAGTACGGTGAGGCCAATTTTCCAAATTAAGTTTTCAGTGTCGGTGCTATAGACGCAGTGAAAATAGAACGACCTGACTTTTATGTCATGTTTGATCTGACAGAGAAAAAGTGGACAGCGACCTGAAAGTGGTCGGGCGAGTGGCCACCAAAACAGGTGATCAATCAGACACGTGAATACACCGTGCCGAAACACGTTTGAAAGGACTATGATTGGGAATTGCAATCTTGGATCCACAATGGATGGTTGATACCATACCCAGAGAAAGAGCTTGGTCCCCTGAGAGGATTAATCCCACTAATGGCAATTGTTCAACATAACAAAGGAAAAGTGCGACCTGTTATGGATTACCGTGAACTAAACGACCACGTGGAAGCGCACACGGCGCGTGCTGATGTGTGTTCACAAAAACTGAGAGAGTGGCGTAGGAAGGGGTCCGACGTGTCAGTGTTGGACTTAAGAAAAGCCTACCTTCAGGTGCATGTGCACCATTCTTTATGGCCGTTCCAAACCGTGATGGTGAAAGGGCAAAGATACTGTCTGACTAGGATGGGATTTGGGCTTAACGTAGCCCCATCCATTATGAAGGCGATCGTGGAGACTGTTCTATCCAATGATGTAACTATTCAACAGGCGATGTCAGCATACATAGATGATATATTCATCAACAACAGCGTGGAGCCTGCAGAGCATCTTCTTCGGTTTGAGCTAGAGAGCAAGGATCCAGAGCGGCTTGAAGACGGCGCACAAGTTCTTGGATTGGAAGTCTGGGGGGAACGTGGCACTTTGCAATGGAAGCGTGATTCCGGATGTCCCAGAGGTTGTGACACGTCGAACAATTTTTTCTCTGTGCGGGAAACTGATCAGGCATCTGCCAGTGTGTGGGTGGCTCCGAGCAGCAATGGGAATGATAAAGCGAAAGGCCAACGCTGTGACCCGAGGATGGGATGACTCCACAGAGGATGCCCCAATACAACAAATGGTCCAGGAAACGATAGCCAGGGTGATGCAGAGCAATCCTTCGCAGGGCCTATGGTGCACGACTGGTCAAGACATCAATGTGTGGGTAGACACAAGTTCCTTGGCGGCCGGTGTGCTCCTGGAATGCGATGATGTTGTCTTCGAAGATGTGTGTTGGCTGCGACCTACAAACAACGCCCAGCACATTAACTTGGCCGAACTCGATGCGGCACTGAAGGGCATCAATCTGGTGTTACAATTGAAATGCAAAGTCATGCACTTAAAAACAGACTTGGTAAGCGTGTATCACTGGCTGGAGGACACACTCACCGGAAAGACCAGAGTACACACAAAGGCCACCAGCGAAATGTTGTTCCGCCGATGATTGGAAGCGATTAAGTCGCTGGTAGAAGAGTATGGACTGACCATGGACGTTGCTCTGATCCTGTCAATCCAGAATTTGGCAGACCCCATGACTCTGTTACTGCAAAGGGGGCTTGAGAGGATGAAATCTGCAACTGAGCCTGTACCTCTGACTTGTGCTGCGAGGAGTAATGAAATGACGAGTGGTCAAATCATGAACATGCACGAGAGTAGTGGACATCCAGGCATTCGACGTACTGTGTATTTCACCTGGCAACTTTGCCCAACGATTACCAAAGCAGATGTAAGGTCAGCTATTAGAGCATGTGAACAATGTCAGACAATTGATCCACCCCCAGTTCATTGGACAAAAGGGGTATTAGCAGTAAAAGCTAATTGGCGAAAGCTGGGGATATAACCCACTGTAATGGCAAACACTTCCTGACAGTCGCCAATTGCGTTCTAGCACATTTTTACCATTTGGCGACCGTTGCCGTGGCAGGACTCCAGAAACATCATTCAGCACCTTGAAGCAGTATTCTTTGAGCACGGCCCACCGCAGCAACTGCTTGCTGACAACGACACTGCATTCTCTAGTGGGGAGTTCAGGGAGTTCTCTGCCAGCTGGGGAGTGTGCCTGCGGTTTCGGTGTGCCTATGTGACGGCAGGCAACGGCATCGCAGAATGATGCCACCGCAGTATTAAGCGGATTGCAGCTAGGACGAAGTGCTCTGTTCAGGAAGCAGTGTACTGGTACAACGTTGTGCCCAAAGATGATACATCATCATTGACTGCACCTGCCAACAGGATTTACAGATATGAGGTTAGACTAAGGAATATCGACCCAGTGCCCTCGTCTCCGGCCTCTGCACAAAACCGGCACCGTCTGGGCAACCCTGTATGGGTGAAACCACCTCATTATTGATGCACATCCAAGTTCCAAGAAGGAACGGTAACAGAGGTGATCAGCCCACAAACTGTTATTGTTGACAGCGTTCTGCACTATGTGAAGGATGTGCAACCTCGGACGAATGCCATCCCGTCTGGCAGAACAGATGATGAAACTTCAGATGACACTGGGTATATTACAATGCTTGGCTGACAGGCAGCACAAAATGGAGAGACCTCAGAACCACCCTTGCGACAAAGCACCCGCGGGCGGTTACCAACGCGACTTTGCCTGTGCTGTGATCAGGGATCAGGAGGGAGTGTAGAGAATACCAGCAAGGTAGTGGGAGTTACGTCCCTTAGACAGTATTGTCGAACTCGCTGACGGATGAGGGTGAGAACACGTCGGCGGGGAGAGACGCCAGCATTAGAAAATAAATGGCTGAATAAGAAGGAAGGACTATTAACATTTTATTCAAAGAACAGTTAAAAGCTTACAGTGTGACAATTTGTTTTATTTCCTGTGTAACATTTCCCATTTTATCATACAAGAATTTTCAAAGACAACTGAAGGGTTTTAAAATGGTGAAATAGTATTAATATCTTTTTCTTCATTATTTCAAAACCCTTCAATTGTGTTTGAAAATTCTTGTATGACTAAGAGTAAAATTTTAGACCGGAAAAAACAATTGTAATATCAACTTCAGGTTTTCAAATCTTGATTTTTACCATTTTGTTGGATACTGTATCTAATGCATTTATCATATAAATATATATGATGATAGATAATGTAGTTTGCTCTATTTATAAATAAAGAATGCACAATATTGGTGATACAGCATATATATATATATAAGTTAGGATAGTGTAGACACAGCAACAATGTTGCTTGAAGACTGTCAATTTTTTGCTTATGCAATCATCAGATTTTTTTATATAGTGAAATTATTACACAGAGAGAGAAAGAACACTTAGAGTGTTTGGATTGGTCAAGTAAAAAAAGGATTTATCAAGATTAATGACTGATTCAAATGTGTGTAGAGCATTTGATCTATAGTTACTTTTTTGTTGTTTTTTTTAATCTGTGTCTGTTATTGCTGGTTTAGGAGACATACCCAGTAGATTTTGGTAACTTCTCTCATTTTAGCTTTCTGATATTTTTTATCAATTTTTAAAAACTGTCAAAACTTTCATATTAGTTAAGGTTAAAAGCATGGTAAGAGTAACTCAAAGTCAAACATTTTTAGGCCTTATTTTCCCAATGCAGGTATCATTAGAGAACAAGAAAATAAAAAAAAATTAATTTTATGAAATCAAATTTTAGTTTATCAAAACTTTTCTTCTCCAATAATAACTGTATTGAATAAGTTTAAAAGAGTTCAGTTTCAGGTTACCCTTACAACATTTTTAACATGGACTAAAAGTGATTGGACATGCATTTCAGTAAACTTTGTAAACATGGCAGCATACCAATATGACATTTTTATCAAACTCATCATATACCATCAATACAAGTACATTAGTAAAAAAAAAAAAAGAATTAAAAGAAGCCTTGATTTCAGATCAGTTATAGTCATGGAGTTGTATTGCAGTATTACATATGTGCAAAAGTCCCTGGTGATCTTTTTTGAAAACTACAAAGTATACAGTAGAAAAACCATAAAAATAAAACACTGTATGTAAACTTTTGCACACATCTTGATACTTGGTATCAAAGAACTTTTGAAGATTAACCCTTTTAATGCTGAGAGCAACTCAAATTGCCCAAATATACTGAATATGTGAGGGTGAGATGCAACTTAAGCCCCCATTACTAAAATATTTTGGATTTTGTGCAATATACCCCACCTCCAAAAGTGTCTCATTCCATATATCCTGGTCTTAAAAATAAAAAAAATAATACTTCTTACTTCTAAACCTTTAGTAAAAGAGTTATTTTTAGAAGTATCAGTGAATAAAAAATTTTCTTATAAACATACCAATGCCAATAGTGTATTGTAATATTGTAATTATGAAACTCCAATAAATCTTTTATATCAAGCTTTTTAATTTTATGGTCAAAAGTTATTTAAGTCATTAAATTTGTTACCAAATACACTGTACCAAAAAGGTTAAGGAATTTTTACTCAGATTATTTCAATTCTTTAAATTATCAACTTTGCAGTTCATTTTAATTTGATTCTTATTTGTATTATTGAACATCCTATTGTATCCAATAATGTAGTCTCTTTGTGGGTTTAACTAGTAAGCATAATCCCTTTTTGTAGTACTCTTTAGTTTCTCTAAGAGAAGACGTACTGCATGGTTTTAAATAAAAAGTAAAGACATCGTATGTGTTCCTCATACCTTTTTCAAACACAATACATCCTTTTCTTATTGAACTGTTTTCAAACAGTTTAATCAATTGTTTGTAAATTTTTGTTTAGTGAATGATCAATAAAAATATAAAACAAAAAGTAGAATTTTTACTTACAAAAGAACATATATTTGCATCATATTGATAAACAACTTGGCTGTTTGGAAGATCAGCCCTGATCATTGGAAAAACCTCCTCTCCAGCTACAAGTAAAAAAATGTTGCTTGGTTATGTTCAAATCATTACAACCAAGGTTTGAAAAGAAATCCCAAATTGTATTTTACTCTACAAAATCCATATGCTTTAACAATAGACAAAAGTGCTGATCTATAAATCCCAATATTTTTCACAAGTTCCATGCTACTTAACAAATTAAAACATAAATCCATATATTTAAATAATAAAAGAGAACAAAAAGGAAACTGTATTATTTACCATTGGATTATTCTGTATATGAACTTCAAGAACATTTTTCCCTTTTTATTTTTCAAGAATTTCACAAAAGACAATTTTCCTTATTCAAATATTTCTTTTCCTACTGAGCTATTCCTTTCTGTAAGATTCTCAAACTTTTCACCATTAAATTTCAAAATATTTTGGCTTTGAAAAAATAAATACAATTTTCTATGACATTGAATCCTAATCATGGCAAAATAGTTTAGTATTGAGACTTATTTATCAATGAATGGCATTCTATGTTGTTAAACAAAAAAAACCATACAGCTGACATAACAGTTTAGGTGAAACATTTAATTTCAACTTTGAGTTTTGATGTTGCAATGTCCTTCTGCTTTGTTTCTCAAACAATTTTTGTATCTTATTTTTGATGATAATTTCCAGTTTTCTTAAAAATCAATAGATGAATATTGTGAACTGACTGTTCACAATCATTGTATGCCACAATTTCACCTTTTTCGTACTCAGATAACTGCTTACTATTAGCTATTAGCAAAGGATTACTCACAAATTAGGAGACCAAATCAAGGAAAAGAAAATTCTAAAAAATTTCCAGTTTTGGGATATTTCTGAAAATTCTCTTTTTAGAAATTATGACTTTTCCCTATAACTAAAGGAACTTTGACAGCAAGAATCAAGTAAAATAATCACTTCCTATGTGTGTCAGAGTTATTAAAGTTTTATTAAAATATATGGCAATAATAAAAAAAAAATGGTTCAGTTTTTTTGTCCAGTACTGTAGCACAGAAAAATCATTAGTGGGTCTATGAGTAGTAAGGTAAAGTCAATACAATTGAAAGAGTGGCTTGAGACCTGTAAACTTTAATATTTCTACAAAGTAAGTTTTCTTGAAAGAATATGTACCTTAGCTACATAGTTTGCTAGATATGAATAAACATTTTACACATAGATATTACCATTTTTGTTGTTACATTCAAATATTCATCAAAAAGAAAGAAATTGGAATAAAAATCTAAAAAAAAACAACAAACATATTTTTAATTTTGTGATTATTGGCTTTATCATTCAATATTTCAGTAAAAATAGACTTTAACCAAGATATAGTGGTTGTGAAAAAGGGTAATGGTGAGGAAGGACTTGCACTTTTAGATTGTCTTTTTTTGTTGTTGCTTTTTTCAAGTCAAAAACTGGGGAAACAAACAAGACAATAATAAGTAATGAATGTCTAGAGAATTAACTTTGTGATAATTGGGGTGTGGCTTAAAGTTGGATTGTTGAATTGTAGTTATAACAAAAATCCCAATTATAATGAGAGAGATAATTGAGGCGATTCCAAGCTGAGATAAATATCTTTAAAAAATATATATATATATATCTTACAGCAGCAGAGCCTCATTTTCTCTCTTTGTGAAAAGAAATATTTTTTATATTTGTTTTTTTTTTTGTATGTTTTCACCATTCATCATGACTGAAATAACAAAATCTATAAAAGCATTGCATATTTTCTTTGTGTCTTTACTACTTTACAATAATAATGTTCTCATGTGAATAAAAAATATTTTTATATTATGTTTGATTATTTTCTCCATTGATAAAAAGAAAGTAAAACCATAGCAAAAAATAATATCATAATTCAGTTAACTTTGTAAGTAGTTTATGTATCACTGTCTTACACTAATGCTAAAATTTTTCCCTGGAGATTAAGTATAGTAACAAGTTGTAACACACAGCAGTAGATGAAGCATTGAATTTAAAGAATAATAAAACATTGTAATGTTAAATTTTAGTAACATGATATTTTGTTAAGAATATCAACTTTCAAGTTAGACAAGAGAAACTTGGTGCAAGTTCTACAGAATTGAGACTAAACTTGACTTACTCTGTTGATAAAATGGTTCTGGTTCAGGAGGAGGCAATTGCTTGTGTTCAATGCATTCAATCTTCACCTGAAGTTCACTTGGCCTTAAAAAGACATAGGATTATTATATAAACTTCGAATCTTTCAAATTAAAAACATGAAAGAAACTTGAAAACTTGTGTAGTCATTCATTAAAGTTAAATTAAATTGGTACAAAGTCTAAATATGGGGCACCCAATGAGAATCAAATTCACTAAAAATGGTCTGTTAGCCAAGCTCATTAGCTATTATATCATTACAGTTGCCCTTTAGTAATTTACAAAGTGATAACTGAATTCATTTGTAATGGTCTGCTAATCTAGTTTATGAGGTGTAACTTAATTGATATTTGATTTATAAACAAAAAGTTGGGCTCAATTTTCTTTATATTTTAAGATAGATAAGTTAAGACAGTATAGACACAAGTCAATCAAGCTTGGTGACAATATGATCATTGGGCCAAGTGCCACTAATTCTGTGTCTATGCTATCCTAACTTAGATATATATGCTCCATCAAGTATATTGAGCATGCTTTATTCATAAATATAGCAAACGCTATATATATATATATATATATATATATATATATATATATATATAGTGTGTGTGTGCAGCAGATATACTTCTCACATTTTAAACTGTCACTTGTGTGGTGTAATTGAATCAAAGCAAGTTGCAATGGTAGATCCATCTAGCTTATGTCTTACTATTTTTTTCAGATACAATCATGGTTTGGACTGGTGCACACTGTACATTTGCTGTTGAAAAGTTTTTTTAAGACTTGTGAATCTGTAATTGGTAGCTGTGAAGCGGATATATGTAAACAAAAGTAATACATAAGCATTTAAAATTCCTTCACTTGCACTAGTTTCCTTGTGGCTGTGCAGAAGAATCTTGGGTTGGCATATGAGTCAGCCAGGTTTTGATCCTAGCTTCAAGAATCTTGCATGTCTAGCCACACTGAAGAGTTGTGATACAACTAAACAGTCTGTTATATATATATGTATATTTCAGAAGCAGCATCTCATCTACCAAAAATGATATCAATACACGACTACCGAAAACTTGGGCAGCTATTGACAGACTATCGGTGTTATATTGAAGTCAGACCTATCAGATAAAATAAAGGGCAGTTTTTTCCAAGTGGCAGTTGTATCAATACTGTCGTAGGCGTGCACCACATGGACGCTGACTAAGTGTATGGAGAGAAAGCTTGACAGCAATTGCATTAGAATACTGCAAGCTGTATTGAACAAGTCCTGGAAGCAGCATCCTACAAAGCAGCAGCAGTATAAACACCTACCATCCATCTTGAAAACCATCCAAATTAGAAGAGCAAGACATGCAGGACACTACTGGAGACATAAGGGTGAACTTGTAAGTGATGTACTCTTGTGGACTCGCTCACACAGACAAGCAAGAGTAGGACAACCTCTCTACAACAGCTTTGAACTGATACAGGATGTAGCATGGAAGACCTATCAAGAGCAATGGTCAATAGGGATGAATGGCAGGAGAGGGTCAGGGAAATCCGTGCTAGTGGCATGCCATGATGATTATATATATATATATATATATATATTATGACACTAAACCATCTGATGGTGAGGCCTCAGTGTTGGAGCTTTGGGGAATATGGAATACACCTTCATTACCATTACTCCTGGGTCCACTCTGATCCAGAGCAGGTAATATCTGCTATGGTCCCATCTATGGGTGAAACAGAACTGTTTATCCATTTAACTATGTGCAAACAAATGGCTGATGTTAAATTGAATTGTGAATGTTACATAGCAATACTTGAAACATTTAACTGTGGGCAAACAAATTATCAATATTAAATAGAATTATTCATGTTAGATAGGAATACTTAAAAGCATTTAACCGAGTGCAAACAAATGTGCTCTGGCTTGTATAAAAATGTTACCTACAAATTACTTGTTTACAAATCATATATTTAATATCTATATGCATAAACAGGATTTGGCATTAAATAATCTACAAGGGTTGTACCCTATAAAAACCAACCAACCAATATATATCTATACAGGGAGCAGCAGAAATACCTCTCACATTTTTAACTGTCATTTGCGTGTTGCAAGTGAACTTAGGCAAGTGGCAATGGTAGCTCCATCTAGCTAATGTCTTACCATTTTTTCAGATATAATCAATTACAATTACAGCTTGGATTGATGCATACCATGCATTTCCATTTGAAATGCTTTTTTAAGACTGGTGAATCTGTAATTGTAATACAGAGAGCTTTTTGTGCTTATTTCATGTTATGTTGGAATGATGCTGTTCTGGATAGAAAATCTATAATGCTATGGATTGAAAATTCTATTTGGAATAGCAAGTGCATGGGTCCAAGCCATGATTGTAACTGATCATATCTGAAAAAATGGTGAGACATTAGCGAGATGGAACAACCATTGCCACTTATCTATGTTCATGTACACCACACAAATGACAGTTTAAAATGTGGGAAGAATTTCTATTGCACCCTGTAAAAACCCTTTACTTTTATTAGATTTATTGACACTTTTAGTATATAATCTAGGCAGATTATGAATTTGTGCAGACACTAGGTGCCATCTAGAGAACTTACCAAGATCAATAGCCAATAGGGATGGATAGTGAGAGAAAGTGAAAGGAATCCATTCTGTTGGCACACCATAATGATGATGATGATGGCATATATAATCTTGAGAACATTACATGATGGGAACAAACATTGAAATATTAATTTTGGTTAGTTAAATATTTATCCCTTACACTCATAGATTTTCAAGTTACTTTTAACAGAAATATTTTATTCTTGTTTGATTGACAAAAACTTTGGAGAAATGCAACCAGAATTAAAGAATTATTGCACCTTTCAGTATGTCAAATGTTGACATTACAAATTGAAAAAAAAGGTATTGATATTTAATATTTCTGTAAAGAATTTAAGATGAAAAGGTAAGAGAATGTTTTTACTGACCAAAGAGCTTTGTTCTGCTTTCCCATTGATTGGGCCATTGCATACAAATGTTTTGGTTCTCGAAGACGAGAAACCTGCAAGGAAATAGAACATACTAGAGAAATAGAACTTCAGTAATTCCTTAATAATAACATCCTTATGTATGATCTTTTTTTTGTTTATTATCCCCTGACATATTGACATATTTTTTGGAGTCTATTTCAAATAACATGATATACACATTTTCTTTTTGTTCTGCAAATGCAGTCCATACCTCATGTTATAATAAATTGATGACATCAGCCTGAATGACAGCTGATAGTGTAAACAAAGTTGTTTATATTTAAAAAAAATTTCAAGAAGAGGATCTTAAATACAAATATCAACCATCAAAGGACAGCATTGAATATAAAAAGAAACCTTCAAATGTCAGTAATGAGAGAGAGAGAGAGTTCAAAATGTGTAAGAACCTGAAAAGAAATGAACATCAGAGATAGAGGACAAAAGTTAGATACTGACAAGAAATTTCTGTTTGTTTATCTCTCCAATGGCCAATAAGATAATAAAAAGGGTCCTGACATTTAGAAAGATTGTTGTGCTGTAGATTCAATTTCCACAGACATCAGACAATCATCCCATTGTCCCATATTCAGTTGTTGGCAAAAAAAACACTGATTATCCTCAAGATAGGTAGATTAGTGAAAGGCTCCAATAATAATAGTGAACCATATACTAAATAAATCTGAAACATCTCAGTGGGAAATTGACACCCTACATTTTAACAAATACAAATAAATTTTTACTATTTTAATATAGAATTGGAATTGGAATTTAAATGTTTACTTTAATCAACAATATATATTTGATTTATTTGACAAGCCAACAGGGAAAATAAAATTAGATGAAAATATTTCAGTAGTCAATGAACAAAATTTCTTTTTTTTAAAGCTTTTCCCTCAGAATCTAAAAACATTTGAATTAACTGGCATTTCTTAGTTTTTCTCTTGAGGTGCTTTTTCTTCCACTTACTTCATTTACTGTCATCTATGGCAATTGTGATTGTCTACCTTCAACTGAATTTCTCATTTTATTGCTCTGATTTTGAATGTATTCAAGTTGTTCTTTTTGGTATATGGCAGTTCTCTCTGGACTTTCTTAAGTTTACTCTGTAAACATGGCTTTTTAGATTTGTTCTTTCAAGAATTCATGTGATATGATTGTTTTTCTCATAATAGTTTCTAAATCTTATATTATTCATACTCAGAATTCACTGTAATAAGAATTTTTTTTAATAACAAATAATTATGTTATTTTATATCTTTGTGATCCTAAGCATATGAATTAGTTTGGTGCAACAACTCTTTAGATGATCACTTTGAAGTGATGGATCTTTAAGGTGTGTCAAATTGAGGTGACAATTCTTCAGGTCATCCAATAATTTGATTATCATAAGATATCAAATATTATACTAAATTATCTTGTCATTTTATCATTAAAAAAAACTTGTGATTATATGTAACAATAATTATTATTTATTAAGTATAAATACAATTCAACCATAATCAGCAACTATTTCATATAAACACTTTTTTAAAGTAGAACATAAAATTTATTTCAATATTTTTTATCTTTAATAGAAAAAAGTCATGTTCCAATTTTAGTTTTCTCATTTTTTAAATTAAAACTTTAAATCTGAGTTTTACAAAATTTTGTGGAGCAGAAAGACAATTTTTATTTTCAAAATAGCTGTTGATTACTCACAATTTTTCCATCTTCGAAAGAAAAAATGAGCTGAGTGGTTCGGAAGATTTGCTCTGGAAATTTTTCTACAAAAATTTTTAAAAAAAAAAGAAAAAGAAAACAATAAAAATTGTGTTTTAGGAGAATGGGTCATATATACAGGGTGGTCATTTCAAGTTTTGCATCAATTTTAGATTTTACTTAAATAAACAAACAATGAAAATATTTAATAAAATTCTATAAAAATTGAAATTTAATTTCTTAATCCATTTTTTAATTCTATCATCTTTAATGATACATTATTTAAGCTGATTCTAAAATGAATTCAATGCCTAATTGATGCATTAATTTGGTTGATTGGTTTTAATGGCATGTCAACTTGTCCAGAGTTATTTCATGCCTAGAGATTAGGAAATTGCATTCATTGTATGGTCATATTTATATTTTTTGAGTAGTTTTTTTAGAGTATTTTTGCATTTATATGATATCTATGATATTATATAATATCAAGTATTCCTATCTAATACAAATAATTTACATACAAATAATTGGTTTCAAATATTCTTATTTAATACTAATAATCCTTTAGTTTCAAGTAACTAATTATAATCCTTATAAAACAATTATAACTTTAAGTAAAACTATTCTTAATACAAATAATTTACAGTAATATAGGATCAAATATTCCTATCAAATATGAATAAGTTTTAAACAAATCTATTTGGACCTTTAAAGGTTCTACTGTTCTAGGTTTGAGAGTAATAGAAATGAAGGAGTACACCAGAACTGTAGCCTGACCATCAGATATAGTTTTGCATCATATCCAGCACATTCCTTTTTTGTGGGAGAGAGGTTGTAAGGAATGAATAAATAAATAAAAAAGATTTAAAACTAAATTTTAAAAAAAAGAAAGAAAAAGAAAACTATTAAATTTGCAGAAACTCCCAGAGGTCCCTAACAGGAAAAGGAGATGAGACATGTGTAAAAGAAAAAAGGATTTCCTCTTGACAAAGGGGACGAGGCATTCTTTCTCTTTCAGGCGGTAACCAGCGGATAGCATCGTTGCTGGCGTGTCTGGGCACCATGCCTACGTCTTTGGACGTAGCGTCGGTTAGCCCCTTTCACCCAGTAGCAGCTCTCTCTCGGTCAGCATTATGCTGAAATATACAAGACCCACAACTGAACTATAAACTAACCCTTACCGGACTTTGACAAACTTCCAAAAGAAAAGTAACCCTTATGGAAGCCCAAAATACCAAATGCGGACACATACATACATGAAAACGATTAACGTATTTTTGACACCTTAAATGGGGGATTCAACCATTTCAATGTATTCAGGAAAAACTCCCTCATCCATGGAATGGTTGTTGAACCCAGTAAATAAAGGAAAGTATAAAAGAAAAGTCTTTGTCTCTTATCTGTTGCTGTCTTTTCTTTTGAATAATTCTTTTGGGACTTTCTTGGGCAAGGCATTACACAGACTAACCAACGTGGGGGTAAAATAAATAACCAAAATATGGAGTCAGATAGTCAAACGACAACACAGCCTTGCCCTTAGCCCCTGACCTTCAGCCACAAACCCCACAAGGTCTTACATCTATGCAGGGGATACAATCAGCACTGACAATAGATCTGTTTACTCATTTGGATTATGTTTATTATTATCAGAACCCTCTGTTCTCTCAAGAAATAAGTCTTTAATGTGTGGGCAAGTGTTTTGACATTCTCACTGCCAAATTTAATGAAGTTAAGTATGAAACCAAACAACTGTCTTATCTCTACTAATACATTTAGTAAAGAAGATACTACCAGGGTCATTTAATAAATAAGGAAAATTGTTTTTTTTTAAATGTAAACTATACATTGTTTAAATTTGAAGTTGGTTTTAATCACAACTAAAACCTCTGGCAGAAATGAAACTTATAGCAAAAATTATTTTAATACTGCAAAAGTATTTGTTTTGATGTTATTCAAAATAGTGGCAATTCAAACATAGAGCTCCAAGCTTGAACAGAGGTATGTCATCAAAGTTTTGGTAGCTGAGAAGTGCAAACCATGTGAAATTTACAGAAGAATGTGTGATGTGTATGGAGAGGCATATTTTAGTGAAAGAATCTTTACAAATGGATTAAATATGGGTTTTCCACTTTGAGCCTGAATCGAAAATATAGTCCATGGAGTGGAAACACATTGATTCTCCAGTAAAAAAAAGTTTTGAGCAGTAAAGAAGGTCATGCTGACAGTCTTCTGAAACATGAAAGACCCATTATTGATTTCTATAAAAAAAGATACAACTGCAGTGCTTCCTATTGCCAACTCCTTAGGTAAAATTTACCTTATTTATTGAATAACCCACATATAAAAAGTGAAAGATAAATCAAATTAATATGGATTAAATTTTTATATAAAACTTTTATATCATTTTTAAAAGATAATTTTATCAGTTTTATAAATTTACAGAACAATAAAAACTCCAGTAAAATAACATTGAGAATGCTTGTTATAAAGCAATAAATAAAAAAACTAGTGAGTTCAATTTCCACTGAGTGCTCAACTTTTATGCCATGTGCCAAACTTAGAAAGTTTACAACTGGATTGGACAAAAGGTTTCTGTTGTTGCTGTTAAATGCCAACATTATGATATGACAATATATATCAAATCTTTAATGTGAAAATGTCTGAGAATTAACTAGTGTAACAATACCAATTAAGGAGGCTGATTGTATTCTTTCTTCAGGTTCACTTTCTGTCTCAGTACCAATTTCATCTTCTATGGCTGACAAGCTTTTTCTTCGGTGCATACAAGGTAATTGTAGGTTCTTTTTGCAAGCTACAATATTAGAAGAAAAAACAATCTAAAATACAACCTTAAGACAATAACAATTCACCAATCTTTTTATTAAATAGATCTTATTCAGGCAAAGTGAAAAGAATGAAGAGCTATAATTTCCCTTATTTTTTAAAAAGTTAAAAAACCATAAAACCATTTGCATTCTGTGGAAAGGAATAAATGCTTAATCAGGATAGAAACAAAAAATTTCACTTGATTGCTTCTTTTTTGTAGAATGAAGAAAAGTTGCTTAGTAAAAATAGAGAGAATAACATTGAATTAGTGAAGAAAAGATTAAAAATCTCTGATCAAGGATTAAATCATGTTTTCATCCTCCTAAAAATCAAAAAAGCAAATCAAATTTGGGTATATATATAAATAATGTAACATGAGAAAAAAACTGTTGTATAATCAAGATAACTAATGTGATTAAGACCAACAGCTTTGACACAAGGGAGATAATTTGTGCATTTGATAACATTTCTTTATTTCAACTGATTGTCAATTCTTAAATTCCTTGCCCTGTTGACTGGGCTTAGAATACACTGACTGAATCTTCTGCAGAGGGGTAAGATTATCCTAAAAAACGGTGTCCTGGGCATGACACTAAACTACATCTGATAGTGAGGTTCCAGTTCTGGAGATCTGGGGAGTGTGGAATATCCCTTCAGTGCCATTACTCCCAGGTTCACTCTGATCCAGAAGGTTTATCAATGGGCCAAATAGATCTGTTTGAAAATTATTTGCATTAGATAGGAATACTTGATATCATATAACTATATGTAAAATATCTTAAGAAACAACTACATAAAAAGTGTATATATAAATGTACAATGAATACAATTCCCTAACCTAAAATAATCCTATACGAGTTGATGTGCATTTAAAATCAATCAAACAATCCGAAATTCCTGGCATCCTTACAATATATGCATAATATCAATTAACTAGCCCTTGTCAAGGCTGAAAATGGGTGTAATCATTTTTTGCTGCCTCTCTTTTGGTCTGGAGAGGTGAATTTGGGTTCCAGTTTACTTGCCTTTTGCCTTCTCATCTCAAAAGAGATATTTATAAAAAGACTATAGACATTTAACAACTTTTAGAGATGTAGAAAATAGAGATAAAGTATGTCATCATCATTATCACCATCATCATCTTTAGTAATCCTAGATGAAGTGGGGTTCAAGAAGAACCAATGATAACTCTCTAACAACCTTTAAAACAACTTTTATAAAAACTCCTGTCATCTTTATTTCTAAATCTACAGATATTTCACATATCTATCATTTATAATTTAGATTTTGTTGGATTTTGACAACTGAACAAACAAAACTAAACACTTACCAGTACAGTCACCATAGTATTCAAAATATTGTTTCAAGAAACTACCGTAAAGATTCTGGAAAAAGAGAAAGAGTTAAACGTCATTTTCTTCACAAAATCTGTGAGATTTTATGAATAGTTCATTTTATAAAATACACCAGAATATTAACCATTATAATTTTTAACAATGAGGATGAATCAAGAGTTTTGTAATATTTTGATATGGGCTATTTTGTGGCACATATATCATGTGACCAAAGTAATTCAAATCATGAAGGCACCCACCATGGTTAGTAGTATCATGCTAGTTGGTGTGCTGACATGTTGAAGTAAATCCAGTGAGTATCACTTAGAGAGGTGCCCATGGTGTAATGGTTATCGTCCTAGGAATTGGACACGGCGACGCGAGTTCAAATCCTGGACGAGAATGATTGCATTTCACATAGCACTAATACCCTTGGGAAAGGTATGAATCCAATTATTCTCCCTCCAGCTATGGGTAAATAGTAGGACAGACTGGGTTCTTCAACCTTGGTAAAGCAACTAGTCTAGGAGAAGGAAAACTCTGAATTCAAACCTGTTAAACTCCGCTTAAAAAAATTGACCTTGTGTCATATCCTGCCTGAGCGGAGGGGTTAGGTAAATAGGATCACTTAGAGAGTATCAGGCGAGCTCAGCATCTCACAGTTCAGTATGGTTGGTCACCTTGACAACCTTAGCAAAAGCATCTGGAGCTACTGAATTGTGCCTCACATTACCAAAATATTGTAACACATTTGACTCACACTAATACTATTTCTTTGATATTGAATTTAGTTGCTTTTCATATTAGACATTAATGCCATACTCTGTGTAATGAAAATGAACAAGGTAATAACTTGACTTGAAGCTTTACTGAAATATAACATGACTGTTATCAGTTAGGGTGGAGCTTTTTTTAAACTAATTTAGGGAAAGACAACTATGGTTGACTTCACCACATTCATTTTTTAAGGAGTTTTATAATCCTTTTCACTGTTTACATTGACAACTTGTTAGTTACTTGGTTTTGCTTAATCTAGCTCGTAGATCTCAGTTTCCTTATAATAGCTGATGTTACTAAGTGGTTACTCATCTCAGAACTGAACAAGCTTATCACTGTTTAAACCTTGGGATCTGACAGGAACATGACTTGAACATAAGTCAATTGACAATTGCTAAGTCCTACAATTCATTCTGCAAAGTAATTTCTTTCAACAGTAGACTAATTTGTATAACTAAATTTATGTTGGTATTCAAATTACAATTCATAATTATTTCTTCAACTTGCTCTGAAAAAATATGTCGTTAATTTTAATAATTTAATCTGATTTGTTTAAGGTTATATTCAATGAAGCAAGAAAATTTGACTTAAACAAAAAATATTTTGAGTTATATCTGTGCTTTATTAACTGTAAAGTAAAAAAGCTGCATAAATATACATGGTGATTGCATAATTTTTGCCAGAGGTTGTAATTGTGATGAAAAGCAACTAAAATTAAATGAAAGAAATACTAATCACAAATTAATTATGATTGACAATACTTCATCTAATAAAATTAAGATACTACTACTACTACTGCTGCGGTATGTAAAATCAATAAAAATTATGACACTGAGCAATTGGGGAAAAATAAGGAATGTAGTTTAAGGGTTAGATCTGATGTTGTGCTAATCATGTAGCTCTTATTGCTGCCTGATATGGATAATTTGTCTGGTGCTTATTCTTCATGTCAAATTTGTAATGTTTACCGTCAGACTGAACATCTGAATAGTTGAATTTCTTCTGAAAATTTTAGGATAGCAAACTTGATATGGTCCTATAATACTTCTGAAGATTGGATATCTGGACATCCATTTAGAGTTTAGACTGAAAGTTCTGCTGAAATTTGACTAATTCCTTTGTTTTAGAGGTGAGAGACACAGAATTTTCTGTTGGGAGCAGCTCCAGTTTTTGACTTAGGCTTGAATTGTAAGTTGAGTTTACAGAGGACAAGAGAATGTTTTGTGTGGAATTTTGCACTGGGCATCATTCTAGTGTGGTATACATCCTTCAGGTCTATCACACTAGAATGTAGTCTATTAAGTGCCAGTATTTCAATCAAGGGAACATCTAAGTTATTCTGTGGCTATTCATCTGTTAGAAGAGAGGGTTTGTGATGTCAAGCTATTATTCTGCTCAGAATTCCAGAAGTAATTGTCCATTGTTGTATTTTCTCATGCTATGCCTCCTTCTCTCAAGCAACTCTAGCGTTAATGTCACCAAAAATGACAACTTAGTTTTAAGTAGATCATATAGAGTTTTGTGGAGTTCAATGCAGAACTTAATTTTGTCATCAGGATTTGCCGGGAGAGTTGAAACATACATTCAGATGAGAGTGGTGAGTTGCTTATTTGGATATGGAAGGCATATGAAGATGATTTTGTCAGAGCGGATGGTTGGTAGGTTTCTGAATTTGACTGTAATAATGTTTCTCACCATCAATTCAATGCCAGAAAGGGATCTGTTCTGTTTGGGTTTGCTGAAATAGCTGTAGCCTGTGTCACACTCTTTCAGATTACCTTTGTCCAGGAAGCAAATTTAGTTGAGTGCAGTGAGGTCAGTATTTATTTTTGCCAATTTATGTACAATCAGTATGAAGCACCTTTGAGATCTGTATCTGTCTGCAGTGTCCAACATGACATGGACATTTCAGCAGAAAAGATTTAGCTTATTTTCACTTTTATGGACAAAAGGGGAAATGCCTGTTGGTTGCAGCTTGCCAATTGGGTTATAGAGATAAACTTTGATTGGATCACCTTTTCTAAGTTCTTCTTGTGAATCAGGCAGGGCTGTTCTTAGAGAAGGCTGCCTAGACTTTTGAGATGATGGCAGAAGATGCAGTCATCTTTGAATCAATATTTAGCAACCATTTGCCCTGAGCAACTAACATGGAGACTACAGCTGTCAGTGTTATCTTTCCCCTGTCATTTTTGCTTTTGCCTCAAGGCCTATTAAAATGTAGGAATTTCTTTGAGGCCTGTGCAGTGAAGCTTTAGGTAGAGTGTGGTGTATGCAGATTTGGCCCAACTCTTAACACTCAAAGGATAACTGTCATAAGCTAGCAAGCTGAGACAGTCACTGCGAGGTCCTTAATTTGTAGATTTTATATCAGAGTATCCTTTTCCTAGGTTGTTTTTAACCAACACTGTAGAGTCTAAACTCCACTGTAAATAATTGTGTTGGTGGTTGTTAAAACTATAAAAGGGTTCATCCGCACTTGGTGAGGATTTTTTTTATCCTACAGATGTCTGTTTACTCTCTTTGTCATTTAAGCTTAGAGAGAGAAATTAGTCAATTATTATTATTAGTAGTAGTAGTAGTAGTAGAGTCAAAATGAAATAAAAGAGGCAGCATTACAGCAGAACTAACAACCTTTTCGACCTTCTACTGCAGCCATTGTAACAGGTCCTGCCTTTCTTGCATAGGCTTTATCAGAATGCTCACACCAATCAAAGAACACCTTCATAAATCTTCATTTAGTTTCCTAATAAATCTGTTATTGTTATCTTATTCCTCTTAAAGTGCAATGAAAGAATGGGTCAAAATTTTCTGTAATTGAGCAATTCCAATAGAAATTCCTAAGAAAGGATTCCAAAAAGAACTTCCAACAAGGGCAGTTAATGATAAAGTGTTAATTATTGGATAATAAGAGCAAGACTTTCAAGACAACTTACTTTAATGCTATTTTCTGGTCTTTTTATCCACATCATGATGCTGGGTTTCTTTGTGAAAAGACACTAAGCCACTAGAGATTTAAAAAATATCGTTATTAAGGTGAATTCAATGAAGGCATTGGTGTTTCTAATTTACTATTATGATTACATATATTTAATACATCATAAATAGATAATAAAAATATAAAAAGAAAACAAAAACTGATATAGAATATTTAAAGGACATTTCACACACATGCAATTAAGTACATATCAGTACAAAATGAGAATATTTTCAAATTATATTTGAACTGAAATCCAGAAATTATAGACAAGGTTTTTTCTTTATATGTTGAAGAAAAATTCTTTTCTTTTTTCCAAACTTTATTTCATTCTGACTTTTTCCTCTAAACTATGTCAATGTCTTTGTATATTGGAAAAGAAGTCTATGATAATTCTAAAATTTTCTATTTCTAACAAAGATATATAAGTTTATTCAACTGTTCAATGGTAAAGTAGAAAATAACTGTCACAGAATTAACCAGTAATTAAACCAAGAGGGGGGATATTTAGTTATGTCACTACTCAATAAATTCCAATATTAGCATTAGTGTATCCATTGATACACTAACACTGAATAATTAGAAAGGAAAGAAAATATAAACTCATATAAGACATTTAATGCATATATTAAACATATCATATTATCAGTTTATTTTAAATATATTCTGTCTTATCAATAAAGTCAAACAAAAAAGGTAAGTTTGTATCTATATATTTCATTTTGGTGACAGAGAAGAACAGATGAGAGAGAATATGTATTTAAATTATGTTTGCGGTGGAATTTAGAAATTCTGTCAAGTATTGAACATTTGATAACTCATGGAAGTATTTTCAATTATTCCATGAATTATTGAAACTAGCAGCCTCATTTTTGTTGATTTATCCCAATATTTGGCTAACATGTTCTTCAACCTTCCTTAGATATATGTTGTATCCAGTTGTCCTTGATTATCACCTGGAGAAACAACACAAGTGTCCAGAAATTATTTCAGATGATGAAAATAGCAGGTTTAAGAATTCAAATATTTTATGTCAGAATTTCAAACAACTTAATTGTTCACTATTTTCTAGCATAACTAAGTCACATCTGGAGTTGATTATAAAAAAAGACAATATGGATTTACCTTGATAAAGTTGAAATTGCAGTTGTTGAATTGAATGCAAAAGGGAAACTGGATATTCAAAGCCCGAACCTAAGATTTGTTATTGTTCAATGTCTTTGTGGGGAGCTTTCAAATCTAAAAATGAAAAATACATTTATATAATTAACAAAATCATTAGAAAACAAACTTAAAGTTACACAAATTGATTTATTGATTTTAATGGCATATCAATTAGTCTAGGGTTATTTTATGCCTAGAGGTTAAGGAATTGCACAAACAAAATACAACATAAGGTCAATTTTTAAGCAGAGTTTAAAAGGTTTGAATTCAGCATTTTTTGCTTCTCCTAGATTGGTTGCCATATCAAGGTTAAAGAGCCTGGTCTATCCTCCTAATTAGCCATAGCTGGAGAGAGATTCATACATTTGTCAAGGGTGTTATCACTATGTGAAATTCAAACAGCCTCATGAAGGATTTGAACTTGGGTCAGAGAGCAGACCAAACTAAGAGATATAAAGATTATAAAGTAACCCAAATGGAAGTCTGCAGGACACATGGCTAGAAGGGAGGATAACAGATGTTGCAAAAGGTTAATAGAATGGTGCCCAAGAAATAACGAGCGTAATAGGAAAAGACTTGATAGAAGATGCTGACCACTCTTTTGGCAGGGTTTATAATACACTGAGTGTATCCTCTGCAGAGGAGTAAGACCCCCCCTACCAAAAGGGATATCCTGAATATGACTACATCTGATGGTGAGGCTCCAGTTCTGGAAAGTGAAGAGTAACCTTTCCTAGTCATTATTCTCAAGTCCACTTTGACCTAGAGTAGTAGTACCTGATAGGTTTCCATCTACGGGTCAAATAGATTTGTTTGAAAATCATTAGTATTGGATAAGAATATGTGAAACCATATAACTGTGTGCAAACAAATGATTATTACTAAATAGAATTATTAATGTTAGGATAATTTGAAACCTAAGGATTATTATTAATTACTTGAAACCATATAATTGTTTGCAAATTATTGGAGTTAGATGAAAATACTTTAAACCATATAACTATGTCCAAACAAATGATTATTATCAAATAGGAATCATCATCATCATCTAGACATACTGACAGTACTGATTTCCTTGACTTTCTCTTGCCTTCCATCCCTATTGGTCATTGCTCTTAGCAAGTCCTCTAGATGGTATCCAGTGTCCACACAGTGCTGATGAATATAGGTTTTCGCTGGTTGGCTTGAAACTATATAACTGTACATAAATTATTAGTAAAGTAAAAAAGTAAAGTTGGCAACCTTAGTCGAGGGTGACCCGAAGGCTCCTTTTCCATAGCTATTACACCGAGGTGTAGGGGAGGGTGCTATTTCATTCCCTGGATTACTCTACTTTACCCTTGATCCTTACCTTATAATGCTGAGTGTTAATCAAGGCTGCACCAAGTACCATTTTTTAAGTCTTTTGTATGATTTGACCTGGGATTGAATCCTAGTCTCCTGGACCATTGGCGAACACTCTGCCAATGGCTTATTGTTCTAGTGGGTAGAGTGTTCGCCAATGGTCTGGGAGACCATGGTTCAATCCTAGGTCGGGTCATACCAAAGACTTTTAAAATGGTACTTGCTACCTCCTTGTGAAACACTCAGCATTATAAGGTATGTATCAAGGGTAAAGTGGAGCAATCCAAGGGAAGGATAGTACCCTCCCCTACACCTCAGTGTTTAGCTATTGAAAAGGGAGCCTTCAGGTCATCAACAAATTATTAGTATTAGGAATACTTGAAACCATACAACTGTGTGCAAATTATTTGTATTAAAAAAACTTGAAACCATACAACCATCCAAATTATTTGTATTAGATAGGAATACTTGAAACCATATAACTGTGTGCAAATTATTTGATTGGAATACTTGATATATATCTGTGTGCAAAAAAATTCTTAAGAAATAACTACACAAAAAACATGAACATATAATAAATGCAAATTTTTAACCTTAAGGCAAAAAATAACCCTAGACAGATTGACATGCTGTTAAAATCAATCAATCAAGAAGATGGGGAGATAAGATAGTGAAGTCAATTAGTAAGACATGGCACAAGCTAATACAATCAAACTTGTCATGAAGGAATTATGGGAAAGGCTGTTGTCTAGCAGTGGACTCAATATTATCTGATGACCAATGTAGAAAACACATTTGGCTGTTGATTAGAACAATTAGAAGCAAATGGACAATTAAATTAACTACATCATCAATTCAATTGGTTGATACCAATTTTACAAGGGTGAGTCAAAAGTTTTGAAATATTTTGGTAACATGAAGCACAATTTAGCAGGTGTTTTTGCCAAAGTCATGAAGGTGATAAATAACACTGGACTATGAAATGCCAAGCTCGCCTGATACTCACTGAGTGCTACTTGCTGGATTAGCCTCTATGGCCTATAGCATGGCTTGATCATCAAGGTTTTTGCAACTTGAGCAAAATTTCTTGAACCATCTGGTTATTGTACTGTGATTAACTGCAGCTTTAACTTTCACGTAACAAATTTTTGGTTTCTTCTGTGGCATTGTGACCCAGTTCAAACTTGTAGAGCATAATTTCCTGAATTAGACGATATTAATTTTCATTTGTGCAGCTTTTGTAATCACTTGGAGTGAAGCAATGAATAACGTTTCAGTGCACCAACTATTATGGGTAACTTCCATGGGATGAATTACTTCGGACATATGATAATAGGCTGCAAAGCAGCATATTTGGAAATACTGCAAAACTTTTGACTCGCTCAAGTAATTTCCTGGTTGGAAATGAGTAAGAAAAATCTTTTTTGATTCTTGTAACTTATAATTCATAATGGAAGACAAAGAAAAAATATAGCGATCAGTCTTTTTTAATTAAAGTCATTATTTATATTAGTGGTTCACTACAAGTTAAATTTAACTAATGTAATTCAGAAACAGGCTTTGGGTGGAGATGTGGAATCAGTAAATTTCTCAAGAAATTTTCCAGTAGAAAAAATCCTTTCTGATTTGGCTAAAATGGCTGTGATCATCTTTTTTGCTATTTGTAAAATCCCTCTTTCTTCCCACATAAAATAACCTATATTTTTAATTTAAAATGATTGAATTACACAACACATCTTTGTTCTTGACACCTATCATAAGGTATAATTTTATTTTAAAAAGGTACAAAAAACATGAGTGCCATGGACCTTTCTTTTTTATTTTTTTTTTTATTTTTTATTTTTTTAAAATATTCATATTTATTTTTCAAGATAGAAAAATGTATGGAAACCAACATTCAAGCAATTTCCAGTTTTGTCTTTTGTATTCGGGTTAAATATTTAAGATTCATTTTTGTATTTAATCCTAAATAAGGAAAATAAGCACATAAGATTTTTTAATGTACAATAAGAAAGTTCAATGAAATAATTATTTTTAATATATTATTGATTTTTTAAAATAAAATAGTGAAATTATAATACTTTTTATGTTTTACTTGTTAATAATCTTCAAACCTTTCATTACCCCTAAAACACTAATTTTTAATTTTTGTAATTTTTCTAACAAAATTTTGCTTTTTTTCCCAAGATTTTTACTTAGAAAATTCAACCTGAATACAAGGAACAATACTGGAAATTGCTTCTAACATATTTTCTTTCTTAAAAAATAAGTAAAGATATTTAAAAAAAAAAAAAAATACAGCTCCCAGTTTCTTGCTTTAAAATTTATATTTTTCAATTAGTAAAAATATTCTTTATTTTATAACATATTCATATTAAGTCTGTGACTGAAGAAAAGTAAGTTAGAATCTAATGGAAATTTAAGCCCTCTCCCTTTAAGCAGAAAAAAATATTGATATAGAATTATTTCACAAATAGCCTAAAAGAAAATGATGTTTTTTTGTTTTTTTTTTAATTAAATTATAGTATTAAAAGCTTTCAAACATTTTTAAAAAATTTGATATTCACATTTAGGATACTATTTTCTTTCAACAGCTTCTAATTTAAGATTTTCTTCTTTATTTCACGCATACCTTCAGACTTTTGTTATTTTATTATATATTTTATTATATATGCTATGTCATATATATCCCTACAGATTAAATAGCGCCGCACACATGGGTGACCTGAAAAAAAAATCAGCAATTTTTTTTTTTTTATGAAATAACTAATGCATTATGAAATTCATTCGTTGATAAATGAACACTAACAATTTCATTAAAATCGGATAATTCCCTGATCTGTTGGTGATTTTTCCTCATCAAGGGTAATGATTTGTTACACAATAAAAAAAGGTCCAGGATTTTAGTACGTATCTAAAACAGTTTTAAAGCAAAGGGTTTTTGTCGAAATGTTCAGCATCGACAAAAACCTTTAAATAAAAATAATTTTACTTTTATTTCTTGAATGAATAAATAACGATATTTTTAGTTTAATAGCTAAAAATTTATGTATTAAGTCTTTTATGAAACTATAGACAATAAATAGAAAACTAGTCCAGTGACCGCCGATGACCTTATATTGGAATAAATAGATAAATAAAGTTTACTGATCTTAAAATTTACAATGAAATAAGAGATTTTGTCTTTAATATTCTACAATTCGAGAATAATAAATAAGGACCAGGAGAAACTAACCTGAATAAAGTTGTTTTTATTATAATTCTTACGATTAATTTTCCTGGTCTTGTTAACGCTGATGCTATGGCGTTACTGAACACGTGGTTACTACAACGCGTTGCTAGACGCTATATTAGTCCCGCATTTATATCGCTACGTTTTAAATACAGAAAAAATTACTATTAAGTATTTTGTCAGAGTAAAATATCATACTAAAAATTCTTAATATTAATTTGGTATTCTAGTGATGATAAAAATATTTTTAAAATGCTTAAAATATGGTCCAATCAGAAGACGATATGTTCATAGTTATGTCAACTTCCGTCCGACAGCTTTAGGTCTTTCCGTTGAGAGATAGGATTCTGTGAGGACGCAATTATGGTGAGTGGTCAAATATTTTTTCAAAAATCACTACTTAAAGTTGATAATCGAAAATACATTTCTATTTTAACATCGTCTTTGAATATTAATCTACCGTTATGTGTCTTTATTTATGTGTTATGTTATTTTCTTAATGTATATTCAGCATTTTTAATAGCCATTTTTTTCTTGTTTCGGAGATGTGATATTAATTTTAATAAAATGGAAGTCATATTGGATCAGACTAGTTATTGTTTAATTTATTGATATGATTTAATTTTATAGGTATATTTTAAATCAATATTGAATGTTCCGATATTGGTAATTTTTGCGCAGATGTTTTACGGTGGAAAAAAAAGCACGTGTTCTTAGTAAAGAAAGTCGCTTACTGCTTTGTTAGATGATTTCAACAGAAAAGAGTAAAATGATTGAAAATGTATTTTATAAAGGAAAATAATCTTTTTATTGGATTAGGATTATTTTTATATATATGCAAAAGCGAAAATTTTTATCTAGTAAATTTAACGTTGCCAAAAACTTGAACACTGTTCCTCAGATTTTTTTTTCTAATTTGAAATATGCGGCAAATCTGTAAACGTTTACTGAAATTTAAATTCCAAAAACGAAATATGATATAGTTTTCCTTTTTAAAAATAATAGTTTAAATGTCATTCATTTCTCTAAATTCTAAGTCCAATTTATCTATTCTTAAAAATCCTAAAATTTCGGATGATTAATTTAGTTCTATTTAGAATCAAGAATTTTTTTTTTTTTTTTTTTTTTAACATCTTAAATGATTAATAAAAAATATCAATTAAATTTGGGCATCATTGTTTTTGGTGGGCTGCCAACAAGTTTTGTATTCCAAACAAAGAATAATTTAAAAAAAAAAAAAAAAAATCTTTCATATTTTAATCCCGTATATCCTCTTAGATCTACTCACCTAAAATGTAGAATCTTCGTTTAAAAAAAAAAGAGGGGGCTACGAAACTAAAGGAATGAGTATTATGAAAAAATGCATGTAGATAGCGGGGGGGGTCTCAAAAAACCAATTTTTGGTGCTTGTTCAGAAATCTCGATGGTGAATTTATTTAAAATTATTTTTTACATTATCGCATAAATGTAAAAACTTCTTTGTTGTCCTATTGTAGACAAGCACCGAGTATTTCGCATCACTTGAAGTCTGCTTTTTGAAGATTTATTGACCAACAGGACTACACATTCTTTTCTTACTGCTTTTTATTCATCCACATCCACTCGAATCCATTGTTCTATATAAGATTCAACTGTTTTCAGAAACTACTTATTTTTAGCATTTCTTTTTCTATCACATCTAGAAAAAATAAAATTGGTAGGATCTTTAATGGCCTGATTAATTAAAATTTACATTTTGTAAAAGGGTAGGTAGAAGGTAGTTCTTGGTTTGTTTTATGATAAAGTGATTTCCGAAACTTCCAACTTCCGAACTTTAAATTTGTAACGGTAAATTGTTTTTAAAAAAATATAAAAACCTTTCGATTTGTACCAATTTTAGACCCTCAAACTGACCGCTTTTTTAATAAATTGCGGTGGTGGGGGGGATGGTAAATTTTTGAGGTTTATATATTTGGTGAAATCAAGATATGAAACTTTTTAATTATTACAATTTATCATTTATGAAATTATTTAAAAGTATAAATTTGAGAGTTTCAAAATCGATTACTACATAAAGAGCTTAAGCAAAAATCAGTTGTTTCGAAGTAAGTCTGAATGAATTACAACGTTCATTTTTTTAATGACTTGGCTATTTCTGAGTCACAGACATCTTGATAGATTTGTTGTGATTCCATTTTTCTTGCAGTAAATTAGTCTTTAGTCTGTTGAGTGCATGTTATAAATTGATAATTTCTCTCTATTACATATTTGATGTATCTAAATCTGTTCATTCCTAAATTTAAAAAAAAAAAAAAATTTGTTTCTGAAGAAAACCAGTAACGTTCCATTCAATGATGATATTTGACCAGTTCTGCTACTGAGTATTTTTGACGATATTTTTTTTTTATTCTGAGAATGGAGCTGGCATACACAAACTTGATATTTCAAGTGTTCAGCTTTGTTATAGGAAAAATACGTAAATTTGTGTTCACATATTATAATGTCAAGCCATCCGTTTTAATTGATTTTTTTTCCCTTTCCTATACTGTAAGATTCAATTACTCCAAATGTCTTTTATATTAGGTACTAACAATATTTTGGTCTTATTGTTAAAACAAATTATTTAAAAGATAGTAATATCACAAATATCGAATTTTTGATACATTTTAAAGACTTAGTATCACCACAAATTGAGGCCTTAACTAAAAGTACAGTATTATTGTATGTAACTTTAACACAGAAGACCAACCACCAAAAAAATTTGAAGTATAGAAAATCATATAAAGTTTATTTTTGTATCTTTCCCCCATTGATTTTTATTTTAATATTCAACTCTAAAACCTTTTTTCTTCCCCCAAAGTATGAAAGGTCTGCTTTTATTAATTACTGTTTACCCACTTTTAACATGGCCTTAAAACATTGCTTCCTCCTCCTCTATTTCATTTATTAAAATTACCAGTTCTACTACTACTACAGAGCGAGCTTTTTTATCTGTTTGACAGCACCAAGCGAATTCAAAGTTTTACTATCTTTTCAGGGTGCCCACAAATCTTTCCGAACCAAAATGAAGTTAGCTAAGAAAATGAAACAAAACAGACCTGTTCCTCAGTGGGTCAGGATGAAGACAGGCAACACCACAAGGTTTGTCCTATTCTTTTTAAAATAGTAAAATTTGTGCCTTTCAAGGATGATAACTTGTCCAGTTCTGCTACTGATAATAGTGAAGATAAGGCTCTTGCTGAGAAAGGCACAACATTTTTTATATTTTTTTTCTTCCCCTTATTTCCCTACTCTTATACTGAAAGACTAATATATGTCTCTTTATTTCCAGGTACAATGCCAAGAGGAGACATTGGAGACGTACCAAACTGAAGATGTAAGCGGTGTATATATATGTGCTTGTGTTCCACTGGAGAAGAAAAATCATTTGTTATCTAAAGCGAAATATCCATTGATAGAATGAACATTTCATGATTCATAGTTAATAAATGATTGAAAAAAATTTAAGTTTTTTTTTTTTTTTCTCTTGTGAATTTGTAACAAAATAAAGTGTGGTTGTTAGCAAAATATTTCTTCATTGTAGCAAATGAAAGATCGAGGGAGGGGTTAAAGTGTCAAATAACAAAAATAAGACATGTTTTTTGTTTTTTTTTTTACAAATTTTATTTTTAACTAAGTAGCTCAAAAAGCCACAATGTTAAAAACTTATCACATTTTTCTTATGAGAAGAAAAAATATAGTAGCAATCTTTTACAAAAATAGCTTTAATATATAAAACAAAACAAACCCTAGTCTTGAATGACAAGACGAAAGGTTTAGAATTCTAGTTTTTTTGTTTTTTGAAGCAGTAGAAGAGCTGCCCCAACTCGAGAGCATTGAGTCCATTCTTGCTCTGGCTTAGCTGATCCTCTCATTCATGGGGAAAGAGTGTTGCTTGGTTGATGTTTCTAAAACTCATTCTTTCCATTCATGAAATTTGAGTTTTTTGTCTGTGAGAGCCAAAAGATAGTGGCGCTGGTTCATATTGATTGAGCACAAATCAAGAACTGCACTTTCACAGGGGATGTCTTGAGTAAATCGAAAACTATTGCCATTCCAAATCTTCACCTACAAAAGGTAATAAAAACAAATTGCTAATAAATCCAATATTGAAAAGCAGCAGGATTTGTTGACTGAAATTTTAGAGCAAACAAAAAGACTCCCTCCAAATTGTAAATATTTGTACACATAATCCAAAATAAATTTGGAAAATTAAAATATCTAAGTACTCCTAACGCAAATTGATCGAGGTGGAACTTAATTTTGTTTGAAAGGTAAGGCATTTAAATTCAGATTTTCTTGGAAATCTTTCATTTTGAAAAAAGGAAAATGTTATAGTTAATATTTATAGATATTTCAATAATTCATCTGTACCACTGCGTGATTAATACAAGGTTATGCAATAAATGAAATGGAGAAAAAGCTAGATGTGAACTACACTAAGATGCTACGAGCTGTTTCAACCAAATCCTGGAAGCAGCAGTCTATGAAACAACTTCCATAAAATTCCTACACATGAACATCCAATGTTGGGGATGCCGTCAAGAGGACTACAAGAATCTATTATTGATGACAATCTTTAAGGGCAGACAACTTTTCTAGTACTAAGCATTTAGTAGCAAAATGTTAAATAACAATTTCACATAATTCCAGTATGATCACTACATAACCCTGATGGCAAAACAACCATCCAAGTTTAAAAACATTTCTTTAAGGTTTAATATTCATTGTTATTCAATTAAAATCTTTAGAGGGATATTTAATGTACCAGACTGAGTCAAAAGATTTGTACAATTTGGTAGGCCTTGATGCTTTTGTTAAGGTCATGAAGATGCCAAGCTTAAGTACTTCTCACTGGTTAAGAACATTGCCTTGAAATTAATGGATTCATGACTTCTTGACCTTCCCTGATCGTCTATTATGCAACATAAAGCCCAAACTTGCATGTTCATCTATGCAGCTTTCAAATCCCACACAGAATGAAGCAATGCACTGGGTGTCTGCACCAACTACAATGACACTAACAACCACAGCAAATACATTCCACAATTGTTTCATATGCACCACAAACTAGCATATTCCACAATATTGTAAAACTTTTGACTCCCCCTAATAAATTACCATATTATCAAATCGCACTAACTTTCCTAACTCTCTCTCATCCATCACTCATGACAGGTCTTCAAAATTACATCTGATGTCTGCACAGAGCTGGTGTAAGTGCAGGAGTTTACAGAAGAAAGTCGGTTAGGCATTCCTTTAGCAGTTCCCTGCATGTATTGTTCTTACTTGGATGGTTTTTGAGATAAGTGTCTGTACAGCTGCTGTTTTGTGGGGTGTTGCTTCCAGGATTTGTTCAAAACAGCATGTAGCATTTTTGTGTGCTTCCCACTAGTTTTTTTGTTAACATCCATGTGGTGTATCCATACAGTAGTATTGACACCTAGGAAGAATTTCTGTATTTTATCCAAGAGATCAGACTCAGTGCTTTGTTAGACATATGATAACATCACTTTCAGTAGATAGATAAATACCAAGGTATGTGAACTTGTTGACTAGCTATCTCCAATTTTACTATACATATCTCTTTGCATTCCAAAACATTTAGATTTACTTCACAGTAAATAAGAAAAAGATTGTACGTACTCCTCGAGAAGCTTCATCTCCTGCACATACAAGTAAGTGGTCTTTGTTGTGAGGATGAGGAACTAGAAGAGATCGTGAGAGGAGGGTTTGTGTTGAACCTCCATAAAACGTCTGAATGGGGTTGCAGCCACACACAGAGCTACTTTCATCAATCATACCTAACTCACAAACCTGGAAGAAGAAGAAAAAACATTATTTGAAGAAATTTACACAGAAGGTTACAAAAAATATTTAATTAAGAGAAAGATTATTTAAACTTGAGCCAAAACAAATACTTCAGTGGAATAATAAGAATCTTTTCTTCTGTAGATGTCATATTGTCTTTCCTTAAAACCTGAAAGTAGAGATCACACAAGATGGAAATTTACTAAGCTTTTTGCTTAGATGTGGCACAAGGCCATAGGAAAGGGGCACCCAATGAGACTTGAACTCACTCGTGTAGGTTTGCTAGTCGAGCTTGCTAACCATTACACCACCAGAGGCACCTGGAGATCACACAAGATGGCTTAAAACAGGAGCTTCAAGCACAAAAACATGACCAGAAAACCTCCAACAAAATTAAAGTTTTGTTATAAAAAAAAAAAAACAACCTACGTAAAACATAAAATACATTTATCTTTATTAAAATTCAGTGAAAGGGTTGTATGTAATTATTGAGAATAAGAAAATACAGAAAAGAGGGGGGGGGAGCTTGACTAAAATTCAGAATTTAATAATTAGAGCTCTAGGGTTATGGTAACCCTATATTATAAAAGCAATTAATCTGATAAATTCACCCAGAATCATTTTCTAGTAAATCTGAAAAGCATTTTAATACACTTTTGGACGATCCTATTTTCAAAATAAATTAATAATTGTTATAATTCTTTTTCTATCCTTTGCAAATGATTCAAATTTTAGTATGTTGTTATGGATGATAACGACTACTAGTTGTCAAAATTTCAGCTTTTCACAGTTGTTATTTCTAACAAATATTAGGTTTTAAAATTTTGTCCCTTAGTTTTGGACGCTACTGTATATCAAATATATATGATTTGGTTTGGTTTGATGGCATATCAACCATTGTAGGTTATTTAATGCCAAACCCTGTTTTTAGATATATATCAAATATATACAATTTGTAAACTCATTTTGTAGATACATTTTAAATGAGCCTGAGTTCATTCTTTTGTACATAGTTAAATGGTTTCAAGTATTTCTTTCTAACACAAATATTTCTATTTACTATCAATCATTTGTTTGCACACAGTTAAATAGCTTCAAGTATTACAATGTAATATTAGTCATTTGTTTGCACACATTTAAATGGATATATGTATATGATTTGTAAGTGAATTTTTAAATAATTTCATTTTTAAATGAGAACTAATTTGTTTGCACACTTGTAGTATTGCTATTGTTTCTACACAAATAGTTTCAATTATTGCCATCTAAAACTTATAATTCTATTCAATATTAATCATTTTGTTTGCACTCGGTGAAGTGGTTACAAGTATTGCTATTTAACACTAACAATTCAATTAAACATCAGTCATTTGTTCACACACAGTTAAATGATCAAACAGTTCTATTTCAAACAATTTAGCATAAGTCAATTGTTTGCACTCAGTATAAATGTCAAACAGTTGTATTTGACCCATAGATAGAACCCTATCAGTGTGAAGGTAACGTACCTGGGCATTCGAAGCGCGCACGAACGTGTCTGGCTTGTAGAGTGAAAACCGATATGGCTGCCTCGAGCATATTTGACGAGGGGAAATCTCGAACCTGCGAGATGTAATTTGCACGTATGCAAATTGTTACGAGATCTCACAATAATACAAATACGCACGGTAACGGCTGAATGGGTGATTTTTTTTTTTGTTCTGAGTGCATTTGCCCGACGAACGTGTTACATCGCAAGGAAAGAGAAGGAAGGAAGGTGAGGACTTGAAGGAGAGAGAGAGAAAGAAGGAAGGAACAGCTACTGAGAGAGAGGGAGAAAGCGTGACACTAACAACCGTGTCCTCTCTTGAATTAATACAACAATCAGTTTCCTGTTGCCTTTTACGCCCGCTCTTGACAACAAGCTATTTCGGCAATCATGGCCTTTAGTCCAAAACTAATTCCCCTTTTTGATGGGACCGATGCCGGGCAATCGGTGGTTGAATGGGTGGAGAAGGCAGAGTTGGTGTGCCGTTTGAGCGGGGTAAGAAATATCGAATGCGTAGTGCCGATGCGCCTCTCGGGGGGCGCATACGCAGTGTATCAGCAGCTGAGTGAGGAGAAGAGGGCTGACTTTGCCTGTATAAAAGATGTTCTTTACACAGCATTTGCCCTCAGTCCTGTAACGGCTTATAAGCAGTTCGCGGCGCGCCGTTTGCAGTTGGGAGAAACGGTGGATGTCTATTTGGCGGAGCTACGCAAGCTTGCGACTCAGTTCGGAGGTATGACAGAGCGAGGTCTGGTCTGCGCATTCATTGCTGGGTTGCCGGAGCATGCGGAGAATCTTCTCCAAGCCACTACCCGAGTAGACGATTTGCCGATATCCGAAATATTGGCCCGTGCCCGAGCAATATTGAAGGACAGTTTCACGGGCACAGAATCGGCAGCCGCTGCAGCTCAACTACCGGGACGTCAAGAGAAGGGAGTCACAGCTCTAAGGAGATGCTATGTCAAGAACCTAACCACATGGCTCGAGATTGTCCTAGGCGGCACAGAAGTCCCAGGTCCCCAAAGGTTCTCATTTGTTATCGGTGCAAGCGACAGGGCCACGTTGCACGAAATTGTCCGGGAAACGAGCGAAGGGGACGAGTCTTCAGCGCCAGTCTCTCCCCCAGACCTCATATGAATGGCGCTCTGCCTGCAGTCAGTGTGCAGATGGACGGAGTAAGAAGAACTGCCGTGGTGGATACGGGCTGTACGCAAACCCTAGTACGCAAACCATGCTGTCAGACGTGGAAGAAAAAGCAAGTCCCCTTGATGGTTGTAAGAGGGAACTCGTCAATGTGTTGTGGAGAAAGCGTGGTCCAAATTGGCATCGGCAATGGACCTTCAGTCGCCGTACGAGCCCTGGTTGTGGATGAGGCTCTGTTTGGATATGATCTGCTACTAGGGCTGAATGTGATCAGACAACTTGGGGGAATGACTATGTCTGCCACCGGCGAAGTGAAATTTCCTCAGCGTGAAAGACTGATGTGTGCTGCCATTACCCTCGACGAGCCTGACTTTCACGCTGAATACGACGAGGCCAAGCGTGTATGGACCGCATCTTGGAAATGGTCCGGTGACCAGCCACCTGTGTCTTTGAAAAACAGGCTTTCAGAATACCCTGCCCCTAAGCGACTCCAAGGTGAATATGAGCGGGAGTTGCAGGCTTGGATTCAGAACGGTTGGCTGATTCCGTACCCGGAGAATGAACTTGGCCCTCCTAAAGGCTTGATACCTTTAATGGCCATATTACAGGAAAGTAAGCAGAAGGTCCGGCCATCACGAGTTGAATGAGCACGTGAATGCGTATGCGGCGAATGCGGACGTACGTGCGCAAACCATGCGGGAATGGCGACAGCAGGGGCCAAAAGCCGCTATAGTGGACCTACGCCGGGCATATCTGCAGATCCACGTTGACAAGTCACTGTGGCCGTTCCAAACGGTGAAAATTAAAGGGCAAAGGTACTGCCTGACCCGCTTGGGGTTCGGGCTCAATGTAGCGCCACAGATTATGCGGTCCATCGTAAAAGCTGTGATCGGGAAAGATGAAACCGTCAGTCGCGCTACCTCTTCGTATGTCGATGACATATTTGTTAACAAAAGTGTGTGTTCGGCAGCTCAAGTGAAGACACATCTTGAACGATTTGGGTTGACTTGTAAGAACCCGGAACAAGTAAGTAGTGGCGCTCGAGTGTTGGGCGTATACGTCTGGGAGGAGCGCGGCAAGATTAGATGGCGACGCGACGGCGAGCGTCCGAAGCTTCCTAATGTACTTACGCGTCGTGCCGTCTTTTCTGTGTGTGGGCGGCTGACCGGGCATTTTCCAGTGTGCGGCTGGCTCCGTGTTGCAGCTGCGTTTGTAAAACGGAGAGCTGACGCTGTGACAACCGGATGGGACGATGAAACACAAGACCCCATGTTGCGTCGGATGCTTGACGAAATCGTGATGAGATCGTCACAAACTGATCCAGCACGTGGGGACTGGTGCGCAGATAGTCAGGAAGTCACTGTGTGGGTGGATGCCAGCTCCCTGGCCACCGGGGTGGCTATTGAATATGCCGGAGCTATCATTGAAGACGCAAGTTAGCTACGACCGGTGCACGCAGATAAGCACATCAACCTGGCGGAGCTTGATGCAGTGTTGAGGGGCGTTAATCTGGCGCTGCACTGGAAGGCGAGTGTGATTCACCTGCGGACAGACTCGGCCTGCGTGCACCAGTGGATTTCTGACACCCTGTCCGGGAAAGCAAGGGTGCGGACAAAGGCGGCGTCGGAGATGTTAATAAGACGGCGACTGAGTACACTCCAAGAATTAGCAGCAGAGTATAGACTGACAATTGACGTGGCACTCGTCAAATCCCAGGTGAACCGAGCCGATCCACTCACTAGAGTGCCCCGACGATGGCTGGATGCACTTCAGAAAGAAGCGGAACCCATCGAGCCGGTATGCGCCGCATCTATGGGTGAGCTGGATCCCGCTCGCATTCGAACCATTCACCGATCTGGCGTAAAGCGCACACTCTACTTTGTGAAACTGGCAAGTCCTGAGGTCTCTAAGGCAGCTGTTCGGGAGGTAGTTAGAGAATGCGAACAGTGTCAGTCCATAGATCCAGCCCCGGTGAGTTGGAAGGCAGGCAGACTGGACGTATGCGAGAACTGGAGGAGGGTTGGAATGGACGTGACTCACCTTGGAGGTCGTCATTACCTAACCTTAATCGACTGCGGTCCCAGTCGGTTTGCTATTTGGAGGCCGTTATCATGCCAAGATGCTGCCAGCATTGTTCGGCAGTTGGAGACCGTATTTTGCGAGAGGGGGGCGCCTGTTGAGCTACTCACAGATAACGCCACGACCTTTAGCGGAGAGACATTCTCTAGATTCGCCGAGCGCTGGGGCGTTCGGATGAGATTCCGATGCGCATACATACCGGCTGGCAACGGGATTGTGGAGAGATCTCACCGCACAATAAAGCGCATTGCCGCAAGAACGCGGTGCTCGGTGATGGAGGCTGTATACTGGTACAATGTGACTCCCAAAGACGATGCGTCGGCGTCAACTGCACCTGCAAACATAATATACTCATATACAGCCCGTATAAGAGGTGTTGATGTCACGTTACCACCGGAGGAGGCCGGACCCAGCAGTTATGAGGTAGGGGATAGTGTGTGGGTGAAAATCCCTCAGGGGCGATGTACAACCCAGTTCGGAAAGGGGACAATTACGGGTGTGTACAGCCCCCATTTGGTCCTTGTTGACGGGACACCTCGCCACGTAAAGGATGTTCGTCCAGTGCGAGGAGCAGATGCCACTTATTGCAGCAGCGCTTCCTCTGACGACGAAGCGCCGATGCTGTATTTACCGCGGGAGGACCCCATAGCGTCAGAAAGCGACCACAGCGACCGTGGCCAACGTGGGCCCGGAGACACGTCCGAGGACGACGACGTTGCCGAGAGAATTCCGCTCAGACGAAGTAGCAGACTCAAAAGACCTGCTCCGCGCTGTACGGTGTGTGATTCCCAAATCAGGGAGGAGTGTGAAGGTAACGTACCTGGGCATTCGAAGCGTGCACGAACGTGTCTGGCTTGTAGAGTGAAAACCGATATGGCTGCCTCGAGCATATTTGACGAGGGGAAATCTCGAACCTGCGAGATGTAATTTGCACGTATGCAAATTGTTACGAGATCTCACAATAATACAAATACGCACGGTAACGGCTGAATGGGTGATTTTTTTTTTGTTCTGAGTGCATTTGCCCGACGAACGTGTTACATCGCAAGGAAAGAGAAGGAAGGAAGGCGAGGACCTGAAGGAGAGAGAGAGAAAGAAGGAAGGAACAGCTACTGAGAGAGAGGGAGAAAGCGTGACACTAACAACCGTGTCCTCTCTTGAATTAATACAAGAATCAGTTTCCTGTTGCCTTTTACGCCCGCTCTTGACAACAATCAGGTGCTACCACTCTGGGTAGGAATGGCTCTGGGAGCAATGGCAATGAAGCGATATACTCTGCATTCTTTAAAGCTCCAGAGACGGGTGGCAAGAGAGGGTCAGGGAGATCTGTGCTAGCAGTGCGACATGATGATGTACAGTTTTTTTTTTGTTTTTGCTATCATATATAAATAACTTTTAAACAAATCTATTTGACTCATAGATGGAACCCTAACAGCTACTACCACTCCAGGTCAGAGTGGACCTGGGAGTAATAGTAATGAAGGAATTCTCCACTCTCTAGAACTGGTGGGGCTCTTACCCCAAGGGATGCAGTAGGCATATTTTAGGCAACAAGTGACTGAGAAAAAAAATTGTAACAGGAACATTAAATGAGAAAAACTCACGATGTGCCGAACTTTTGGGTGATTGGATGAAGATCGGAAACTAGCCAACATCTGCCGTGAGTTAGAATCAAAATATAAACTGCTTATGTTACCTGGAGGGAGAAAAAAAAAAAGATTAAGTTCAAATTAAAACTTCATTTCCTACTTTTATTAGCTCTTGTTCTTTAACAGTCATTTGAATTTACAAATTTGAGTTCATTTTTTAGGCACTGAGAGAAATTAAAGTGTCCATTGTTAACCATTAATATAGAACTTCATATTAAAGAGAATAAATCAATCTAGTTTCGTTTTCCTTTACCTTCAATTTTTCAAACAAGCTCTTGAGAAAGAAAGAATCCAATTTTTTACTAGGAATGATATGATATCTACATTTCTTAGTATAATTTAACTTTATATATTAATAAAATATTAAATATATTTAACCACCATTAATTAGGTGATTTACGTTTTTTAATTCTATATATTGAAATATTAATCCATAATTTAAAAAAAAAAATGTATTAAATAATAAAATAAAATAATTTAAGATATATTTTTCCAATAAAGAATACATTTAAATTTAAAGAATAAAGTAAAATATAATTTTTTATAAAAAAAGATCATAAAATAAAAAATAATATATAATTGTTAAAAATCTTTAAAAACTTATTGAGGGAATTATTCCATGTGCTAACATCATTTTTCTATACATAAACAAAAATTTAAGAAATTAATATCTAATTTATATATAAGTTAGAATTATTAGTTACATTAATAAAACATCTATTACATTTTAATTCTTTGCTTATTACAATTAACTTAACATTTGATATGTTAATTTCTTCCTAATATAAATAACATGAATTCTTTATGATAGTTTTAATAATTAGAAATGGAATTTTGTAAATTAATATTAGCATTGAATTGTTATTTCCTGATAACACAAATTATTTAATATTTATAATACATAATAGTTTCAATGGAAGTATGAATGCATATTTAATTTATAATTTTAAATGAGTCACAAGCAACTATTTAATTTTTCCAGATTTTGGTATTTTTAATTTTCAGTAGTATTTAAATTAGGAATAACGTTTTTTTGTTTGTTTTTTTTAAAGGAATGTATAAACATTGTATCAAATGATAATAATAGATATGATATCTCTACCATAAAAAAATTTTCTTGATTAAAAATATATATAAAAAAATTATTTTAATTAAATTTTTTTTTCAAATTCTATTCTTGCAGGAAGCAATATAAGAACCAAATAATTTTTTTTCATTTAACATCTGATGCAGGTCATCATAGACCTGAAATAAATTTATAATGACACCAAAGAAGTGGATTTTTTCCTTTTATTTCTATAAAAAAATTTTTTTGGCTCTGCACATTGAATTTTGATGTATTCTTAATTCCAAATTAATTATACATTGATAGCCATTGGCATTGAGCACTCAAATTGGATTCTTTTATCCACTGGATTTTCTCCTTGGATTATATATATATATATATTTATTTTTATTTCGCATGTGGTCCTATCAAATACAAGTCATTTTTAAACAGATCTATTTGACCCATAGATAGGACCCTAGCAGATACTACCACTCTGGGTCGAGTGTAAGGGTGTAATGGAGTAACCTTGGTGCGTACATATATTGCTGCATGTGTGTGCATTTGGAAATCAGAAGAAATCTAGTAGTTCAAATGAGTATTGAGAAAGAATCAATGGGCAAAACAGAAATCAACTTAAGGCTGTGACTAAGTAAGAGTGAGTCAAAGTTGGTATAACAGAAATTCAATGTGTCTGTTAGTTTTGCTTTGGACTTTGTATTGGAGAAAGAGATGTCAGGAAATATTGTAACACAACGTGTGCTTAAATACTTAATTAATATGTAAAAATTAAAATCTATGAAATATATGAAAATAAATATATATATCTGAAAAACAAAAAGATCCTTAAAATAAGGATCTTTTTGTTCAAGGCTTAAATTGACCTAAAAGGCTGGTTGATCGTTCCTAAATGTCAGTTAAGAGCAAGACAATTGTTTTTGATTTTAAAGGTCAATGAATTTATTTAATTTTTCGGTTGTCATCTAACTCCATTGATCATGATGAAACGAGTCATTTCATAAAACATTCTTCTATTCCTTATCTTAAAGGTTAATGTCTAAAGGGAGATTTAATTTTGCTCCACTCTAAATAAAGGTGAGCTGCTCCCATTGGTCAAAGCATCTAAAAAGGGTTTTCCCTATGCCTGTAAGATATAATCCTGAACTAAGATTGGCTGACCAATGGGAATATGACTCCTAATTGTCTCTTATTTTGACAACCAATCAGAAACCTTTTTAGTCTAGATATTGATCTATAAGAACAGGATGGTAAAATGAATCATCGGAGAGGATGAGGAAAGAGACCAAGAAAAACTCTAGACTGCCAAAGAAGCATCCCTACCATTTTAGACTTGAGGCACTCCGAACCTTCAGACTTTACAAAAATTCAAAGTCCCAGACTTTAGAGACATTAGTGTCATACTAATAGCACTCTTCCTCCCGCGATATTCTTTTTGCCAGGAAAGCAAACATTGTTTGCTTGTTATTTGTCTCACAAATGTGTTTTAATAAAAAAACTTTTTTGTTATTTGTTAACAACGGGTTTTCTCTATTGCTAGACAATCTAGCCACTCATATTACCTGACTGTCAGAAGAAGATCCATCTGAATTGTGTCAACTCCCCTTCATGGATCTTTCAAACAGCGTGGGCACAGAAGTACTTGACAAAGTCACAAATACAACAGCCACAAATACTGTGACTAGTAATCACACCACATTGGGCTCCGTGACAAGCATATCACTTATTCCAAAATATGTTGGAATCAGAAAAACTAAGCGAATGGAAATGTAGAATTATTGTTTTGGTTTGTGGGAGGAGGTCTAAAATAGAAATAGGCTGAGAAAATAAGGGGAGAATTATTGTTTTGGTTTGTGGGAGGAGGTCTAAAATAGAAATAGACTGAGAAAATAAGGGGAGAATTATTGTTTTGGTTTGTGGGAGGAGGTCTAAGATAGAAATAGGCTGAGAAAATAAGGGGAGAATTATTGTTTTGGTTTGTGGGATGAGGTCTAAGATAGAAATAGACTGAGAAAATAAGGGGAGAATTATTGTTTTGGTTTGTGGGAGGAGATCTAAAATAGAAATAGACTGAGAAAATAAGGGGAGAATTATTGTTTTGGTTTGTGGGAGGAGGTCTAAAATAGAAATAGGCTGAGAAAATAAGGGGAGAATAATTGTTTTGTTAAAAAAAATAATGAGATCTTGAGATGTGTTGGTATCGGCCAGGATGGTCAACTGGATAGTCTACTCTTGGATGATATCAGTGTTTATTTATTTTAGGCTGGAAAAAGAGAAAAGTTGAATCTTTGTTTTGTAAAAAAAATAATCACAAATAATTTTGCAAAGTGAGAATGATATACAAGATCTTTAAGCGAAGGATCGAGATCAGATCTGACCGAGTCGAGTTGAGAGCTGACACTTGAGAAATGCAAATGACTGCTAGCCGAGTCTTTTATTTAGTCACTCACAAACTATTGGACTTAAAGCAAAGTGACTCTCTGTTATTACTAAGAAATTGAAAGTCGTCTAATGTTCTAAGGTACAATCATCAACCCATGAAAGAAATGTATCTGTTTATATAAACGTTGATTTCTATCGTTGACTTTGCCGTTTCTTCCTTTTCAATTCTAGTGAGTTTGGTTGGAAAACCATTGCTTGATTAAATCACAAGATATTGTTGGTATGTATACAATGCGGATCATTTGAAAGAAACGTTATACATTTTGGGGTCTTTTAGAACAATCAAAACATCTGGGCCAAATCCAGTTAGTTTAGTGGTAGAAGGTCACACGCAGCAGAGGAGTGTTACATGTGCATCTATGTGCATGATGACTTGTGAACTCTTATGGTTGGTAGTGGTCAGGTTGGCTGCACTGGAGTGGTCATGATGGCAATGAAGGAATATTTCACACTCCCCAGATTTCCAGAACTGGAGCCTCACCATTCGATTTAATCTTTGGCCTACACAGGATATTTGGGAGGACTATTATGAGTGTGTTTCATTCTTAATGAGTGCTCCAAACTTCTGGCCTTGTGTCACAATTAAGTTTAGTAAATAACAACATAGGGTAGCTGGGGTTCAAACAGTTAACAGCTGACTTAATTTAAGGGGGCAGTGCCCTTAGTGTAAGAGTTATTGTCTTATGAAATAGAATTGGCAATCTGAGTTGAAATTCAGGATAAGACTACATTTCACTTCATGCTAATACCTTTGGGAAAGGCATGAATACATTTGTTCCCCTTGCTAGCTATAGGTAAATAGTAGGTCAGACAGTGTTCTTTAGCCTTGGTTAGGCAACCAGTCTTGGAGAAAGAAAGCTCTGAATTCAAAGCAGTATTACTGTTTAAAAACTGACCTTGTGTAACATCCAGTGGCGGTTGGTTGGTTAGTTGTTTGGGTTTTATGGCACATCAACATTTGTAGGTTATTTAATACCAAATTCATTTTTATACAAATAATCAGTTTTATTTCAAACAACTCAGTTTAGCCTAAGTACAGTTTCAATGTCAAAAACAGTTCCATTTCAAACAATTCAGTTTAACATACAAAAACAGTTCCATTTTAAACAATTCTGTTTAGCATAAGTACACAGTTTAATTGTCAAAAACATTTCTATTTCAAGCTATTCAGTTTAGTCAAACAGTTCTAATTTAAACAATTCAGTTTAGTATAAGTATAGTTTTGGTCTACACACAGTTAAATGTCAAAACAGTTTTATTTCAAAGAACACAGTTTAGTTCTATTTGACCCACAGATAGGACCCTGTCAGGTGCTACCACGCTGGATCAGAGTGGACCTGGAAGTGATGACAATGAAGGGGTACTCCACATTTCCCAAAGCTCCAGCATTACTGGAACCTCACCATCAGATTGTTTAGTGTCATATCCAGGACAATTGTTGTAGGGGAGGGGTCTTACCTCTTCGCAGAGATGCAGTTGGTGTATTCTACAGCCACAGCTGACTGGGCAACATAGTGGGGTGGGGGGTAAATTTGACAAAATCTAATCAAATAAAAAAAAAAAATTCTTACCATCGAAAGGAAGAAGATGTGTTTTGTAGTCATTACCGGGAATTTTCTCATAGAAACTAACTTGATTCAATTGTCCAACCAATAAACCTCCAGGTCTGAAATTTAAATATTCATGAATTAGTTATAGATAATATTTCAAATATTCACTACACTTTCATTCATTAAAAATACTTGGGAGAATCAAAAATTTTGTAATATTTTGATAACATAAGACAATTTGGAAGCCCTGGATTCTTTAGTCATAAAAGTGATGAACCACACAGTGAGATGCAAACTCAAGTGCTACTCACAGAATTTGCCTCTATGGTTTAGAGAATGGCCTCAAAATACATGGGTTTATGCCAACTTGATTTTGTCCAATCATTGAGGTTTTTGCAGCCCAAGTAAAATTTCTTGAACCATCTGGTTATTGTGATTACCTTCACCTTTTGCATAACAAATAGTTTTGATTGTTTTCAAGGCGTTATGGCTCAGTTTGAATTTGTAAATCCAAAGTTCCTGAATTAGACTAAATTGCATGTTAATCTGCATGGCTTTCAAATCACACAGTGTCAAGTGCACCGACTACTATGATACTACAAAGTGCAGTGAGTATTTTTCATAGCTTGAATTACTTTATTTATGTTAATATATGTGCTGCAAACATAACGAAATATTGTGAAACTTTTGACTTTCCCAAGTGTATGATGAATAATTTTTAATTATCCCATTCATCAATGATTCAAACTATGATGATTCAGTGATAAGGCAACAAGAACCAATGAAAATTAGCAGAAATATTTAGACAAATCAAAAAAGATTTTTCAAAAGGTGAAAATTATTGGCACTTTTTCACTCAAAAGTTGTATTTTATTATGCTTTTTGTGAAGATTTTGTATATGTAACATGCTGGTATATATAAGTACTTAAGAAAGAATGAAAATACATTGGCTGAAACATTGTTTTTAAAGTTGAAAAAATTTGGCAGTGTAACAGAAAAATTTATAGAAGGTAATATAAAATGATCTGAAAAAATAAAATGGGAATTCTAGCAAGCTGTAGCTGTGTCAGTACTAATGTATGGTTGCACCACTTGGACTTTAATGAACCGCCTGGAGAAAAAGCTAAATGAGAATTATTCAAGGATGCTGCATGATGTTTTAAACAGATACTGAAAGTTGTAACCCATAAAACAGCAGCTGTGCAGCCACTTAGTTCCTATCTCACAAGCCATTCATATAAGACGAGTATGACATACTAGTCATTGTTGGATAAGTAAGGACAAACTCATGAGCAACATTCTATGTACTCCTATACATGGACACACCCAAGGTAGCTGGCTAGCAAAAACTTACTTATCACAGTGCAGACACTGGATACCGTCTAGAGGTCTTACCAAGAGCAATAGCTGATTGGAATGGATAGTGAAAGAGAATCAAATGAATCCATGTTGTTGGCATGTGGTGGTGGTGGCAATGATGAGAATAATAATAATATCTAAGTAAGCAAATAATGACAGAAAAAAGATATGAAAGATTTCTTGTAGGGTAGAGAGAGAAAGAGATCTACCTAAAGTGGGCATTTGGACAGGCTGGCACATACTGAAGGGAAGCAACAGGAGAGTGACTGCCTTCTCGATTCAATTCACGGACACAAGAATCTGTGTTCCGTACATCATACTCTTGCACTAAACCATTCTGAAGACCCACATAGAAGTAATTGTAGTCATCTGTATTCCACACACAACTCCAGGCACCCATTGGCAAATTGTATCTGAAAAATAAAAAAATCAATAATCCATAATTATGTCCTATATTTTTCTACACCAACTGAAGTTAAATTTTGAAAATTATAAAATAGAATAGGATTAACTATTTAAATTTTAAATAATTGTCAGAACTTCTAAAACATTTTACTTGATGCCCCCACCCACTTATAAGCAAATTCAATTTCCATCCATCCCAAATAAATTAATTGAATATTACAAAACATAACTAATTTACGAATGTTTAATAGAATTTATATAATAAAAGAATCAATAAATGCAAATGCACCTTTAATTCTTGAATTATTTTTGAATGGGAAAAATGGATTTGGTGGGCAATGAGGAGATCACAAATATTAGGTGACAGGTTTGTGAGTTTGAGTCAGAAATCACCGTGTCCTATATTCAAAGTGCTTCTGTTTGTTTAGTAAATAATGCACATGACAAAACCCAGATTTCACAATATACGAACTTGAAAAAGTTAGTAAAATGGGCTCAATAGTTGCAGAAAGTTTGGGATATTTTGTTAGTATTTTATTCATCCAGTAATTTCCACTTCCTTTAATGTGTAGATAAACTTCATTTCAAGATCAATTCAATAAACCCTTCAAGAAACGTGATTAAATTTGCATTTTCTACTTCAGTATTGCTTGTTTATTTCAATGATCCATGTTTTGAACATGTCACTAGTGGTCATCATCATCATCACCCAATCGGGTATTACGCTGGGTGTACAACTGTAATGTAATTGAACGGATCATAGGAAAATAAATAAATAAATAGATAGTAGTTGCTGAATAACAAGGCTGAAAATGACTAAGGCAAACTGGAGGTTTGAAATCTTGTGCGCATGCACAAGCGTAAATTGATGTTTCTGCTCCTGACACAACAGGCGGAGGTGAGGAGACAACTTGTGTCCTTTTGAGTCAATAGCAGGATGTGATAAGCTGAAGATGTCAGTAGAAAACAAGCCACAGAGATGTAAGGAGAAGAAAGTTTACAAGTTTACAAGCTCCAAATTCTGGGGTACCCCAAATGGGGGTGTTAGACCCAGAAAAAAATTCAAGGTCTGCGTCTGCTCATCTGTTAACCATCATGATATGCTGCTTATATTTATATCTAGCTGAAGCAGTTGTCTCATGTTTCAATACTCAGTTTCTTTCTCCCAGTGGTTACTTGCTACCAAGTAGTAAATAAACTGTGGTGTATATTTAAGAGTTTCGTGTTTGTCAACTTGTTACCCCGGCCAAGTCACAAAAGAAGTCTAAAGTCTCTTTAGTACCACAATGGTACATGATATGTCACTAGTGGTCATCATCACACCCCAATCAGGCACTATCCTGGGTGTATGACATCTGGCAACTAGTCTTTATGATCCATCAATTTTTTTCTTTTGTTATAAAGGGATTTATAAATGAAAATTAGAAAATCTATGCCCAGGGACCTCTATGAACCACTTTGAGAAGCTCTGGATTACGTAAATGTCATTTTTTAAAAAATCATCTCACAAAAATTCAGATATATCTTTTTTTTTGTATTTTTCATCTTAATTTATTTCCTTATTTCATCCAAGAATAATAAATTTGGTAAATAATTGTTTTTTTTTTGTTTTAAAATCAAACTGGATACAAAACAACTTCAGAATGTTACTAAATAAAAAGAGATTGAAAAAAAAATTTATTATATGTTTACATCTGACAGCTTTGAATGAACCTTCTTTTTACAGTGATAATTGAATAGGATCAATTTAGTGAATTTAGAAAAGGCAATGTGATAATTATGACTAGAATATCACACTAACTGAATAGGCCAGGTTAAAAATGTGATAAGAGTAACCTGAAGCTGAACTTTTTTTAAGACTTTATTTTCCCAATGCAGGTATCATTGGGGAATGATTTGGTTTGGTTTCTTTGTTTAATGACATATCAGCCTTTGCTGGTTATTTAATGCCAAAGCTATCCTTGTATAAGAACAACAGTGATACTATTAGACCTATAGCTGGAGGGATAAGAGGGTTTATATCTTTCCCAAGGGTATTAGTCTGAAAATGAATGTAATAGTGGGACTGGAGTTTGAAATCCTTCACTTTGAAGCTACAGTTCAATACTTTAGCCATTACATTACAGGGACTTCTTCATTGGGGAATGAGAAAAATTTTAGTTAATGAACCAAAAATCGGTCAGTTTACCAAAACTTTTCTTGTTCTTCAATGATAACCTGCACTAGAAAATAAGGTCTAAAAAAGTTCAGCTTTCAGTTATGCTTACCACACTTTTAACCTGGACTACAACGTTTTCATTAGGACAATTAAAAATATTTTTAAAATATTTTCTAAGACTTCAGTTTTGAATTCTATAATGACAAAGATTTTGTCAATTCTTGATATAGGACACTGACATGGCAGTGGAAGCATACAAGACCCATAACCCAGAGGTTTGCAGATCATGATTATGCTCTGGTACCAATGTTGGTTAGAATATATGTAGACAAGCACAGCAGCAATATTAACAGCAAAGTTTAAAAGATCAAATAATTCTTGGTTTACAGTGACATAGCATCTTCAGATGACTGATACTAAAACTAACCAAGAAGAATTATATGGAGCTTTAATAGAGCTCCAAGATAGAACTTATTCCCAACAAGCAGGGGTGCCATGCTATCTTAAAGCTAATTGGTTGTCACATGTATATGCTATATGTATGTAACCACATCTCAGAATAAATGAAAAAAACATAGCTCAATTTTTTTATTAAAACAATACAGTGAGATGTTCTAATTTTCAGTTCAATTTGCAACTGAATAATATTTTCTGTGGAGTCAGCCTTTGTGCTGAACATCATCCAAATTCTTGATAAGATGGAGGTAACAGGAAAACGTAAATTATCATTCTTCATGCCTTTGTGAATAAAAGCATCAATACAATCATGGACTGTGGTTACAACAAGAACACAGTGGGTATTCGTGGGTTGTCTAGTTGTTTCTAAATGCTATTTGTCTAAGATAATTCATCAAATAAATTCGGAGGAAAAAAAAGTTGTATAGGATTAAAAAAAACAAAACATTGTGAAGATTAAAGTTTTACACTTGTACAATAGTATTAACAATAAACAGATAATGACTAATATAATCAAAGAACTTACACTTGTATATTAGTGTTACTAATCATACTGGTTAGTTTAACAGTTTTGTCAAGAGAACAGCTGAGCAACACTCCGTCATTGTAAGTTGGGTGAAAACATAAATTTCGAATTGGTTTGGAATGAAGTGTCATGTATTCGGTAGTTTTGAAATCAAGGGAGCTAATCTGAAAAGAAAAAAAAATTAAACAAAATCAAATTTGAAAAATCTTTTTGTAAGAAACTTTGAGAAAAGCTGTTATATTGGAGTGAGGAACTATCCTCAATCACCACCTCTACCCTGCTAATTATATTTTAACCATATATGGTAAATTTGCATATTATGTTTTAACTATAAATGGTAAATTTATTGCAGGTAAATTATTTGTGGCTAAATTCAGAATTTAACCATTGCTTTTAAGAATTTAATAAAAAGAATTATGGTTAGGGAAACCTTTATTATAAGAACAATTAATCTGATATGATGAATTTACTGGCAATAAATTTACCAAGAATTTGTTTTGACTAATTCACATTCACTGATTTAAGGAGAATCTTGTTTGATGCAAATTATACAAAGGGCAAAATTTCACTTGAAGGCAAGAGAATGCACTGGTCTAAACATTGAAAAGAAAAGAATTTGTAAGTAATGACAAATCATTTTTTGGTGGAAGGAGATGTTTTCTTATTTGCAAAGTATAAACAATAATCTAATATTTCATTCTTTGTTAGCAGGTTATAGTAAAATTATAAATTGACTTTACAGCCTTAAAAAGATTCAAAATAGGTCACTCCTCACACAGAGAAAGTCATCAAAAAATTGAAGTATCATGTTAATATACACTGAACAAGATATCATGCCATAGAGAAAGACAGGAACAGAAGTACTTTTAAGAAAATTTTAAAGAAATACCCCCCCCCCCAAATAATACATTTAAGAACTGCTATTTTTATGATACAAATGGAAATATTACAAAAGACTGAAGCAAATATAGTTTATTGCAATATAAAAATACCTACTATTGGAAAAAAAAAAAATAAATCAATTTCAAGGTTTTTGACATGAATAAAATGGAAAATGATAAATTCACAATAAATTATTGGCAAGGTTTGTAATATCCACAAAGGATTGTCAATAAAGTAAATTACCTTTTTGACTCCAAATCCAGGAAAAAGTGCTACACTGGATGGTTGTGACACAGCAATGGTCCCAAGAAACATACTGTAGGTCATCACACGACAATTGCCCCACTGAAATGAAAAAAGAAATTCATTTTATTTTTATCATTAAAACTTAACTTAAACTTTTACTTTTTAAATTCTGTCAAATATTTGGCAATTTTTTTAAAGCTGGAATAAACCAAGTTTAAGCCAAATAAAATGGAAAAAAATGTGTGCGTAAGTGTAGAAGGAGAATCAGAATATTTTGGTAAGAAAAAAAACCTCAAGTTCTTGAAAAATCTCATTTTAAATTCTGATAATAGAGCCAGAGATTTATTTAGGTTTTATGCTTTTTATCATTCAACTCAACTGATGTCATTGAAGGCAGTACTAGTGAAAGTGGTGGTATGCATACTGATGCTAATACACAAGTTATTCAAATTATATATATATATATATATATATATATATATATATATATATATATATATATTATATGTAATGTCAAAATAAAAATGCATAAAAAAATCTTTCTGTATTGTTCAATATTATTATTTTCACATTTTGTAGATAACATTTTAAAACAAGCCTGAGCTCTTTTTTCACACAGTTAAATGGTCTCACTTATTTCTATCAAATATGAATAATTCTATTTAATATTAATCATTTGATTGCACACAGTTTAATGTTTTTAATTATTGCTATGTAACACTAACAATTCAATTAAACATCAGTCATTTGTTTACACACAGTTAAATGATCAAACAATTCAGTTTAGTATAAGTACACAGTTTAAATGTCAAACTGTTCTATTTGACCTATAGATAGGACCCTATCAGATGCTACCAGAGTGGACCTGGGGGCAATGGCAATGAAGGGGTACTCCACATTCCTCAAAGTTCCAGCATTACTGGAGCTCCAAGATCAAATTGTTTGATGTCATTATCAGAACCCTTGTAGGGAATCTTACCCCTCTGCAGAGATGTAGTCAGTGCATTCTGCAGCCCCAGCAGACTGAGTTAGAAAATTATGCATAAACTTATTTGCTATTGGCTAAGAGTACAAGTCCATGGCACAACATCACCTGATTTGAGAAACACTGACCTAAAGAGTATGCAATGTTACTTGCTTTTTTTTAAAATTGGTCACTTGGCCTAAAATATAGGGGCAAACAATGTGATTTTCAAAATAGAATATACAAAAGAGAGAAAAAAAAAAAAGAAAAACCTAAAAGAATACAATAATTTTAGTAACCTTTAAAACTTTATATAATTTTTTTTCTTAAAAAAACAAAAACAAACAAACCAAAACAACAAACAAACCAAAAGACAATGTAACATCAATTTACAAAGACAGTAATGAAAATAACTGCCTATGGACAACATTTTGTTTAAAACAAGAATTAAGTTTTTAATATCAAATGAGTTATGTGGTTTCCTGAAAATAAAAAAATGTTCCTTCTTTATGTAAAGCATTTATTACAATAACTTCTGTGCAATTACAAACAAATAAAGGAGTCAAAACTTACTTCTGAAATAGTGATCGTTTTTTCCCAAACAAATTTCCCTTGTTCCGTTAGTTGGTTATTAACATTAATCATTCCATTTGACACATTACCGTCAATGTCTTGAGTGGATGGAAACTGAGATGATGATGTGGTGGTATTGTTACTATTTAATTGTGATCTACAAGGGGGGGAAAAAAAAAAGAAGATTACTAAAAAGTTAAAAAGATAAGACATATGCAAGAGAAAGTAAGAATATCTATAGAAATTTTTGCAAGTTAGAATATGTACAGAATAGTTGAACAAAGAAAATTTCTGTTAACTCTGTATTAATGTAAAAAACAAAGTTACACTGAAATGTAATACTTACATTCACTATCCAAATGAGAGTATATTTCAATTATTTGATTTATTTTTTACTGAAAATACCAAATTTATATCAACAACCAACAATTCCATCACCCATATTTCTTTAGTCTTTCCCTTTCCCAAATACAATGTTAACTTTCTGCCACCACAAACAAATTGTTAACTTCTGGTTAGAAGCTAATTTTGAAGAATTAAAAGAATATATATGAAGAAAATAATTGAAACTTTTACCTGGGTGGTGAACATAAGTATTACATTTCTGTATAATTTGGGATTTAATTATTCAGTTTGGAGGAAAAAAAAGAACCAAATGACTAAAACTTACTCAAATTCAGGTGGTGAATGTAAGTATCACATTTCTATACAATTTTTCAAAAATATTATTGCAGACATTTTCTTTGTTGTGCTATTCTGTACAAGCACAAAAAAAAATTTTTTAATTAAAAACAAAATTTGCAGATACAAAACAGATAAGCTACTTGTACTTTAAGTAGATATTAAGCCAATATTGAAAAATGAGTGTTAAGATAGATACAATCTTAAATGCTGAAACATCCATTGATATAGTGTAACATTGAAAAGGTATTGGAATGAATTGTTCCAAGCCAGTATGAGAATATTTCTTCCAGATTATAAAATGTAGCAAACATAATTGGGAATATATAATCATGTGCTGATATCTAAAAATCACTGAACCTGTTTGCGTAAATCAAATATGTATAGTAACCCCTACCCCGCAAAAAAACAGATTGATACTAAAGGTTTCACACTTAAAAATGATCAAGACAATAAAGGAAAAAATATTTTAATATATACGTATGCATGGCAAAATTTGGTTTGGTTTGGTTACTTTGTTTAATGGCATATCAACCTTTTTTAGGTTATTTAATGCCAAAGCCATTCTCCTAGAAGAACAGTAGTGGTACTATTTAACCCATAGCTGGGAGGATAAGAGGGGGTTCATACCTTTCCCCCCCCCGAGTCTGAAAGTGAACATAATTACACGACTGGAGTTCGAACTCACTTACTACGATTTTGCAGTCCATCGCTTTAACCATTGCATCACGAGGTCACCCGGGCCCCATGTCAGAGTTTGCTTGTATGATTTTATAAGTACACAAAAGAACAAAGACTACTATATATACCTATGTGTAAGTCATCTTCATGTATAATGTAGGTTAAAAGCATGGTAACCCAAAACCAAACATTTTTAGACCTTATTTTTCTGATGCAGATATCATTGGGGAACAAGAAAAGTTTTGGTAAACTGACCAAGTTTTAGCTCATTTACCAAAACTTTTCTCATTCTAACCTCAATAATACATACCTGCATTAGAAAAATTAGGTCTAAAAACGTTTGGCTTTAGGTTACCCTTACCATGCTTTTAACTTGGACCAGCTCTTGATTTATGGTCATGAAAAAAATAATTTATGGAAACCAAGTGTTGCTCCTTGTCTTTTCTATTGTGTTAGAATTTCAACCTTACAAAATTATTACTCATGTATGAAACAACCAACAAATAGCAGGTTTTGCCATTTGTTTAGTAGTGTGAACTCGGTTGATAATTCTCATACCCAGCCGTGTGGGCATTTAACAGGTTGTAAAAAAAAATCTCTAAAAAATAACAACCAAAAACAAACAGGGTGGAAGGAAGGAACAGACAAATATGGATTTAGAACTGCAAACTATCTCTTCTATATATGTATGTTCATGGCTATTGTGAGAAGTCAGTGAAAATCCTACACAGCTACCAAATATGCTGACTCATCTCTTCATTGTCTTCATTGCTCTGTGTCTTGATTCCATGCTCCAGAGTCTCACTCCCAACTGACCACCCCAGAGTCTCACTCCTGACAGAATGATGTCCTTCATCCTTCTTCTGGTCTCGCAGGTTTTCATGGGCACAGCTCTGTGTAGTCTTTGTGCGAAAATAGACAAAGAAAGGTCTTCTGGATACTCTAGTGCCAATTCAAAAAATGCCTTTTTGGCCACCCTTTCATGAGCACACACACACATTAATGCTCATACATGTAGCAGTCAATAATCACTGTTCTGCCCCAAAATGAAGTCTTTAAAATTCAACTTATATATGAGTATATACAGCACTTAATTAAAAGACATAACACAATGTACTCTTCTTTTGTGGTGGAATGGAGGCTTAAATTTCTTTAATCATTATTAAATTTTAATGTTGGTAGTAGTTTTATGTAAACCAGAAAGAAAGAAAAAAAAAACACTTACTTGAGTCTAATAATTTCTTCTTTAGCTTTACTAAGTTCTGTTTGAAGTTGGCTACATTCAGACATTACAACTTGATATTTGAGGCCCAAATGGGCAGTTTCCACCATCAGTTCTGTGTTTCGTTTTTGAGCCTGGGCAAGTTGTTCTAATGCACGATCCCTTTCAACTGTGTCCACTGCCTGAATTCACAAAAATAAAACAGACAAATCAAATGCAGATAATTGTAAGGAGATGGGAGTACAAATAGGTACTTGGAAAAAGAAATAAAAAAAACAAAAAAAACAATTAAAAAGAAAACTGATAGTTACTGTCTACAGTTAGCATATCATTACAGTGAATTAAATGAAAATCATGAGATTTTGATGCTAAACTGTTTTTTTACACTATGGAAAAAAGGAAGGAAGGAAGGGAGAGGTGGCTGATTTTAGAATGTGTACATTTCTTTAAATAATAATCTTAACAGTATTTTCTTGTAATAAAACAGGTTTTGATGCAAACAAACCAATAAAATTATGTAAGATTTTTCAAATGTAACACTTGGTATCATATTGAATATTCAAATGTTATACTCTTCTTCAAAAACAATAAGCAACCGTTTCGGGTAAAAAAGTTTTTATTTTGACTGCAACATTTTTCTAGCTATCTGACACAACACAAAGGAGAGGAAGATATTGTAAGTGTCTATGAATGAATCCCAGCTTGGTTCAGAACCGAGAGACCCCCGCCCGCCATGACTTTGACAGATTTGTACCCACATCTAACCCCAACTTCCCTGTGGATCTCAACTCACTCAATTTTCAAATTATCTAATTTTTATATATTCTAAAATGAAATATTTCATCAGCCAAAGTCCTCCTGTAGCATCATATGTTTATTTAATTCCAATCAAACTTATTATGTGACATCACTTGAACTTTTCATTTCTTGTACTGAAACCTTTATCATGACAAGGGGTAATTGTCATATCCTCCTCCTCTGCATTTATTGACTTCAATGAGAAGTTCACTTCTATTAAAAGATCTTGAACCAATCTACAATTTTACTAAATTAAACAATAAAATAATTAATAGAATCAATTATCACCCGAATTATTTTACACTCCTATTTATCATATTTTGAGAAATTTTTTCCATGAAAAAAAATTCTTAAAACATGCATAACGATGTGAAACAATTTTCCTTTGTTTTTCTCCTTTATTCTTTTTTTTCTCTTTCCATCTTTTTAACTTGTAATAATTTTGTAATCAAATACTCTTCCTTGTGCTGTGACAATAAAAATAACAAAAAAAACAAAAAACAAACAGCAACAAGACAAACAAGAATTCAAAAGAATACAAAACAAAATAGATGAAATCATTAAAACAGTTAAAAAAGAAAAAAGTTAATAAAGGAGTCCTTTCAAATCATCCTACTTTTTTCTTTTTTGTTCTTTTCATTTGTTTTCTTTAAAGACAAAGCAGTTATGCTCTTTCTGGTGTCTCTTTTTTTTTTTCTTTCTTTCTTTTCGTCTTTACTTAGCCTATACCAAAATTTCTTTTGACTTTATGTCCAAATATCTTTTTTTTTCACGTTCATAAAACTGAACATAGTCCAAAATATTTTTGTTTTCCTTTTCTTTTTATGATGCAATGTCTTTCTTACTTTCCTAGTATATTAATTTTTTCTCTTTATTTTTCCTATTACTGTACATTGCTCTATTCCTTCCTTTTACCTTCTTTTCTTTCCTGATTCAATGTTTTACTTCACTAATTATGTATTTTTTTCTTTTTGTTTCCTACCATCAGTTCAATGTTCATTTTCTGTTCCTTTCCCTCCATATTTTTGTCTTTTTATACCTGTAAATCATTATTTCTCAATTTTTATCTTTATTACTCTGTTTTCAACTTCCATTAACACAAGCCCTCCCCCCATTCTTGTAATTAACTGTCATTTTTACCGCTTCTTTCTCCTCTTTTTCTTTTCTCCACAGATCAAGATAGCACAACAGCAGCTTCTGCTCACTCCCAAAAATGAGATAAAATATTCCAGGAATGTTTTTCTAACCAACACAAACTGTTCCTATCTTCAACCCTTTTTCTTGATCTTTTCACCATTATCCATTGATCTATCTCCTTTTTCTTTTTCAATAATTAGCAAGTGTACTATTTCTTAATTCTGTTTCGAACCTCTGTTTGGGATCTCAGTGCATACCATGAAACAGGTCAAGAGTTAGCACACATAAACCTTAACTCCCACCCAACATTTTCCAATAACCAGTTCTTTCAATACATGGATGCGAAGTATTGTCTTCAACTAAAACAAGTCTGGCTTCTTACCAATACACCAAAAATTCTGCTTTCATTCAGAGAGATAATCAATAATACGTCTGATATCCAAAATCTTTCCAATCCATCCACAGAGACAATTTTGCCAAAAACTCCATTCCACACACCTACCTATGCGTCAAAAGTAAATGAGCCTCCAGACTGATCACTCAGCTGCACAAAAATTTCCAAACATGAGAATCGAATACAACCAGAAAAAGAAGACTTACAATATCAATCCTCTCTAGGGCATAGCATTCCAAAACACAATGTTCTTGTCATTGGCAGCGACATGAATGCCCAAATTGGGAAAAACAAAAATCATAAATACAGCCTACACAACTCGTCAAACAGGAATGGACAACATCTAACAAATTTCACGATAGAAAATAGATTAACATGCTTCAATACAAACTTTAAAAAAAGGCAGGGAAAATTATGGACCTACACATATGCGAGCAACACTGAAGCACAGATAGACTATGTCTTTGTAAACAAGAAATTGAAAAATAGCGCAATAAATTACGAGGCATACTGTTATATTTTGACCTTCGACCCGGCCCAAAAATACTATTCCAAGGTGATACACCGGAAGGAAATGACACATTCCAATGGCCAGTAATCGAAAGAGATCGCGTGGGCGGATTAAGGCTTATGATATGGGACAAGGTGAAGGTCCCATTGTGCCACTACAGTCATGCACCGGAAGAGAGTAACCTCTGAACTGCATGACAGTTATTTCCGCTTGATGACGATTAAACATCCGATTCAAAGATCCAGTAGGCGATCGTGTGGGCGTTGAGTTATTATTTAACTCAGTTGAGTTTGGGTCCCAGAGCAGTTGCCAGCAGACTTCCAGACAGTAGAGACCAGATGTGGTAGGGAAGGCCACACCCGACCGAGGGGGCCCTCGGAAAACCCCAGATGGAGTGGACCCCAACATCAAGAGAACAAGAAAGACACAACATGACGGTCATAACAGTGGGGTCAAAATATGAAGTTTATGTTCAGTCTCCAGCACCCTCTCACATGCAACCCTTGAACAACCCTTTCGAACCCTTGCAATAAAGTGAGAGGTAAATATATTTTGTTAAAGAAGTCTTCTTGCGTCTTCCTTCATGCGTCCTTTATTCCTGTGTCCTTTATTCGTGCGTCTGTCGTTTATCATGCGTCTGTTATCATTGCGTCGGTATGTATCCAGTATATATATGTATGCAACAATACTCCTCTTTCAAAGATGTGTCCTCCGACCACCGAATTGTCATGGCAAAAATATGACTGAGCCTACAAAGAAATGCCACACGAACAGTGACCACCATACACTGTGATTGGGCCCTTCTTAACAACAGGGATATTAGAGATAAATATGTGTTAGCATTGAGAAACAAATTCTTTGCACTACAGAAGAAGACAGAAATACGTACCCTGAATGACGAATATGAGAATTTTGTCAACACACATCTAGAGGCAGCAGTGAAATGCATACCAACAAAACTTAGAACTAAATCTAGAGTCCCATGGGAGACATTAGCAGTTAGAGAAAAACGTGCAGATGTGAAAACTGCCTCCAAATGCAAGAGGAAGAACCCAACAAACATAAATGCCCTGAAACTAAAAAAAGCACAAAATGAATTAGCAAGCATATATCTAAAAGAACAGACAGAATACATACAAAATCAGATAGATAAGATTAGAGACTCAGTGGAAGATAGGCAATCTAGGATAGCGTGGCAAACGATAAACAAAGTGAGCAGAAGGAAGAGCACAGCCAAAGCTAAATGGAAAGCTACAAACCAAAAAGAAAGAACAAAACTGTGGAAACAGCATTGAGAATCTACTAGGAAACCCATCAAAAGTTACACATGAACCAATCACTAGAATTATTAGTAAGCAATTAGACATTAAACTAGGACCATTTACTCTAGAAGAACTCGACTCAGTACTTAGAAAAATTAAAAATAGGAAAGCCGCAGTGTTTGATGAAATTCCTCCAAAAGCATGGAAGACCAGACAATTTGACGATATACTGCTCCGACACTGTAACGCAGTTTATAATCAAAATCTAATGGACAGATGGATGAAGGAATGCATCCTCCTTTTCCCTAAAAACGGTGACCTCGGATTAGCCAAGAACTACTGAGGTATAACACTTACATCCATAGCAGCCAAAATATACAATGCCCTATGAAACCACATAGAACCCAAAATTGACAACATTCTTAGGAAAACCGAAATGGCTTCCAAAGAAATAGATCCACAACCTCACAAATATTGACTATCCATAGAATCCTTGAAGGCATACGGGCAAAAAACCTACAGGCAACAATACTATTTGTCGACTTTACCAAGGCCTTTGATTCCATACATAGAGGTAAGATGGAACAAATTCTACTAGCATATTGTATACCAAAAGAGACCGTCGCAGCCATAATGATTCTCTATAGAAACACCAAAGTGAAAATACGTTCTCTGGATGGAGACACAGACTACTTCGACATTGTAGCAGGAGTACTGCAAGGGGACACACTAGCCCCATACCTCTTTATCATCTGTCTAGACTATGTGCTCAGAACATTGATTCATAAAATCAAAGAAAATGGCTTCCAGATAACAAAGAAAAGAAGCAGAAGGTACCCTGCAAAAACAATTACGACACCGACTATGCCAATGACATAGCGATACTGGCAAATGCACCTGCCCAAGCCGAAACACTACTGCATAGTTTGGAATGAGCCGCCGCAACCATTAGCCTCCACGTCAATGTACACAAAACGGAATATATGTGCTTTAATCAAACAGGCAACATTTCCACACTAGGTGGTAGCTCTCTTAAACTAGTTGACAAGTTCACCTACCTAGGAAGCAGTGTCTCATCAACCGAAAAAGACATTGACACGCGACTAACAAAGGCATGGACAGCTATCGATAGATTAGCGGTCATATGGAAGTCAGACCTGACCAATAAAATGAAACACAGTTTCTTCCAAGCAGCGATCGTGTCGATACTGCTCTATGGATGCACTACATGGACACTAACTAAACGGATGGAGAAAAAGCTAGATGGCAACTACATAAGAATGCTGCGAGCAATATTGAAGAAGTCCTGGACGCAACACCCCACAAAGCAGCAGCTGTACGGCCACCTACTTCTTATCACAAAATCTATCAAAGTTAGATGAACTAGACACTGCTGGAGAAGCAGGGACGAGCTCATAAGTGATGTTCTCCTATGGACCCCCCCTCACATGGCTGAGCAAAAGCAGGGCGACCAGCTTGAACCTACATACAGCAGCTCTGTGAGGACGCCGGATGTAGCCCTGAGGACTTGCCAGAAGCGATGAACGATAGGGAGTAGTGGCGAGAGAGGGTCAGGGATATCCGTGCTGGTGGCACGACATGATAATGACATTACAATGCACATTTACGATACGGGATGTGACCTTGAGGACCTGCTGGAAGCGATGGATGATAGAGAAGGGTGGTGGGAGAGGGTCAGGGATATTCATGCTGGTGGCACGACATGATGATGATGATGATTATTAAGATTAATAGATAAAAAGAAAACCAAACAATTATTACACTGTTGGTTAATCATGCTGCTTCTTGTTCCCAGACAGGGTTTAAAAGTCTTTGATCATTGTTTTTTTTTCTTTCTGGGAAATGGAAAGAATAGATAAACATGCATTTAAGTTTTACATTCTCACTTTATTTTTTGTTTGTTCTTATTTTACAGACCAGGTTTTTTGTTTGTTCTTATTTTACAGACCAGGTTTTTTTGTTTGTTCTTATTTTACAGACCAGGTTTTTTGTTTGTTCTTATTTTACAGACCAGGTTTTTTGTTTGTTCTTATTTTACAGACCAGGTTTTTTGTTTGTTCTTATTTTACAGACCAGGTTTTTTTTGATCATGAATGTATCTTCAAAAGCATCATTTTGGTTTTGCCTTTGTTAAATGGAAAGAATTTGATTTTACAAGGTTTTGAGACAAACTAGTAACAATAACAAATATCTGGTCGTCTTGTAACCATTATATATATTAGACTGCCAATAATTTCCCGATAAGATTTGCTTTCTATTAAATTGACTTTGTTACTTGTTTTCATTATATCCATTTCACATGGAGTTGAGTGTGGTTTGCAATCTGCCATGCTGAATTTTGATAATATCTTCACGATATATCTTGATTGATCCATTTTAATAATATTATTTCGCGTTCAAATTGTATTCCTAAAAACCAGGATAGTTTCCCAAGATCAGTCATTTTGAATCTTGAGTTCAGTCTTGTCTTAATTTGCATAAGGTGTACCTCAGTTTTTGAAGCTATTAGCATATCGTCTACCCAAAATAAAATAATGGATATTTGATAGTGGACATTTTGAACATACATGAAGAGGTCCACAGGTGACTGCACGAAATTTTGTGTAGTTAAATAAGTATGGAATGTTTTATTCCAAGTTCAACCACACTGTTTTAAACCATATAAGGATATTTTAAGTTTCCAAATATAATTCCCATTCTTACCTTTAAAGTCTTCTGACAGTTCAACATATATTTCATAGTCTAAGGGGACATTTAAATATGCACTCTTGACATTCATATGATGAATTAACAAGTCATACTGGACTGCTATTTGCAGTAGTAATCTCATGGAAGCCATATTTGTTGTCAGGGCGAAAGTTTCTCTATAATCCTTACAATATATTTGCAAGTAGCCTTTGGCTATGAAACAAGCTTTATACTCATGACTTCCGTTGCTTTTACTTTTTATAGTAAAAAAAAAAACAAACAACAACTACTGATAATAGTTTTTATTTTTCAGGGCCTTCTGCCATTCAAAAGTATTATTTTCTACTAAGGAATCAAATTCTCTCCTCATTGCTAAAATCCAGTTTTTGAATTCTGGAGAATTTACAGCCTCAGAGTAATTAGCAGGAATCACACGCAGAGTACAACAGTAATCAACACCACCAAATTCAAAGTTTTCTACTACAAAAAAATCGGATCTTTTTCTTTGTTGGATGGGATAACAGGTTATTTGCCCCTCCTCTTTGAGGTTTAGGTTGTCTGCCAGTTCTATGTCATATGTGATTAGGTATTCTGGATTTTTGGTATTTTTATCTGGTTTTGAAAGTGAGCTATTATCATGAGAGAATTTTACACCCCTAACTCTTAATAGCCATTCTTTCCAGAAAATAAATCAAGTAAGCTGGACTTTTATCATAGCCAACAAAGATGCCTTTTTCACAACGAGGATCCAATTTCATTTTATTTTGTGCATAACAAAAACAAGTCATTCCAAAAATATGCATCTTATTTAAGTTTGGTTTTGAACTGGTAAAACTTTCATATGGGGTTTTTCTTGTGTTTTTATTATAATAGTGATTTTTAATATGCTGAATCCATCAATGTGTAAACCCACAAGTTTTGGGGCAATTTTGACTCAATAAGGAGACACCTTGCCATAGAAAATAAAGTTTGTCATGACTGTTCAGTGGTCCCATTTTGATGCAAAGAATAAGGAGCTGACTGCTCGTGTTTGATTCTATTAAGTACAAGTAATCGTTGAAAAGTTCAGAAGTGAACTCCATTCTGTTGTCTGTCCATAAACATTTTACATGACCGTAAGGGGTGATGTCATCTAGATATTTCATTGTAGTGAGCAAAGTGTAGGACTTGTGTTTTAAGAAATATAACATTGTAAGGCCAGAAGAGTCATCAATAAAATGAATTACATATTTATGACCATTTTTTGCTAAGGGTTGAATAGGGCCTACTAAATCACTGTGTACAAGTGCAAGGATTTTTGTTGCAATCCAAAGTTATCATATTATGACAAAAATCACTTTGCCTTTGATTTTTTCACTCAACTGCTTTGAGGCTTCCTCCTCCCACAAACGTAACAAATGATATTTTATCTTCCCGGAGGTTTCCTACCATGCTGAGGTTTCTGGTAATTGTTGTAATTATAATTTGTTGATCTATAATCATAGCGAGAATGAGTACTTACCTAGAGTTTATTTCTTGGGTTAATCTTTTTAAATGGGGTCTTCATTTGTAATATATTGTTAGATTCATCTGGGGAGTAATTCATATGCTGTTTTTTCATAACTTCTTAAAAATACTTAAAATTCGGAAAAGGTCAAGGTTTTCTTCTTCTGGGTTATAACTATTGTAAAAGGTTTAACATTCAAAGGTAACCCCTTGAGCACCATTGCAATCAGAAGTCAATTGGTTATAACTTCCCCAACTTCCTTCAGAGCGTTAGAAATATTCAATGTCCTTATAATATAGTCTGTAATAGATTGATTCCAATCTTCTCAAAGATGTTAGCTCTGTATAGAGGAAAATAACTTTCGGCTTTCCTTTTGACAAATAATGTTCCCTTAATATTGTTAAGCTTTTTCTTCTATTGTCTCTTTTATCACTCATCACTAATGACAGACTTTTATCATCCAAATACTGAATGAGCTCAGCAAAGACAGTTGCACTCTTTTTTACAAAGTCAATATCATCACTTTGATCTGTTGGTGACAGTATAATTTGATGTAAATGTTGAATTCTAAGATATCCTAGGAACTTCACTTCCTATAACTGATACTTGGATTCATCACCATCAAAAAAAGTTTTGCTGTTCTGGGGCCATAACCTATTGAAATTTGGGTAGCCATCTTGCTTTTAGTTGAGTGATACAAAAGATACACCTTCTAAGTAACAAGGCTGCACTAAGTCTAGACTTTGTTATTTTGCCATGGTTCATATATGCCTTAGTCGCCTCTGATTGGCTAATCTACTGCTTCTACTGATGGGAAAGTCTATAAATATTTACTAGCAATTTGTAGATGGCCAATACCCAGAAGTCCCTGCCCACACAAAGAATCCAACTGCATGTCAATTCATCTAAGTTCTATTTTATGCATAGGAGTTAACTTATTTACATGTTTTGTGTAGTTTTTTTAAGAGGGTTTTTTCACACATGGTATTATTGTATACAAATAATTTTTAAAGAGATTTATTTGACCCATGGAGGAGACCCTAACAGGTATTACCACTCTGAGTCAGACCTGGAAATGATGAAGGGATACTCTACACTGCACAGATCTCCAGTTGGTTTGGTTTTATGTCATATCAAACATTGCAAATTGTTCAATGACAAATCCTGTCAAGATTTATGTTAAATACACATGGTTTGTGAACATTTTTCTAATAACATTTTAAAACAAACCTGGGCTCATTTTCCTTCACAGTTAAATGATTTCAAGTATTTCTTTCCAGTACAAATCATTCTATTTACTTTTCCTCATTTGTTTGCAAACAAATGATTTGAATTGCTATGTAACAGTAACAATTTAACGTCAGTCATTTGTTTCCACACAGTTAAATAGATACATATATGTAAGAGATTAATATTGAAAAAGGTGAGTGAGCTTATAAGTTTGTCCACAATTAAATGGTTTCAAGTATTGTAGTTATTGATTATTTCTTCAAGATTAAGGCTGGCAACTATGTGGTCTGTGTCACTTTCCATACTTTCTGTAATGTAGGTTCTTTGCAGAGGTTTTGTTGATCCCTGAGCATTGCACTGTTTGATTCTAATAGGTGACTTTGTTCTTGAGGGCATTTTGAATGTGCTTCCTTATCTTTCTGTGTTCATTTGTATTTTTCTAGTTTGGCTAATTGGAGCTTGTGATTTTTGTTTGAGTTGCTCAAGTCTTATGGGAGACAAGTTTTTTAATTTGTCTTTAATGCTGTTTGGTGGGTGGATGGATTGGTGATTTAAGTAACAGCTATTTTGTTGGAGATTTTGCACTTTTAGGAGTGGTCCATGTTGGAGTGGTAGATCATATGTGTGTTTTAGTTTGGACCACAAAATTGGATCTCTCCCCATTCCCAACCTGTTGCTGAGCTGGTGCTTGGTAATATTTGGCCAAGTGTAGTTTTTTTTCAGGTGCTCCTGAAACTTTGACCAATCATTTGCTTCCAACTGGATCAATTTCTCCATGAGTGTTCTATATTTGTTGTCTTCATTGGTTCTATCTGCCCTCTGTGTAACAGAGGCATAGATGTTTCCTCCCATGTAACTCCCTACAATTTTCCTTGCTTCCAGGAAGGACATATTCCTCTTGTGTTTCACCTCAATTATTTCCTTTCCTTTTTGGTAAACATTGCAAGATATTGTGTAAGCCAGATGATCTTGTCGGCAGTTTGCATATCTAATTTCCTTCAAGCAATCTTCCTCCAAGTGGTCAGGGTCCTTTTCATCACATTCGGCACATGTCTGTCATCTTCTACAAGCTTCCCTGTAGTGTCCATATTTTTGGGATTGAAGCATCACAGGGGCGCTGGGACATACTGCTCAACTCTCTCAAGACAATAGTTGATCTTTACCTCCTTGGGAGTACGGGGCTGATTAAATGTCAAGATGTAAGTGTTGCTCAGGATTCATTTTTCACCTTTTCTGATGGAGATACTTCTTATATTTGTAACTCCCTGTTTTCCTCTTCTGTAGCCAATGCTAACTCCCTACTCCTGATAACTCCCTTGGAAGTGTTGAGTTTCTCATGTAGATAGGCTCTGCATTTTGTTGTATGAAAAGTTTTCATTTTTAATGTTTTCTGCCTGCCTCTGGCTGTCCACCTCGACTAGAAAGTTGCCATTCCTTGTTTTCTTAACAGTTTTCAGAGTAACCTTTGTAGAAATAACTTTTTCTATGAAGAAAGGTGAGAATTTGGCTAGTCAGACCTCCTCCAAAGAATCAATAATAATGAATCTGGGTAAGTCTGCTCCCTTGTTCTCAGAGTCTGATTCTGACAGGTTTCGTTTATTTTTTTTTAATTTGAAGATGCCATATATACTGTATAGTTTTTGCTGGCCCTGCAATCCACCACCCACCATAGAGTCCAACTTATGTTGGGAATGAACCAGAGGAGAAACCCATTCGCCTTGGTTGAGACAGGGATACACGACTAGCATACTCGAGCTGAGGGTAGGTTTTCAAGCTGTTGCCAATTTCAGGTTCTCAGCACTGGTCAAATTCCTATTCTCTCAATGCAATTGACCCTCAGCCACCACCTTCTAGCACCTAACAGATAAGGGTTGAGAATTTGCTGCAAGTGCAGATTCAAAAGTATGGTTGGGATAAAACATAGGTGCTAGGGCTTGACATGACCAGCCAATTGATCAGATCAGGCCTATCCAACCACCTGTCAGACCAAGCAAGGGCCAAAGTGGTATGTTGCAAACCATTGACCACTCTGTCACCAGATCAATGACTGCTCAACTACCAGGATTCCATCCCAGTGCCTTACAGGTTGCCACCCACGGCCAACAGATAGCCTCATTGAGGGGTCTTACACCTCTGCAGAGGCGTAGTCAGTGTATTCTACAGCCCCAGCCGGCAGGCCAAGTTTTGTGTAGGGTTACTGAGACTACAATTGCTTGCAAGTAGGTGTGGATATTGATTTTACTTTGGGGGACATTTTTCCTAATTAGGATTGATATGCCACCTGAAGTTCTTAGACCAGTATCATGTATGTAATCACATTGTTCATGATTTTTTATCATTAGTTTATAACTGCTTTTTCTGAAGGTTTCATGGAGGCATATGATGGTAGTTCAGTTATCAATAGAAACAGTTCATTGTTGTTCACCTTGTAGCCATGGCAATTCCATTGGATTATCCTGTGAGTATTTTGATATTTGGTCATGAGTATTTATTTAGTGTGTAGAGTCTGTTTTATTATAAAACTGATTTGGTTGTGTTTTCTATATTTTATTGTATTAATTTGTATCCCATAGGTTTTATTTGAAGATTTGGGATGTTTTATTTTATTTTTGTATCTTGGATTGTGGGTGTTTAGTCCATTTTGATTCCCATTTGCTCTATATTTTTAAATTTGTTCTTAGTTTCTCTAGGGTTTTTTTGAGTTGGTCTTTGATTTTCTCCTTTAAGTTGATCTGTGTCTACATTTTGTAGCTTGTGTTTCATTTTTTTTTTTTTGGTAATGGTTGTTTGGTTTGTTGACAAAGGCTTTTTCTCTATTGGGTATTGCGGTTTTTAGGGTTTTGATTAGATTTTCTAGTTCACTTATTAGGTTTATCAATTCTTCTTTTTGTTTTTATTTCAATTTGACTGTTTACTTGGTTTTCATTTGGATTGGAGGGACTTTTTATGATTTTTGCAAAAGTTGGTTTGATGAAAGGCAAATCTTCTTGCTTCTGGGAAGGTAATATTCTGGGAAACTTTAATTCTTAAAATTTCTCTTTCTTTTTTCCAGATTTTGCAATGTTTTAAGTCTGCTTTGTGGCTTTCATTACAGTTGCTGCAGTTGAAATTATTTTTGCAAGTTTCTTCTCTATGATCAAGTTCGGGGGTGTCCTCATAGTGTAATGGTTAAAGCGATGGACTGCGGAATCGTAGTACGCGAGTTTGTACTCCAGTCGTGCTATTACGTTCACTTTCGGACAAATACCCTTGGGAAAGGTATGAACCTCCTTATCCTCCCAGCTATGGGTTAAATAGTACCACAAGTGTTCTTCTAGGAGAATGGCTTTGGCATTAAATAACCTAAAAAGAGTTGATATGCCATTAAACAAAGAAACCAAACCAAACCATGATCAAGTTCATGTGTTCCACATTTTACACATACTGATTTTCTTAAGCAAACTTCTTTCAGATGTTTATATTTTTGGTAATTGTGGCACCTTCTGGGATTTGGGATATACTTTTCCACTTTTGCTAACATATATCCAATTTTTATTTCAGGTGAAGGTTTTGGGTTATTGAAAGTAAGTATGTTTGTGTGAGTGTCGATATGTTTCTGATTATTATTATTTTGACATCTGTTATATTATTTTTTTAATTCATTTTTTATTTCATTAATAGAGCATAGGATAGATCTTTGTTCTGTTCCACACCTCTAGAGGTGTTTAGTCTCTCATGGGGATAGGTAATTACGTTTATGTTACAGAATTTTTTTCAGTTTTAGCAATATTTCAGTATGTTTTTTTTTTTGTTGCCACCTCTATGAGAACGGTTTCATTTTTAAAGTTTTTGACTGAAATGGGGGTAATTAGAGAAGAAATGATTTTTTTCTTCAATATTAAAAAGATGACAATTTTATAAGAGGGAGTTCTTCTGATTGCAATGCAATGAATTTTGGGTATTGTTGTTCTTGGTTTGAATCTGATTCATAATGGCTAACAGGTAGCCTAATGAGAGGGGGTGGGGGTCTTATTCCCCTGCAGAGGTGCAGTCGGCACATTCTACAGTCTCAGCTGACAGGGCAAACTGTGTCAGAGTGGACCTGGGAGTAATGGCAATAAGAGCTACAGAAGTGAAGTCTCACCATCTGCAAGTGAAGTCTGCACTTTAGTATCATACCCAGAATACTCCTTTTTTGGAGGTGGTCTTACTTTTCTGCAGGAGGAGTAATGGTCAGATAGGTTAGTAGATCACAGAGAGTTCAATTCTCATGGGGTACACCATACTTCTAGGCTTAGTAAATGACAAAATATTCATAAGTTAGAACATTATGGAAGAAAAGGTAATTCTAAAAAAGATATGATTTTAATTCTATTTCTTTTGATTAAACCAAATAAAAACAAACAAGAAGTACCTTAATGTTTCGGGTAAAAATAACTCGGATGTCAGAACATTTTGCTTTAGCATTGCATTGTGGGCATTTTTGTCCTCGACCTTTTAACCATTTATCAATACACCTAAAAAGAAGAAAGATATTTTCATTAAACATATAATTGGTTGTAAAATGGCAAAAAAAGTTTTTCATAACATAGCTTTCATCATTTACACATACACACACACACACACAAAATCACTTTCAATATACATTGTCACCATTATTATTACTTGTATGAATTTTCTTAATGATATTATCTATTGATAATATCAACTTATATAAAAAAAATCTAATCATTGATGGCAGTCAGTTCATGTTCAATAAAAAATTTGATGTTAATGTATATTAGTCCAGGTTAAAAACCTGGTAAAGCCAAACTTTATTAAACTTTATTTTTCCAATGCAGGTAAGACTCTTCTTATTGGGAAATGAGAAGAGTCTTGGTAAATGGACCAAAGCTTTGGCTCATTTAGCAAAACATTTCTTCTTCCCCAAATAATATACCTGCATCAGAAAATAAGGTCTAAAAAAAACTTGCTTCAGATTACCCTTACTGCACTTTTAACCTGAGCTACACATGAGACAAGTATATACTGGAATTTCATAAGGATAATTATAATAAAATTCAAAAAGGGGGAGGGCAGTCATTTCTGATCTACAATCACAGTAGATTTGAAAATATGTTGCCCCAAAGAATGACAAAGGAAACTCTTTGAAATAACCATTCCTCTTGCAACTTGTCCCTATGGTAAGCAGTCTTTGAATCAATTAAGTTGAGTAGGGAGACTTCAAGAACCTAAGACACCAGAAAAAGAAAAAACAGCCAATTTATGATTCTTAGCCTGAATAGTGATGATGCCTAGATCCATAAAAAATTTGACACATTTTCCCTTCTATCATCTACATGGATAAGATGAGTTTACTAACAAATGTATAGATGTGTTCCCTTCATTTTTTAATCCCTCCAACAAGATAATGAGAAGAGAATATAGCAAATCAACATTTCCAAAACAATTCTGCTTAAAGATTGCTATGTAATAGATATGCATGGAAAGTGAATTTGTTGTGCCTTTAAGGAAAGAAAGAACAACAAATTTGAAAGGGCATGAAAGAGTGAAACAAAAAAACCTTGTTGGGGTGATATTTATTATTAATGCATACCAGGGTGGGATTTACTTACTTGTAAGGCCCTCAGCCAAACTCATCAGTGGGCCCAAAATTTATAGAAATGTTGGTACGTTTCAGTGTATATATATATATATATATATATATATATATATATATATATATATATATATTGCAATGTCAACAAATACTATATAATATGATTATTATAATTTAAGAAATACAAATTTCAACACTACTTTTAATCAAAATAGTTTTCTATCATGTATATCTTATGAATGGGAATAATAAAAGAAATACAATTAACTTGAAGTATAATAAATTTTGATAGCACATGAGGTACAGCAAACTGTGCAGATACTTATTGTATAGGGCTTATAGGGCCACATACTCCAAGCCCTATACTTATTCTACAGAGATCATTATGATTTTGAATATATTACATAATGAAATACCTGGTGTACACTTGAAACAAGGTTATAATCTGGCATGCTGCACAACAAATTAGTTTCAGTGGGCCCCAAGATACCTGATAGCACTGGGCTAATTGGTAAATCAGGCTCTGGTGCACACCATCACTTTCAGTCCTATTAACAAATCCCTATTGTAAACGCATTAAGATCTCAACAATTCAAATCACACAATGAAACAATAATGAATTCAATACATACATAAAGCCAAAAAGATGTCCACATTTTAGAGAGGCAGGTTTGTGGTTACCTGATGTTGTCCATGACTCAAAACAAATCGGGCAACACTGTTAAAAAAATAAAAAATTAAACAGGATTTGATACAGACACCAAATTATTGTACATTTGACTTTCATTTATTCTTGCTCAGTTTACCTAAGGATTGGAATGATTAATTCTAACGATGGATTTACAGTCTACAAGTAATTAACACAAGATCAACAAAAGCCTCAAATCCTTAAGATGTGTCAATAGAACAAAAGTAGAACAGTTGTCTCTTTTCCCTGAGTTTGGAATAAGAATTCAAATTATCAACAACATTCAGAATGTTTTATCTCTCTCAGCAAATACATTGCTTTAAGTGCCTTTTGTAATTTTCTAAGGAATTGAAAATTTTTTTTTTCTTTATAATCAAGCTGATGTAAATAATTTAGTTATGAGTTGATTATTTCCTGTTTTGTATAATCTCCATTATTTTCAAGAAACATTCTTATTGGATTAATATCAATCTCAACTAGCTACCTGGCCATCAAGAATTGCTTAGGGAGAAACTGACAGTGAAAAAATTTTGTAAGCACATTAGACATATTTGATCAGTCTAAGTATATTGTACAAATCCATTTTTTTTTCGTGTGTGTGTTGAAGTTGGAGTATTCTAAACTCTGCCATTAGGATGGTTTATTTTAACATCAATACCATAAGTGGGTAAACATTTTCCCACCTGTTTTAAGTCAGTACTAAAATTTATGATTGCATTTCAATACGTTATTGTTCAGAAATAAAGTATCACTTATCTTTTTACATTTATGTTGACTTGCAAGAGTGCTCAATATCAGTGATAGAGCATATTTAAGTTGGGTTAGTACAGAGTTACTTGGTGACTGTCAGTTTCTTGCTTATGTGATCATCAGACATCAGAAATAAAATGATTTTTAAAGGGTATTTTGATTAAAAGTTATGGACATTTTTCATAATTCAGTTGAGCAATCATTAACTTAACCATTTCTTTTTTTTAGTGAATCAAATTTCAGTAACTTACTTGATTTTTTGGAAGATTTTTAATAACTGGTTTAAAATTTTAATTTCAATAAACAATAAATATGACAGGTTAATGCAATTATTGATAAAAATGTAAATTCTTTTAAAACTGATTGATTCTGATTTAAAATGACTAAGATTGGTAATGTTTTTTAAAGCAAATATCAAACTATTTTCTTTCCATCAAAGAATAAAAACTTCAAATTCTCAATTATTGCAGAAAATGTGTGCATCATTTAGTATTGTCCATTTTAAGCAAAACCATCATCAGATAAACAAATTCTTACTTACATCTTCATCCTCAAGAGTCACTTTTGCATGCCTTTTTTCCAGAGATTCTTTTATAGGAGAAATGACTCTTCGACGTTTTGGAGATGGAATTACATCTGATGCAATCGCTCTTGCTTGAACCACTGGCTCAGTTGTCAAAGATGAGATTTCTAGCTGAACCACTGATGGCTCAGTATCAGAAAGGAGCTCTCTTGGCTGAACCACTGATGGCTCAGTTTCTGAAGGGACCTCTCCTGGTTGGAGTACTGATGGCTCAGTTTCTGAAGGGACCTCTCCTGGCTGGAGTACTGATGGCTCAGTTTCTGAAGGGACCTCTCCTGGCTGGAGTACTGATGGCTCAGTCTCTGAAGGGACCTCTCCTGGCTGGAGTACTGATGGCTCAGTTTCTGAAGGGACTTCTATTGGCTGGACTACTGATAGCTCAGTCTCTGAAGAGATCTCTTCTGGTTGGACTTCTGATGACTCGGTTTCTAAAGGGACCTCTACTGGCTGGACCACTGATGGCTCAGTTTCTGAAGGGACCTCCGCTACATCCATATCATTGCTTTCATTAGACTGTGTTCAAGAAGAAACAAGTATTAATGAATTAAATAAGGATGATAAGATTTTAAAAAATAAAATGAAGCAAAAAGTTTAGAAAAATCTTTAACATTTTTTTTTAGATTTGTCTAAATATATGTATTCATAAATCAGTTTTTTATAGCTGAACTTCAAAACTCAAAGTTGTTTAGTGGTGAAAAAAAAAAGGGGAGGGGGGGAATCTTTGAAAAAGTTTTACATTCCTCTACAAAGTTTATTGGGGGCGGGGGTGAATAAGATTGCCTTTTGGTAATTTTTTAAAAAAAGTTACATTAACCAGAGAGAGTGGCCATTTAAACATCAATACTCACCTTGAAGTTTTGGCAAGTAATCAGCAGTCTAAAAGGTAGAAATGCTCTAGTTTATCGACAAAGATATTATTTACTCATCTTCATACATAAATTTATAAATGCATTATTGGACATTTTCAAACATTCCTGTCAGGTCCAATTCAATATTTCATCACATTTGTAATATTTCGTTTACAAATTTTTGAAAAGTTTGTTTTGAAGCAACTAGCAAATAGGAGGCAATTGATCTATCACAAAAAAAATAAAGAACGACAACTTGAAAGGTGTTGTTAATTAGAGGTTATTCCCCCTTAATTTTGCAATTAAATATCCTCCATTTTATCAGGCTATTTATTGGAATAGGAGTGGGGGACATAGATTAACGTGGTCATCAAGAAACATATATTTAACAAACAAGCCTGTTCTTTGTTACTACTTTATAAACCTGGTAATAAGACCAAATGCTTCCAATGATAACTTTCTGATATACTATTACTCATGGGTCATCTACAGTAAAACATTACTTCCTTTAACATAGAAAATAAATATAAAACGTAAATTTAAAAAAAAAATCTAAGATTGTATTTTTTTCTAAATATTTGTATAACATTATAAATTCTTGTACATAAAATCCTAAAAGAAAAAAAAAAAGGTTTGTTTTTTAATTTTCAGTGTGTGCAGGAGGAAAAACCACAATACTATGCTATTAAACCATGAGTAAACCCACAGCTGTTATGATTGAACCTGTTTATCTTGCATTGGTCATATAAGCCATGAAAATGCCTGCAGTCAACATGGACCACTCACTTCTTAATTTGTCTTCATGAAGGCAGAGCCATGATGATGTGAACACTTTGACGACTGAAAAGCAAATGTTTCTCTTTCACATTCACTGGAACTTATCCTTTTTGAATTTTTATTAAGTTTTCTTAACTGTCAGGATTTTTTAAACATTCATTATTACTATGTATATAAGAAATTTTAAGTTCATGCCTTTCCGGATGTGATGCAGAAAAAATAAATTCTCATTAACCAAGTATCTAGATAATAGCTATACTTTGTAACTCCAATCCACCATTTCAAATCTTTTATATGCCTTTGATATGACTGAAACAACTTAAAATCATTGCAGCCCTTATATAATCTTGCCATCTGTGAGATTATTGATGGGGGTCTTTGTAACGTTTATTGATATGAGTGGGCATCAGTTGGGAGGTATCCAGGTTTATTTCGAGGACAGGAACTAAGTGGAGAGGAAATTTGCAAATTCAATCAAGTGGGACCTACCTATGATTGATGAATCTCGTGCAATTCTGACAAGAGGCTGAATCTATATAAAAAGACTCCATTTTCCTGGAGAAACAGACACCAGACAAGTGACCTTGCTATTTAGACTTGTTCAGGATTCCCGCACTAGATATATTCACCACCTCCTGCATCCCGAGTCTGTTTTAACTGGGAGCACCGTATTTTGTAAATAAAGCTGTGACGGCTAAAATTTGTCATGTAGGATCTTTTTGACAATGATTTTGCACATTCTATTTTATTTTGTATCCAGCCACAAGCAATCATCAAAGCAGTTGCATCTGCAAGTCAATCAGGTGCTGGTCTAAGCTGCAACACTACATTTTACTGGCCTTACAGGAACAGTTTTGATTGGTAGAGGCGGAATAAAGTCTGGCACAAGAGTTTTGTTTAAATAAAATTATAAACAGTTTAAAAGGCTAACATTAACAATACCACTTGGCATCCTTGTTGGGTGGTTTTATGCAATAACAGCTCAGTTTCAAAGCAACACTACCTAAAAGGAGTCAAAGATTGGGTTGATTGCCTGGGACCTGGGGCAGCCCTGGAGGGGAATGCTGACAAAACATGAGCAATTTTCCATCCGCACCTTGGAAGGCATACTTCTTGCAGGGCACTCCATGTTAATCTAACCTTGTGTCATATCCTAACACCCTGGAGGGTTGGATAAGCTAGTCTAATCTTCACTACACCTTAATTGGGTGGTGTTGTTCAAATATAAAGTTTATGCATGTGTTTCAATACAAAATATTTGAAGAACATAGAGAAATACAGCATTAACCCAAGTACATATCTCTCTCTCTCTCTCTCTCTCTCTCTCTCTCTCTCTCTCTCTCTCTCTCTCTCATACACACACAAAGAGAAAGAGGTATAGGTACCTACTATAATTATTGCTCTTGTGAAAGTATAGTAAACTTGTCCAAAAAGGTTGATTTCTTCAGTTCTTGGTCCTGACAATCCGGATATTGCAGCAGAGGCACCATTCTCAAGCTGAACAGCCCTCTCTGCCTACAATAACAAAAGTATTTTACATTCTTAATCATGAAAATAATGTTAATAATGTAATAAGTAGACAAATGTATTCAATGTGTTTTTAAAACTGTAAATGAATACATGATGAATGAGACTTTCGACAGAAATCAAATTTATTTGTTTCTGATGAATTTGACAAAACCCAATCAGTGCAATAACCTTTTTGAGACAAACAAAAAATATAAAACTAACGAAATTTAGTGATTGGTGAAAAGCAAAAAAAAAAAAAAAAAAACTTTAGTTGGAGGAGTTAAATGTTAGCCATTATTAAAAGCAATCATATTTCTAAAGTTTAGGACTGCAGAAAACAAAAGAATAAAGATACTGTTGAAGACAGTATACAAGTGGCTTTGGATTGATTTTAAGGCATGGCAATACCTTTAGGGTTATTTTATGCTCAGAGGTTAGGGAGTTGTGTTCATTGTACATTTATATTAACATCTTTGGTGTAGGTGATCAAGAGGGTTTATTTGCACACAAAAACTCCCTTTAGTCTAAAGGGAGTCTTCCACCCGCAAGCAGTTGAGTGTTAATATCATCATGCACATCTAATTTCATAAAAAGTTAAAAAATAATTCTGTTTCAAATGTTCTTACATCAAATGAAACCTTATTTACCTGGCATTTTTATGCTAGTAACTTGATCATTTGTACCTGATGATAATTATTAAACATTTAGCTTCAAGGGAACCATTCCCCCAGGGCATTAACTTCCCATTTCACTAAAAGTGGTGAAGTTGGAACAAGCTCAGACACCTGTGACTTACAAAAAAGTAAGTACCAAGAGAACTGGGCAACTTTTTTATTTTGACTTGGTGAATGTGCAAAGATTAAAATACATTAAAAAGGCCTCATGCTTACCTCATCTTCACATCAAAAGAAAATTTTCAATTAGCTTTTCAAATTTCCCATTTATTATCAACTTAAAAGTAATGCAAATAGTGAATGTGTCCAAAAAAAAAAATATATATATATATATAACTTAAAATTTTGACAAGCGACACACCAGAATTTGGATTTTTTTTTTTTCTTCCTCGTATACTGGTTATGATCCGCTACGATTTAAGGTAATTTATTTGCCAGCGGTCACGACTAGTTTTAGTTAATTGATTGAAACCTAATTGCAAATAATTCATGGGATGAAGCGGGGGGTGAAGATAGGTTTGAAATAGTAATAAATTAGAATGTAAGTTGAATAGAGTAGCGTTTTTTATTTTTTGTTTTTATTTATTTATTTTTTTTTAGGAATATGTATGAGATTGGTAATATGAACATAGGTTAATGATAAACGGGGAGGAAAAGTTTGGCAAAAAGCATGAGTTAATCTTTAGCAAATAATCTCGTGAGCCAAATAAACGGGATTATTATAATTATTTTTTAATTCTTTTTTTTTTTTTGCGAATAGGGGCATAAGGTAAAGTTAAAGACTGACTGAATAGTTTTGAGCGGGGGATTAATTCATGTTAGTTTAGTAGTATTAGTATAGGACAGATTTGGCGGGAAGTTCGTGTAAGTCTAGTGAAGTGTAAATCATGGACACGGACGAGTATTAAAATAACATCTTACCTCGGTACCGATTCCGGGAGTAGAAGGAAGAAACCGGATGAGGTAAAGATGGTACTATATAGCAGAGGAGTGTGGAATGCCCTGTTTTCATTGGCTGTTTACTAAAAGACAGATGTCTATAAGAATGGCCAAAGTCCGGTTTTTATTTACTTTTTTCTTTGCTTTGGTAGAGGCACAAGCGTAGCACGTTGCGATCACGGAGGCGGCTTGGCTCTTTCAGAGTCAAGATGGGGTTACTGTCGGAGCTGATATGATGCAGAAATAACCCGAAATCGGCAATGAAGACAGCGCATCACTGAAGACCTCCCTGATGCATCTAAGATGTATGATTGAAATATATATATATATATATATATATATATATATATAACTTAAAATTTTGACAAGCGACACACCAGAATTTGGATCCGGTTTGATATCTAATATGGATATTACAATATCCAGTTGTTGGATTTCAGGATATTAAAAAACAACTACAGTAGAGAAATTTCACATTCGACACCACCTCAGCTTTCAGTGCCTGTGGGAAGCCAATTTTAATTCTCTAATAATTTAAGTCATCAAAGTTTAACAATAAATGTTTTGTTTGTTTGATTTCTTTTTCAAGCATAATGCATTTCATTTTAAAATTATTACTAATTTTCATTAGTTTCTTGAAAATCAAATTCCTTTATCAAAATATAACCCATTTTCTTAGCACCTATCTGAAGGAGGAAATAATCCTCAGAGATTCCATGCCACAATCATATCTTTGTTTGATCTTAATGACATGTCTAGGATTATTTTATGTATAGAGGTTAGGGAATTGTGCACATTGTATGTTGATATTGACATTTTTGTGTAGTTTCTATTTTTTTCATATGGTTTTATGATATCAAGTATACTTATCTAATATGAATAATTTGCAAACAAATCTTTGTCTCATGTAATATAATTAAAGATGGTAATTAATTATATTAGTTGTTTTATTTGCAGTATTAAATTGGGAGTTAGTTAAAAACTTTGAATTGGAGTGTGAGTCACAAAAGTCAGATACGTGCATGTGTCACACAGAAAAGCAAGATATAAAATTGACAGGCTGTTTTGAAAATGGCTAGGATAACAAAATTAAGATAAACATTTCGTCAGCTGAGGCTTTAGCGATGTATTGTGGAAAGTTTTTAGAAATTATGTAAGCAGTAACTAAGAGAAACATTAGAAGAAAATATTTTTACAATTCAGAGTCAGAGACAGTTGGTCAGAGTCAGTTGGTGAATTTCAGACAGTTTTGGATCGAGAATTCTAGCGGCCTCTTTAAAGGCAGGGCTTGGTCAAAGTGAAGTTTGTGGTTTTTATTAGTCTCCCACGAATTAAACTATCTGTGTTTCTAGTGACAGGAGGCATTCTTTCAATCTATTTCTCTCAGGTTTGTTGGTGACTACTGTGAAATGTTGCAGTCTGAAAATAAATTTTTTTTATTCAAAACAACTGGATCCATCTTGCACTTTGTGAAATGTTACACTTATTCATTCTGGGTCTTATAAGGTAACACCTTATCCATATTTGCATGCAAAGTGCCTACCTTCATTATAAGGTAACACCTTATCCATATTTGCATGCAAAGTGCCTACCTTCATTGATATTTGGTGTCAACATGTTACACTCATAGATGGGATGCTAATAGGTAACACATCACTCAATAAATCCCAGGCCAAACTAATAAAACAGCAACTTTTAAGAAAAATTCGACTTTATTCATTAACATTCTAGTGTGATACACTGATTTCAACGTTTCTCTAACAATTCGATGCCTTTTTTGTTGAACAATTTGTCTTTGGTCTCAGAATACGCCTCAGTTTCCGATATCACTTCTTCATTGAAGCCAAATCTCTTTCTCTGGGGGCCAGAAGCAATTCGAAGTGCAATTCATGTAGTTTTGCCATTATTGTGATCGACTAGAGACACAGTGCATTGTCTTGGTGAAAAAGCACTTTTTTCTTCTTCATTCGTGACAGTTTTTTGGCAATTTCTTCCTTCAAACGCACCAATAATGTTATGTAATATTTGCTATTGATGGTTCTTCCTTTCTCAAAGTAATCAATGAACAAAATAAAATACTTTACACAACCCAAAATATGGAGGCCAAAACCTTGCCAGCTGATGTTTGCGTCTTTGGTCACTTTAGACAGCTTTCACCTGCTGCTGTCCACTCAGCTGACTGCTGATTTGACTCTGGAGTGAAGTGGTGGATCCATGTCTCATCTATTGTCACATATTTATGGAAAAACTCATTTTTGTTACATTGAAACAGTTGTAAACAATGTTCTGAATCGTTGACGCATTGTTGTGAGCAGACACTGCACCCACTTTGAACACAGCTTTCTCATTGAAAAATGTTCATGCAAAATGGTGAATACACTGCCATCTATTCATTTATCTCATGCAACTTCAATTTATGATCAGCCAAAACGAGTTTGTGGAGTTTTTTGGTGTTTTCCAGGACAACTGCCGAATTTGGGCAACCCAAGTGTTCAGTATCATTTGCGTCTGTACAACCATGTTCAAAGTTAATGTTAAAGTTAACCATTGTTTCTGGAGCAGAGTTCAAATAACACTTATCAAGCCATTGTTTTGCTTGAACAGTATTTTTTTCCCATCAGAAAGCAATGCTTTATCAACCCATGAAATTCAGATTATTCCATCGTTTTGAAAATTTGCAAATTAATAATCCAATTGGGCTCAAATTTTGACACGTGTCATTTGAAGGTTAGTACTTTATAAAAATCATATGGATTTTTTAAGATTAGAGGCGCCATCTATATGTCAGGCTCGGGACTTATTGAGTGACATGTTACTATCATTCCAGATTAGAATTGACCTAGGAGTAATGGCGGTAAAGGAGTACTCGACATTCTCCAGAGTTACAGAACTGTATCCTCACCATCAGATACAATTTTGTAGCATACTCAGGACACCCCTTCATTGGGGGAGGGCCTTACTCCTCTGCAGGGGATACAGAATATTCTAAGCCCTGCCAACAATGCACATATCTTTGATGTTTATTTCAAAGAATCTACCTCATTATAATATTAGTACAGATTTGGCCAGTACAAATAAAAAAACTTCTTTTTTTTTTTTTTAAGGACAAAAAAATTTTTTTTTATTTGTACTGACCCAATCTATTAGGTTTTTTAAAATGTCTACTGCTACTAAGTTGCCATTTATGTAAATACTAAATATCTCATTGGTGCTTAACTTCAGTGATCAATCTGGTGCTTTTAACTAGCAATGCACACTCAAATTCTTTTTTAATTTCAAGTTAGTGTATATAAATGTTAATTTTTTTAAATAAAGCTCATTGAGAAAAGAAAAAAGCTTTTAGAATTTTTGAAATCCATTCAATGGCTGCAGAATGATTTGAATTTTTCACCTCTGGCAAACAAGTAAAAACAGGCAATTTTCAATAGAGGAAATAATATGGTCCAGATCACGCAGATGTTGTAGCTATCCAATATGGTAACCCAAAAATTCATATTTTGTGATAAGAGCAACAGAAAAACACCATTATCTGGTCAGTTAAGAGTCAGCAATTCCTAATCAAGTTTCTTTTTATCCATAGAAGCCACAAATATCAATAAATAATATCAATTAATGTTAATTACAGCTATTTTTAATTAAAAAATGTTTAGAATTACAAACATAGTCATGTTATATATCAAATAAAAGCTCTCATTGAGTAAGGCAACATAAAGATAACGATAATTCATTTGAATCAACCTGAAATTAACAACACCCGAAAAACAAATCTTCCAGTAGTGACCAAGATATTTTTGTACAACAACAGAAAAAGAAAGAAATCATTGGAACCACATAAACCATTTACCTCAATTTTTCTATTAGAAAATCTATTAATCAGATCCATGTGTAGAAACTATAATATTACCTAAGAAATATTTTTCTTTGTACAATTGGAACATGTCATTAATCTTTATAACATTATCATTTACTTGAATATTTCGGGTAAGAATATTTTTTCTGTTGCCTTCTTTCCAGGTAGTGAAAAACAATGAAACAAAAATAAAAATACTTTGAAAGTTATTTTCTGGAATTCAACTTTTTTTCCTTGCATAGAGAAATGAAAAACTTATTTCTTTGGAAATCAATAAAACCACAGAAAAAAATAAAAGTATATATTTGAAAAGTTTATTTCATTATTTTTTTAACCATTTAAAAATTTTCAACCGGTAAATATTTAAAGTATTTTATTCTTACAAATAAGCAAAAATTTTCTTGGCAAAAGAAGTTATGTACTGTTGAAATGAGTTTTTAAAACATTTTTTAGATGATAGTTGCATTATCGAACAATTTAATTCCATAATATCATCCATGAAATTGAAGAATTATTTAAGTTCTATTTTGTCAGAAAATCAGATGAAAATATTTTAAGGAGTTTTGCCAGAATTTTATTTCAAAATAAAGGTATTGATATGATTTGCATAAAAAAACTGATTCTCAGCAAAGCAGTTTTTATTCCATTATTGAATTATAACTATAAAAGTTATTTTATATATGATGTAAGTTTGACTGTAATTGTTATGAACTCATGATGCTATTAATAATAATAATATAGGCGGACTCTGTCATTTCTGATATGAATGGGTTTATTTCTTTCTGCCTTCACCCTTGGCGACATGAGGAGAGAAACACAATTCATAAAAGCTTATGCTAATCATACTATACTGACACCCCCACACACAGTACATCTCAAAGTGTCTAAGATCTCAACTCATCCATGCCGGTCAAGATGCAAACTGATCTGATCAGATCCGAAAAACTCAACTGCCCACTTTGACAGTCGAACCTCAACTCCCTTTTATCAAACTCCTAAAATTCTCAAGACATCTCTTCCAAGCATGATGTCATCCACCAAAACAATTCATGGTGCAACCAGCCCCATTTCCTGTCAAGGAGTTTATTATAACAAATGATGATTGTTATATCCTTTCTGCATGGATGAGCGAATGCACTGACTATGACATCTGACCCAAAAGACACCGAGTAGTTCAAAGCCTTACCGAACTGAATAAAACAAATATAATTAATCATTACCTTAATTATATAATATAATACAATATTTGGCTGTGATTTTACTGCAGGAAGAAAACCTCAAAACTCAAATTCCAAAGTTTTTGGCTGCAAATATGCATTCCTATATCAATAAGGGTAGATTTAAATCATACATCCCCAAAATTGAATTTTTTGATATTAGTCAAATTTATTTTATAGAGCAAAAATGTTTTATTATTTATTCAAAAGTCGCAAGAGCTTTTACAGGTCTCTAGAGGACCAAGAGCTAAGTATGAAACAGACTTCGATAGATCATTCATTTAATTGGGTTTTTTTTACATGAAAAACTGTTAGTGTTATTCAAAAATATTATCAAGTGGTTAGTTGGTGTTTTATGATATATCAACTCTTGTGGTTTATTCAATTCTAAATCCTATATATAATCCACATTCACCCAAATCCATGACTGGAACTTCACCATCATATGCAGTTTACTGTCATATCCAGGACATTCAAATTCTTGTTTTTCTCAATGTGACTGACCTTCAGCCACTGCCTTTATAGCACCATTAAGATAAAAAGGTTTGGGTGTTTGTTTACCTCAAAAACAATTTGAAGAATACTGTCAGGACAATCATATAGGCGTTAGGGCTCAACATGACCAGCTGATTGATTAGATCAGGCCTCTTCAACCAACCATCTAGCCCAGTAAGGGCCAAAGGAGAGGGTTGCAGGTCATGTGACCACTTTAGCTGCCAGCAGGATCCCATCTTCAAGCATTACGGGTCACCAAAAATGGCTTACAAATAGCCTTATTCAGGTGTGTGTTTTTATATATATATATATATATATATAGGAGAGGTTTACTCTTCTGCAGTGGCACATATTATACAGCCCCAGCTGACAAGGCAGTATCTAGTGGTATCTGTATCCAGCCAGATATCAAAATCTATATTAAGTACATAACTAATTTTAATAAATAGTTCCAGATAAGCAATATCATGTTATTTTAGGAAGAAAAATATATACTGTTTGTATACCAATAGTTGAAAGGCAGTTTGATTTCATATTGATAATTTAACATGAATAATAAACAATGTTAGTATTGAAAATGTCAATATCAATAGAATTGTTGCAAGCAAATCTGGTTGAATGTGCAAAATTCATTTTTCTCATGTGTTTACCTAACCCCTCCACATGAACAGGATGTGACACAAGGTCAGTTTTTAAGCAAAGTTTAACAGGTTTGAATTCAGAGTTTTCCTTCTCCTAGAGAGGTAGCCTAACCAAGGCTAAAGAGCCCTGTCTGTCCTATTATTTACCCATAGCTGAAAGGAGAATAATTGGATTCATACCTTTCTCAAGGGTATTAGTGCTATCTGAAATGCAATCAACTTTGTCCAGGATTTGAACTCGTGTCGCCATTTCCATTTTCTATGACCACCAGTACACCACGTCCACCTCCATTTTTCTCATGTATGTATTTACCTAACCCTTCTACCATGGTGAAGATGTGACACAAGGTCAATTTTTACAACAAAATAAAGCAGGTTCAAATTCAGAGCCTTTCCTTCTCCTAGACTGGGTGTTTAACAAAACTAAAGAACCCAGTTTGACCTACTATTTACCCATAGTTGCAGGGAAAACAGATTCATGCCTTCCCCAAAGATATTAGTGCAAAGTGAAATGCAAAACGCCTTGTTCAGAATTTGAACTCTAGTTGTCAATTCCATTAAGCGAAGCATGCCATTTTTCACATGTCGAGAAAATTAAAGAAAAGGTTTTAATCTGGGGTATAAACAACAGAAATGCATTCATAAAAATTGATACACTGGAAACAAAACGGAGTTGATTTTTGAAAGAAAACATATTGTTATGATAATCAGAAAACGAATAAATAAATAAAGCAGCTAACCGAATCCGAAAAACTGCTGTGCTCATCACTATCTGCATAACTTTCAGGATAATCCATGCTGTCCGAATCAGATGTAGAATTGTGAAGATCTGTTAAAACGTCCTCATCTTCACTCATCTGAAAGATGAGCACAAAATACAGAAAGTTTTAAAATCATCATATTAGAAAAATGCTTGAAAAAATCTCTTGAAAACAACTAAAATAAATCAAACAATACAAAGTATTTCTTTGTTTCAAAGTGTACAGCATTGAAGAAAGTTACTGAGTGCCTTGGGCAAGACCTTGTGTTATGTAATAGGATACAATGGATTTTACAAGTAAGTTGTGAGTAGCTTTTTGTGTAGCAGTTACAGTGACACTAAGTAATTATTTATATCAATGACCTAAGAGAAGAAATGTCCCAGTGACCAGTTTGGAATGTAGAATTAATAATATGTCATGAATGACATAGTGATGTGTTATGATTTTTTGACAGCCAATGACTAAAAATAATAAGAAGAAGAGTTTAAAAAATTTAAAGCAAAAATATAAAGAATAGGATGATTTGACTACTATCAGAATTTATCTTATTCAATGGCATGACAAAACAAAATCCCAGAGATCAAGGTAAAAAGAAGAGTTTTTTGGCTAAGATGAAAGATGAGCCAGGCGCAAACTAGGTAAATACTCAGAGAGAGAAGATGAAAATTCCTTCTTTTTATTTGCGTAAGTCATGTATGATTACCAGGAATTCAGCTCCATTAGAACTTTCTGATGAATAATAACATTCCAGTTCACAACAACTGGAGGATTGTCTCTTCACTGTATCTTCCATGTACGATAATTCATAAGTTTCTTAGGAACTAGGCCTCACGACAAATAAAAACATGATTTATATATCTCATATCAAGAGCAAATAAAGAGAATGAGCTTTTTTGACAATGTTCTTTGAGCAGCTGCTCAAAGTAGAAGATTTCTGAAATGTTAGTATTGACAAAAAGATTGCTCATAAATTTATGAGTTAGTCAAAATTACTCAAAAGTTTTGCAACATTTTGGTAACAAGAGACACAGTTTAACAGCTTTTGCTGAGGTCATGAAAATGAGGAATGACAATGGACTGTGAGATGCCAAGATTGCCTGATACTCTCTGAGTGCTACTTGCCAGATTTGCCATTATGTTTTGGAGCATGTATTCAACATCCAAGCTTGTCTGATTGCTGAGGTTTTTGCAATTTGAGTGAAATTTTTTTTTAACATTTAGTTACTTTAGAGTGAATAACTGCATCTTCACTTTTTGTACAGCAAATATTTTGGGTTGCTGCCACTGTACTATGGCCTAGTTTGAACTCATAAAACATAAATTCCTGAATTAAACTATATTGCACATTCATCTGCATAAAGCAATGGACAATATATTAGCATAACAACTACCATGATACTATTAACCACAATGAGTACTTCCCACAATTTTAACTGCTTCGGTCATATGGCATACACACTGCAAACTAGCAAGTACTAAAATATTGCAAAAACTTCTGACACGCCACAGTATTATTGTGATTCTTACTGATATAAAAGAGCCTTTACTTGTTCTCAAAACACACATACATACACATACTATAATGATTAACAGTAATCTGAATACTTGTATTGCTTTGTAGCTAACTTCATTTGATTCTGAGTAGCTTTAAAGATGTCACAATCTTTACTAAACAGTAAGTACACATTTGTGTAGCTGTCATAGTTATGTGTTTATTTTTATTAAGTAAAAATTGAAATTACATTAATTTTTTTTTGTTTTTTGACAAAAGGCAGAATCCCTCTCCTTCCAATTATGAAGCCCTAGGTGAGAGCTTTTCCAGCTCACAAACTTAGCACTGGCAGTGAAAGTACTATTGAAATTACACATTGATCTATTTAGACTGGTGTCATCTTGGTTGTTATTGTCCCAATGTTTAAACTGTTGTTTTCTTCAGATTTCTGTGTGTGTGTGTGTGTGTGTGTGATTGTAACTTTCTATGAATTCAGAACCAAACTTTTTAAGTAGTGCTTAGTTCTTAGGAATGCTGTGTTTGCAGAGACTTTGCAAAAATTGATGTGTATTTGTTTAAAATAAAAATGTATTCCTCTGATTTGGTTCTGTACAAAAATGAAACAATGTAGTAAAACGCATTTAACTGAAAATATTCTAATAGAATTCCATTATAAATCATGGTAAATGACCACTTGGAGAATTTTGCAGATCTACAGTATAGGAAACCTGCCTCCAAAAAAACAAAAACATAACAAAACACAGCTGATATAAAAAAAAATTATGACAATTCATAACCACTTAATAATTGTTAGGGTATCCATTAATAATGCAGTGGTTTTTCTCTAGCAGCCACAAATTCCTTTCTGATAACATCCAGTTTTTAATAATTTTTGAGAAAAAAAAAATCAATTGATGAACAATGGTGATTCAAGTGATTCAATTTTGTTGTAATATTTGTATACCATAATTTGATCTTGTTCAAAGTCAGACAACTGCTTACTAACCATTAGCAAAGGACTAATCACAAATTAAAATATCAAGGAAAAGTAAATTAAGAAAATTCCTACTTTTCTCTACCACAAAGGTTAACTTTGTGTTGTCAAAGTATAATCAAGGAAATAATAATTTTCTTTTGCTTATTTAAGCCATTGAAGTTTCATAAAAAAATTGTGGCATAAATAAAAGAAGTTTTTTTTACTGTTTTTTTTGGGGGGGGCGGGGGAGGGGGGCACTAATAGTTTAAACTTTTTATCAAGTATACAAGAATTACCTCCCCATAATTTTCAAATTTTTTTCCTAGACTAATATTCCAAAAAAAAAAAATAAAAGGAATATTCGGTCAGCAAGAAGTTCGGTTATTACTTTCATTATAAAAATTAATAAAAAAAAAAAGAAAAAAAAATTACTTTTGATTATAAGCTAATGATGTATATAACACTCATAAGAAAATTTTGGAAATATACCAAATATCATTTCATTTCAAGCCACAAAAATTCGAAAAGATAAAACTTAAATATATCTTTAAGTACCAAACATTTCTTCATATTACCTTTTTTAGGCAATTCCACGTGCATTCAACCTTTTATGTAGGGATCTCCTCATTTAATTGAATCAACAAAATTTTGGTCATGTATTACATACAACAGAATGTTGATCGATGTCTTTGTACATGGACCATTCATTTGGATATTAGATCATGTCATGTATTTTCTTTTCTTTTTTTAAATATTCATCGTAGATTAATCCAGAAAAAATCCAAGGGAGATAATTCTTGAATACTTTTAGTTCAGTTTCGCGTAAGTAATTATGCCCTAATCCTCTACATTTACTCAAATAATTTAAATGAAAACTGACTAATCTGAGTTCATTCATTTATTTGCACTTTTAAAAAAAAGAGGACCCAAGTCTGGTTGTGTAATTAAAGAAATAGAATAGTCACGGTAGTTTCCAACAAAATTCCATTAATAATCTTATGACACTTCTGACTGTCCTTGATCCTGCCTCGTAAAAATTAAAACAAAAAAAAAAATTCCAATAATTTTTAGTGTTATACATTCAGAAAAAAAATCTTCCTCGGCTCAGGGAATTTGTCAAATCTAAAATTGATTTTTTTTTTTTTTTTTTTTTTTAGTCAGGAGTCTGTGTTTTCGTTATGTCTGTATACATGTACAGAAGTTACCTATCTTGTTTTGATTTTCGTTGAGCCGACTTTATTTATTTTTATGATAAGCGATTAACTAGGGCTCATGTATTTTACCCCTTAACCCATTTTTAAATAAGATTCTATTAGAAATCTTTCTTTAAGTTTATATATAAATTTCTCTTCGTTTAATGACGTTAGCACCGTTTGACGATATTGACAAACGTGTCAGCAGTTAAACACTTATATTTTAAAAATCAGGTTATTTACCCACCTGCATATGTGGGTAAATTTTTGGTTATTTACCCACATGCATATGTGGGTAAATTTTTGCGAGCACAGTATTTCTAGATTCCTGAAAGGAAAGCATATTAATATAAGTTCCCTCGTAACTGGAGCCGATAGGATTGGGTCGAAGAGATGACAAGACCAAATGACAATGTTTTGTTTTTCTTGTTCCAAAGTGACAATTCTCTTATTTTGAGATGCTACTTGTAGCAATATCGCCTCTGGGAATGACCTGATCAAAATCGGTGAGTAAAAATTGACAAAAGTCACTAAACGTCCCGTGTCGTAGAGCCTTAAACAATGAGGCCTTACGGACGGGCCACAGACTTGTCGGCCGTGTTAGATGGTACGCGAGCCAGCTCGTGTGGTCTTGTTTGCATGGTCTTTCTTGGGGCCAGGAGTAGGGCCAAAGCATTTTTGGAGCCGCCAGTTGTGTCTGGGCTGTGACCTTGCGTCTGGTCCCCATTTTAAAAAGGCATTGTGTCGTACTTTGGTATCATGGGATACCAAACAAATACCGCCTTGAACAATTTCCCTACTCAGTAAGTTTGGCTTTAAGACGAATCTCGAAAGGTTGAATGGCTAATTCATGGAACTTCTCTTGCCATTCTTCGGAGTAATGCATTTTCAATTCTTTCAGCCGAAATTGGGAATTACTGCATTTAATTAAAAACTGCGCCAATATTTTATAATAAACTTTCTATATCGTTTGGAAACCGGTAAATTTTTCCATCTTTAACCCATCTAATTTTAGCGACAACAAAAAATCAGATTCTAATTTTTGGAGGCGTACACAGCAAGCATTACTGACGACCAGAGATAATATTTTTTCAGGCTGTTTACACGTATTCGCCAAAAAAAAAGAAAAGTAGAATCTGATTTTTACTTTACGCTAAAATCCGATGGGTTAAAGGGTAAAAATTTACCCCTTTTCCTGTTTATCACCACAAACTTTTCAAGTTAATTTCTTTCAACAAATAAAGAAAACCAAAAATCATTTTGGGTTTTTATCCAGAATGGTCCGCTGAAGAAGTGTCTGCGGTAATGTACAACGGCCAACTTTGAACGATTTTTAATGCGACAATTTCTTCAATGGGCTATTTTGGAGAACTAAGTGTAACAACTTTTAGCAAGTTTTATTGAGAACGATAGGGGAAACACTAAATAGCACAAGTAATTATGCTAATTATTTAACTACTCTCATTAAATGTTAGCAATCGAAATATTTCCATATACTAACATATGAATTTTGGCGGTTTCTATTAAACATTTTAATCATAAATAGAATTGTGTACAAGTGAAAGTAACGCTTATATTTATTTTAAGGGATTAAATAAAAAAAAGTCTTGTAAATTATTAAAGACCAGAAGAATCCATATATCCTACCGTTCATGCAGATCTCAACGGTGATTTAATTATAGGGTAGACCAAATAAATCCAAACAAGTCAATGCATTAGTGTTAAAATACCGCAAATTGAACATCCAAACTTTAGCGCTGCTCGCCATTAACGTCCACTGAAATTCTCGCCGGAAGTCACGTGACAACTTTAATCTCGTTGCAGCAATGGCGGATAAAGCAGACTGGCATCTTCAATCTCAGGTAACACGTTGGCAATATTTTTTTTTTTTGTTGTTGTTGAATTAAAAAAAAAAATCATGACTGACTAAACCTTGGTTTGTTCGTCCAGGCTTTCTGTGTTTTGGTTGGCTAAAATTAAACACTCTCTTCTTTGATTGCTTGCGACTGCCAATATTAAGTTTTGTAAAAAAGTCACGCAAACTAAGACTTAGAAACGAAAAGTGGAAAAGCAGCCCAAACAATTCAAGTCAGTATTTTCTTTTAAAAATTTAAACTTCAATCATTGATTTTTACATTCCTTTGAAAGTTTGATACTTTAGTTGTTTATCGGCTGTGGCTTTTTAACTTAGAAATCAAAATCAGCAAATGACCCACACAGCTTAATTATTTTTTGTTCTAAGCAAACTAAATCAACGATGTATGTCAAGTGTTGATTTTTTTTGTTTAAAAAAAAAAAAAGCACCTCTTAGAATCCTTTTTTTTCATTCAACAGAAATTATAAACATTAGTATAGCTGATTTTTTTTATAAACTGACTTTAGCCAATTTCAGTTTTAGTAAACATCTTTCATTCTTTTAACCTAACAGAAGTAAATATGTAAGTTTTGGAGTTATCTCTCCTCCCCTTTTCTCCAATTTGATGGCAACTAAAATGAAATTAAATCTTATTTATCATTCGCATTAAAACAAACAAAATCCGTTTCATTGTTAATGGTTGTTTCAACAAAGTTTAAGCTGAAAAAATGTGCCAATTTTCAAGACATGAGTTTATTATTATTTAAAAATATTTTAAAACAAATCTGATATTGCTTTAACAAAACAAAAACAATGCAGTGAAAAAAATGTAAATAAACGAACCTTGGTTAATAGTTTAATAAGAGGATTCTATTAAAAAATTATTTCATTTATTCATTTACTTCTTAGAAGCGCTTGCTTAATTTTGTTTACTTTTTTTGCGCTTTTATGAGAAGATCTGACTCTGGTATTGCAATTGAGAGAGAATTGTCCCTCAAAATAGTTTTAAATTAAATTCTTATTCTAAATTATCTTTTTTTATTAAAAGCGTTTAAATATGGTCGATTTTGTTTACTTTTTGTGTTTTTAAAAACTGGAGACCGAGTTGATGTCGCAATCGCTTTTGTTATTTACTAAGCTTTACTTAGTTGTGGCACAAGGTCGGAAGTATGGGACATCCAGCGGCGAGACTCGAACTCACTAGCACTACTCTGCCAGTTTAGTTTGAAAACCATTAAATTACCCGATATCTGAATAACTTTTAATAGAATTCTATTCTGCGTAGAGAGTTTTCATTTCTTTCTCTGTCACATCAGTATCTGAAACTATCAAGGAGGCTATGTAGACAAAGCCTATAGCCCGGACCAAAGTGGACTCATCCAGCCATCATCCTAGAACCTTCTGAATTTGACCCTAGCGACGGAAAGTGTTCCTCCGGTTGGGTGACTATGTTCCCATTCAGTCCGTCGAATTGTTTTAGGACGTCACATGTGTTAATGATTGATACTTTTTCATCTTTTTGTATCGACTGACGTCGGTTACGAATCTACGCTCTACTGCCAACAATGCCGGGGTATTTTTTTTTTTTTAGCTTTACCAAGCTTAAATAGACACAAAGTAATTTTCAATGTGGAGTGCCACGCAGTAAGCAAGCCTCCCGTAGCGGCGGGTTTAGAAATAGCTTATATTCTGTCAGAGGAGGTGTCTTCGTGGTGTAATGTTTAAAACGATGAACTGCGGAATCGTAGTAAGCGAGTTCGAACTCCAGTCGCGCAATTACGTTCACTTTCGAACTAATACCTTTGAGAAAGGTATGAACCCTCTTATCCTCCCAGCTACAGGTTAAATAGTACCACTATTATTATTCTTAAGAGACGCCTCAAGCACCGAACAATAAACCTTTCAGGCGAGGATATAGGTGCTGCCCTGAATGAGGTGGGGGCTATGGAATCTAACTGTTAGATTTTGGTGCCACTCTTTGGCAAAAGGCAGGCTAAGTGTATGGAATACGCAGTTCTCACATACAGTTTTATTTATAAATAAATAGCTCCTATTTGAGATGAAATCAGACGTTGTTATCACTTGTGTTCATACCCTCACTAGACGGCTTTGAAGCAACACAGCTGGCACTCTAGGGTTCTACAACATCCCCTATTCCACTCCCCCATCAAAATTTCACATGAAAAATTTCAAGAAATTGCTTAAATTCAATACTGAACATCTGCCTGTTATGAATAATTTTTAATTCAATTTTATTGCATTTTAATTTCACAAACAATGCTGTCTGAGCTGCTTCGTGATACTCACAAAAGTGGGATAAAACATAACAAGATCAAATTTCAACATTAATCTTTTCATATAAAATAGGACATACTTTTAAATTATAAAATCCATTAGAACCAAGTCATGACCATATAATTTTGTTTCTGTTATTTTCTTCATGTTTTTACTGAATAGCTACAGTTCAGTCCCAAAATTACAAATTGGCTGTAATTTGACACCTTAGTAGTTGGTAGAGGATATATTAAAGAAACATGACTGATGACTGAATTGTAGCTAATTGAAGGTATAATTTTGAAACTTAATTGTTCAATAAAGAACATGAAGCAAATGACTGAAACTTACTCTTATCTGGATGGTGAATGTATTATATTATCTATATAATTTTGTTTGTTCATTACCATAGATTTTTATTAGTGGGGTATTTTGTTTTAAACGAGCATGTCAGTTTTTACAAGCATCTGGAAAACAATATTCTGAAACAAATTACTGAAAGAGACTGCTCTTTAAAAGTACTTAAAACACCCAATTTAGTAGGATTTTGTTTATAAAGTTAACAATATTAAAATCTGAATATTTTAAGTTATTTTCTAAAGTTCTGAGATTTAGTAAGACTCAATCTTCAGTAGTAACTGATCAAGACTAACTTGTTAACTATTGAACCACAATAAAGTGCTCAGCAATAATGGATCCGATCTGTGGCAAATATGTGGATAGTAGACCCTCTTCGGGAATATGAGGAATGTATGCAACTAATTCAAGATGTCACCTATGATAATGTCATCATTTCTCCTTAACTCAACATTTCTTAAGTGCCGGTATATTGGTTGTTAGTTTATAATATTTTTTTTTTTTTTAGATATACTGACATTGAACAAATGTTAAGTTAGAGGGAGATGATTACATTATTGTTGATAATGACAGATTATTACACACATTCCTGAAGGAGTCAATTATTTGCATAATACTTGTTGCTGATATGATTCATTATTGACAGACATCTCATCAAGGTGTAATATTTAGCAAACTCTATTCGCATAATACCCTGCTATCTTCTCTAACTTTTAGCAAAAATGCAGATTGATCCATTAAAAACATATCAATAGATTTTAATTAAACTTACCTGATTGTGTGTTAGGAAGTAGAATGGTAGAGTTGTGATTCCATTTTTGTGAAGTCTCACCTGCTTTCATTGTTGCCATCAGTAAAGAAAACTTTTAATTTATTGAATTATTATAAAATGAACCATTATTATGTATATATTAAAATTTTCATTGTGTGCATGTGTGTGTGTGTGTGTGTATATATATATATATATATATATATATATATATATATATATATATATTTGTTTGTTTGTGTCAGGTTGTGTCGCATATTGCACCACTGGACAAACAACGAAGGACTCGTAGATATATAAAAATATAATTTATATTTTCATTCTTTGACGGCGATGATTTTGTGTAGTAGGAATACAGTCAGAGAGAGTTCGCAGATATCTTTCTTCTGTGGTGAGGACCCGTTTTGTGAAGTAGTGCAACGGCCGGAGAACACACACGGGGAGCTAACAAGTCTGCTTGAGTGACTAGCGGGTCTCTGCCTTCAGTCCAACATTTACAGACCTTATATTCTTTTCAAGTCCCATGCGGATATATGCATATCCTCTTCACCCATGTATTTTTCTGGTTATGGCTGTTTTTTTTTTTTTCCTGATAACTTTTTGATCTTATCTGCGAACAGAAATATCTGTCACTCTATCCATAGGTAATAAATTATATTCTCGCCATCATCTTTTATATTTCTCTTTCCTGTGAAACCACTTTGTTGATGTTATCTAGCGACTGCATTGAATCTGCTAAGTTCATCCATGGCACTCTGTCGCTAGCTAAGCTAGTATATTACAGTTGCTTAAAGTGCTACTGGTACTATGTAACCCAGTCCTACCTGTTATATAGTTGGATCATCAGCAACTAAAATAATTCCCTTACTGAGTTTATTTGGTGAGGAGGGTGGATAGACACCCTGCAGGATAAAAAAAACAAAACCTGTCAAAGGGTGGAGGAAGTTTTTTGCTCAACTGCCATCTAGCACATTATTCCTGAGAGTTGTCAAGTTATCCGAGTAGGAGAAGGAAAACTGATATAACACCTGCAGTTGATGTGATTACTGGTTATCTTGCTTCAGTTAGTCACTGTATAATATATGTATATATATATATATATTTATATATTATATTATATATTATATATACACACACACACACACACACACACACACACCTGTATTTAACTTACAAATGACTTAAAATGAGATTTTTATTCGAGCATTGTACTTAAAATATTCTAAGATAGAAAATAAGATAATTTCCAGTCCAATTTCTAATTGGATGATAATTTTATGGGATCCTTATTCATGCTAAACATCCTTTTTTAATCATTCAAATTCTTATAATGAAAATAACTATTGTAATCCTTATTAGAATCCTTCAATCTTTCCTAAATAGAAGCATCAATATCATCATGGACAGCTTGTACAAGGCTCCAACAGATTCATAGGTCATCTACTTCTTATTAAACATAAGAGCTTTGATTTATTTGCAATTTTATCGCATAGACTGCTACAAGGAAGAAAAATGCAGAAATAATCCAACAAAAATGATAATGAAAACAAAAAAATTATTTTTGTTAACCTTCAGAAAAATAAATTCAGAGATGGAATAGCTTTTTAATTTTTTTTTGAACTGTCAAAATATATTGGTCCTTTAAAAAAATCTTTTGATATTATTTTGTTAATGAGATTAATCAGTATACAATCACACAAAGAAAACAATGTTAAATCTTACATTCTTAATTTATTAGCCTTGTAACACACACAAACTTTTGCCCAGTCGGCTGGGGCTGTAGAATACACCGACTGCTTCTCTGCAGAGGGGTAAGACCCCACCCCCAACGAGTGTCCTGGATATGACACTAAACAATCTGATGGTGAGGTTCCAGCAATGCTGGAGCTTTGGGGAATGCGGAGTACCCCTTCATTGCCATTGCTCCCAGGTCCACTCTGGCCTGGAGTGGTAGCACCTGATAAGGGTCCTATCTATGGGTTAAAAAGAATTAACAGCATGCTTATGCTAAAATTAATTGTTTGAGTAAAATTGAATAGTTTGAAATAGAAATGACTTTTACAATTAAACCGTACTTACATTTAAACTGCGTGCTTATACTTAACTGAATTATTTGAAATAGAACTGTTTTTCGACATTAAAACTGTATTAACACTTAACAGAATTGTTACATACAACTGCTTGAATAGTTAGAAATGGGAATGTTTTTGACCATTAAACTGTACTTATGCTAAACTGAATTGTTTTAAATAGAACAGATTATTTACATAAAAATGGATTTGGCGTTAAATAACCTACAAAGATTGATATGCCATAAAACCCAACAAACCAAACCAAACACACAAACTTGTGGTACTTCCTCTAGTGGTAAGCAGATTCCCAATTCTAATAACATGTATAATTTTTCTCATCAAATGTTAAAAATAAACCAAGATCCAAAAGAGAAACTATATTCCTTTTATTCTAGGTTAAAAGCATGGTAAAGGTAACCTGAAACCAAAAGAAAAGTTTTGGCCCCTTTACCAAAAATTTTCTTGTTCCATCCCAATGACTCTTGCATCAGAAAAATAAAACCACAAAAATTATGATTTTAGGTTACCCTTACTTTGCTTTTAACCTGGATTATTCATATAAATTTTATATTACTAGCTTCTTAATTCTATAAAATGTCTTTGTTGATGTTTTATGTTCCTATTTTTTCACAGAGTCAGTCTTCATCAGTCATTGATCTTGATGATATGGAACTGATCGACAATGATGCTTCTGATTATGAAAGTGATTTTAGAGGTAATTACTTTCTTTAATAATTCTTCTTTCTTTCTGTTAACATGTAGAAGCTTAAATCAAGCAAATAATAATTATGTACCATTCCAGTTGTCTGAATTTTTGAGACAAAGCTTGATGATTTTTATCATTCGGGCTATTGTCTTCATCTTTATTGTTATATTCATAACATTTTGGCCTTAAGGAATCAGCACATATGTAGGGCTACAGTAACCTGTTGAGTAGACCAAGTATAGAGATGAATACAATATGGGAACCAATTATCAAAAAGGTCTGATGAAAAAAAAAAAAAAATTGGAATATGAGCTCAGGTAAAAAAAATCATACATAGTAGTAATCATAGTGATGTGAGAACATTAAGTTTATAAGTCCCAAAAATTCACTCTGCAGGACACGTAGCATAATGGTTATAGGCATTGGTTCCCTAAGCTTCTAAAGAGACAATCATCTGGAGGTTGCAGGTTCAATCTTGACTGCAGGCACGTAACAATACAGAAATACTTAACACTTATACCCAGTTATGTTTAACAGAATCAGAACAAGCCACCCCTGTGGATTAAATAAAGGACATGGTTTGAAGTTCTGTGTAGGCTCCCAAGTTTGATAAATACCTGAAGATGGCTGGAGGACATGTTGGCCAAAACATTGTAAATATAACAATGAAGATGAAGACATTAGTCCAAAAACCCTGAATGATAAAAATATTGTATCATTCCAGTTTTCAATATCTTGTAAAAAAGGCTTTTTTTCTTTTTCAAAAGTCATTTCTTTTGATACATACACAATTGAGTGTATTTAAATGTTTCATTGTAAAATGGTTTTTGATCATATAACAATAATCCCTATTGAATAACAATATCTGATTTGTATTATACAACTTAATTATCAGTAGATAAACAAAAAGCATTTGTTGGCTATTTATTCAACTTCTCCATCTTTTGTATGAGGCCACTTAATTGCATATGATTTGCATTACAAATCATTTCAAACTTCTTAAGTGTCTCATGTATTATTTTTATGGTAGATTCAATCATAACAACATCTTCACTTAGTAAGGATATCACTATGTTTCAGAAAAATAATTCTTAATTTATATACTTCCTGTATTAAAATATCTCATTAAAGTGAAATATATAGATAAAAGATTTCTAATTAATGTAATAAATATCTATAATTAACTAATGTATTTGTCAATGGAAAAGATATCTTTTTTTTTCTCTTAAGTGTGATTTCTTTTTACCAATGTAAAATATTTGCATCTATCTACTGTACATGTTGCATGGAACTAACCAAATTTCCTAGCTCTCTCTCCATTTGGATCTGTTTAGAGCCAGCTGTTAACATGTTTCAAGGTCCTGAGCCACAACATAGAACTAGTGAGTTGCAGGAAGCACTTCTAGGTTGCTTCCATCCAGCCAGTTAGGGATCAAATTCTATCATGGCATGTATTGGTGTGAGGCTCAGAATATTGCTCTAACAACGTGCTGTAACCAGGAATATCCTTGATCATTCTAAGTGGTTTGCTGTCAAAGTTCTCCTGTCTGCCAGGTCTTTGACCCATATAAGAGAACTGATAGCACTGAAATGCTATAGATCCAGAGCTTTGTTTTTCTGCTGAAATGTAGATGTTTTGAAAGTGGAACATTATAGGAACTGTATTAAGGACACTGCCAGTGTCTGTCATTGGTCAATTTCAAGCCTGTGATCACCAGTTTTGAAGATTGTGGAGTCATCGTAACTGAAAGTGAGAACAAACTTTACTGGGGGTGTTATTGAATTCAATCTTTGACTAGTTAATTCCTAGGAATAGCTTTTTAGCCCCCTTTACTAAATGCTTTTAATGCATCTCTAAAATGGTCAGTTGACTTGTAGAACATGGTGATATCTGCATATTCTAAAATTGACATCCTGTACTTCAATGTGAAGAGTTGTGTTCATGTAAACAGGAAAGACTCACATTAGTCCTCAATCAACAATAAAATAAGGCAGAGCTGTGTTGCTGACCCAAAACTCTTTCACTGTGTTATTGATTACCTGATGACTAGAGTTAGTTTCTCCCTGGATTGCTATTTTGTGAGTATACTCTGACACGGAACTAGAAAATACTAGGGTGAGTCAAAAGTTTTGCAATATTTTAGTAATATGAGGCACAATTCAGTAACCGTAGATGCTTTTGCTACGGTTGTGAAGGTGATGAACCAGACTGGATTGTAAAATGCCAAGCTTTCCTGATACTCTCCAAATACTGCTTGAACTATCTGTTTACTGTAATCAACTGGACCTTCATCATTTACACAACAAATGGGTTGTTTCTGTAATGTTATGGCTCAGTTTGAACCCATAAAGTATAAGTTTCCTAATTAGACTGCATTGCACATTCATCTGTGCAGTTTTTAAATCACACACCAAGTGAAGCAATCTACTTATCAGTATATTAACCACAGCATATCACTTCCACAATATGAACTGTTCTGTTCATTTGATATATACTGCAAACTAACACCTACTAAAATATTGCAAAACTTTTGACTCAGTCTAGTATATAAAAGAAGCATCTTTTGATCAAATGTTGCCTCAAGAACAATAAATTGTAAACCATTTTCAGAATTATTTCTTGTCATAATTTTGTGGTTTATAGTTTTATAAATTTTCTCTAATGTCAGAAAATTTCAGAACATAAAATTATCAAAAGCCTTTCCCAATTTTTTCTGAAATTTGTACAACATTGATAACGTAATTTTTGTAAAAGAAATTAAATGTTAATTTTTTTTTTTTTTTTTTTTTTTTTTTTTTAAGTGTAACTTGAAAATTTTTTATTTTCTTTTGATAAATCCCACTATTTCTTAATTCCAACTTTTATTTCATAGCAAGAAAGGTTGACTCTCCTGGGGAATACAGGAAAGCACAAAATCCTGGTATGTTTTATCCTTAGATTTTTTTCTTTTATGCCTTTTATTTTTTATAACCGAAATGCATTCAAATATTTCAAAAGGACAGGTATGTTGCAATATGCATATTGTAATTTTGAGATTTATTTTGTTAGTCATTTTGCCGCATAGAAAAAATAATTTTCTTTCAATGTCATTAAAAATTTTAAAAAGAAGATTGTTCTAAAAAGATTGTTTATTTTATTTTTTTTTCAAATTAAATTTTAATTTATTCTAAAAAGTTGAATGCAATATATGAGTTCAGGTTAAAAGCGTAGTAAGAGTAACCTGAAGTTAAACTATTTTTAGACCTTATTTTTTTTTATGCAGATATCATTAGGGAATGATGAGAAAAGTTTTGGTAGATGGGCCAGGCTTTGGCCCATTTACCAAAACAGTAAGGTCTAAAAAAAAAAAAGCTTTGGATTCAGGTTACTCTTACTGTGCTTTTAACCTGGACTATTCCAAAAACTATGATAGTCATAAATGCTGTCAACTGTGTACATAATTTTCTTAAAAAAAAAAAAAAAAAATTATAGAAGTGTTATGTTTCGTATATGAAACTTTTCTGATTGATATGAATAATAAAATGCAAGAACCAAATTTAAATTTAACAATTGAAATTATTTTATATATATATGGGTTACTGCAAAAGATTTGATATGTGCAAGGTGTTTCATAAAAATTGATATGATTTTGTAATCTAATAACTTGACTAATTCTTGTTCAAATGATCTCAAATTTTAACAACATGTATTGAATCAAATCAAAATTTTTTAAAATTCAAACACTTTTTCTTTTCCAGTAAATGGCATTTCTGTACTTGAAAAGAAAAAAAGCATGAAACATAGAATTTTGGTTTGTTTTTATACATGCTGTTAAAATTTGAGCTCATTTGAACATAAATAAGTGAAGTTATTAGATTAGGAAATGATATCAATATTTCTGAATTACCCTGTGTATTATTTTGTTGTTACTTTCTTCTGTATGATTTTTATACCTCTGAAGCAATAAACTGTTTGACTTGTGGTTTTTAAAATTGCCATTAGTGTTATTATATGTAACATATTAATATGAGTTACTGACCTGATGTTTCAAAGTTATAAACTAGAAATAAGGAAAATAGAATTTGATGGTTTTGAGATTTTTGGTGATTAATTGGTTTTATGATTGGATTCTCTTTGTTGTTGTTGATTTTGTTTACTTTTCCATAACTAGACATTGTCAAAGAAATCAAATTGTAATTATTTTTTTATTAGAGGATTCTGTTTTCCTGCTAAGATTAAAAGAAACAAAAACACTTATACTTTTGAAAGTCTAGCAAATGCTGGAATAAATGAGGCTGTATAATAACAGTTTAATGAGGAAAAAAATCTTGATCAAGTGAATTAAATGGAAAAAAATGTCTTCTGATAGTGCAACATTTGAAGAGATACTTGTGACTGCAGGAGTAAGATGAAACTAAACAAGGGTAGTTACCTACAATTATTTCTGAAATTATCTTCTATGGATCTTAAATGTAGAACAGTTGTATGATTAAAGATAAATTTCAATATTCTATTAAATATTCTTATCACTAAAGAAACTGGTTAAACTTTACAATTTTTGATTAGTCAAACACAGTTTTATATAACAAAATTTCAGAATTTTCCAAATTTAATCTCTAATAAAAAAGAATTTTTAAATGAATAAATGAATTTTATTAAAAAATGAAAATAAATCTTTAAAAACCTTTTTTTCATTACCAAAATGTGTCTATTTTATTAAAATAAACAAGTTAAAACTCTGTAAAATAAAAATTTGTTTTAGTTTTATTGCAATTTATATTGTGCAATTCAGGGCAAATTTTTATATCTAAATTATCTTTATCTCCCAATAATTATTCTATGTTTGATGTAAGTTTTTAAATAAATGTCTTAAAGATAAGAGGTGGAGGAGGGGTATTAACTGTTCCAAAAGTTTTCCAAAAAAAATGTTCCCTTTATCAATGAATATGTCATGAAAATTTCATTAGAATTAAATAAATAATTGATTTGGAGGAGATTTCTAAAAGTCTGTGTTTTTTGTCTAAAAAATTTCCATTCAAACTCTTGCAGCACATTACAAAATGTAAATAACTTTTTAAAACAAAATATTTCCAGTTTTATTAAGTGTAAAAATAGAAAAAAAATACGACCTTCTCCAATTTTTCTTTTAATAGCACAAATAAATTTTTGTACACATTTCAAGTGTTTTTTTGTTGTTGTATGTCACTTTGCTCTGAACACAAGTTTATAGAACAACTTTGAGCATTAGTTCACTCTTCAGTCTTTCTTAATATATTTTATATCTGGTGGGTGTATTTTGATATTGGTCAGGTGATTAGCTAGGAAATAATTAAAAACAAAATAAAAATATATTGCAATTGATTGATTTTATATGAAATCTGAGAATGGTGAATTAAAGGAACAAATAAAATGAAATTATTGAATAAGGAAAAGATTGAATCTGATGCCTTTTTTGTCTTGTGAAAAGACAAAAGACATTAAACAAAAAACATTAGCATTGAAAATAGTTTAATAATATCTGTGTTACCCTCCCCACTTCTGTGTATATGTTTTGTTTTTTTACCTGTTTAGGCATATATAAAATTTATTTACCTAAGGAACCGGAATTCAGTTGGTTGGTTTTATGGCATATCAACCATTGTAAGTTATTTAATGCCAAATCCATTTTTATACATAGTTCTATTACAAACAATTCAGTTAAGCATGAGTACAGTTTTTTGTTTACACACAGTTAAATGTCAAAACAGTTCTATTTCAAACAAATCAGTTTAGCATAAGTACACAGTTTAGTTCTATTTGATCCATAGATAGGACCCTTTCAGGTGCTACCACTCTGGGACAGATAGCAATAAAGGAGTACTCTTTATTCCCCAAAGCTCAAACATTACTGAAGACTCACCATCTGATTGTTTAGTGTCATATCCAAAACACTCATTGTGGGAGTTTTACCCCTCTGCAGAGATGCAGTCAGTGTATTCTACAGCCCCAGCTGACTGGGCCACCAGAATTCAGTGTCAAATTATTTGTTGATCCTCAAGCTGAAAGAAATACAAGTTAGTAATGCTTGACAATCTTTTATTTAATAAAAAAAATAAGATATTCTTCAGTGCATTTAAGAGTTGTCTTTTTTTTTTAAACAGGTTTTAATTCTGATATTTGGTATGAAAGTTCAAATACTGAAATTGGTAGGTCAAAAAAGCTCATTGGGAAATCAGTTGGATTCAAATTTGGGGTTAAATGATTTGATTTTGGTTCTTCTTATTTTTTTATTATTTTTTAAATTATTGTAAAAAGAATTAACTTGTGTCTCACACACACACGTTTTTTCATGCATACTAACTCTATTTATGACTTATTGCCTTTAAAAATTATTTTGTCTCAGTTTTTAAAATACCAACTGTGCTTTTATAAATTTTTGCACATGTCCTATCTTCATGCTCAACTTTCCTCTCTCCTTCCTTTTCTGTGATAGCAAAATGACTTTTGAAAAATATTCATTGGCTACACTGGGTTATTAGTTGATTCTATTACATCTGAAATATCTGTTATGTATGACAAGTAATTTTCATCATCTGCTCTTGGGGAAATATCTCATTGCTTTTCTGCCTTATAAATTACTTTTTATATAGAAGATACATGTCAAAATATTCTTATTCTGTAAACATATTGTCTTAAATTTTATGTTTTCTATAAAACATTATAATTACTTCTTAGAAAGCAGTCCCCACAGCCTAATGGTTAAAGTGCTGGACTGTAGCCTCGAAGTAAGTGAGTTTGAACTTCAGTTGTGCTATTGTGTTCACTTTTGGACAAATGCCTTTTTGGGAAAGGCATGAACCCCCCTTATCCCCTCTGCTATGGGTTAAATAGTGTTACTGCTGTTCTTCTATAAGAATAGCTTTGACATAAAATAATCCATGAAGGTTGATATGCCATTAAACAAAGAAACCAAAATAAATTACTTCTTAGTAAATAGATTTGTTTTATTAAGATATAGATAATTTCATAATTTTTGTCCAAATTGTTCAGATGTGGAATTATCATTATTATACACTGTTGTGCTTTGACTAGTGTCCTCATATTGGTTGTTTTATTCATTGTGGTCTTCAACCTTTTTCAAGTGTCTGTTGTAGTTTAACTGATATGAGATATCCTCATAAGTAAATATTTATAGTTTTACCTTGTAGGCATATATATGACACTTGGGTGAAGAGTGGTTAATCTAGGGGTGGCTTGTGTGTGTAGGAGCTCAGCAGCTTTTCAACTGAAGGATATCAGAACCAAAAAAGAAGGGAAGCAAAGTGAAAAAGGGGTCATACTTTGGACCTATTGTCTTTTATATCTCCATATAGCTGCTATAATGTCTGTTTTAAGACACTAGAATTGTAACTATAATAACAACCAACATGATGACAGTAGTTTAAGTACAGCAGTGATAATTTCTAGGGATGAGGGTTATGTCAATTCTACTGATGAAAACCTGTTATTTACTTCAACTTTGCATCTTAATTCTTTTATTCTGTTAAAGTGGGTTTTATTTTAGGAGTATTGTTGGTGTTCTAATTTAAATTTAAAAAAATCTAATGTTTTGTATTGGTTAAAAATTATGAAATTATTTCTTTTGATCTAAAAAAAAAACTAGTTATATTTACTTTTGTTATAAATCTAGTAATATTATCTGAGCCTTTTTTTTATTCTCATATTTCCCAAAATTAACAAAATTTTCTGTTTTTTTTTCTTTGTAAACAATATAAAAATACTTTTAATATATTTTAAGAAATAGATAAAATTAATGTATGAAATGACTAATTTTTCAACTGTGAAAGTTTTGTTTATTTGTTATGGAAACCAGTTTTAAAGGGTTAAATTTTTGGAAATATCTATCAAAAGTTAAAAAGAATGTTACTATAATTGATGCTGTAATTATTTTAGAATAATTTTATTCTCATTATCAAATCAAATTGTAATTATTACCAATATCTATGGAAATTAGCTTATATAATCAGAAATTTATTTTACAAACCATAATACTGGTTATAGAATTATAAAGCATTTTTATTAGTAGATTGGATATAAGAAGAGTTTTTATTTTTTGATTTAAAAAAATCCTATGATACCTACTGGTTGAAAGGTTAAAAAAGGTTAAAAGTATAAATGTCTAATGATAGCTATTCTGGATAATAATTCTAAACCATTTTCTCAGGCCACTGCAGGACTCCAGTTTTTTTATCCAAGGTCTGTGAGATATAGAGAGTAATGAATTTTATTCTACCATGCTAGTAGGGAGTCTGAATTCAGAGTTTTCCTTCTCCTGAGCTTGTCTCACAGTCTGCTTTACTTACCCAAACCTGGAGGAGAAGAGATGAATTTAAACTGCCCTAAAAGCAAATGCAAATAGCCTTGTCTGGAATTAAAACTTGGCTCACCAATTTCATTTTTCTCAACACTAACCATTACACCACTTGTACACTTGTATAATATATATATATATATATATATATATATATATATTTATAAGCACCCCCTCTCACACACACACACACACTATAACACAGAAATCAAAGCTACATATTGCTACTAATAATTTCATGTTATCACCATTAACAGGCAATGTTATATTCTGTAGAAGCTCTGCAAATTTTAGAGTTATCTTCAGAATGTTATCTGGCCTGATGTTCATCAAAATATGAAACTGTTAGTATCAATATGAAGTTTTTGATTTCTGTGAAATACGGTTTCTCTCTCTCTCTCTCTCTCTCTCATATATATATGTATGTGTGTATATATATATATATATATATATATATTTTTCACATGTGAAAGCATGTGCAATACCCTGTCGTCATCTGTCACCAACCAGGGGTGATGCCACAGTTTTGCACATACTATAGTATAAGGTGAGGATCAAGGGTAAAGTGGAGCAATCCAGGGAAAGGAGAAGCGCCCTCCCCTACACCTTGGTGTAGTACCTATTGAAAAGGGAGCCTTTGGGTCGCCCTCGACTAAGGTCGCCAATGTTACTTTTTTTATTATAGATATCAGGAATTCATTTTATAAATATTGCAACCTTTAAACATAGTAATATTATATATATATATATATATATATATATATATATATATATATATATATATATATATATATATATAATTTGCTATATTTATGAATCAAGAATGCCCAGTATTGGTGATAGGGCATATATATCTAAGTAAGGATATTGTATACTGATTAAAAAACAACCAAGATAAAGCTCCATTGATTGTGTCTATGGTATTCTAACTTATATATAAATTAGATTAAAGTCAAAGAAAAAGTTGGTTTATTTATTTTTTGTATTTTTTTCTTTCATTAACGTTCACTAGTTTCACTTCTAATATAAGCTTTATCTGTCTCAAAATAGGCAAAAATGATTGAATCAGACCATGCTCTTAAAGATATGTGGGGATTTTGTTGGTGACTATCTTTAATCTATTTTTTGGAAGTCAATGTTTTGTGGTTTTTACCATCGACTGTGTTGCGTGAGCCCTACACAGCCTTTATATGCTAAAATGGAAATCCAAGTCCTAAAGATGGACAATTATTATATGAAACATTAATCCACAGTTCAAACTAGAAAAAAAAATTACTCTAATAAAAAAACATCTGAGAATCATAAAAATCTAAAAGATAAAAACCCTTTAATATTTTGTTGTATTCACACTTATGAATAACAGAAAAGATTCATTACAATACTTTCAAATAAATTTTATTTCAGTTGTTTCTCATTTTTATTACTTTTTATCATTAAAAATAAATTTGTGAAGAATATGCTAATTCTAAAATAATGGGATGCGGTGGCTAACTGTTATATCTTAGTGTATTATCTGGACTGTTATATCTTAGTGTGTTCAAAATCCAGTTACACTGATATGTTAATTTTCAGACAAATAAAATACCCTTGGAAAAGGTAGAAATCTCCTTATCCCTCTCCAACTATGGGTTAAATATTACCACTACTGTTTTTCTATAAGGAAAGCTTTGGCATTAAATAACCCATGATGATTGACATGCCATGCCATTAACTAAACCTAAAATAATCCCTCATCTCCCTAAAAAATGAAAAGCTAAAAACTTGACTTTTAAATATTTTTTAATCCCTTTGCATTCTTTAGATGCTGTTTACTGGTTGAAATTTTTTTGTCTGTCATTTATTTGAAAATTGTTAAAGAACTTAAACATTTGGTAGAAAAACAACCAAAACGAAAATATTTGAATCAAATTCATTAAAATGATTAGATGTTTTTCATGTTTCTTTATACACTGTCCCTAGAACATATGACTTTTCAATTTCATTTGTTATTAAAGCTTTTACATGATTCAGAAATATTTTGATATATAAAAACACAATTTATCTAATTGGCCTACCAATCTTTTTGGAAATGTTTACTCAAGTTGGATGAAGCAGCTCTACTTTTAGTCATAATCTGCCCTAAATATCAATTCTAGATAAATTTACCATTGGTTAAATCATCATAGGTAGATTCATTGTATCAGATAAATTACTCTTTTAATGTAGGGTTTCCCTGACCTTAATAGCTTAGCTCTTTTTATCAAATTCTTAAAAGCAATAATTGAATTCTGAAATTAGCCAAAACCTTGCAATGAATTTTACCAACTACACTAAATACCTCATGTTCATAATAGTTGCATTTTATTTTCTGCTTTCCTAAATAGATTATCATGTAAATTATAATTTATGATTTTAATTTACTGTGCTATTTTGAATCTATTGATGCTATTCAAAAGGGAATTCCACTTGACATCCAATGTGTTTTCAGTGTGAATAAAGGAGATAAACATCTTGTGAAAAAGTATTGTGTTCAAAAGAGGTGCAAAGGTAGAAATGTTAGTTAAAAGATATAAACATTGTTTTAAAACAAAATATGAGTAATTTTTTTTCTTGTAATGGTATATAAATAAAACTATTACCTATATATCCTTTTAGATTCCGGAAAGATGGAAGGGGAAGTATATGAAGGAGGCCAGCGTGATGTAAATGAAGACATTCGGCAAAGAATAAGCCAAAATGTCACGGAAATGGTAAGTTTTTTGTTTTGTTTTGTTTTTTTTCTTAATTGCTTCAGCATTTTACATGATGATATAATAATTCTTAACCTCATATCTATTATTATTATTATTATTATTATTATTTTACTCCTTGTGAGTTTTTCACACCAGCAATTTTAATTGGTGGTCTTTTATTGGAGTCCAAGTGATAGCATGTCTGCAGGACTCTTTCGAGTATTCTAGCCAATCTTAAAAATGCTGTGGTCTGTATAGACTCGATTCTCCTTCTGATTTCTGATTCCTCCAGTCTCTTTTCCAAGCCTATGGGGACTGTTCCAAGAGTGCCAACCACAATTGGTATTACCATCATCTACATGTTACACTGCTTTTTAAGCTCTCTGGCAAGATACAACTATTTGTCTATCTATTCACTTTCTTTCATTTTTACTCTGTGGTCAGCTGTGAAAATCCACTAGAAGACAAGATCTTTTTTTCCTTGTTACTTATCACTTGGTCTGATCTTCTGGGCAGGATTAGGTGATCCATTTATATGTCAGTCTCAGAGAATTTTATGAATCTTGTTTTCTAGGGAAATTCTAGTTTGTGTGTATATACCATTTGTTAATATGGTCAAATATGAATATTTTGCACAATTCCCAGTGAATAATCTTTTCTACCTAAGTATCCCTAGTTTTGTAGTCCTTTTGTGCCAGTTTGTACCTTCATCTGTTTCCACATAACTTACACTTGCTATTCTATTGTGTATTATCAATTTTTGCCTTGATATAATTGGTTTTTATGGCATTATTTTGTGCTGCTAGTAAAAGAAATTCAGTTTCTCTCTTATTAGATCAGATCATTTTGTATGCAATCTCCCCAGTTTGTCACTTGAAATATCTATACAAATGTTTTTCTTCCTATTTCTGATTTTGTTGTTTTTAATGTGTTTTTATGTTGCCATTGCTGTTAGTGGTTGTTGCAATTTGTCTTTCTTTGCTCTTTTTTTGTGTATTCTTTGAATATTTGATCTCTAAAAGTTTAGGACTTTTACCCATAGCAACACTATTGCTATTTTTACGCAGCTAAAAAGATGACTATTTTTAATAAATATTTGTGATAAAAAAATGTTTATTACTCAATTTAATAAGATGTAGTCTTCACATAAAACTCCTTTGTTATTCCCCATTGGATTGAGATGGAAATAGTCATTTTATTTAGTTTCATCAATTTATAAATACCAGAAATAAACAAAAATTGTTTGTTCAAGTCTGTTAAAAGGATTTGAAAATGAAAATGTTGAATCTATGTCGTCAGGATTTAGAATATATTGAATGTATCCCTTGCAGTATCAGAATGTATCAAAAAAAGTGGTATTCTGATAGTGAGGTTTTAGTTCCAGAGATTTCGGCTGTATGGAATACTGTTCATTGCCATTACTCCCAGGTCCATTCTGACCTGGAGTGTTAGTACCTGCTCAGTTCCTCTCTATGGATCAAATAGATCTGTTTAAAAATACTTCATGTTCAATTGGACTGTGTGCAAAAAAATCCTCTTAAACTACCCAAAAATTTAAATATGAATGTATGATGAATGTGATTCCCTAACCTTTAGGCCTAAAATAACCCTAGATGAGTTGACATGCCATTAAAATCAATCAATCAAACAATATGAACAGCTAAATAAGTAGATTAAATAAAAACTTTGCCAACAATTTTACTATAATTCAATGATTCTTTGTTTCATATTGAAGTATTCGAACTTAGTAATGGGGTTTTAGAATAAAAATTTTAAAGATCTGTTGTTGTTTTTTTTCTCTCCAGGTGTGGCAGGCAAGCAAGCAGCAGGCCACCAAAGCTTGGAATCTCTATGGAAATATTGATATCTTGCGACCATATTTTGATGTCCAGCCCCATGAAGTTAAAAACAGGTAAGCAAAAAGCAGTACTATACATATTTGTGTAATAAATGCTTTTTTAAGACCAATTTTTCACCTCAAAACAAGGAGTTGTTCATTATACAAGATATGTTTTTGAAATGTGGAAGCTTACTTTGTTTTTAGACTTAACCTTGCTGTAATTTGATCCACAGTGCCCACCCCTACACAGCTTATATGTAAATAGTTGAGCTTTGTTTAAAAGTTTCAAGACTGTTAAGTGAATTTTAATATGTTTGGAATATCAAAGTAAACACAGTCAGCTGCATCATTAATTGCAGTATTGCATTGATTTTGATTGTGTTACAGTAGATTTGGAAGTATACATAAATATTTGAATGTTTTCTCTTTGTCATTGGATATTGAAGAAATATTTTTGTAGGCTAGCATAGCCAAAAAAATTAAGGATTGTATATTACATGCAATATATGATAAAAACACCTTTTTGTGGCTAAAAATTGAAAGTTCTTTATTACATGGGTATATACAGTAATAATATTTCCCTCTTAACTGATTTGCTATATTTTTCTGTAGATATTGTTGATTAATAAACATTTGATTTAAATTCTTTTGGAAATATAAATTATTCTTTGTGTAGTCCAATTTAAGATCTTATGATTATCAAATTGTGACTCTTTCAAGGGAGATAACCTGAATAGAATCACCGCTTCTTTTTAATACCATTTTAATGCTGTGTTCAACTATATGAGAATTCATGAAGCCATGTGGTGTGTAAATATAATTAAATTTCATACTACATTCCATTAGCTAGTTTTTACTTTCCACTCACTTGGAAATTTTGCTAAGAAGTTTTTACTTATCTAGTCACTAAATTCAACTATTTTTGAGTCTTTTTTTTCCCCAATATATGGAAAATGCAACTACAAAATGGTTAAATTGAATCAGCATTTAATTAGCATTTAAAATTACTCATTAGATTTATTAGACTGAAAATGAAAATCTTACTTTGTATTTTTAACTTCACTTAAATGCTGTTACCATCTTACATTCTAGGTTTCTTTTATAATTATCTTGATACTAATTCTAATTTACAGACTACTTCAATCTCTTATACCACAAAAGCCAACAGGACAAAGACAGGTGAGTAATTAACTTCAATCTCTTCAAAAAAGGATAAGAAAAATGTTTATTTTCAAGTGTCTTTCATGTCTTTTCATTATTTATACCTTGCTTGATTCAAATTTTATTGAAACTTTTCATACCCACATGAAAACTTAGGCTTGTCTTTTTTTGTCTTCTTTTTCTAATGAAAATCTGAAGAAAAGCATCTTTTGTATATTTTAGTCCAGGTTAAAAACACAGTAAGAGTAACTCAAAGTCAAACTTTTTTAGACCTTATTTTTCTGAATTTTGATCTTAGAAGAAAAACTTATTAGAAAATTTAGAAAATAATTACTTTTATTTCCTGCATTATAAGAAATAGTTCAGATTAAAAGCAAAGTAAGGATAACTTAAAGCTGAACATTTTAGACTTTCTTTGCTTTTAACTAAAAGGAAATATCATGTTGTAAATGTTGACATAAATTGTATAATGTGCAGTGAATTCTGCTTAAGTGGAACATATTGAGGACCAAGAATTTTAGTCTCTCCAAATGTCCATTTCTTTTAAATGTATTTATATGAAAAGGACAATCTGATTTTTAAAAAAATCTGTTTTTACTCATTTGATTCTCCTAAGCAATTAATCCTTGTAAATGATGTTCCATTTAACCAGAATATTCACTACTTTTGTTTATGGTGATGATGATGTTCAAATGATGTATTCATTATATAAACATTAGCAATGTTTTTGTCTATGTCAGTTAGACCAAAATGTTGGCAATGTTGTTTAATGTTTTATCTTAAAAATGAACCCCCCCCAAAACAGCAATTGTACTGATTATGGTTGGATAGATTGAAAGAGTGGCAGTTTTTATATAAAGAATACATCATTTGAATTTTTTTTTTCATATTTTATATTTATATACTGTCAGACTTTTTTTTATTCCACCTTTCTCTAATATATATATAAACAAATGAATAATGAAATCATTGGTAAAAAGAAGGGGAACTATTCTAAAACAATAAAATAGCAAGGGCCCTTTCATCCAGCACTTATCAAGCTTAGTCACTGGAAAATATTTTTAAAAAAAACAGGGTGTAAATTCAATAATTGGATTGAGGAGATGGGGTAAAAAAAATATAAATAAAAAAAATAAAATTAAAAAAAAAAAAAAATAATAATTCAAGTCACCCCAGTCTCCAACAGTTCCCCCAAAATACTTTAAGTATGACTGCTTAACTGTCTGCACAGAGGGTGGGGGGCGATTTATGGCAATATAAATCACCTCTAAGACTTTAAGGTGAATTTTGTCTCTGGCTCTATGCAGAACAGAGAAGCAGTCATCTTCATAGCTAGTCCTGCAACTATTTATGGTAACCAAATGCTCACCAATAGCTGAATCCATTGCTTGAGAGTGCCCGGATGTTTGTCGGCCTTTTGATAGAATAACTTTGGGTATATGCTGTTTAATTCTCACTTCGAGGAGTTGACAGGTCCTGCCTATATATGTCGAACTACATCGACATACAAATTTATATATTAGCATACTTTGTTTAAAGATAGGCAACTTGTCTTTATGTGTAGAATTCAAGGCCATCCTTGTAGTGAATATTGGTCTTAAATTAACAGCATGATAACAGCGATACACAGAAGAGACAATGCTCTCTGCAAAGGACTGGCAAGCAGAACCCACCCAAGGAAGTCTAAAGTAAACAGGACATTTTGGAGGACCAAAGGTTTTGTTCTTATTTTTAAACCTAGTCACTGTAAACTTGATATTATTATCAATGACCTCCTCGGGATACCCGTTGTTAATAAATATATCCTTGATAACCTTAAGTTCATCTTCAATCTTGCAATCACAGCAGATATTTAAAGCTCTATAGGAAAGACATCTGATTAAATTAAGTTTCCTAGATCTACGGGCAACTCAGATATAGCCCAGTAAATGTAGGTTTCCTATAAACCGATGTGAGGAAAGAAGAATCACGTCTTTCAACTAACACATCTAAAAATGGCAGTTCACCATTATTTTCCTCTTCCATGGTAAATATTAAAGTAGAGTGTAACTTATTCAAATTATCAAAGAATGATAATGCATCGTTATGTGATCGAAAGGAAACAAAGGTATCATCCACATAATGTAAGTAAATGAGGGGTTTAGGAAACCTATCAAACACATGTCTTTCTTGGAACCCAATGAAAATATTAGCCAGAATGGGGCCAAGAGGGGAACCCATACTAACGCCCTCAATCTGGCGGTACATGATCTCATTAAAAACTAAAAGACACTGACTTTGTAGCAATACCCATCAATTCAATAAAAACTTCCTCAGGAAAGGAAAGGGCAATAGTAGATGGACCACGATACAAAAATTCAGTGCATATAGATATTGTCTCATCCAAAGGAATGTTCGTGAATAATGAGACAACATCAAAGGAGACCAGAAATTGGGACTCAATACATACAGGAAAATGACAGATAATGGAGGAAAATGTGAAAGAGTCCTTCACACAACACCCGGGATAAAATTCTAAAACAGGATTAAGGACTTCAACCAACCATTTAGCCAAAGAGTGCTGAGCAGAATGGCACATAGAAAGAATAGGCCACAGAGGAATACCCGGTTTATGAATTTTTGGCAATCCATACATTCTTGGTCTCTGCGAGCCTACTGGACGAATAAATGCATAGACCTCCTTTGGTATAAATTTTCTTCTGAATAACTCAAAACGCTTTTGTAATTTATTTTCTAGTTTCTGAGTATCATCAAAATACAAGTCCCCAAGTTTTAGGAACTTGTTAGTATCTTCCAAAATAGCATCCATTTTATTTACATAGTCTGTTCTATTTAAAATAACCACACCAGCACCTTTATCAGGTTTAATAAGAACAATATCGGTGTTCATTTTAAATTGTTTTGCTGATTCAAAATGCACCTTCTGCCACAAGAAACTTTGAGAATCCACCTTGGTGTTAACAAAGGACTGAGCCAAGTCAGCCAGACAAGCTTTCACATAAGCAATATTACCAACAGGAGCAAGAGAATGTCTCTTCAACTGCAAATATAACAATTCAATTTTGGCTAATACAGCAGCTGAATTAGTACCCCGGTGGGAAGGAACACAAAAATTAAGCCCCCTTAAGTACAAATTTCTCACAATCCGACAAAACATAGGAAGAATAATTAAAAATATGTTTGTCAGTAGTTACAGTTGAACCATATTTCATTTTAATTAAATGATTCGAGAATTGTTGGTTGCTATTCAATAACTTACTCTTTAAACAAGAAAAGTTATTAGTTAGATACTTAGAAAATCGAAGGAGATCAAAAAGACTAAGGGAAGACCAACATGTCTTCCACTTATAATATAAACAAGAAAATTAAGAATTGAAAGTTGATATTCCACATTTGTTTTAATTATAGTAGTATTTTCCTCACCCTTCCATCGGGGTGGGATACAACACAAGGCCTTTTATATGTGGGCATTGTGGCCAAAAGATATCCAACTCCTTCAGCATTTATCTTTTTGGAATACCTTAGGAATACAGAATTAACCCTGACCCTACTCTTTTGCATGCAATAGGGAAACGTTGTTCGAGCCTCTAGAACTGAACTGAGTTGTTTTTTGGTGCTCAGACTGATACAAGGCCAGCTTTAAAAAAAAGAAAAAAATGGCTTGGTGCCAGATTTGTTAGTGAAGAATTGCAGTTAAACTCCAAGTATATTTTTATTGATTGATTAATTTTAATGTTAAGGTTTATTTTATGCCTAGATGTTAGAGAATTTTTATATATTTGTTTTTAAAATGTTTCTTGGTTTTTTTTGCATAAAATTCTATTGAATATAAATCATTTTTAAACAGATCTATTTGATCTATAGATGGGAGCCTAGTAGGTACTACCACTCCAGGTCAAAGTGGACCTGGGAGTAATGATAATGAAGTGGAATTCCACACTCACCATATCTCCAAAACTGAAGTCTCACCATCAGATGCAGTTTAATCTCATACTCAGGCCACCTTTTTTTTTTTCTTTTTTTTTTTGTGGTGGTGGGGAGTCTTATATATCTTGAGATCTAGGTATTTTGAGTTATGATATTGGCTGCATTATCTATCATCCATCATAAGTTTTTTTTGGGGTGGGGGGCGTAATTCTCTTAAAATGCCTTTTTTTTTCCTCCTTCTAGTTTTCTGTACATTCTGTTTCAGAGTGTTTTATATTCAATTTATTATATAACTTTTTCCTTTTCTCCAACCTCAAATATTTTTGAATTCCTACTTGTTACTCTGTTCTTTCATTCTCTAATATTTGTTCTTTTGTAGAATGTCCCAAGAGAATTGTACGGCCCAATGATGGTCATTTTTACCCTGATTGCTCTTCTTTTATTTCAAATGAAATCTTCTGGACACAGAGTGGTGAGTGCTTCATTGCTCCAAATTTGTGATTCTTCATTGCTTATTAAAAGTGACATTATCAAGCAAATACTTATATTGGCAAGCATATATGATATGGCATTAGAGGCACTTGTAGAGTAATGGTTACTGTCATAGAAAATGAATACAACAACCTGTGTTTGAATCCTAGACAATGCTGTTTACATTTCACATAGCGCTAATACCTTTGGAAAAGGGATAATTCTCTCTCCAGTTATGAGTAAATAGTAGAGCAGACTGGACTCTTTAGCTTTGGTATGGCAACCAGGCTAAGAGAAGGAAGACTCTGAATTTAAGCCTGTTATTGCATAATGGCTAAAATGCTGGGCTGGGCTGCTGCATTGAAGTAAATAAGTTTGAAAATACAGTCACTGTATTACACTCACTTTCAGACTAATACTCTTGGGAAGAGTATATTTTCTCTTATCCCTCCCCAATTGACTTGAATATTTACTCTGTCCTTTAGATTTTGAACTCTTTTAGTTTCACATCAGTTTTTTCTCCTTTGTTGTCAACTACCTTGATTTATTCCTCGTTATTGCTTGCCTGTCTCAGAGTTTCTCTGACAAGTCATGACCAAAAAAAGGATCCTTTTTTTTTTTTTTTTTGTTTTAGAACTCACAATGTATGCTCTGCTTAAAGGTAAAATTTTTCACATACCATAGGATATTTATATACTTCAAGTGTCAGCACAATGAGAACAAAGTACGTCATCTAAACAATATCATCAAACTTAGGGGTAAAATTCATGCAGTAAACTATGCCGTAAACTTTATTAAGGAATATATCTTACAACGGGTTATTCCACAGTCATTTCCCAGCCAAATAGCTAGATTATGAGTTGAGTCTAGACTTCACATTGAAAAAGTATTCTTATTAGATGAACACCATTCTAAAATGGAAAAACTTACTTCTCTGATTAGCCAACATGAGCAACTATGGCGTGCTAACTTAGACTTTCTATCCTTTTTTGACACTATCCATTTTTGCCTGTACAATTGCTACTCTTGATGATAAAACTGATAACATTATACAATCCAAACACAATAATTTATCAGCACGTCTCACTAATAAATCCAATATGTTTGACCTTAATATCAATAACTTCTCTCTCAATGAAATTGACAACTCAAGCATGGACTTCTTTGTTCCACCTTCCAGTGATCAAAAGAGAACTTGTATTTTCTAAATTCAAGCTGCCCTTTATTTATAAGCCAAAACATAAGTCTACTTCCACTGATGTGCTTATAGCCAGCCTATTTAGAAGATCTTGCTCACATGTGCTTTGCATCCAGCATTGATAAATCTACACCATCAACTCTTTAATGCTATTAAATCATTGCATAATAACGACTCTATTGTTATATCTAAACTTGATAAAGTGTCTGGTGTTGTGATAATTAATAGACATGATTGTCAACAAAATGACTGATATTCTATATGACACTTCTAAATTTAATCGTCTTGTAGGTGTAGATAAATTTGACAAAATCGCCATACAAGAGCAACATATCCAATGTTAGTTGCTCAATTTTTATAAAGACCATTTAATCCCTAAAAATATTTACAAAAAGATACACTCCACTGGATCCTAGAGACCACAGCTATATGGTCTCCTTAAAATCCATAAACCTAATGTCCCTCTTAGACCTATTCTATCTATGGTAGGTCCTGCCTTGCACCACTTAGGTAAGTGGTTAGCAGGCACACTTGAACCAATACTGAAACTATATTCCAAGCATCGTATTTATGACTTGTATACCTTTGCTCAGATGATTCAAAATATGTCTGATAATCCTCCTTCCTTTTCTCATTTGACATCTCAAACTTATATATTTATGGTCCATTAGATGAAACTATTGCTATCTGCATCAATGCTTCATATCGTAGTCACTTGGACGCCCCTCCCTCTTTTTCTCAAAATGGTCTTTTTTTTATGTTAATGCATATTGCTACTAAATGTGTCCAATTTAGTTTTAATAATACTATGTTTTAGCAAATTAACAGCATTGCTATGGGTAATCCCTTGGAACAGCTATGGCTAATATTTTCATGTGTTTCCAGGGAGAAAATCTATTTCAAACTACAAACAAACCACTTTATTGTGCACTGTGCGTTGATAAAACATTTGTTATGTTTTCCTCTTGATCTGAGACTGTACAATTTATTCATTTAATCAACCAATTAAATCCTGCATTGAAAGTGACATGAGAATTTGAAAGCAACAATTGCTTTCCTTTCCTTGATGTCCAAGTTGAACGCACTAATTTAGGTTTTCTAACTTCTATCTACCATAAACCTACATTTACTAGTTCATAATCACATGCTGGGGATCATTTTGCCCCTTAAAGCATAAAATCAATCTAATTAAAACCCTGGTTCACTGTGTCTTAATGATAAAGTCAAAGTCAAAATTTACTGATGAACTTAACTTCATTAAAACTACACTTTTAAAAAATGGATATCCTGAGGACAAAATTACAAGTACCATCAGATATAAATGTATGCATTTTTGGCCAACACTAAATTTGGCCTTGAAAAATGCCTCATATATCTTAAATTACTATGGATAGGCAACACTTCCACCCAATTGATAGAACAAATTAAAAGATCTGTCTGTTTCAGTGCTGTTAACCTATTGTTCTTAAATCCAATGTGCTTTTTCGATTTAATCTCAAAGATAAGTGTGTCTCTTCATCATAAAAGTTCCTTAATCTATAAATTTCATTGCAAATGTGACATTTGCTCTATCAGCTGCACTACCCAAAGATTGGAGAATAGAATAAAACATGTGCCTCCTGCTATCCAATCAAACAGTTTAACCCAATCAGCTGAATCATGCAATTAGAACTTGTCTTCTTCTATTACTCGCCTATCAGCTAAGGCACTGCATAAATGCATATAATCCTTACATGTTTACTATTCTTGAAAGTTCTAGTAGTGAATTACAATTGTCAGTGCTAGAGGTGCTCTATATCACTAAATACCAACCTACTTTCTGCAAGCAAAAGGAATTCTATCTTCTTTTGAACCTGACTGATTATACTTTAACCAAATTTCACTTAGTCCAAGAAAAAACAAAAATGAATCATACTAATCCCTTCAGGTAAATGTTTTCTTTTTGTTTTGTTTTTTCCTCATTTTGGGTTTTTTTTTCCGTTCCTCCTTTGTTATTAACTACCTTGATTTATTCCTTGTTATTGTTTGACTGTCACAGAGTTTCTCTGACAAGAAGAGATATGACCAAAAAAGGATCCTTTTTTAGAACTCACTATCTATGCTCTACTTAAAGTTATTCTAAAATTTTGCATGTACCATAGGATTTTTATTTAGTGTTTTGTTTTTTCTTTTTCCTTTACAGCAAGAAGGTACATTGATGGGGACATCATTTGTGGTGTGCTTCACCTATTGGTTTGGTTCATCTGGGGCCATCTTCCTGCTCTCCTATCTCTGTAATATCAATCTTTCTATGATACAAATTCTCTCCATGTTGGTATGTAACCCATTTCTTATCTTTTTGAATGAAATCATTTTGTTCAAGAATCACTAAAAATACTTATAACAAAAGTAATAAAATTATCCTATTTCTTTTTAGTGATTTTTTGGTATAGTCCAAATGGTATATAAAACAGATTGGTTAATATTTTGGTATCTGAAGTGCATTTTTTAAATATAATTTATTCTGCTTCAGCCCAGTTGGTTGGGGTTGTAGAAAATACTGACTGCATCTCTGGAGAGGGGTAAAACACCCCCACCAATGAGTGTCCTGGATATGACACTAAACCATCTGATGGTAAGGCTCCAGTATTGGAGTTTTGAGGAATATGGAGTACCTTTTCATTGCCATTACTCTCAGGTCCACTGACCTGGAGTGGTAGCACCTGATAGGGTCCTATCTATAGGTCAAATAGAATGCAAAAAAATGACTTATGCTAAATTAAATTGTTTTAAATAGAACTGTTTGACTGTGTGTTAACAAATGACTGATGTTTAATTGAATTGTGAGGGATATATTTGGAACCATTTCATCATCATCATATCGTGCTGGCAGCACGGATATCCCTGACCCTCTCTCGCCACTCCTCCCTATCGTTCATCGCCCTAGGCAGGTCTTCAGGACAACATCCTGTATCCTCACACAGCTGCTGAATGTACGTTCGTGCTGGTCCTGCTTTTGCGCGGCCGTGTGTAGGGATCCATAAGAGTACATCTCTTATGAGTTCATCTCTGCTTCTCCAGCAATGTCCTGCATGTCTGGTTCGCCTAACTTGAATAGTTTTCGTGATAGGGGGCAGGTGGCCGTACAGTTGGTGTCTTGTTGGGTGTTGCTGCCAGGACTTGTTGAGGATTGCACGCAGCATTCTTGTGTAATTGCCATCTAGTTTCTTCTCGAGCCGTTTTGTTAGCGTCCATGTAGTGCATCCATATAGCAGTATCGATGTGACCGCTGCCTGGAAGAAACTGCGTTTCATTTTATCGGTTAGGTCTGATTTCCATATAGTCGATAGCCTATTGATAGCTGTCCATGCTTTCGTTAACCTCGTTTCGATGTCCTTTTCGGTTGATTCGACGCTGCTTCCTAGGTACGTGAATTTGTCTACTAGTTTAAGAGGGGTTCCTTCTAGAGTGGAGATGTCCCCCGTTTGGTTATAGCACATATATTCCGTTTTGTGTGCATTAACATGGAGGCCTATGCTTGCTGCTGCTCGTTCCAGGCTATGCAGAAGTGTTTCGGCTTGGTCAGGTGTATTTGCCAGTATCGCTATGTCATCGGCGTAGTCGGCGTCGGTAATTGTTGTTGCGGGATATCTTCTGCTTTTTTTCTTCGTCAGTTCGAAGCCATTCTCTTTGATTTTGTCAATCGATGTTCTAAGTACGTAGTCTAGACAAATGATAAAGAGATACGGAGCCAGCGTGTCCCCTTGTAGTACTCCTGCTACAATGTCGAAGTATTCTGTGTCTCCATCTGGTGATCGTACTTTTACTTTAGTGTTTCTATAGAGAATCGTTATTGCCGCTACGGTTTCTTTAGGTATGCCGTACGCTAGTAGGATTTGTTCCATCTTTCCTCTGTGAATGGAGTCGAAAGCCTTGGTAAAGTCGACAAATATTAATGTCGCTTGTAGGTTCTTTGCCCGTACACCTTCAAGGATTCTGCGGATGGTTAGTATTTGTGAGGTCGTAGATCTATTTCTTCGGAAGCCATTTTGGTTTTTTCTAAGTATGTTGTCGATTTTGGGTTCTATGCGGTTTCGTAGTAGGGCATTGTAGATTTTGGCAGCTATGGATGTAGGTGTTATGCCTCGGTAGTTTTTGGCTAATCCGAGGTCCCCCTTTTTAGGGAAGGGGAGTATGCATCCCTTCGTCCATCTATCTATCGGATTTTGATTGTATACTGCGTTGCAGTGTCGGAGCAGTATGTCGTCGAATTGTCTGGTCTTCCATACTTCCGGGGGAATTTCGTCCAGTCCTGCAGCTTTCCTATTTTTAATTTTTCTGAGAACCGAGTCGAGTTCTCCTTGTGTGAACGGTCCAAGTTTAATGTCTAATTGTTTGCTAATTATTCTGGTGATTGGTTCATGCGTTATTTTTGGTGGGTTTCCAAGTAAGTTTTCGAAGTGCTGTTTCCACAGTTTTATTCTTTCTTGTTGGTTTGCTGCTTTAAGTTTTGCTTTGGCTGTGTTCTTTCTTCTGCTCACTTCGTTTATTGTTTGCCAGGCAATTCTAGATTGTCTATCTTCTACCGAGTCTCTAATCTTATCTATCAGATTTTGAATGTATTCTGTCTGTTCCTTTATATATATGCCTGCTAATTGATATTGTGCCGTTTTTAGTTTTAAGGCATTTGTGTTTGTTGGGTTTTTTCGATAGTTTTTGGAGGCTGTTTTCACTAGTGCACGTTTTTCTCTCACCGCTAAGGTTTCCCATGGGACTCTATATTTAGTTTTAATTTTTGTTGGAATGTATTTTGCTGCTGCCTCAAGGTGTGCATTGACGAAATTTTCGTATTCGTCGTTTGGTGTACTTTTTTCCGTCTTTTCTTGTAGTGTTTCGAATCTGTTTCTTAATTCTAATACGTATTTATCTCTGACATCTTTGTTGTTTAATAGGGCCCAGTCATAGTGTTTGGTGGTCGCTGTTCGTTTGTCGTTTTTTCGTAGGCTTAACCGTATTTTCGCTGTGACTATTCGGTGATCGGTGGACACACCCTCAAAAGAGGAATATGCCTCGCAATTCAATGCACTATTCTTCCATTTCTTGTTTATAAGGACGTAGTCTATCTGAGCTTTAGTATTGTTTGCGTACGTGTATGTCCATAGTTTGCCCTCTCTTTTTTGGTAGTTTGTATTGAGGCATGCTAATCTATTTTCTATCATGAAATCTGTTAGATGTTGCCCATTTCTATTTGACGTGTTGTGGAGGCTGTATTTGTTGTTTCCGTTTTTCCCGATTTGTGCATTCATGTCTCCGCCAATGACTAACATGTTGTGTTTCGGGATGCTACGCACTAATGAGGATAACTCATCGTAGAAGGTGACTATTTCATTTTCTTCACTAACATTGGTGGGGCTGTAGCATGAGACGATTGTTGCTCTGGGGTTTCCGTTAAATGTAGCTACCATCATTCTAGGTTGTATTTTCTCTATGCTATTAAGCGTTTTTAGTGCTCTAGGTCCTATAAGCAATCCTACCCCTCCCACTGCGGCGTTGACAGAGTTTTTCCATGCGGATACAGTGGCGAGCGACCATCCATTGCCAGTTTCGTGATATTTGATATCTTCTGTGTGCGTGTATCTGTGTTCTTGTATGCATATTATGTCTATTTTATGTTCTTCGGCCGATGCGATTAGCTCTGGGAGTTGTCCTATTCTATTTAAGGTTCTTACGTTAAATGTGGCTATTTGTAGTGTTTGCTTGCATTTGGAACCATTTAACTGTGTGCAAATGAATGAATGAATGATGTTCAATAGAATAATTAGTGTTAAAAAGCAATACTTGTAACCCCCTCATTGTGTTCAAATAAATGATTAATATTAAATAGAACTATAAGTATTAGATAGCAATAATTGAAATCATTTAAATGTGTAGAAACAATAGCAATTCTTGTATGCAAACAAATTAGTTCTAACTCATTTAAAAATGAAATTACTTACAAACTATTCACTTATAAATCACATACGTATATCCATTTAAATGTGTGCAAACAAATGATTAATAGTACATAGAATTATTCATATTAAATAGAAATGCTTGAAATCATTTAACTGTGCAAAAAAAATTAGCTCAGGTTTATTTAAAAGGTTGGTTGGTTTTTATGGCATATCAACCTTTGTTGGTTATTTAATGCCAAATCCATTTTTATGCAATTAGTTCTATTTCAAACAATTCAGTTTAGTATGAGTACACAGTCTAATGTCAAAAACATTTCTATTTTAAGTTATTCAGTTTATTCAAACAGTTCTAATTTAGTTAAGTATAAGTACAGATTTTGTTTACACATAGTTAAATGTCAAAAACAGTTCTATATTAAACAATTCAGTTTAGTGTAAGTACATTTTCAATGTCAAAAACAGTTCCATTTCAAACAATTCAGTTTAGCATAAGCACACAGTTTAAATGTAAGTACAGTTTTATTGTCAAAAACATTTCTATTTTAAGCTATTCAGTTTAGTCAAACAGTTCTAATTGAAACAATTCAGTTTAGCATAAATATGCAGTTAGTTCTATTTAACCTATAGATAGGGCCCTATCAGGTGCTGCTATTCCAGGCCAGAGTGGACCTGGGAGCAATGGCAATGAAGGTGTGGTCCGCGTTCTCCAAAGCTCCGCATTAGTGGAACCTCACCATCAGATTGTTTAGTGTCATATCTAGGACACTCATTGGGGGGTGGGGTCTTATCCCCCTGCAGAGGTGCCAACTGGGCAACTTACTTAAAAATGTTATCTATAAAATGTGTTTACAAATCATACATTTGAATATATATATATATATCATGTATAAAGAGGATTTGGAATTAAATAACCTACAATGGTTGATGTGCCATGAAACCCAACCAAACCAAAACTTATCCTGATTATTTTTAAGTCTTTTATGGTTGATTTCTTAAAAAATACTACAACTTTTAATCCTTTTTGAACTTGTTTGCTGTGGTTTCATGAGGGAAAAGAAATTACTATGTCAGTTATCGTTGACTGAGTATACGTTCTGCTCACACTTTGAAAAGACATCTATATTCATTCAGTTGCATGAGAGAAAAAAAGACACTCCACCTTGTAGCTATTGCCTGAAAATTATAAAATGAAAATTGGCTTTTACTAAAAGAATTATGGATACTTCATCATCCGATTTTCATATCAAAGATTAATTTCTCGAGATGGTATTTCTACTCAAGAGTTAGATTAGTTGTTACCTCCTTTGTTCCCACTTGGTCCTGTTAAAGTCACAAACCAAAATAAGCAATGTCAACATTTTCAGCATAGGTAAGGCATAGACTGCTATTGACAGGTTAATGACCATATGGAAATTTGATCTTTCTCATGAAATAAAACAAGAATTCTTCCAAGCTGTAGCTGTGCGAGTACTACTCTATAATTGTACTACTTAGACTACAAACAAAACATCTGGAAGAAAGCTAGATGGGAACTATTCAAGGATGCTACATGATGTTTTGAACAAATCCTGGAAGCAAAACCCTATTTAACTGCTGATGTAGAACTAGTTACCTCTCATCTTACAAACCATCCATGTTAGGACAAACTCATAAGCAATGTTCTCCTATGAACTTGTATACATGGATACATCAGTATTGGCTGACTAGCAAAAACCTACATTCATCAGCTCTGTGCTGACACTGGATGCCGTCTAGAGGACTTGGAGCAATGGCCAATTGTGATGGATGTTGAAAGAGTCAAGTGAATCTATGCTGTCGACACACACACACACACACGTTTATTTACTGAATTTAATTATCACACTAAAAAATGACACACTTTCTGTTGGTTTTTACTAAGCTTTGCTTAGCCTGGTATACAGGATGAAGTTGTAGGTTGGTTAGTTGGTCACCCATTCTTGGGTAAGATTTGAGAATATGAAGGATATTAAAAAAATTGACTGCACAACTTCACACCAGGAAAAATGTAACATTTCATAGGTGCTCCAACCAATGGAAAATTTGCTAGAATAAATGTTTTGAATACCAATGTAACTATTTAAAAGAAAATGAATGTTTCATTCATTGTTCATTTCTGTCTTAGTAACTATTACAGCTTCAATCTCTATACACTTTGAGCAAGTTTCATATATATATATATATATATATATATATATGAAAATAATCCTACATGGCCAAGAGCAAGTCTACCTAGGTTTTACCAAATGGCTCTTCAGGATCGCACTGACGAAGTTGGTTAGGATAAAATACATTTTATTTGTTAAACAGACATATTAGCTGTATCTCATGTATTGAGTACTTTATTACATTTTAGCTTAGGTAATTCTGTCACTGTTTTTTTTTTTTTGTTTTTTTTGACTAGACATACATGCTGCTTGATTATTTTCAAGTAGCACATGTGTTTTTTGTCTTTTTTTTACTGAAATTTTTTTTCCAGGTATCAGTTTGTAGAATTTGCATATTGTACATTCTGGATTTTTTTTCACACCAACAGAATCATAGATTAGATATAAAGATTAATATATATATATATATATATATATATATATATATATATATATATATATATATATAAACATAGATATATAAACATAGATAACTTCATTAATTGAACTTAATTTTAAAAGAATATATTTGATATTTTTATTTATGGAAAACAAGAATCAGCAAAATGTTTTTGACAATTTATCCATGTATTTCTAACTGACTATCCAAAAAAGGAGGGATTATATTTACTGTTGGTTTTTTTACATCTTGTTCAAATTTAACAAATTAGAGTGTAAATTCTTAATGGATGTCTTTTTTTTTTTTCTTTTTTTTTTAAATCTAAATTGTTTATACATCTTTATGTATTTTTTTCTTTCTTTTTTTAGGGTTATGGTTTGTTTGGTCATTGTTTAGTGGTGTTTTTCAGTACAGTTCTTCATTCTGCACATACCCATATTGTCTTCTACATTTTATGGGCATTATTTGGTGGTCTCTCTACTTTACGGATGGTGAGTATATGTACCTGTTTGGGATCTTGAAGAAAAATTTATTTTGATAGATACAGCTTGAAAAAAAAAAAAATTCCAGGTGGGGTGTTTTCTTTTTTTTGTGTGTGTGTGTGTGAAAAGGACAAGAGTTACGGGAGGTTGTGGAATATTAACATCATCGACACATAATGGCAGACACTAAGTTCAACCTCAAACTCAATCCCATGTTTGACGGCTCCATATCTGTGGTCGAGAGGGTGGAGCTGACTTGTCACTTATGTGGGGGTCAAGCAGGTTGAGCTAGTCATTCCCTGTGACTAATGGGAGGCACTCTGGATGTTTACCAGCAGTGAAACAACAATGAAAAGGCTGATGTTGGGCTGACCTAGGCTGCACTGTACAAGGCCTTTGCGATGAACCTTTGCACAGTGTATGAACACTTTACTACCTGGACATTAATGGCAGGCGAGACAGTAGATGTCTTCTTTGTGGCACTAAAGAAGCTGGCGGTTCTGTTTGGAGGATTACCTGAATGGACATTTATATAAGTGTTCATGGCTGGACTCCCAGCTTGGGTGAAACAACTATTGAGAGTGTCCATAAGCATCAAGGAAACGTCGAGCATTCATGAGCCATTGTCAGGGATGAAGCAGAACTAGTAGAGCTAGTTGTAATGGCCACACAAATCCCCCCAGGATGGACCCATGAGCCAGAGTGAATTGCTTCTGTTGTGGACACATTGGTCACAACACTAAGGATTGCACAGACAAAAGCCATGGACACATACGTTGCTTCCAGTGTGGTGGGATTGGACACATGGCCTCAAGCTGGCCAGGAAATGAGGCAGAGGACAAGTTGTCAGCACTGCTCTGCTCCCAGGACAAGATCTGAACAAGGTATAACTATTATCTGAGTACACAGCCAAACGCTTTGCTTGGCACTTCTTCATTCAGACTGCTTTTGCACCAAAGTGAGTGCAAGGCTGTGCTGTACTTAGAGCAAGAGGAGCGTTAAAATAACAGGTGTGCTGTGGAGTTGGGTCAGTGAGGATTCATACTGATTTGGTTGCATCTGCTAAGATGGTGATGTGGAAAGACATACTGGGCTTCAGATGCCATCCAGAGACTGGGCAGTTTCCTCATCACACAAGCTGGAACTGTACAATTCCTGGAGGCTCCAGTGTGTGCTGCACTTTACATCGATTGGCCTGACTTCAAGGTAAAGTTCGATCGATGCCAGAGGATCAGGAGTGCCTCCGGAAAAACTTGTGAGGTACCTGCCAGTGTGTGGCTGGCTTCGCACAGCAGTGAGCATAATAGAACACAGGGCGAATGTGGTAACCTCAGGATGAGATGATCAAATGAATTATGTCTTCCTCACGTGAATGATTGCAGAAAGTATTGAGAGAGCAGCACACAAGAACCTCGTCAACAGGAAAGAAATTAACATATGGGTCAATGCTAGTTCATTGGCATTGGGAGTCCTGTTGGAGAGGGATGGGACCATGTTCGAGGATGCATGTTGGTTGTGGCCTGCAAACGATGCCCAGTACACCAATCTAGCTTAGTTGGACACCATGGTGAAAGGCATCAACTGAGCACTAACAGTGGCAGGCAAAGAAGTTGCACCTGTACACCAACTCCTTTTGTGTCTACCACTGGGTGTCTGACATGTTAACTTGAAAAGCAAGAATACACACCAAGGCAGCAAGTGAGAAGCTGATAAGGCAGAGGTTAGACATCTTAAAGAGTCTAGTCTTGTAGCATAACACTGGTCGCATCCTACTGCAACCTTGCGAACCAGTTGACATGAGTACATTGCTGTGAAGATGGGTGCTGAGCCTGGTAGTCAAACCTGTGCTGCCACAGTGAGCATGATGAGCCAACAGCAGATAAAAGACATCTATGTATCAAGAGGACACTGTATTTCATGAGACACATCAACCCAGCAGTGGCCAAGGCAGAAATTAAACAAATCGTAAAAAACTGTGAGATGTGCCAGTTGATTGACCCAGCACTAGCGCAATGGCAAAAAGGACAACTAGAAGCAAGTGATGCATAGCAAAGAGTGGGAATAGATATCACCCCTTATGGGGGCAACCACTTTCTTACCCTCATCGACTGTGGACCCACCCATTTTGCGATTTAGTGACCACTAGCACAGCAAGACTTGGCAAGCATTCTTCACCAGCTATCATTCGTCTTTTACAAACGAGTCGCACTCTGAGGTGAGTAGGAAGCATGTTCAATAAAACTCACATCTAATTATACGGATAACACAAACAAAACCCAAGCTAATAAAAAAAAAAAGTCTCTTTGAAAGTTCTGACAGTGAAACAGAAGAAAAACCAAATTATTTCCTGTTTTTCATTGTGATGGAATCATCTGAAGAAATTACACTAAGTAAACTGTCTCCTTTCAAAATAGAAAAAATATTATCAAAAAGTTTAAAACTAAACTATCATAGAAGCAGTTACTGAAAAACTCTCCAAAGACCCAAACACTAGAGTTGCAACAAGCCAAGAGAGACAGGCAAAGCCAAACAGGAAGAGCTAAGGGGTCCTCATTTCTGAGGTGACTTCTATTGCTGGGAAACCATTGGGAACCCCCTCCTCTGGACAGACAGGGACATGGTACAAAACAAGAAAAAAATAGATCCAGATCAAGAATGAGAACTAACCTCAGAAAGGGACAGATTTGAGCTCAAGGAAACAAAAGGCTTCCATTTCCCAAGCTGCAAAAATACAAATGAACACCAAAATGAAAAACCAGGAAGTGCATTCAAAATGCCCTCCAGAACAAAGTCACCTATACGAATCAAACACTGCAATGCTCGGTGATCAACAAAACCCCTACAAAGAACCTATAGTATAGAAAGTGTTGATAGCGATACAACAGCATAGTTGCCAGCCTTAATCTTGAAGAAATATTAAATAACTACAATACTTAAAACTATTTAAATGTATGCAGACAAATAACTGATGTTAAATTGTTACTGTTACATAGTAACTCTGGAAATCATTTAACTGTGTGCAAAAAAAAAAAGGAAAAGTAAATAAAATAATTCATATAAGAAATACTTGAAATCATTTAACTGTGAAGAAAATTGAGCTCGGGTTTGTTCAGAAATGTTATTAGAAATATGTTCACACACCATATGTATTTAATATACAAGTCTAAACAGGATTTGGCAATGTTTGATATGACATAAAATTGGACCAACTTACAAAGAACTGTTTTTGACATTTGAACTGCGTACTTATGTTAAACTAAATTGTTTGAAATAGAACTGTTTTTATATTTTACTGAGTGTAAAGAAAACTGTACTTATATAAGTATAAAAATGGATTTGTCATTAAATAACCTATGATAGTTGATGTGCCATAAAACCAAACCAAGCCTAGATCCTTCAAATATCCTGACACAGACCAAAACAGATTAAAATGTTAGCAAGTTAAATGCTGTGTAAATATTTATATATATTAAAAATGTTGTGATGATCTCCAACTTAATTGTTTGTACCGTCTTCTTTTTTTTTGGCACCGACAGGTCCTAAAATCCCCACCCTAATACTTAGTTCAAAAATGCAATACATTGAAAAATATTTCAGTAAAGTTTTACCTTTTTATTTCCAGGCTTTTATAATTCTTTCTCGGACGTCAGGACAATCTCAGCGGATGATTGTTTGTGGCACAATTACATTTCTTCATCTTTGCTTTCTTTTATATCTTCATTTTGCCTATCATCAAACAGTTGAAGGTAAGATAATAATAAATGATAAGCATTAGATTTATCACAGCAAATGAAGCATGGTATTAAATATTGAATCAAGATAATAGTTAAAAAGAAAAAAAAACAAATAGGGGATTTTTTTTTTTTTTCTTGAAAAAAATTGAATGCAAATTTGTTTCCTTGTGAATAACAGTTTAGCAGTTACTGTAGAAAAAACAAAGCTTAAAATGAATCATTCATGGAACCCATATTGAGACCTGATCTTATATTCTTATAAGTTTCTTCTGTTGTAAATTTGTTGCTTGAAAAAACTATGTTTAAGATTAGCAATTTGCATTCTATGGTTGTGTGTGTGTGAATTGGCATTCACCTGCTGTTGCTTAAGTTGACTCTGCACATGTGTTTATGTGTGAAGTTTCTCTGGGATTAGTATCCAAAGGTGGGGTTTCCCAGTCACATTTGTGTATAACCCTAACTACTTACCTATATAGCTGGAAGGATAATTGTTAGATTCATATCTTTTTCCCAAGTGTATTAGTGCTAAGTGTAATGCAAACAGCCTCATCCAAAAGATTTGAACTTATCAAATTCATTTCCTTCCATGATAACCATTACGCTATGAGCACTACCATCATGATTACATACCTTCCACACAATAAGCACTCTACAAAGAAATTTTAGAAGGCATGTTTTTTTTGGTTTTAATGGATTACTATGAAAGTAATTCATTATTGGGAAAGATTTGAATTTAAAAATACAAACTCTTCTGAATTTATTTTACTTATTGGTGTAAAAAAATAGTTTGAATATTTTTATGATAATGAAATTGAAATCATCCTGCCTTCTGTTGTAGACATGGCCGATCATTGCTCTGTTCCAGATTTGGGTGATCATAGCTCTTCACAGTAAACCATAAATTATCTTGATTCTTCCTGTGTGAGATAACTTGCTCTCTCTATCTGGCTTAAATTTTGAGTTATTCTGCTAGATTTGTTGCCTAACTTTATTGCTAAAGAGCCCAATCAGCCTTGCTATTTTACTCATCACTCAGAAGGAATAATTAATTTCATATATTTCCCAATGGCATTAGGGCCAAAAGAATGGAAACAACTTCAGTTGGAATTTGGCTTATTGATTCCTATATTTCACAACAATAACCAAAATGCCATTTTATCATTTTTAAATGAGAATCAAATGTAAAATTATATTTTAAATATGGATTAGATGTTATTGGTTAATAAGTGTTTTTAAAGCTTTTGCTTTTTTTTTTTGTAAAATATATTAACTATGTTATTTTTAAAGGATATGATTGAAAGACAAAACTTTTTATCTGTCTCAAACAACATTAACATTGATAGATTTCAAAAGTTTATTCCAACTTTTGATTAGAGAGCAAAGATTTATCTTTTATTTCTGTTTTTTTTTTTTTTTCTTATTCTACTTGTAGAACTTTCAGAAGTGTTTAACAAGGATCTCTTACAAAAGCCAGTTGTTGAAGAAGTTATTCAACCGAAGTTTGTCAGAGAATTAGGAGATCAAATTGCCAAAGCAAGTCATGGTAAGTTTTTGCTCTAGTCTTTCCATTTGTTGTCTCCCTTCCTCTTGCCTTTCCATTTGTTGTCTCTTTCCCTCTTGCCTTTCCTTTTGTTGTCTCTCTTCCTCTGGCCTTTCCATTTGTTGTCTCTCTTCCTCTGGTCTTTCCATTTGTTGTCTCTCTTCCTCTGGCCTTTCCATTTGTTGTCTCTCTTCCTCTGGTCTTTCCATTTGTTGTCTCTCTTCCTCTGGCCTTTCCATTTGTTGTCTCTCTTCCTCTGGTCTTTCCATTTGTTGTCTCTCTTCCTCTGGTCTTTCCATTTGTTGTCTCTCTTCCTCTGGCCTTTCCATTTGTTGTCTCTCTTCCTCTGGTCTTTCCATTTGTTGTCTCTCTTCCTCTGGTCTTTCCATTTGTTGTCTCTCTTATAATCCCTTACACACACACTTCTGATTTATAAGGTCATCATCATCATCATCTAGTCATTCCAACAGCACAAATTCCTTTTGACTCTTTCTTGCCATCCATCCTTATCAGTTAAGATGGCATCCAGTACCCACATAGAGCTGATGAATGTTAAGTTTTTGCTGGTCAACTAGATCTGATTTGTCCATGTGTAGGATTACATAGGTGAACTTTATAGCTGCTATTTTGTAAGGTTCTACTTTCAGAAATAACGTGGTAGCAATATCTCCTCTACTGAAACCAATGTCAACATACACATAGGTGAAACATGGACTGCTATTGGTTGGTTGATGATCATATGGAAATATGATCTCTCTGATGAAATGGGAATTCTTCCAAGCTTTAGCCATGTGAGTACTATTGTATGTGTTGCATGTTGACTCTTGACCGAGCCATCAATCAGAGATTCTCTGTCCAGGATGCACCTGTTGAAATAAGCAAAAGCACCCTCATGGTTGAACGGAAATGTGTGGGTGTTATGAAATGATATATGCAGATACCCACATGAGATGGGGAAATGTCAGTCTTGAGTTAGACCCAGCTTGCACCCAGAAGAAAGTGGTTAGTCATTGGAGTACCAGCAAGTGGCTGGGCACCCCATTGGGGCAGCATCCCATAGAATAGCCCACAGCAGGCCTCCAGTTGAGTACCTCCCAGCTGAAAAGCAGAAGAAGTGCTAAGTGGGACCTTGAACTTAATACAGTATGGGATGGTCAAGAGAAGAGGTTATGGGTCAATGTGGCAGTCTTCATTTGTCTCTCTGTCTTTTCTCTCACACAAACTACAGAAGATTCCACCCTTTTCCAGAGAAATAAAGACATATATTTTTGTAAAAAGTATCATTCTTTCATTTCTCATTATAGCTATATAACACATGGTTGATCACTTGGACTTTAACAAAACACTTGGAGTAAAAGCTAGATAATAAAAGACAATAACTAAGGTTATGTGAAATATGTTCAAGAGTTTGTAATAGATTTATGAGAGTGCGTGCGTGTGTATATTGAAATGTAAAACTGATCCAAATATTCACTTTCAAAGCAACCTCTCTGTAGGTAATTCATTGTCCCAATGCTGTAGCAGTGTATCCTCCAATTTCCTATCCTATTGTCTCCTTAATTACTTCTCACTTCAACTTCGTATTGGGCTGACTCACTGACCTCAACAAATCTGCTACCCTGAACCTTTCCCATGCTTATATTCTTGTCCAAGCAAGCTCAAAATTTGCATATTAATATCGGTTCCTTGAGACCACTATCTACGTATTCTCATGTTGTTGGCAGCAGCAATATTTTATCTTGAAACATACTCTGCATACAAAACATGTGCATTACTGTTTCTGCTTTGCAAGTAAGCCAATTCTTTCGCTACACTCCCCACTAATCTCGTGATTACAAATATGGAGAGCCGTGGCTGTTTCTGGCAGGTACTCCTTTGTAAAAGTAAAGGGCACTCATTCTACATCTCCACTTGCTGGATTACTGTAGTTTTCAGTATCATCTTCACCTTCAGATATTGCCTCTGCAAATGAACTGTCAAGTCCTGTTCCAAAAAGCAACATAGTCCCTCTTCACTCTCTGGCAATGTACTACCTTTGTTGTCTTCTGTGATGGTTGATTTATCATGTCAATGAAAGTCCCTCATATGGTGTGGTGTACCATTAATTAGCACTGTCTGAGGTCTAATCACTCTGTTAACACATCCCTTACCGAATTGGGTTGTACATCGGCCGTTCCGTGTTTTAACCCAAACAAGTTCTCCCACTTGATATTGGTTGCTTTCGCCTCTCAGAGGGGACAGTTTACTATCTACACCTTTCATGTGTTGTTGATACTGGTTTCATTGTCAAAAACAGTTCTATTTCAAACGATTCAGTTTTGCATAAGTACACAGTTTAGTTCTATTTGACCCATAGATAGAGCCCTATCAGGGGCTACCACTTTGGGCCAGAGTGGACCTGGGAGCAATGGCAATAAAGGGGTGCTCCATATTCCCCAAAGCTTCAGCATCACTGGAACCTCACCACCAAATTGTTTAGTGTCATGTACAGAACACTCATTGCAGAGAGGGTCTTACTCCCTCTGCAAAGAAGCAGTCGGTGTATTTTACAGCCCCTGTCAACTGAGCAAAGTAAAGACAATGACTGGGTGTGTAGATGCACTATTCTGGATTGCCACTGCAGCACAAGATTGAGGCCTTTCTGTATAGCATCAAGTTCTGCTGAATTTATGTGTTGAACATCATTAGCCGGACGAAGCCAATAGGCATCTTCCTGGATGGCACTATGTCTCTCCAACACCACACTGGTTTGCAAGAAGCTTGCATCAACTCATGCGTTCAATTCTCCTCTGCTCACACTCTAGTCATCAGATATTTCGTATTCTGGCATGCCATTCATGGCCCATTTCCACCTGGTGGTCCAGACCTTCTTATTATAATCAAAGGAAGCATGGATGTCCGGTTTGTCAACATAAAGAGCTGTACATGACTCCTTTCTTATATCAAGCTGTACACCTCCGGCTGGCATGCTCATGACACCTAACGCTCGTATTGTATCTTTTCCAATTAGCAGGTCATAACCAAGAGGTGTTTCGCGCATTACCATAATGACTTTGGCACAATTGCCTCCCTCCATGACAGTCAAAACAGCTCCAACTCCACAGCATACCTGGGACATACTATCAATAATCCTAATTTCCACACCGGCTGCTCTACACCTGGCAGCAGTTCACACTAACTATTGATAAAGAACATCCAATGTTATGAGCACTAAACATTGCACCCCATCCACTCGTACACTGACTTCATGTTATGCCGCATTCACTGGCTGAGAGGTGGCAATGATGCCTTGCGCCCAGACCCATTTTCCGAACAACTTCGCGATATATGGCCCAGTTCATTACAGAGATAGCAATGCAGTCATTCCTTTGTTCTTTGATTGTTTGTGCCTCCCGTGTTACTTCAGCTCTGGCAATCTCTAGAGAAATGCTTTGGGCCACTGGATTGATAACATTTGAGGTTTCCTCTTGGTTTGAGAAGATTGGAATCACCTGCAGCATTTCTTTCTATGTTGGTCACTCCCATGGCTGCTATAACTAGTTACCTATCTTTCAAGATACTTTGGGCTTTGGCCAAAAGCTGATCAATTCCCAATTCATCTTTCCTCAATGATGTTCGTAACAGCCGACTTTCATTGTCAGGCAGCCCTGCTAAGAATGCACATCCCAGAATTTGATCATTCACTCTGCCAAAAGGTACTGGTAATAAGGAGAACCATCGAATTCTGGTATCAACTTTAAGTCGAGTCTGTCCATCTTAAGAAGCCAAAATAGCTTGTAATAGATTACCGAGAGTAAGTGCGTGCGTGTATGTGTGTGTGTGTGTGTGTGTGTGTGTACTCAAATGTGGAACTGATCCAAATATTCACTTTCAAAGCAACCTCCCTGTAGGTAATTCATTGTCCCAATGCTGTTGCAGTTTATCCTCCGACTTCCTATCCTATTGCCTCCTCGATTACTTCTCACTCCAACTTCATATCACGCTGACTCACTGACCTCAAATGCCAGAACAAATCTGCCGCCCTGAACCTTTCCCAAGCAAGCTCAAAATTTGCATATTAATATCAGTCCCTCAAAACCACTATCTACATATTCTCATGTTGGTGGCAGCAATGTTTTTTTTTCTTGAAATATACTCTGTGTGTGAAGCATGAGTGTTACCATTTCTGCCTCGGAGGTAAATCAACTCTTTCCCTACAGAGTTTAAAAAAAAACAAAAAAACCTGGCACTGTGTGACGTTCTAGGCCCCTTTTATGTTTACTTCTCAGTAATTTACAGTATTTACAAAATAACTTGGAAGATACATTGAAAATTGTTTTATTTTGATCCTGATGACTATAAAACTCACTGTCATAAATGTGTATATTATTATGATATAGAAATGTTTGTAATGTGAATTTATTGATATCTTTTGATGTTATACTTTTTTTCTTTCTTTCTTTTTTTTTGTAGCACTGAACCGGCAAGTTGTTAATCATGATGCAAATGTTAACCTGGCCATTGACAAAATTGATAATGTTTTGCAACCTGTACATACCATTCCTGCAGTAGCTCAGAAGATTGTAGTGGCTGCCAATAACCACACAGCCACTGTGAAAGCAGGACCTGCACATTTACTCTTGAAAGCTGTTCTCAGTAATGTCACTCAAAGTGTTTTGTTACAGTAGCACAACAACCACAGTTGGATGAACATGGTACAGTTTTTCCTTCTTTCTAGCATGTCATCAAATGGTGCATCCATGTCAAAATAAAATCAATAGTATTTAAGACAGAGTTAATCATTGGGGGAGAGAAATGACAAATAAGCCAAAAAAATCCAGTTCATTAACCTTTTGAACACATAAACCCAATATTTTGGGCTGGGTACTATTTTACTATACACCTTAAGCCCAGTATTTCCGGTACAGGAAAATCATGTCAGATACAAATAATAAAAGGCTTAATATAGCAACGATGCACAGGCCTTCTTTAAATGAAATGAAGTTTGAATGTAATTTGTGTTTAAATTTTTAATTTCATGAGCTTAAGTATCTGATAGTTATTCAAAAGATTAACAGTTTCAATCCCTAATTTTACAGGTGATGAAGTTGTGACCTGTTTTTGTTATTAGTTTTTGGCTATTGGTATTATTTGTAACAATATTGGAATAAGTTTTGGACTTGGTCAGCTTTAGCACAAGACTATATTTTTTATGTTCTATAGGGATTGAAAACATTCTCAACAGATTATGAGACCAGCAGAATACTCAACATCATCCTAAACAAGGTCAGTTTGTCACTATAGACAAAAGAGTTAAAGGACACATAACGGGTATGAATGTATGTGTGTTTATCTTATTCCCTCCACCATGTGACAGAAGGTCAACTTTTAAGAGAAGTTAAGTTTTCCTTTTAAACTGGCTGGTTGCCTAACCAGAGCTAAAGAGCTCATTCTGCCTTACTATTATTTACCCATAGCTGGGGGAATTAAAGATGGATTCATGCCTTTCTTAAGAGCATTGGCATGAAAAGTTTAATGCCAATAGCCTCATCTAGAATTTGAACTCTGGTTGATGACCCCTCCCCTTAAATATGTGATTGAAGAAAACTTGTTTTATATCCTATAAACCTACTTATAGTGTACTGTAAAAATTCTTTCTGGGTTCTAATCATATTGATTTATTTACCAAGAAATTTAGTTTATTATTAAGATTGATTCATTGTAGATAGTGAAATTTAGGGCTTTTTTTTTTTTTTTTTTTTTTTTTAAATGGTAAAATATATTTCTAGTTTCTTTCTAAATTGGGATACAATGTGTAACTGTTTAAATGATTAAATCAGTTTCTATTTTACATGGGTTGGAAACTCTTTTTGGTGAGATTTAACAATTTTTCATGGTAAATAAACCAGTAAAACAGAAGAAAACAACTTCTGTTCATATCAACAAAGAGAAGTGAAAAATGAGTGTAAGTTTGATTTTGCAAATCAAAAAGACAAACTTCAATTTTGAAACCAATGAAAAGGTTTCTATTTTTAAAAAATGTTAAACATGATTGTTAATAATGAAAATATTTTTGCAATTGAAAAAGTGAGACAAAATCACATTTGTCTTTGGGTCTAAGAAATTTAAAAAATCTTTTTTTTTTTTTTTTTTTTTTTTTCAGAAATTTGATTCCTCAGATTAAAACTAATTTTCTCTCATATAATTTTTTAATATCTCTTAGAATTAGAGATTTAAAAACATTTTTGATTCTCTACAAAGAGAACAAAAAGGATCATGTATAAAATGATTCTTGGTAAATTCATCACCAGTTAATTCATTACATTAGATTAATTGTTATTATAATATAGGGTTTCCCTAATCCTTTATCCCTTTTTCATTAAATTCTTAAAAACAATTATTAAATTCTGAATTTAGCCACAAATTATTTACCTGTGATGATTTTATCATCATTGTATAAAATCAGTTTACTGATTTTTCTGTCAGTCTGTATAATCTATTTGGTATCTTTTCTTCAATGAGTTGTGTATTTTATCAGACAAAATCCTAAAAGGTTAAATTTCAAAACATTTCCTTGAAAAAATTTTGAGTGATTTTTAAAAGTATCAAATACATTTTGAAAATTAGTGTTTTGATAATGACAGTATTTTAAAAATTGCATAAGTAGGGTTTTCCATTTGAATTTCATGTACTTGAACTGGATGGCGAAAGCAATTACTAAAAGTTGGTTACCAACTTCACTCTGCCTGTCTCTTACAAACAAGATCACTGTCATCACTGAAATGTAATCTTCTTCCTTCCATTAAGTGCCATTTCTTATGCTTTGGAAAAAAAATTTGCATAAACCACTTCTGTAAATTCTCGTTGCTCAAGACTATGTAACATTAAATTTAGGTATTAGAGTGGCCATGTTTTCTCTCCTGGATGTACCATTCATTCTGCGTGCTTGCTTTACCATATGGGGGTAAGCTGTCTTTTCCATTTAATTTTTCCACACGCCCCTCTGATCTCCCAGGTCATTCACGTTATATAGTCATGTGACCAAGCAGGCAGGCATCGCTCTCTTTGTGAGCTTTGTACCAGTTGAGATTGGGTTTCATAAAACTGCCACTCAGCATCTCCATCATTCTCTGAAGGTCCCTGAATTAATCTAAGGTCCAAGATATGTCTGGTCATGCCATCCACCTCCACATTGTTATGTGATTGCACTCCAGTAATTCTTCCTCTTCCCCATTTCGACATGCAGTGGGCGCCAGGTGGCTTAACTGAAACCTCTTCTCCAATTCATATGCATTCAGGCGAGTTAGCTTGCTTTGCAACTGTTTTAACTTTCGGATGCCTCCAGTGATAATTAAAGATCACTTTTTGCAATACGGTTTTCTCAAGTTGTCTGGACTTGGAGACATATTGTACGAAAACACCACTTGAGCAGACAATATACCTCCTCTCTCGGCAATAATTTTTATGGTCTGATGGTTTTGCTCCACAATCCTATTTCCACTGGGTCTGTAAGCTGCCCTGTTGTATCGCCTGATGTTCCATCTATTCAGTATCTCCCAAAGGACCTCTGAGTGAAATGCCACACCATTGTCCATCAATACTTTTCAACTGGGCAATGCTCAAAAAAAATCTCATTCAGCACTCCTGCAATGATGTCTGCTGTATTTGCTCGGGTCTCCCTCCAAATGGCAAATCGCCCATGGCCACAATTAACCATGAACAGGTAAAATCCACCCCCTATAATGCATTACATCAACAGCCAGTCTGGTCCAATCGGTGTCCACTTGAACCTATCCAGGTTCATGAGCGCTTGATGAGGGGTCGATCGACTGGCAACGGTCGCAGCTTCTAACCACTCTCTGAACTACCTCTCTCGTCACATTTCGGTTGACCTTTCGAACTACGTACAGCATTCTGTCCACTCCCACATGAAGCAAATTGTGCAACTCTTTCACCTTCTCTTCCTCTACACCACACACTGCTGTGTTGTCTTCCTTCACTTTCAGCCTGCACTTTCTTACCCTAATCAAAAAATTGGCCTTATTCCTGTCAAAGGACATGAACACTACGCTCAACTTTAACTCCAACTCATCCACCATTTCCTTCAGAATCCCCAAATGACACAAGATAATCAATTCTGCCATTCCTTTTGTACAGATCTTTTCTTGTTCATGATCATAGAATGTATCCAACTATGAACAGTAACTGAATCAGATCAGATCTCAATTTCTTTCAGTTCCCATTTCAGTGTGAAGTTGACACCCTTTATCATAGTATCCGATTTGGCCACATTGATATGGTTATAATCACTTTTCTTTCTTAACTATGTTGCATCGCACCATATAATGCCCTTCTCTGATTTTGGGACATGTCATTTCCCTCAAACTGGTTCTTGCCATTGTACCTCGTCTACAACTACCCACATCACAGCAACCGTCTAACAATCTACCCTGTTTTCCCAGCCAATTCCATCTGCCCTTCTTTTCATACTCTTTGGAGATTTCATTCCCTCTTGTAAATACCAGGTTGCCTGCCCCTATCCTTGTCAAGCCATTTAATTCTTCCACATTTCAGTTGAGAAAAAAATTTTTTATTGAGTCTAGGAATTGATTTTTAGGATTTTGTGTATGAAAAGCTACGTCACACTTAATTAAATAAGAAGCTTTCAGAATTTTAAGAAAACTTGAAAGCTAATTTCTTTAAAGTTAATTTTGAGATACAACACTGTGGACCTTCAGTATGGTTGTATATTGTTAGATATGTGTGTGTGTAGTTGCAAATTTACCATAGGTATGTGTGTGTGTGTGTGTGTGTGTGTATGTATATATATATATATATATAGGGGCCTAGACATATCTGCATGGCTGTGTGTGAATATATGTATTGTGTGTGTGGCTGTACATATTTTGTGTGTGGACCACTCATTCACTTCTCCCAGTCTAAGTGGAGATGGTCTGATAAAGTTGAGAAAATTACTCAGGCTGTAACTTAAGAGTTTAATTTTATTGTCACACTTTTTAGGATGTTCTGGAGACATATAGTGTAGCAATATTTTTATGTCCAATCTCTAGCTGGCCTAAGGCTCAGAAATTTGAAAAATTTCATCCCTGCACATATACAGGTACAGTCAGTTGGTTAGAGAGATTCATTTGGGACAGTGAAAGTGACTCATGGACCCACATCACATTGTCTGAAAAATTAGCAGTGGCAAATTAGAATTCACACTGCTGCACATATAAGGTTGGGAGCAGAGCTAAAGAAACGCGTCCCAAAGTGACACACATACACACCTCCATTTGTGACCAAGTCCAGTCTTTTGAAAACTTGTTTGACTTTTCTTTTTTCTTTGTCCTTGTGACACTGCCATCTCCTGGGCAGCAGGCAATGTGGTATGTATCTACAGGATGCAACAATGTTTGGGTCTGACATCACAGCACAACAGAATATGTAACAAACAAGACAGTACAATGATCAGTGGCAGGGAAGTGGCTCTGTCACCGAGGAACCCTAATGAGTATTTCTTCTTTTTTTTTTTTTTTTTTTTTTTTTAATTTCTTTTTTTTCTTTTATAGGCTTAAGATTCAAGCGGATTTGATGATTTCATCTTCCTAGCAACAGAATGTCTTGAAACTTCACTGAAGATAAAAGCTAAAAATCAATGGGACACTTTTTTTTTTTAATTTAATATCTAGTCCTTTTTTGGAACTTTTTCTTCTTTCCCTTGCATACTAAGGAAACTGGGTCAACATGACATTCCTGTAAGGCTTTCATAATATTTTTTCATTTTTCCACAGAACCTAATCTTTTTATTTTTTTTTTTTTTCCTGATGGACCAAAACTGTTTTGGGTATTTTGTTTGTTGTTTTGTTTTTTTTTAATTTTGCTAACCCTGGACATGACACCTGAATACTGATTGTAAATTCCCAAAAGACAAATTAAAATTTTTCTTTGAAAATACTTTTCTGAAATATATCAGACAATTCTGCCAGACAATGGACATTTCACATGTAAAAAAAAAATTTTCTGGAATGCCTTAGCAAAAGAAATGGTGAATAATGGTTGACTATGGAACATTATTAATATTTCTGCTTCTTATCATTTTGTGGTTTTACTTTTAACCGACTTGGACTTCTAAATATATTGAGGTTATTTCTTCATGTGTTACCAATTGGGTTATGTGAGTCAACACTTACATTTAAAAGATGATGATGATGATGAACATTAGGAATGAATGTGTTAAAGTAGCAGTAAATATTCATCTTTTTGACACCAAATTTCAAGTAGTCATCATCCATGAAAAAAAAGACACACTCAACTGGGAGGTATTGAAATTTACTAAATTGTATAGATCATTTTTTATGGGTTTTATACACACATATATACTTCTTTCTCACAAGTATTTCAGTTTAATTGCCCATTCTCCCAAGTTATTACAACTAGTATTTTTCTACTCTATAAATTCAAAAATGCTCTAAAATGATCAATGCTATTAATTTATGTAAATGCCATATTATAAGTTTCTAATACTTTTGGGGGAAAAAATTCAGAATATATGGCATATTAACTGAATGTTTATTTAATTTGTTGGTGCAAAAATGAGTTTCATTCCCATTGTCAGAGAAGAATATATATATATATATATATATATATATATATATATATAGTAATTTGTGTGTTTGAATCTTTTTCGTTTTTTGTTTTTTTTTAATTGGTAGATAGAAGTTTAAAATCAGACATCATTTTAACAAAAAATACCTGGGCAAAATAATCTCTTCACCTTCAGATATAAAAATAAAAAAACTTGAAGTTAGGGAAAAAACAAACTAAATGCCTTCATTTATTTCCTTTGATGATTATTTTAAGCAAATTTTAATACAATGTATAAAATTTATAAACCAAATTCCAACAGATTTTATTTAATGTTAAAATAATTTTCATCAATTGAAATTATTATTATTATTATTATTATAGATATTTTGCTTTACTAATTGTTTAATAACTATCATAATAATTGTCATCGACTAAACTTAATTTGGCATAGAGACAGAAGTATGGAGCACCAAGTGAGAATCAAATACTACTAGCAATGGTCTACTAGGTTGTTGTTAACCATTACACTACAAGAGATGCTAATTGTCTTCATATTTACATTTGCATATAAATTTTATACACCAAATATAACACAACTATTATAGTAGTTGAGAGGAAATAAATTGAATAGAAATAATAGAAAGATTTTATTAGTTTATTTCACTGTTAAGAGTTGAAAAAAAATGTTGTGAGCCTGCAGTATATTCTCTGTTAAACATTAAGTTATGTATTTGGACTTGGGTATTTACTGTGAGAGAATTAGAATATCACCTTAAATGTGACTGTGTTGTTATCAAAAAGAAAACAAATATTAAACATTTTTGTAGGATACAAAATTGGTTTGTTTTTTTTTTCTTCTGGTAAAAATAAATTAATCCATTATTTGTATAAGAAATTTTCAAGTGATGTTCATTAGCAACATGACAAAGCAAAATATATTTTTGTATTAAACATGAATTTTTCAGGTGTGTTCAAAAGTAAATTTATTGATTATACAATTGATAACTACATTGAAGATGGACAACTGTTATATATCTCCAAGTAATAAATTTATTATTATAGGAAATCTGTTTCAGTATATCTGTAACCTTTTTCAGGAAGAATTTTATAAATAAATGTTAAACAATACTTTTCTTTTTTTTTTTAATCAAATATTCGTTTTGTTCAATGTTATACAATATTTATATGATTGTTTCTGAAGATGATATGTACAGATTCTAATTTAAAATTGGTTGTATGTAGAATGCAAAGTCACTTGTTTTTATCTATTAATTTTTCTTTTTTCTTAAAACAATTTTTTTGGGAAAGATATTGAGTCTCATTTTCACCTGTTAATCTGATAACATTCATATCTACTGAAGAGAAAAAAAGTTGACCTGCAGGCCACATATATAGAATTATCAAAAACTAATTACAACATTGGATGACATGGTATATCAATATTTTGCAACTGATACTTAAAAATTGGGGTCATTAACATTTTTTTCTTCAATTTTTGCATATAAAACAAACAAAAAATATACAACTGTTTTGTATGGGAAACAAACTTAAAGGAATTGCTGTATTATTGATAATCTTGTCAATGTTTTGAGTTATTTTCTGATCATTAGCAGGTAACATGGAAATTCTGGATCAAACAAATTATTATACCTGTAATGAGGAAATAATTATTATGCTACCTTTTTATAATTAACTGAGAAATTGAGATGAATTATTGTGATAAAAGAATCAAGAGATGAGTCTGTACAAATCTTTTTTTCTCTGTTATCAAGGTAAATCTGACAGAGTTGGGACACTACACAGAGAAATTGTTTGAAATAATCATAACTTTAGGAAGTAAGGAAATAATTTCATCTTAAAATAAATTGAAGATAATGAGTGTCATAAAAGATAAAAATGGAACATGTTTTTGCATTTGAGTAAACCTCTACATTTTATAGTGGCATCTATTAGTCTCACAAGACCTTCTGAATCTGAGCAATGCTGCATGGAAGACTAGCAGTTGCTCATACAGCAAGTCTTCCACTGATATTGACCAAGAGAAGAGCAGAGGCTGATATAACTTGACCACCATTAGTTTTGCAGGAGTTGCTTGAAACAAGGTAGAAGACAATGTCAGGGAGTACCTTAGGGATTCAAGCTTGTTTTAGAATTCGGGTGGCTTTCTCCTATACTGGTTGCTCACCAAGTCTAGAGAGTCTATTTTGCCCTACAAGAGAGAGAGATAAATTCATGTATTTCCTATTGGCATTAGGATGAAATAAATGTAAATAGCATTGGCCAGAATTTTAATCTTGCTTGAAGATTCCATTTTTATACATCAATAACCATTATATCATCTGAAACTGCATCTTAATATTTTTAGAGATGTTTTAGATTGTACTTCTTTTACACTACAAAACATTTTAAAAATAAATATGAGGTTAGGTTTATTTGGTTTTGCAAAACTTAGATATAAAGGAGACATCCATATATATATATATATTCACACACACACACACACACACATTTTGAAAGTGCAACTTTCAGTAGTTTAAAAAAAAATGCAAATGTAACCTGAAGATGATCAGAGAATTGCTAGTCAGAGCATTATGAATTAATAATAATTAACCATACTGGAAAAAATTTAAAATTCCTTTTAAAGAATTGAAATTTTAAAAAATACCAATTTTTATTACTACTGTTTGGTCAGTACAATTGTATCCTTATAAAATCTGGAATATTTAATCATTAATCTCTCATTGCTAAAAATATTTCAACTTCATCCTGTAAAAACATATCAATAAAATAAGCCATATTTTTTACATTGTTTTTAAGGATTTCTCCAAACTCAAATTTTTGTTTTGATATCTGTTAGTCTTCAGCATCATTGCTTAAATAACACAGCTAAAGACAAGAATTCTAGTTTGAAAGTTAAATCTTGGAACAGTTGTCCTTCAAGTTTTATAACTCTGCCTAGACTGTCTTCAATCTTTGTCAGATACTCTTCTTTTCTACTGTGATAAATGCAGATTCCTGATTCTATTTCTGCTTATTCTTCTATAAGTTCAAGTTTTTTGTTCATGACATTTTATGTACTTAATGAAATAAAATAAATATTATATTAATCTCCATTATTGTCAATATTTTCTTTTTTTTTTCCTATTTAATCAATCTTTTATCTGTTAATGTGGTATGATAAAAGTTTTAAGACAGTCATCTGCAAACAGCAACCCTCAGTGCTTTCTGAATGGCCTACTTAAGATTTTTTTTTCATTGAAAAGATTTCCCCCCCATTTTTTTTCTAATGTCAAGCAAAAAGAAATTCTTTCCATAATATGGAATTTAGGGGAGTTCTCTTATAGATCAGCCAACAAAAAATACTAAAAGAATCTCCACCTTAACTGAACCAGTTGTTACATTTGAATATAGCTTAAGTAAAGCAATTACATTGACTTTTATTACTCTTTATAAAAGAATTGAAATTGATTTTTGAATATTTCTAATTAATCAAATTAGTTGATTTTATTTTAAAACTGCTTATTTTTGTAAATTTTTTTTTTTTTTGCTACTTAGAAATTAACAATAGAAATTTTGTTTATATACATTTGGTCAAAATATTTCAGGTTAGGTTTTCTGACTAACTTTTTTTTTTCACCACTGTCCAGAAAAAAGAATTTGAATTGTCCCAAAAATCAATTCTTTTTAATCATCTCCAGTTGATAGCATAAAAACACCATTAAAATATTTAGCAAATAATATTTATTTTGATCTATTTAGTCTTGAAATTCTGGTCTCCGTTTCTTTTTTGTTTAAGAGATCTGCGAGTGATAGTTGATCATTTCATTTGTAAGGCCGTTCATCAAGTTTGATTTTATTCTTTTCATGCAGTGAAGCCATATTCACAGCATGAGGAGCTCATTAAATAGATAAAATACCAAAGAGAAAATTCTAAAAATATCAATTTTAATCAGTGATAATTAAGTCTGTGGCTTTGGTAGCCCAAACCCCCAACTTGGGCTCTTAAAATTTTAGAAGGTTCACTTCCATTTGTGACCCAAGAAATATTCTTTTACTATAAAATTTATTTAACTATTTAAAGGGAATAGACATGTTTTTCAGGGCTCTGAATTCAACTTTTTTCTTTTTTAATGAACAAAATTTAAAGAATGCAGTTGGAAAAAAAAAAAAAAAAAAAAAAATTAAACTTGAATAATCAAAATAACAAAGTCAACTTAGATAACAAACAAAAAAAAAGCATAACTTGGGTTGGGTTAGTATTTTCTGTGCTTTTGAAGCCTTTGTCAAATACATTCTTATTTTTGTAAATAAAAAAAAAGGCTGAGTCCTTTCGATGGGAAAAGAGAGACAAAAGAATCTATGGATGCTGTAATTAGAATTTTTTTTCTTCTTTTAATGATATTTTCATCTGAAACTGTTTAACTCCAAAATGAGGGAAAAAAATTTAGGAAAATTCCTCTCACTGCATTTTTAACTTGGCCTAAAACAAATGAATTTGACAACTGGAAAAAGAAAAAAAAAGACAAACTATTATAAAGTTAAAATTTTTATTGTGATATAAAAAAAAAGATGACATTTTAAGCAATGCACCTTTTATTTAAAAAAACAGAAAAATAAAATTATCAAAAGTTCAACAGTTTTTTGTTAGCATTTCTCATTTACTAAAATGTTTCAGCAGGTAAAAAAAAAAAAGTGAAAAGACTGAATAGAAAAGTAAATTTTTTAATTATTACCTGTGAGGGTTAAATATTTGAAATTTTATTAAAATTTCTAAATTATATTAAAAAGTGTAAAAAGAATATAAAAATGTTAAATCCCTTTGTACTATATTTCTCATCAGCCATTGTTTTATTTTATTTCAAACATTTTCTCTATATCTCCAGACAGGAAATATATATAATTACACACAAACAAACAAATACACAGACAGATTTTAACCAACTGATCATTGGTAAATAATATCAAGTAAAAATGTCTACAATTCAAATGTGTATATATATTAACAACTATCCCTCTTTACAAACTTTCATCCTGATGAATTGGTCTGTGAAAAGAACTTACTGACCATTGTTACTCATCAATATTTTGTGTGAATATTTTTATAATGTGAATTTCTTATTAATAAAAACCAAACAAAGATGAAGATGCAAGTCAAAAACGAATAAACCCCAGTAATATTTGATGGAAAAGAGTTCAATGATACAGAACTGCCAATTTTGGAGAAACAATCCATTGCAACTGGTCCTTATTCTTTGAGAATCAATTGAATAGCATGTATAATGGTCATTCCAAGTAAAGGCAGAAGTCCAAAGTAGGCAATGGCACCTTGGCGTCTCTTTTCAGGATCTGAAGAAATAAAAAGAGAAAACTAAATCAGAAATTGATGAAAATTATTTAAGTCCTTAATCTGGGGATATTAGATATGTGTAGGAGACTAATGTTGATGAAAGAACGAGATTAACAATAGTGCTACAAAAATAAACAAATTTTACTTCTCGTTGGAGCTGAAAAGTAGAAGAGGTTATGACAGTCCATGTGTCAAATCACTGCCATAGTAACAAATTCTAACAGCAGCATAGGTAGACAATTCCCATCCAAATTGAGAATCGTAATTTGATACAGTTGTTCTGTGGTCAAGCAAGTAGGACACTGATGGTTGAGAAGCATTTGGGTATGTGTCATCCCAGGTGAATAATTGTTCTGTCTCTGAAAAAACCCCAGCTTTTATAGCATCTGGGAGGATCACACAAACGCGTTGACTTTGCATATTTTTTGAGACATTCGATTGGTCAAAAAACTGTAGTCAAGTGTTTATTTTTGAAGAACATGTGCGTGGGGATTTGTTAGAGTTTTTGCACCAATCTTGATCCGTTTTTTCTAGATGTTTCTTTGAGGAGGAAATTATGCAATTTCCTATATACGTAACAAAATTTTCATTGAAACATGATTTAGTCTCTAGTTTTCTAGATTGTAAGTATCAGTTCTTAGAGAAGTTTTTCATACAAAATACACATTAAATTTATGTACAAACCTGAATATTGCAAATAATGTTATTAAAATTAACTTTAATCATCTTTTTAATTGAACATCAAAATGTTCAGATCATTATCATCAATTTTGTTAGATTAGAATTCTTAGTCTTTTAATATCTAAAGAATCAAAACTTTGGTTATTAAAAAGTTTTAATAATCTCATTCAACTATTTGCTCCCAAATCTTTGATATTAAATTAAAATGACTATAAATGTCAACTTTGAAAAAGTAGTTGATTTTGCCAATTCATATTAAACATTCACTCAAAATATTTAGGTTAATTTGTTTGTTTTTGTTATTTGTCTTTTTTTTCTTTTTTAAATAATCTTGTATGAATTACTTTTTTTTTTTTTTGTAGTAGTAGTAGAAGAAGAAATCAGTTAGATAGCTGAACCTCCAGTCACTGAAAGTATAAGGCTCAACTTGAGAGTTGGTCAGGATAAGTCACTGATGTTTGAGGTCTTTTAGGGAAGTACTGAGGAAACTAATTTTTTTTTATTTTTTTTTTTTACTTCACCCACACTTAAATATATGAAGGTCTCCAGAATAAATTCTGCCTCACTAAAATTCTGTTTTTATCAGGAAAAGGAAAAATATCCATACTGTTGAAAATTTTAAAAATGTTCATCATTTCAATATCGAACCATCTGAGATACATTTAGAATATACACCATAAAAAGTAATATTTTTAGAACATGTATGGCATACAGTCAAATGATTAGAATGAGTATTTATGAGATGAGATTAATTTTACACAAGGTAACATTTTTAAGTAACAGTTAAGATTAAGCTCATTATCAATGGTGAGAGGTGTGCATGCTAAACACATAAGTGTTTCTTCTTATCCTTATTCTCTTAGAAAGATCTAATCGTATCCAAAATTCATTTTTCCTTCAATATGGCAACCATCATCACACAACTTACCTCCAGTGTAGTAGCCCAGAGCATAAGCAATTTTTCCAATGATCCAAATGATACCACAAATGGCACTGGTTTTCTGATAAAAAGAAAAAATTTGAATGAGAGAAGGACTAAAACAGAAAGAGAGAGAGAGAGATCTAAAATGAAAGAAAAAATTCGCCAAATGAAATAAGCAGATTGAAAGAGGCAGGGTAAAATTTAATCATTAATTTAAAAAAATCTTTTATATAATCAGACTTTAATCTCATAGCTCTAACACCAGCCTGCCAGGTTTTCAAGACTGAACATATACTAGCTGATTTTAAGGCAGGTTTTTATGCTGAATCCAAAAATCATACTTATTTTTTCTCATCAGGTCAAATTTTTAAGATACAAACTCTTACTTGAGATGTATTGAACAGTATTATAAGTATTTATTTTCTTGTTGAATTAAATAATACCAAATTTAGGGCAGATATATTTGCTGAAAGCTCATATTGTGCCATAGTAGTAGTCCATAGTTGAGGGTGACCCGAAAACTCCTTTTCAACAGCTACTACACCGAGGTGTAGGGAAGGGCGTCACTCCTTTCCTTGGATTGCTCCACTTGACCCTTGATCCATACTTTATCATGCCAAGTGTTAAGCAAGGAGGCATCAAGTACCATTTTTTTGGTATGACTCGACCTGGGATTGAACTCCAGTCTCCCAGGCCATTAGTGAACACTAACTGCTAGGCCAATAGACCAGTCATATTGTGTCATAGTAAACTGAAAAATACACAAAAGAAGCTATTCGTGAATGAAAAATCTTTTCAAGCATTTCTTCCTGTGCTTGGTAACCACTGCAGCCTGTTTCAAGCTATAGCAGTAGTCAGCAAGATAGTTTACATTCCACTGGCCTTGGTAGTGCTCTTCCATAATGTGAATGTCTTGGTGAAAGTGTTCACCCTGTTCTTTGCTCAAATCTTTCCAGTTCTTTGGAAAATAGTCCATGTATGACCGCAGAAAGTGCAGTTTGCCAACATTTGTGCTCTGATTTGACGGAAACTCTTCAGTAGCTCTTCAATTTCCTTATCGTATTCCGTACTCGAGTGATTTCCCAGGAAGTAACTACAGACTTCAGAGACAGCCAGGTAGACAGTTCAACTTCATTCAGTGCTTTGTCAAACATTGGGTCCTTTACGAGTTCTCTTATTTGAGAGCCGTCAAATATACTCACCTTGAGTTTCTCCATGCTTATCTAAGAACTTCTCTTGGAGGAAAGCAAACCCACTACCTTCTTTATCCATTGGGGTGTCCTCGTGGTGTAATGGTTAAAGCGATGAACTGCGGAATCGTAGTACGCGAGTTCGTACTCCAGTCGCGCTATTATGTTCACTTTCGGGCAAATACCCTTGGGAAAGGTATGAACCCCCGTATTCTCCCTCCAGCTATGGGTAAATAGTAAGACGGACCAGGTTCTTCAGCCTTGTTGAGGCAACTAGTCTAGGAGAAGGAAAACTCTGAATTCAAACCTGTTAAACTCCGCTTAAAAATTGACCTTGTGTCATATCCTGCCCGAGCGGAGGGGTTGGTAAATAGTACCTTCTTTATCCATTGCCTTCACAAAGTTCTTCATTATTCCTAATTTGATATGTAAGGGTGGAAAGAGTATTTTCTTTGGTTTGAGAGGATGAGACAGAATGTTATGTTTTAATCCTTATGTAACGTTACTCCCCTCACCCCCACATATGTTACATCCTTCTTCTAACCATTCGTTTCTTACGGCCGGTGATCAACCAGTGGTTCCGATTGGGGGGGGGGTAATGCACATTTCTTTACCACTACAATTATACGATCGGGGGGGCCGGAGAAAATAGAAGGACAAACGAACAAACACGAACAATGCTTGGGGTTAACTCGGAGCAGAAGGAGAGTATGCAACACTACATTTCCCATAGCATATATGGACTAACACTAGCATGGATTACTAGCGAAAATTCCACAAACCAACTGGAATGCCGACATCTCTTGACTCGATCTTCTTTCACCGGACCCTGTCTTCTCTGCTACTGTCTCACTGCTCCGGTGTCAACTGCCCCTGTCCGTGGTTCCACGCCAACTGCCTGTCAGCTCCTTTCTCCAACCAACTCTCTTTCGTGTCCCCTTACCACTTCCGGATACGGCGAGATTTCAGGTCCAAAAACCCTTTGTCTGGTTTCGCACCAAAACAGACAAAGGAATCGTCTGCTTGGCGGGCCACCTATATAGTGTTACACTTGTTTTAACAGCCACTCTTGTCTGACAAAAAAACAAGAATACTTTGTGTAGACAACTTGGAGCCCTAGGACCAGTCTAACCACCTTAAGATCTCCACAGATCAAGCATTTGTGCTCCTGGTAGCAAACACCAAATGATCTATACTTTAATGAATTTCTTTCATTTGTACTGAATGCCCAATAGGAATAGATGAAAAACTATTCCCGTTATGTAAAACAACTGCTTTTAGACTTCTGCTGGATGAGTCAATAAAAAGTCTTTTCTGGAGCATACTCTAAGCTCATTGATTTGATCAATCCAGCAATGTTGTTGCTATAAACCAATAATGACTTACCCTGGAATGTAAAAAACCATCTTAATTCTCTCTCATGGTCTCGACAGTAGTAGAACATTGTTCCTGGTGACAACAGATGTTTCTCTTGAGATGTGAGCCCAGCAGCTTAGTAAATTCTTTTGAAAGGTTCAGTCTCATGTCAGATCATAGAGTTCAGCTTGTGTCAAAGATACTGACTGGTTGTGCTCTTCTGGCTTGTACATGTCATCCTCAACTACAACAGTCATGTCACTATGTTCAATATCAGAGCTATATTCTATGTTACCATCTGGCTCAGGAATGGAACTGGTCTTATGGCAGAAAGAACATCGAAGTATTGGACATAGTGCTTGTTCTTGTGATTTATTCCTTTTAGATTTATTGTGCTGAAATAGCAGTCTATAATGTAATCTTTTCATTCCCTCCAGACTATATGAATGGCAAACTCTTCCTTTTACCATTCCTCCAATCCCTCAAGTTCCCCACATATTTTACAGCAAATATGGTGAGCAAATGGCTTATCCTGATCCCCTTGTTTGACTCTAAAGTAATCGTGATATGCCTTCTTCACAAAGTCAGTGATTTTTACTTAACGGTTAAGAAAAACCACATTAGCACAGATATAACAGAACCTATCAGAATTATTCTTACACTTGCAATCCATTCTTACAGAAATACAAATGTTAAGCTGAAAAGAGAAAAAAAAATAAATCAGGACTCAGTTCATTGTTGAGACATGACATAGTACATTAAAATCATTTTAAGCTGAGAGATAAGCCTCATCCCCTCTAGGTATGTGGGTGTTAGTAAGTAGGGTGGTACACTGTAGTTAGGTACACATACAACATTATATGACATACCAAACCTCAGGCTCCCATGATTTCTTTCAATGTAGTGACTGTCTAATTAAATAAAACCAAAAAACACTGGTTGATTATAGAAAAAAAATTTGTCATTCCTCATCAATTCACAAAAATGTCCAAATTCAGTCTCTTGAAATGTTGTATTCTCATATACATGTTCATGCAGAAATATACATATATATGCTGGATACATACCGACGCAATGATAAAGACGCACGCAGTAATAAACGACGCAGGAAGACTTCTTTATAAAAATATATACCTCTCACTTTATTGTAAGGGTTCGAAAGGGTTGTTCAAGGTTTGCGTGTGAGAGGGAGCTGGAGACCGAACATAACTGAAATATTTTGACCCCGAAGTTATGGCCGTCAGCGTTGTGTCTTTCTCGTTCCCCATGGCTGCTCAACCGGAGTACTGGAGTCCACTCTGCTGGGTGCTGGCTTTCCTTACTACATCTCGTCTCACTCCGTCTCCAACTCTACTCAACTGTCCTGTACTGGCTCATCGAACTCAACTGTCCTCTGTTCAATTCGTCGGCCTTATATTACCTTCAAACTCCCATGCGGTGATATGGACACACCTCCGCAATTTCTTCCGGGATGTGTCATTTCCGCTATCTTTGGAATGGCCTGTGTGATCGTCATCGAGCGGAAATAACTGTCATGCAGTTCAGAGGTCACTCTCTTCCGGTGCGTCAGTCTATGAGAGTATAATGGGATTTTTTTTTACCTCGTCCCATTTCATCAGCCAATTTCCACCCACGCGATTTCCTCTCACAACTGCCACTAGAATGTGTCACTTCCTTCCGGTGCACCACCTTGAATGGCATTTTTGGCCGGGTCAAAAGAGAAATTCAGTGATTAGAAGGTTAAAAGAAAACAAATTTAATTCTGTATTCAATTTTTTCTTTAAGAATTTAAATTTTGAGTACCAAAAAGATTCCTGCCTTCAGAATCACTAGACAAAGTGAACCAATCTTATCACTAAGATAAAGTAGCATATTCAAATGAACAAACTTTGAATTAATTTTAGACTTAATCTGTGTGGTCGGCCCAATCTCCCCAGCCAGCCAACATTTCTCCTCCAATGTTATGATTGTTTCCAAAAGAAAATCTATTGATCACTGGGTTCTGGTTGAAACAGCACAAAATTCACAAAGATGTCCCCCAAAAAATAAGTCGTCATTCTTTGTTGAGATAAATTATCTTAATTTGTTCTGTGGGTCAGTAGCTATTGACGGACACTGTACACCCTGATGATCACTGGTTTTTCTTTGTGAGCAATCTTCTTTTATATAAATAATCACACTACCTGGACAATTGTACTTCTGATCTTTGTTCAATTTGCTATGTACATTGTCTCAGGATCACTAAGATTTCACTGCCCAATTTCACAAATGCAGGTCAACAAAAAATTTAATAAAACAATACAGTTATAAATAGAGTAATTTGACTGATACTAGTTTGATTAAATCATCATCAAGTCGTGCTGATAGCACAAATTCCCTTGACTGTTATCTTGGCCATTCTTCTTGGCAGGTCTTCTAGATTGCATCCAGTGTCTGCACAGAGCTGGTATATGTCTTTGCTGGTTAGCTGACACTGGTATGCCCATGTAAAGGAGTCCACAGGAGAATTTCGCTTATGAGTTTGTGCTTCATACTGAGCACGTCTTGTTCATTTTACTTGGATGGTTTGTGAGATGGGAGACGAGTGGCTGTACAACTACTGTTTTGTGATGTGCTGCTTCCAGGTTCAAAACAGCATGCAGCATTCTTGGGTAGTTCTCATCTAGTTTTTTCTCCAGATGTTTCATTAGAGCCCGTGTGGTGCATCCATACAGTCATACTTACACAGCTATGGCTTAGATGAATTCCCATTTTATTTTATTAGAAATCAGATTTCCAAATGATCAATAAATTGTCAATAGCAGTCTATGCTGTTCCTATCGGTGTGTTGACATTGCTTTTAGTAAATTAAATATTTATACCGAGGTTTATTAACTGGTCTACTAATTTGAGAGGTTTGCCATTTAATGTGGACATTGTTTTATCTGCATCTACGAAAACATATCAATTCTTCTTGCTCCAGGCTATGCAGTAGGGATTCATCTTGTGCAGGTGTATCTGTGAGAAACACTAGATCATCTGTGTAGTCTACATTTGTAATAGTTTCTACAGGATATTATCTACTTTTCTTTTTTTTAGCATGAGGCAATATTCTTTCATTAATTTGATATCTGTATTACACAATCTAGGCAATTATAAATAGATATGGTACAAATGTATCGCCTGGGAAGTGACGATGTCAAAGAAGTCAGTGTCACCATCAGGTGAGTGAACCCTTGCTGTCATGGTTTTCTTAAGCATCATCATAGTGTTAACAGTTTTTTTTGCTAGAAGTATTTGCTCCATCTTTCCTTAGTATATGGAATCAAATACCTTGGAGAAATCTACAAACAATAGTTTTTGCCTTGAGATTTTTTAATATATTCCTTTAATGATTTGACAAATAGTCAGAATTGGAGAAGTTGTGGCTTGATCTCTCCAAAAACTTATTTTTCCAAAGAATTTTCTCAACTTCAGGTAGGATACAATTGAAACGCAGGGTATTATAAACCTTAACAGCTATAGCATTAAGAATTATGCCTTTGTAATTCTTAATGATTTTTAGATTGCCTTTCTTAAGGAAAGGGAGAATGCAGCCTTTTGTCCATGGGTTTGTGATACTATCACTTGGTCCAGTACCAAATATGATACCATGGGTTTGTGATACTATCACTTGGTCCAGTACCAAATATAACACTATATTCTGGGTATGGCACCATTGTAATACTATTTTTGCACTGCACCAATTGTAATAATATGGTTATCACGGTTACCGATACCAAATGTAATACTATATCCTAGTCACCTATAACCGATATCAGGGTCAGATGTAATACCATTGTGCACAACAATATTTGTGGTACCAAATGTAATAATTAGTTGTCACAGCACTTTTACTTTGGTCTTATCCTGGTAACGGTGCCAAATGCATTTCCAGTTAGTTTGTTTATCAATTCCCTCTGTGCCCACGCTGTGTTTGAAAGATCCACAGATTGGGGATGACACAATCTACCTGGAACTTCTTCTGACAGTTGGGGTGATTTGTTGGAACAATGTTGACTAAGTGTTGGCAACTCAAAGACAAGAATGACTCTCCATCAACAATTAACAATAATTTATTGCAATGTATATGTTCAATATTTTTATATTGTTGCTTTATTATCCAGATATACTGTTCAACATTCAGACTGCATAAAGTAGCACAAGAGAGAGAAAATCTGTAAAAATCTATGAACAGAGACACAATAGATATTCCCTCGACCTGAACTCTCTAAACACCAACTTCTGACTCACAACTTTGTCAAAATTCACCAATTTTTATATATCCAAATTCAAGATATCGTTAGTGTGATGTCATCTCACTAAGTTATTGCATCATCTTATATGTGTCCTCAAATTTTTACTGTTTTTCATTTACTCAATCAAACTTGTGACAAGACATGAATCTATTTTGTTTACGTTTAGTCTTCCTGTGTAGAAATGACAGCACCCATATCCCGGTTGTGGTGCATTCCTTTGAACTTTCCAATTTTACTTATATTTCCGCTCAAAGATTTTAGCTAACTTAACAGCTAATTGAAAAACTCTTGGCCTAACCAAACCAGATAATAAAATAATTAATACAATCAACTGTCACAGTAATTAGTTCATAGGTTTAAGCCCAACCAGCTACAGTGTCACATACCGACATGCATATATACTCATATATACATGCTTACAGCAATATGTATTTGTATCATGGAGGCACTCATAGTCTAATGATTATTGTCATAGGAAATCAACATAGCGACCCGAGTTCAAATCCTGAACTATGCCGTTTGCATTTCACATAGCGTTAATATCCTTGGGAAACATATGCATCCAACCATCTCCTTTAACCTACGAGTAAATAGCAAGTCAGACTGTTCTTTTTAAACTTTTGTATGGCAAACAGTCTAGGAGAAAGAAAACTGAATTCAAACCTGTTAAAACCATGCTAAAAAAAAAAAAAAAAGAAAAAAGAAGATGATCATCCTGTTTATGGCAGAGGGGTTGGGTAAATACATATATGTATATGCATTCAAGAACAGAACAACTTATGGTGTCACATTTGTTAAGTTAGGAAAAATGATAAAGTGTGAACAGAATGAGATTGAATACCCTGAGAGAGAAAAAAGTGATAATGCCAAAAAAAACAAATAAATAAATAAAAAAAATAAAGACCAAAACATTTTATTTAAAAAAACCAAACAAATACATACCGGGCAAAATAAACCAGAAAAAAGTAACAGCATAAGGAAAATTGAATAGCCTTCAAGTCTGGAAAAAATAGAAATAAAAAGAATAACATTCTTTGTTGGGAAAATGTATCAGCATTTTCTTATATTCATTAATTCTTTTTTTATGTGCAGTTACAAAAAGTTACATGCTCAAAAGATAGAGCTCAAACTTTAGATTGATTGATTTTAAAGGCATGTCAACCCATCTTGAGCTATTTTATACCTAGAGGTAAGGGAATAACATTTATTGCATGTTTATATTTTTATGAAGTTGTTTGAGAGTTTTTTTCTTTGTTTTTTTTTATCCATGATTCAATTGAACATGAATAAACAGATCTATTTGATCCATAGATGGGATGCTAACAGGTACTACTACTTCAAGTCAGAGTGGACCTGAGAGTAATGGGAATCAAGGAGTACTCCACACTGCCTAGATATCCAGAACTGGAGCCACACCATCAGATACAGTTTCATGTCATACATAGGACACCCTCTTTTCTAGAGGGAGGCCTTAACCCTCTATAGATTATTCCCTCAGTGCCCAGCATTGCCAACAAGATATTCAAACTTTTGAGAGGAAAAAATCATACTACTCGGGTATACAACAAAAATTATCAAATTGTAGTCTAGTGTTGATTATAAAAAAGCTATTTAGTAATCATAAAAATTGTCCAATCGAGTGGGGTGAGGCTTTAGCCCTTCTTTATAGCACTCTTCTTAAGCTATAATACACTTATTCAAGTATCTCTGTCTCTCCCACTTTTCAAAACAGAAGATCTTTGGAGATTACCATCAGTTGCTTTATTATAATCTCCTTAATCTTATCTACAGTCTGAAATCTCACTTTCAACAGAGATTTTAGCTTTGGGAAAAGTTAGAAAGACTAGCAAGCAAAATCTGTATTGTTGGGGGTAAGACTGATAGACCTGGGTGATGTGATGTGATGTTTTGCTGAAAAAACCTGCACAAGATATCATTATGAATGCAATTGACACACAGTACAAAAGTTCACTCAATTGAGCCAGGTGAGTAACCTCATGAGAGAGTATCTGTTCATGCATATGCAGTAAGATCCCTTCTGATTGGTAGAATGTGGTTATAAGACTAAATGCTATGTAACTAAATTTGAATAATGTAATCTGGTTAGGCTCTGTTGCCTAATCAGTAAGGTACTGTCTATGTCAGACAGGCTTCCAGGGGCACAGTATGCAGTTTCAATTCTTGTCTGCTTACTTGATGGTTGAAGAATTTAAAAAACCTGTGTATTTTGATAAGAAAGCAGCAAAAATAAGATAAAAAATAAACTAGTCAAAAAATTAACAATAATAAAAATATAGATTTGCTTCATAAAAGAAAAAATCCATTAAACAATTGGAATCAGATGAATACAGGTATAAAAAGATATCACAAAAAATTGTATGGAAGGATTATTTTTTTTTTATTTTTTTAATTCATTTCCTTTTTTCTGATTGACTACAAAATTCAATTTGCAATGTTAGTTTAGGGATTAAATTTCAACCTTTCTTCCAAATAGTCTTGTATATATATATATATATATTTTTTTTTCACTTGGATTCCAAATTAGTCAAGTTATGAGATTTGTATATAAGAGGCTAATGCTGTCAAAATTTTGAAATAACTAAACAGCAAAAAGATCATCGCAGTTTGTAGCTTTTTCATTAGTTCCCACCAAGCGAACATTTTCATAACCAATCGGAACTGAATTTGTAAGTCTTCCCCCCAACACAAATCAAGGTTAGGGTCTTTATTTTTGATTGATTGATTTTAACAGTATGTCAACTTGTCTCGGGTTATTTCATGCCGATAGGTTAGGGAATAGTATGTTTGTACATTTATATTTTTTACATTGTTGCTTCTTAAGACTTTTTTGCAGTTATATCAAGGTTTGTTTTGGTTTCTTTTAGTTAATGGCATATCAACCTTTGAGGGTTATTTGATGTCAAGGCCATCCTTGTAGAAGGACAGCAGTGATACTATTTAACCCATAGCTGGGGGATAAGGAAGTTCATGTCTTTCTCCAGAGTATAAGAGTCCTTAAAGTGAATGTAATAGCATGACTAAAGTTTGAACTTGCTTTCTATAATATTGCAGTCCAGCACATTAGACATTATGCCACAGGGGATCCTTCCCTTATCAAGTATTCCTATTTAATACAAATAATTTGTACACAATTCTATGGTTTCAAGCAATCATTTATATTTAATAATCATTTGTTTGCACACAATAATAATAATTCTTAGTAAATAATTATAGCTTCTCGTAAGTATTCTTAATACAAATAACTTATTTATCATATAGTATCAAGTATTCCTATCTAATACAAATCATTTTTAAACAGATCTATTTGACCCATAGATGAGACTAACAGGTACTATCCCTCCAAGTCAGAGTGGAACTGGGAGTACTGGCAATGGAGGGGTATTCCACACTCCTCAAAGCTTTAAAACTAGAGCCTCACCACCAAATACAGTTTAGTGTCATATTCAGGATGCCACTTTGTGGGTGGGATCTTATTCTTCTACAGATGGGTTTTTAACAAGAAAAAAAAAAATGCAATTTAATTTTTAATTTTGAAAAATTAAAATTTGTAGCTTAGTTTTTGGTATGAACAAACAAAATCTCTCAAACATTTTGCAATTCAAAATATCAGCAGAGGAATGGGGAAAATATTTACGTGTTTTGGTGAACTCTTTGCACACAGTTGAACATGGGGTCCTTATCAGAATACATTTTAGGATACTGAAAGAATAAAACAAAAAAAATTGGTACAAAATGCTGACTACAGTTCTAAATATACAAATCTTGATAGAGAGAAAAAAAAAAGAAAAATACTTTTCCTCCCTCTATTAATACTGAAGACTGGCATACAATCAACAGGTTTATAGAGAAAAAGTCAAACTGTAAACAAAGAATTCACAATATGATTTAACAGTTACCAAGATAAGTCAATATATCTACATATGACAATGTAGCATATATATATACATGAAGTAACATAAATTATGCAAAAAATAATGCGAGTCAATTTTGATTCATTGAACTAGAATTTATTTTAAAAAAATACATTTTCACAATAAGCTTATGTCATGTGACTCAATATTTCTTCTTTTTTTTATGATATAAATGTGTACTTTTTTTCTGTTTAAATGTTTTTTTAACAAGACAAAAAATTTGTAAATGGATACAAAACAATTTAATAATCAAATTCAAGAAAAGCAATAATATAATTTACATTTATTTCCCAATAAATAAAAATTTCTTGAATGATAAACTGTTACAGTCCTGTAAGTAAATTATTAACAAGCAAAAATATGTGCCCTCTACTGGGATGCCAATATCTAAGTTTTAATGTAATAAAATTTTATATTAAATTAAAAAGACTAAAGAAACTAAATGGAAACATAAAAATATTAAACTTTTATCTTGATTGATTTTTATATAAAATTATTCATAGGGTTTCTTTAGATACATTTTTATAATAAAAATAGCATTCAATATTATTTAAAATTAAATTATTAGGTCAAACTTATTTGAAAGCGAGAGAGTATAATCGAAGAATAGAACAGCTTGGATGCTAGCTCTTCCCATCACTCCCAGATTTCATTGCTAAATTTTCCTTTTTTTATTAAATTAGATAGTAAAGAATAAAATTACAGTTATTTCTTTTTGTTAAGGGATTTCATCAATGGCTTGGGAGACTGAAGTTTGATCCCAGGTCGAGTTAAACCAAAGACTAAAAAAAAAAAAAAAAAAATCGTACTTGAAGCCTCTTTGCTTAACACTCAGCACTATAAGGTATGTATCAAGAGTAAAGTAAAGAAATCCAAGAAAAGGAGTAGTAGCTATTGAAAAGGGAGCCTGTGTGTCACCCTCAATTACAGTCACCAACTTTACTTACAAGTATCATCATTATACATAGATGTACGAGGCTCATTAAATAAGTTTCCAGACTTTTTTCGTATGGGCACTTTTATTGATAGTACATACATGAAACTCTAGTCCCCTTCAAAGTAATCTCCTTCAGCTGCAATGCACTTTTTGTACCGTTCCAACAACTTCTGGAAGGCCCCATGGAAGTCCTCTCGTGTGAGCGTATCAATGACCTTCGTCACAGCCTCTTTCATCTCAATTGTCTCATAATGACAGCCTCTGAGCTTAGGGAATAACCAAAAGTCACAGGGAGCAAGGTATGGACTATAGGAAGGGTGACAAACTGTCTTGATGCCCATCTTGGTCAAATAGTCTGTGACAAGGATGGAGTTGTGGACTGGTGCATTGTTCAAGTGGAAATGCCATTGACCCGATTTGAAGAGTGCTGGCCTCTTCCGACGGAATCTCTTCCTGAACTCCCTTAAAACCTCAACATAGTAACCCTAACCCTTTGGCTAATCAACTCTGGTGTATTGACTTCCTTACTCCTCCCACACCTCTCATCATCCCTCACAGACTCCCTGCCTTCCTTCAATCTCTTATGCCACTCAAAAACTGATGCTCAATTCATGCAAGATGGTCCAAAAACAGTCTGAAGCATTCCATACGTTTCTGTGGCATATTTTCCAAGTTTAAAACAGAATTTTATTGCATATCGTTCTTCTAAAGTGTCAGATTGCATTTTTGAAATTCACCAGCTGTGAAAATCAGGCTTTAGTAGGGTGTATTCTAATTCTTGCTGTAGCTGTTCATTTGAACCTGAAATCATAAAAATTGTTCAGTCATCTCATAAGATGTATAGCAATAACATACAGAATTTTCAAGAGTCTATGACAATTTTAAATGCCTGTACAAAAAAAGTGTGGAAACTTATTGAAGGCACCACGTACATTGTGATAATAACTACTAAAATAAGGATACTATTCTGAGTGAATCAACGTATAATAAAAAATATCTTGTAAGATATTATCTAAAAGTTGGAGAGAGAGTCATATACATACACAGATACAAATATTCTCATGAAAATTAACAAATAGATTAATATCATTGCACATATGGAAGTCATTCAATAAAGAAAGTGAATTTTGCCTCAGGAGTTGGTAATAGGAAGAACTGTTTACAGTTGCACATTTTTCAAGGACATCAATAGCGATGGGCCATTTCATGTCACAAAAGACTGTCAGCATGACCTTCTTTACTGACCATTGTTCCCTGGAACTTTTCCTTTACCAGAAGGTGTTTCAACTTGATGGAATGTCTTTTCAACTTAGGCTCTTAATGGCAAAACAATGTTTAGGCCATTTGTAAACATATTTTGACTAAAACATACTTTTCTGTACACACCACACATTCTTCTGTAAATGTCATATGATTTGCACTTCTCAACCACTAAAAGTTTCATGACAGACCTCTGTTCAAGCTTGGAGTACTCAATTTGCCATCATTTTGAAGAGCCTTGTAAAAAATATTTTTGCAGGATTCAAATAGTTTTTGCTATAAACCAAATCCAAACAATGAAGAGTTTACAGTTATGGAAAAATAAAATTATTTTGCTTCTTTTAAAAAACATTCCTCATATTTGTTGAATAACCCTTCAACAAATACACATTATCATGCAAATTCTTTTACTACCAACACCCTGTTAATAGAAGTGGGAAGGTATTTGATTGACGGATAAGGTTAGAGATCATCTTGATTCAAATAGGCTTGGGAAATTTTAAATTTTGAGCTTTACCAGTTGCAGTTCGGAAGTACTGCAGAGTAGATTTATTTATTTATTTACTTTTTTTTTTTTTAAACATTTTAGATGCGCCTTTTAAAAACATCTTTGATGTAAACTTTTAAAGATGTGAAGACTTTCTTCCTCCCTATAAAAACAGTTTAGAAACTTGTTGAATCAACCAGAATTATCAAAATACTAATAAACATCAGAATCAAACTGTAAATGTGTGTTCTTTCATTTCTGGGGATCAAGTAACAACTTTTCAGTATACATGCTATGTTATAAGTATTTACACCTCACACACATACACACACACTTATAAACTAAAAGAATTATCTCCCTCTTTTCATATGCCTGTGACTAAATATTTCATCCATCTACCTTCTGTCTTATTATTGTGTTCACTAAACCATGAAATTTTTAGTCACAAGTATATGAAAGAAGTGAGGTAAACCTTTTAATTTGTATAGTGCTCTTCTTAGCTGGCATTTCAGTACTTTTATTCTTTATTCAAAACATTTTTTCAAATTGCTTTTCTTCTTATTGTTGTATATAACAATTCACTATATTAATAAATAAAGATTGCTCTATATTTGTGATAGAGCATATATATTTAATTTAGGATGGTGTAGATAAAGAGTCAGTAACACTTGGTGACTGTCATGTCAGTTAAATGCCTACATGATCATCAGACCAAGACCATATATATATGTGTGTGTGTGTATATATATATATATACACACACACACACACACACACACACACACAGGAAGAGACATTGGAGTGTAATGGCTAAAATACTGGACTGCAGCTTCAAAGTAAGTAACTTTAAACTTCAGTCATGCTATTATTCTCACTTTTGGACTAATGCCCTTTGAAAAGGTAAGAATCCTCTTATCCTCTCGGCTATGGGTTAAATAGCACCACAACTGTTCTTCTACAAGAACAGCATTAAATAACTCATAAAGGTTGATATGTCATTAAACAAAGAAATCAAATCAAACATACACACCCATATATAAATTTTGATGATTAAATAAATGTGTAAACAAATAGCGAGACAGAAATGGTAGAGAAAAACCCAATTTTTTTTGTTTGAGAGTGGAAAGAAATCTGAGCCGTCACTAACTTGAAACATAAGTTAAAAAAGAAAAAAAAAATTATGTAATGCGAATCATTTAAACGCAAGGAAAAAGTCTTGTGAATTTCTGCATCAATGAATTGAGGTCATATAACAAATACCTGAATCCACTCACCATAGTTGCTTGATATTATAAGTTCATGACCCTTAAGAAAGGTATGAAGTGTTCACCAATGGTCAGGGAGACTGGAATTCAATCCGAGCTAGAGTTATACAAAAGACTCAAAAAAAAAATAGTACTTCATGCCACCTTGCTTAGCACTCAGCATAAGGTACAGATCAAGGGAAAGTGGAGCAATCCAAGGAAAGGAGTAGCGCCCTCCCCTACACCTTGGTGTAGTAGCTAATAAAAAGAGAGCCTTCAGGTCACCTACTTTACTTATTGTTCTCCTACAAGAATGACTTTGGCATTAAATAATCCATAAAGGTTGATATGCCTTTAAGCAAAGAAAGAACAGAGTTGTAAAACAAGACAGAGAAAGAATGAAAAGTGACAAGATTTAGGTTTCTAAATACTATTTCTTATAACAATGTGTGGGATTTCATTTTTTATAGGAGTGGTGAAGTATTTGGTTGTTGGAATTCAGGACTGAATTTCCAGTAGTTTGTCAGACAAGCATACTAACATCTAGATTGTCATGATTGCCTTGAACATGTGAATAAATAAAATCATTCATTATAACACTTTTTGATCAAGTGATTTTTATTAGTTTGTTAATTATTTCATTTTATTCCAGTTTGTAAACTAAAAATTTTGAAACATTCAGTTTATTTCAATGTTCCTAGAAAGTCAAGAAATACATTACATTACTTAGTATATGTGGAAATAGACTTTGAATTAATATTTTTTTAGTAAATAATTGAACTAGAATGGCAGTCCATTTTCACTTATAAACTGGTGACAAAAAGACAAAAAAAAAAAAAAAAAAAAAAAAGCATTGTATTCTTCTTTAAATAAGAATCAAATTGTAGTGGAATTGAAAGGCAGAACAAGTAGCCAGCTACCTTTGGTGAACCAATCAGTTTCTGTCGTTCAAAGAGACAACAAGTAGTGTGTTGTATATACAGGCAGAACAGCAGACGTAAATTTGGGTTCATTTGATTACAAAGGTTGACCAATGCTAAAGGACGCTGATGCAAATTTAGCAACTGTCCCTGGCTGCATAAAAACAGGTGTTTAGTTGGTTAGGCAGAGAGATAAAAAGTGACCCTAGACAAATAACAGAGACTTCCTCCCAGCAGTTGACACAGATGGAATGATCACGAATGTGTGTGCCCGTCCCCTTAGTAGGTTTTGTTTGTGTTATTATTTGCAACTCCAAGTCCAGACACTGGCTTGACCATATTTTTCTTCTTTTTCTCTCATTCTTTCTAAAGTTTCAGCCATAGTTTTGCATTAGACCCTCCTTCACAATCTCCAACAGCAACAACAGCCTTACTTTCCATCCAGTCAACTTCTCTCCTAGTTGCCTCAAGCAACTATGGAGGAAGATACCATCACATCATAAAAAGACCTATTTGGTAATGACCTGAAAGCCCTCTCGAAAAAGCCAGAAGAGCCGGTAGTGTTATATACTCATAATCATAACAACACAATGAATAAACAGACGACTGAAGATTTTTTATAAATATATGTACCTCTCACTTTATTGTAAGGGTTCGAAAAGGGTTACTCAAGGTTTGCGTGTGAGAGGGTGTTGGAGAGCGAACAGAACTGAAATATATTGACCCCCACTCTTATGGCCGTCAGTGTTGTGTCTTTCTTGTTCTCCAGGGCTGCTCAACTGGAGGCCCAGAGGCCCACTCTGCTGGATGATGGCTTTCTTTACTGCATCTTATCAGCAACTTCTCTGGACCCCAACTCATCAGGGCCCCAAGGCTCCTTCGGCCTGATATGGCTTTCCCTACCACATCTCATCTATAACTCCGTCCGATCTCTAACTGCCTGACTTCTATCTTGACTGAGTTATATAATAGTTCAATGCCCACTCAGTCGCCTACTCGATCTTTGGAATCGCATGTTTGATCGTCATCAAGCGGAAATAACTGTCATGCAGTTCACAGGTCACTCTCTTCCAGTGCATCAGTCTATGAGTGTACCATGGGAATTTTTTTACCTCATCCCATTTCATCAGCCAATTTCCGCCCATGCGATTTCCTCTCATAACTGCCATTAGAATGTGTCACTTCCTTCCAGTGCATCACCGTGGAATGTCATTTTTGGCCGGGTTGAAGGTCAAAATACAACAATCATCTGTTAATTATTTTTCAAAATTCCACATGTGGAATTTTCTTCACGTTTGTCTCCATCACCCTTACACATATTTTACAGAATAATTTACAAGGACAATAAATGGCTGAAAACACAAAATGAATCACTTGAACCACAGCAAATAAGATCTTACTTAGGAGGCGACCTTTTCTCTTTGTAACACTTGCCCGGCTAATTATTATCTAAATTTCTTTTACTATATTTGCCATCTTGACATGTGTGAATCAAGGTACAATGTGGGCATCAAGGTACAATACGGATGCATCTTTTATCCTCTTAACACAATGGGCCCTCCATAATTCCTTGAAGAAATTTCAAAACCCTAAAAGGACCATACTCTGGTCCCAGATCCTAGTCACAAACCCCGTGACCCTGGTCATTCCAGCAATACATTTCGCCTGGATTCCTCATGACCACACTCCAGTTCTTTGCTCAACATGTTCCTACCTGGAGTAACTGGAGAATTCCATAAACTAAAACACAATATCTTCAAGGCCCAAAGCATTCCCCATAAACTACAAAAATCACGGCCCAAAACAAAGTATCACAATACATCCGAATGTATCACAATCTGGCACGCATGCTGTAAACCACCTAAAATAGTCCACGCAAAATACTAATTAGCAGTGTATTACCCATTTTTTTTCATTAAGTTTCTGTTTCCATGCCCCTTGGTTTGCAAACCCTTGAGGAAACATGCTTTACCTGATCAAACCCGTGCCGGTTTTCTTTTCAATTTAATCAGGAACCCTCGTGGCTACCAATATATAGGCACCTCACCTTTCCCTGATTCGTTTCGTTTCGCCAAATCACACACGAATCCAAAACACCATCGTGACTGAAAGACTCAGACATCATCCACAAAATATTGGAGTAGGCCACACATTTATTCCATCCTTGGAACTCCAATCTAAAAAATAGAAGCCTCCATAGGCCTTCAACAGCTTCATGGGCCGGCAAATTCTTCAATAGAATTGCTTTCTTTGCCGTCTACCCAACAACAATCTGTAACACCACTTGGATGAATGTCTGTCCTAATCTCGCGTCAGCCACTGATTCATTAAAAAAGAAACCCTAAAAAAAATATTTCCTATTCCACGAAAACCCCAAATTCTAAAAAAAAATTTAGAATCAATATAATTGCAATAATTATTAAACCTAGTGTAAAATCCTCTGTTAATGGTTTTCGTCAAATTTCATAATATGAACAGGAAAAAAAAAATTTCTAATGTCGCCTATAAACTCAAACTCAAAAAATTTTTCACTTTACAACAAGTCAAAACAATATTACAATCACAGTTCACAAATGTTCAGTTTTCTTTTCTTCTTTTTTCAATCTATGTACTGTCTATTTTACTAAAAATGTCTGTTCTTTCTTTCTTTTTTTTCCCTATATGCTGTGTTCCACAATGTTCAAGTTCTTTTTTTTTTTGTGCCATTTTCATTGTCCAGTAGCTTTTTTTCTTTTTTTTGGTTTCCTTTTTTTTTACCATAATAAATTGCTTATTCAATGTCCCTTTTTTTTCCAACCTTATATCTACCTCTCTCTGTCCTTACCTTAATACTATAACTATAGGTTCGCTTCCCAGTTTATTCAATTTCAATCTATAGTACCATAAATTAAGCCTGATTTGTAATAAAACTTTCTCAATAGCTTACGAGCATTCTTTTTTTTTTTTATTTTCTTTGCACAAAATATCCCGGTTTTTTTTTTGTTTTTTTTTTAAACAACCCGAACTTTTATCAATTCAGCCAACAACATTTCCCAATTCAAAACAATTCGTAATCCGAATCTGCGAATCCTCACCACACCTGGTTCAGTCAAAATTCTGCGCATCTCTTAATTATATCCAAAACCCTGTTTCAAAATATCTTCCCCAATAACAACCTCAAAGCTCCACTCCAGGGGGAACTCACAAAATATCTGTCTGCCTCGTCAGACACAAAAAAAAAACATCTGTCTCTTACTGACTGCCTCCACGGCGAGACCATTTTTAATTGACACTACCACGACAAGTCCGAGACAATATCCATGTCTCCAATAATTGGTATCAACAACTTACACAAAAAAAAAAAAACGGCCTGATTCTACCAGTGCCGAAAATATCGATTCTCCCAACTTCACAAATATCGAAAAAGTATATGCGCATTTTTCAGACAACCACCAATGCGCAAAATTCTTGGACAACCCCGTTGATGCTCCCAAAATTCCATCTCTCGGATTAAAATTCTAATTTCCAATTCACCAGTTCAAAACATGAAAACTTGCCCAAAAAGTCTTAACTACAGATATGCAGGATTCCAGATCCTGAATTGAAATTCTAATTTTCAATCATCACTTGTCCAATAGGTCTTTGTGAGTAAAATTTGTAGTAACTTGTCAGTACAAGTTACTACAAATTTTACTCACAAAGACCTATTTACTATAAAAAGTTTCATTCATAAAATTCATTGTTTACTATAACATTTTACTCACAAAGACCCCGTCTATGGTAAATTTTATTCATGACAATATTGTTTATATAAAGTGTCTCTCAAAAAACGGACAGTAACTGTCCCATAGTCATCTTTGTTTCCCTTCTTTTTTCCTCCCTCACTTCGATACAATATTACACATATCAGTAATCACAATTTTTATCTTGGGATCACACATTTTTTTAAAAAAATTATTTCCAATTTTATGCTTCTAGAATGGCCCTTGTCATTAAAACTAATGCTTTCACCATTATATACAGTTTAAATCCTTCTGAACCCAAATATTAATTGACAGAGAGAGATAGAAGTATTTTGAATGAGCGATGTACTTACATTTCTTTTTTTTCTTTTTACTCTTTTTGTTGCTGGTTTATCTTTGTTTTTTTGTTTTCTTTTTTTTTCTTCTTTTCTTCCAGCACGTTCCAGTGTCTTCCACTTTTCTTTTTTTTTGTTCTTTTTGTGTTGGTCTGTTCCTTTTCCTTCTTTTTTTTTTGTTGCTGGTTTGTTCTTGTTTTTTCTTTTTACTTCTTTCCATCCCAGTATTTTTCTTTGTCCTTTTCGTTGATGTTGCGTTGTGATGCTTAAGACTGTCATTTACAGTAACTAGGTTCGTTCTGAGTCCTTGAAGAACTCGGCTGGCACGGGCACCAAATTAATATATGTTATATTGTCATATGCATGTACACATGCATATACATGCAGAATAATTCACAACGACATAATGATAAAGGATGAGCGAAGACTTCTTTATAAATATATGTACCTCTCACTTTATTGTAAGGGTTCGAAAAGGGATACTCAGGGTTTACGTGTGAGAGGGAGCTGGAGACCAAACATAACTGCAATATTTTGACCCCCACTCTTATGGCTGTCAACATTGTGTCTTTCTCGTTATCCTGATGCTCAACCGGAGGCCCAGAGGCCCACTCTGCTGGGTGATGGCTTTCTTTACTGCATCTTATCAGCAACTTCTCTGGACCCCAACTCAACCGGGGGCCCCGAGCCCCTTCAGCCTGGTGTGGCTTTCCCTACCACATCTCGTCTATAACTCCGTCCGATCTCTAACTGTCTGACTTCTGTCTTGACCAAGTTATATAATAGTCCAACGCCCATTCAGTCGCCTACTCGATCTTTGGAATCGCATGTTTGATCGTCATTAAGTGGAAATAACCGTCATGCAGTTCACAGGTCACTCTCTTCCAGTGCATCAGTCTATGAGTGTACCATGGGAATTTTTTTTACCTCGTCCCATTTCATCAGCCAATTTCCGCCCACGCGATTTCCTCTCATAACTGCCATTAGAATGTGTCACTTCCTTCCGGTGCATCACCGTGGAATGGCATTTTTGGCCGGGTCGAAGGTCAAAATACAACAGTAGCTGGAATATCAACATGATCTTCAGAATGACCATTGCTACCGGCTTCATAAGTGACAAAAAAATCCCCAGCCAGTTCTATCCCACGAGGAAAAGACCAACAGCAAGTCCAGCCATGCTAGCCTCCTGGTCTATCAAAAAGAAATCAGCTAAAGACCATGAAAAGGACAGAGTTGAAAAGTTCACTCTGTACATTCAGAGTAATCATATATTACCCATACCAGAGTTAGTTGTGGCTGTTGAACCAAAGACTCTGTCCTTTATTATATTAGAACTAAGGACCAGGAGATTGGCAGGTTTGAAGGAGACTTTTGAGGAGCTGCTGACATTTGCAGGCATCCCATGCCGGCAATTTTGCCAGTGTATTTTCACCACATGGGGTGTCCTGCTGTCCTCAGAAGAGCTGGTGGCAATAATATTTCAACAAAATACTTCTGGCTTCAACCAGAATATAAAGGAAAAAGACAGATTAAAGTGACCATATGCAACGTCCCATTGCAATGAAATGGAGACGTCCTTGCTGTCTACTTGAGCACATATGGCAGCATGGAAGAAACTATGTCAATAAGATTGGCAGATGGGACAGCACACGGAGACTAAATCTTCAACATCTGCATGGATAGCGAGGGCTTCCAGGCTGTTCCGCACATCCTAACCAACAAGGAGCAGCAGATAACGGTGGTCATGGAGGGCAGACGGCCACTCTGTTGGTCCTGCAAGCAGTTAGGCTACCTGGTTGGATACTGCCCACAGAAAACATCTACAAACAACAACAACAAAACTACCAGCATTAAACTACCCTGGAACCTGGGGACCATCCAAACAATCTGGAAGAAGGATGGACCTAGGTTACCAGAAGAAAGAAAGCACAAAAACAAGAAACCTACAAAACAAAAGAAACAGAAAAAACAGCAACAACAACCGAATCATTAATGACAAAACAACCTCCATCACAGGGGAAAAAAGGAAAAAGAAAACCATAGAGGGAGAACAGCCCGAGGAAATGAAAATAACAGTCAACATCAAAAGTTGGAGAGATAGCAGTGAAAATCAGGCTAAGAAACTATGTACTCAACCCAAACCCCCTGAAGAAAAAGAACCATAAGTTGTATCACAGGAACACCCAGCAAAATCTCTATTTTCACCACAACAAGCAACTACTCACCACTCTCCCTTTAAACAATTCCGATAAAAAAAAGCCCTCAAAATCATCCCTCACCCCCACCATCCAAACAACCATCACCTCAATACATTTCAAAGATAATTCCCTTCTCCCCAACTCTCCCTTCTCTCCTACCTACCAGGCTGTTCTTCTGATCATGGTCTTTAGAGAGACTATCCCCAGACCCCTCCCAAACCCTGAAAACCCATCACAGAGCCAAATCTGCCTCAACAGATAAGGAACCCTCCCCAAAAAAACTGACAGCAATAACTTTGTGTTCGGCGGAGGCTGAGGACATTCCAACTGACTTCCAGCTCCGCAAGACATTAAAGCTCCTTCTGGCCTTCCAGAAGGTTTAAAACAAAGACTTTTTGAATCCATATTTTTTCAGGGGTGCACCCATGGTGACCACCTTTGTTCGCTCAGCTGGGAGCCGCATGAAAGGTGTGTAGTGTCTCATCAAGAAGGCCAGTTGAGGGGACGTAAGGTTGGTGGAAATGGAGCACCCCTCTCTTAAAAAAGCACTATCCTATTGTTCGAGCAGGATCCCAATTTAGGTTCACCCTTGTTTTTATAGAGATGGCTGAGTTACAACTGAGTTCAGCATTGGATCCTCAAGAAATGCTGTTGGTGTCCTCACCACAAGGATTTCCGTGCCGTAGTCAACAGCGAGTAAGGTAAGTGGGTTTGATAGCTCTAAACCTTGCCACATTGAATGCGAGGGGACATTAAGTAAGTGTGTGCGCTTGCTTGGTGAACTCTCAAACCTCAGTGTGAATGTTGCTGCAGTACTAAAGACTTACTTCATTTGCACTGCAGACTGTTGGGTGCTGGAGAATGACTGTCATCCTTTCAGCATACGGCAGCTGTAGTAGTGTTGAGGTCTCTTTGCTAATTGGATGCAGCCTTAATGCTGATGTAAATCTTGTTCTTGCAGATGATGGGAGCTGGCTGGTTGTGACTGATGATGCCGTTAAAAGTTTTGAGTTCTGGGTGGCTGCAGTTAATGCACCCAATATCGCTGCAGAGACAGTATCCTTTTTTTGGTAGTTAGCACTATTCCTTGATGATCCAAAATGGATAATTTTAGTGGGTGATTGGAATGTGATCTTTGATCCCAAGATAAACAGGGTTAGGAGGGGAGCTAGAGAGTCGGGAAGGTGTGAAAGCAACCTGATCGACTTGATGGCCTGTCACAATTTGGTCAACAGATTTCGTCTGGATAACCGAGGGAGGGAGGTGTGGATGGGGTTAGATAGAATCTAGCATAGACAGAGGGCGAACTATCTGGACAGAGAGTTAGAAAAACTGACACTGATTTTGTTACAGATCCCACATTTCAATATGTAGCACAGACTGATAATAGGCTTGTTAAGGTTACCCTGCAGTTAGCTGATAGGCCTAGTCTAGCTGGCTACTGGAAGTTCAATACCTCTTTACTGGAGATATGGGACTTCCGGGACCAGCTGCAATCTCTAGTTCAGTGGGTTACTGGGGGCAGTTACTGGGAATGAGTGGTGGGGAATCTCTTAGACATACTATTAGAGATTTCACCATCAAATACAGTCACCAGCTCAACTTAGATAGGACCAATGTCTTTAGAAGATAAGCTTTCCCAAGCAGTGGAAGGGAGGTATTGCCAAATCATAGATTTAGTTGGATGAGACCTTGAGTGTGAGGCTAGCAAGCGCTACAAGGGATATGTAGTTAGATCTAGGTTAAAAAGAGTTCCTAACAAAGCTGTGAAATTCAACGTGCTCACATGTGTGGCAAAATACAAAGGTTTCCCATTCAATATATCAAATCGGTCAATTCCCCGAACGGGTGTGGGCTCGGTTCAAATTGTGAGATACACAATGTCTTTTGGGCACACTTCTGTGATCACTTTGCTCACTTTCCTGACCTTCCAGTTCAGGAGTTTCGTAGCTATTTAGCTGATTTGCCCCACATTCCAGAGGCTGAAGCGGCTAGTTGCTAGGGTTTGGTTACTGAATGTGAAGTCTGTGATGCGTTGAAGCAGGTCAGCCTCAAAAATTGCCAGGACTAGATGGTTTACCTTATGAAGTGTACTTAAGGCTGCTGCACATTTTTGTGCCTATTCTGACAGATATGTTCAACTATTGGTTCACCCAGGGAGCCATCCCTAGTAGTGTTACCAAGGGCATTATCACATTGCTGAAGAAAGGTGGTAGGCATGTCTGGGAGGACTTAGACGGTTACAGGCCCATAACTGTTTAACAGAGAGTTAAAGATTTTGACCTGGGTCTTAGTGAACTGTTTGTAGCTTGTCATTAGCGATTTGATCGGACCTGAACAGAACTACACTGTGAAGGGAAGATTAATCCAAGATATACTTGCATTTGGTGCACAAGATCCTAGAGGGGTTAAAAGATGGCACCAAAGCTGTGCTGATCAATTTGGATCAGTCCAAGGCCTTTGATAGGGTTAAACATCGGTTCTTGATGACTGTTTTGGAAACTGCCAGATTCAAACCGAAGTTCTGCAAATGGATTAGCATGATGTACCATAACCCACAGGCAGTAGTGCAGGGGAATGGGAAGCACTCTGAGGCTTTCGCAATCAAGCATTCGGTCTGGCAGGGTTGCCCTGTCTCCTCTGTCCTCGCTTTGGAGCCCCTGCTCCATAGGCTTAGGGATAAGAAGGCAAGTCTGGCCCTGTGTGGCATTCTTTTTGCTGGCCCTCTTTCAGCAAAGGTATCTGTGTATGCTGATGACATCACTGTCTTTGTGTCCTGTTGTTTAGACATAAAAAGCTGTGAAGAAGGTGGTTGCGAGGTATGAGCAGATAGCAGGGCCCAAGATCAACTTTGATAAGAGCGAAGGTTTGAGGCTCAGTGCCTGGAGGGATATCGTTCCTCTGCCAGCGCCTTTTTACTGGAGTGACGGACCCATCTGCATCCTTGGGGTGGGGTTCAGGCCCGGCCTCCAACTGGAGCAAAATTGGTCAGTAGGTACTTGGCTTCGAAGGCAGTTGTCCTTAAAAGGGTGTGCGCAATGTATGTCTTCCCCTCGTTCCTTTACTATTTGTCTGTACTTCCTCTGCCTAAAAATCATCAGCTGGTGCTTCAACAATTCCTCTCCAAATTAATTTGGAGAAGCCAAAGCCAATGATCCATAGACAGGTCTACTGTTAACATCCACGTAACGGGGGTCTAGGTATGCCTGATCTGAAGAACCATTGGTTCATTGAAAGACTGGCTTACTTGGGATGATCCTTATTGAAGGACACAGGGTGGAGGCGAAAGGCAAGCGATACTTTTCCTCGCCTTCAGTCAGACCCCAAAGCTGAAGGTCAATGTAAGCTGAGGGGTGAAGCACCATTTGTCAGCGAATGCCATAAGGCCCTTCGTAACCTTCCTGGATCCAGTGACCTTTCTCGGCCTTGAAAGGAACTGTATCGGAAACTAGTGGTGGGCTCCACTTTGGATCCTCTCATGGACCGGCTCAGCTGGTTGATAGAGGAGGTTCACTCGCATTGGAATTGGGTGCCAGGTTCAGGCTTCTTGAACAATTCCAAGTGCTCACTGACCTGGCAGCTTGCATGGAACGTGTTACACCTCTTTGGCCTGAATTACAAAGTGGGCCTGGCAGACATGCCTGACTGTCCTTGCTGCGACAGGAGTTCAGAAGAAATGGCTGAGCACACCTACTACTGTGAGTGAGTTTGTCCATTTTGAAATCACATCAGAGAGTGGACAGCCTGCATTGAACCCAAGCAGCTCATACTACTCAACATTGGTTACGTCAGAAGTTTTGCCTCAGTTTCAAGGTGAGAAGCGTGTGGTGTTTCTCGTGATCCTAGCTGTAGCTAGAATGGTGATTTGGATGATGCGAAAGAAGGGATTGTATGATGATGCAAACTTTTCACATCGTGATCTAATTTTATTCTTTAGCCATCAGTTTAGGGTCAAAATTAGATGCGATAGAAAATGCTTGGATTGCATAACATTCAACAGAAAGTAGGTGCATGCAGCGAGCCTGGTCGTATGAAAGGGGGCAATGTTAGAGTCATCCTTTCCTCCTCTTCCTGTACATGGTGACAATGGACCAGGTCCTTTGGGACCCCCCCCCCCGTAAGTAGGATTACTTGTCTCCTTTTTTTCCCTAGTTAGCAGTATGTAGCAAGTCATTATCCCTGTCATATGGTTTTAGTCTCCAAGATCTTCCCCACCCCCATTCTTTATTGTCCCTTAACCATTGATCCAGCCCCATTTTTCAGAAGATCTTGGAATTCATAATTAGATTCTCATTTCTGTAAACTCGTATAAATTTCCCACACCGCACCCTACACAGCGTTTCTTTTATGCCATTAGCCTAGTTTCCCTTCCCCACAAGGGATGATCCGGCTTGTTTTCAGTCCCCTTGAAGACAGGAAAACAGTCGGCCTCCAAATTTTTAGAAGGAGAGATGGTAGGGTAAACAAACAGGTTTTTCTTTGGTTTTATCTATTCTTTTTTTACTTTGGATTTTTCTCCCGTCCCCATCATTTTCACAAATTGTAAATATATTTTTGGTAAATAAAATTCCTGAATTCATCATGTGGGGTTTTTAAGTGGGGCCTTTTATCACTAAGCAAATGCGGTATTTTGGTAGGTGCAGTATGCTTGGTGAAGGATGAATGCCCAATTGTATAAATGGGTCGGCAAATGTGGTTAGCTAGGGACTCTTAGCTATATTAGTACAGCACGACCACTCCCCTTCACCACAAAAAAGCTTGGTGTCTTGAGCTCCCCAAAATTGTAATCATTACTATTTTGGAAATAAAGACAGATAAAATGTGACGACAAAGCTGCGTGGAGTGAATTTCGTTTCTGGTAACACCAGAAGGAAAGAAGAGGGAAGTGACGAGTGAAATTGTTTCTGTTGTCCTATTTCGCGGACGCCGTTGGGCTTTATTTTTGACCTACCCCCACCTCATTTTCAGTTGATCTTTATTTAACACAAATGAAAGACCAAAAAGTGCAACTGAAATATATCTGAAAAACTAGAAATAGACAGGGGAGACAAATGGACATAGACAAACTGGTAGGTAGGACCGTGGCCGTCGCTAATACCAGTAGGACTGAAGATTATGATTGTCTTGTGGTGGAAAGAGAAAGCTATTAATTAAACATATAGAGAAACAAATCATGAAAATTGTTAGCTTTTTAATAAATTTAAGAAATTTATTCTGTCGCAATTTGTTGGTTGGTTTTATGGCATGTCAAACTTTGTTGAGTTATTTAATGCCAAAATCACAAAAACATTTCTGGTTTCTAAATATATAGAGTAAAAAAAAAATGTATCTTTAATCATTTTAGATGGGTGCACACCTAGTTGTGATATCAACGATTCATTTTAATGGCATGACAAACTTTAGAGTTATTTTATGCCTAGAGGCTAGGGAATCGCATTCATATTTACATTTATTGTGTAATGTTTTCTTTTTGCACTTGGACCTGCTGAATATGAATAATCTTTAAATAGATCTATACGAGACCTGAACAAGTACTATGATTCCAGGTAAAAGTGGATCTGGGAGTAATGGCAATAAAGGAATACCCCACACTTTCCAGATCTTAAAAACTGAAGCCTCGTCATTAGGTACAGTTAAGTGTCATACTCAAGACACCCATTTTCTTTGGAAGGGGAGGCGGCTTTTACTCTTCTGCGGGGGGGGGTTTACAGTCAGCATATTCTAAGCCCCACCAGAAGGACAATTAAAAAATCTATATAATGAACAATATGACTTTTTATGTTTTTTAGTCTGTAACTTTTGCAAGGATAAGAGTGTAGTATCTGTGCAGCCTGCCAAGTTTCAATCTCCAACTTTCTGACTGGGATCTTTCAATGTAGCTGTGTTATTGCCTTCAGATTATAGGTGGTGCTGTTGCAAGCTTGATCCAGGAGATTCTAACCAAACGACAGCACCTTCTATTGCACTTATAAGTGTAATCTGCTTTTGGGACACTAATTGAGGGAGTGGACAATTTTTGTACTTAGCTCACAAGTATGGGTGTAGGCTGCTATGTTGAAATGACTACATAATATTCTACCAACGCGTAGGGGGTAATTAAATATTTTACAATAAAAAGATAAATAGAAATTTGGAAATCAAAATAATTATATAATTGTTTTTTCTTATTTTGTATTTATTTTTAGGGAGTATTAAATTTTGATACTCCTTGAAATAATAACCATTTTCATTTGAATTGTTTCATATATTTTTGTACCGCCACTTACTTCCCATCTCACAAACCATTTAAGAAAGATGAACTACTGGAGAAATAAGGAAGAACTCATAAGTGATGTTCTGTGGACTCCTACACATGGACAAACTAGAGTTGGTTGACAAGCAAAAAATTACATTCATCACAGCTCTGTGCAGACACTGGATGCCATCTAGGGGACTTACTTAGTGAGGGCTAGTAGGGATGGATGGCGAGAGAGAGAGAGAGGGGGGGATTTGTGCTGTCACCACGCCTTGATGATATTTTATAGTTTTTAAAATAGTGGAAAGCTTTCAACAGGTACAGATACTACACTTTGATCTAGGCAAAAATTCCAAGGAATGACAATATTTGCCTCTGCCTCTAATCAGACAGGGCTTGACACAAGGTCAATGACCCGAAGGTCGAATAAATTGGGGATTAGGGGAGGGGAAGGGAAGGTCGGGTACGAGCCGAGGCTCGAACTCTGCTGGTCGACCCACTTAGTGCAATGTGGGCTTGATGAGCCAAACTGGTCTTGGACCCAAATCTGGGCCCAGGCGCGTATGCCTGGTTATAGCTTAAACTGGACAGCAAGGTCCAGTGCTATACATGGGGGCCAAAGGTGTCAATGATGCAGCTCACCCACCCGAATGTAGCCTCAAGTCTGCCATTGATTCCTTTTCGGAGCCTCGCTCTGAGACAAAAGTCACAGGCGAAACTAAAAATGTCAAGGAATGACACTTTGATCCTTGACAGGGCATACAAATACAATATTTTGATCCTAGACAGAATTGTTATATAATGAGGGTGATTTAAAAAAATATGGCGAATTTTTTCAGAATTTTTCCCAATAAATGTAAACTCTGCATTGTTTGAAATTGGTTTTTGGCACAAACTATCTTAATCTCAGGAAAAATATTTGTTTTCAGGCTATTCAAAATGGCAGCAAATCAGAGGTCTGTCACGGCCAACTAGTAAATACAGCCCGCATGTCACATTTCAAGAATGAAAGCCAACGGGCCGATCTAATGTAAACAAACAATCCATTCGTGGCCTCATATGAAATTGAATTAAAAAGAAAACTAACTTTTAAAATTGAAAATAATATAATCATGTTGGTAGAATTTATCCGACGTTATTTTGATTTCTTTCAACATTAAAATGCATATTTACATTTTGTCTTTTGTTTTGTAAACGGCTGTGAATTACCTTGCTTTTATGATTTTCAATCGCTTATGAGGCCTGTTTTATTTATAGGCACAAACTGACCTTTTTTCTTTTCTTTAGAAATGTTATAAGAGATTGTAAACAAACAAAAAATAGTTATTTAAAAATGTATGCAGTAATACAAAACAAGTACTAGTAAAAGAAAAACTTACCTACAATATATCTATAAATTTATTTTCTTTTGATTTTTGCCTTTAAAAAAAAAATTTTAAACTTCAGTTATGTAATATTTTTGTCCGCCTCAAATTTATCAATTAAAATCTTAAAATCTTAATTGGCTGAAGGATTGTCAACAACAGCCCTAATAAAAAATTCAGTATTTATAACTTGAAAAATACATTTCAAAATCTTTTGAGAAAGCCAATCACTATTAACTGTTATTTCAAGGCAGGCTTTAACGATCAATGGTAATGTATTTTCAAGACCAGTGATCATAAATATAATGATTCCTTTATAAAGTTCATCCTCTTCATTTGCATTAATGTATTCCCCACTATGAAATTTTTCTAATATGCTAAATCTTGTAAGTTTAACATTGAGTCCATGTATAAACCACTGTGGTAATGGCATAGGGTTTTCATCACACTGAATCTGAACGTAAAGATTTCGATCAATGCGAATACATTCTTTGATAGATGGAAAATGTGTTTCAGGGTCAAAGACTATTCTATAAATTAGAATATGTATAATCTTCCGGTTTATTTATTTTTTAATTCAAAACCGTCGACAAACTTTTCTCCTTCCAAATGATTAAAATCCCTTATCGTGTCAGCCGAAATAAAATCTTGTAATTCATCTGGTCGATGAATAATCCATTGGAGTTTCCGAGGCTTTTTTAATTCTGTTGTAGTCGGCAAAAGACGGTTTTCTTTCTTTTTTTTCTGAATGGATTGTAGGAATTGGATATAAATCCCAATTCAGTTTGTTTCCCTTGCCTTTCAAAATAAATTTTTCATCAAAATGTTTGATACAAAGAACTGGATTTTTTTGCAGGAAACCAGTCATTACGGTTAAAAAAAATTACCCATTTCTCCATGAGAAAAAGAAAAGATCGATACTTTTTCTCTATTGGTATATGATATCAACTAGAACAGCCAAATGAAACAACATTTGTTAACCACTTTTGTTAAATAAAATATCACGAAAAACTTTAAAACTTCAATGTTGAAATGCAATTAATTATGCGTTAGCAAATTTACCAAACATCGTCTATAAATAAAACAGGTCGTATAGACGAATGAAAATCATAAAAACGAGGGGCTGCGAAATGTTTTTTAAGCAGTTGGTTTCAGTAGGCCACCTCCTCGCTTTTTTGCGGGGAACCCCGGAGCCTGTTCTGGACTTCGGTCCGGAGCGTGGCTCTGCAAAAGGAACAATGGCAGACTTGGGGCTTTTAATTAGGCACCTAGTTTCGACTAGGCTACCTTCGGGTGGGCGAGCTGCACTTTTGTCTCCTTTGTCACCCATGTACGGCACTAGACCAAGCGTCTAGTTTAAGCCGTAAACTGACATACGTGCCCGGACTCACATTTGGGTTCGTGAAACTGCTTGCCTCATCAGGCTCACATTGCACTAAGTGAGCCGATGAGCAGTATTGACCAGCAGGGTTCGAGTCTCGGCTCGTTCCCGACCTCCCCTCCCCTTTATCCCCACTTTAATCGGCCTTCGGGCTTTTGACCTTGTGTCAAGTCGTGTCTGGTTAGAGGCAGCGACAAAAAAAAAATCATAAAAACAAGGTAACTCACAGCCGTTTATACTTTGTGGATTATTATTTAAAAAAAAAAAAAAAAAAAGACAAAGTTTAAATATGCATTTTAATGTTGAAAAAAATCAAAATAACGTCGGATAAGTTCTATCAACATGATTATATTATTTTCTCGGTTCAATTTATTCAAGTTATTTTTCTTTTTAGGTTAATTTCATATGTGGCCATGAATGGGTTATTTTTTGTTTACATTAGATCGGCCTGTTAGCTTTCATTCTTGAAATGTGACAATCGAGGCCGTATTTACTCGTTGGCCATGGATCTTTTACCAAATTTTTAATAGCCGAGAAGTGCAAACTATATGAAATTTACAGAAGGGTGTGCGATATACACAGAGAATCATTTTTTAGTAAAAAATGTTTACATATGAGTTAAAGATGATTTTGCCTTTATGAGCCCAAGTCGAAAAGACAGTCCATGGAATAGGAATACACTGACTATAAAGTAGGAAAAGTACTCAGTAAAGAAGGTCATGCTGACAGTCTTCATGGACTTGCTTCATTGATTTGCTTGAAAGGGGGCAACTGTAAACAGTGCTTCCTATTTCCAACTCCTTAGGCAAAATTCACCTTATTTATTGAATGTCCCTCATAATTCCAAATTTTTAATGGGCAAGTAAAGAAAAATTTTTTTACAAATTACTTTCCTATAATACTTTTGACGATTTTAGAATTTGTTAAAAAAAATAAAATAATTACAAGATCATTCGCTATTCTCATTAATCCACTTGATGACAGATTTTTTAAATTCTTGTGGGCAAATTGTTTTCAGAAAATTTGCAAAATATTCAAACAAGTCAATTAATCACATTAGAAAAAAAAAACATGATAATTTGATCATTAATTGTGTGGCATGAAAACAATAAAGAACTCACTTTTAATATAATTAAAAGAGAGTTCTTTATTGCTTTTTGTAAAATAACCTTTATACAATTCTCCACCATAGTGAGGCCGCCTAGCGATGTTTTTATACATTAAAAATGAATTGATCAATGAGCACCCAATAGGAAAAATGGTTTACAATGGACTCAGACAGAATAACAAAAATATTGCTTTGCCTGTGTACTTTTGACAACAAAAATGACACTGTCAGCAAAAGGGGTGAAGGGTGACAATATATATATATATATATATATATATATATATATATATATAGAGAGAGAGAGAGAGAGAGAGAGAGACAAGAGAGAAAAGGTAGATATTTTGTTAGATCTGATGAGATGATGAAAAATAAATGGAATAAATGGATATACAAACAACAGATTAGTGCAGAAAATTTCGTTCTTTATTAAAAAGAACTTTATCAACTAAGAAAAATGTTTTTTTCTAAAGTTTAGCAAAAAGAGGAAATAGATGAAGGTGCATAAATATGAATATGAGAGAGGGTAGGGTCTAAAGACAAAAAAAAGGGGAACTAGATCTAGGGTTGGGTGATGGTGGTAGGGGTTGTTGGTTTTGACTTAATTTCAGTGAGAAAAACAAAGAGAGAGATAATATGCGGAAGGTGAAGGTCTTGGGAGGGAGGAATGGAAGGGATGTAAAAGGGGGAAATGGTGACATGTATGCTGGGGTGGTGAAGGTGGCCTCCACCTCCACCACCCCAGGCAAATCCTGTCTTATCAAAAAAAGTTTAACCAAATTGCAATATCTAATTAAAAAAGAAATTTTTTTTAAAATATGCAGGCACTAAAAAGGAAACATATGTGGAGGCACTGTAGGAGAAAAAATGTTTGCTTCTGGTTTTTGTTAAAATGTTTTGGTAAATTTTTACTCTTTAACCCATCGAATTTTAGCGAAAACTAAAAATCAGATTTTTTTTTTTTTTGGCGAATATATAAACATCCTGAAAAAAATATCTGCAAAGAAGAAATTAAAAGAAAAACAAACAAAAAAAAAAAAAAAAAACAATATTTTAGAATTTATACATGGGGGATCACTTTGTTATGTAATTTTAACGTAAAATGATCACACACTTCCAGACCAGCAAGCATTACTGACAACCAGAGATAGCGTTAAAGGGACGTGTAACAAAATTAGAAGAAAAAAATTATTGGCCAAAGTTAGTGCCCCCCACCACCACCACACAGTATGTCTTATTTTCTTTTTTTTCGGTTGAAACGTAGGGGCTTTTATTTTAAGTTTTTCATCACTTAAAAATACCCCCCACCCATTTTTTATTTTATTTAACACACTTTTTATTTCATTGCGAAAAAAATCCCCACTCCAAATAAGCTTCCACCCTCTCCATCTGATTTACGTACAAAAAGATGAAAAAAAATTTGGTTATACGTCCCTTTTTCTACTATCCCTGATCGTCAGTTATACTTAATGGTCCGGAAGTGGGTGATCCTTTTACGTTAAATTTATATAACAAAGTGATTTCCCTCCTTAAATTCTAAAATATTGTTGTTGTTTTTTTTTATTTCTTCTTTGCGGATATTTTTTGTGGCTGTTTACACGTATTCGCCCAAGAAAAAAAAAAAGATTTCTTGTTTTCGTTAAAATAGAATTGGTTAAAGGGTAAAAGTTTACCAATTTTTTTATCCATTTCCTATTTTGATATTATTTTCATGTAGGATGATGTTTGCTATATTGGGTGAAATCTAGTAAAATCCAGGTCTTTGTGGAATATGGTTGCTTATAGAAATGACTGCAGATTCTAACAATCTGTGGGATTTTTTGCAATGTATGGGTTTAATTAGAGTGGATTGGGAAAAATTGAAAGTGTGTTTGAGATCTAACACGAGGGAGAAAAGGGTATTTCGGTCGTCATCTAATTTAGAAAAAAAAATCTATTTTTCAGTTGAAAAAGTACTTTTCAGTAAATCAAGAACAAAATATTCTGAACTGAATCCGTTGTTTGTGTTTTTAGTATATCCACTATTCCATATAAAAAGTAAAGTTGTCTCCCTTTAGTCGAGGGCGACCAGAAGGCTCCCTTTTCAATAGCTACAACACCGAGGTGTAGAGGAGGGTGCTACTCCTTTCCCTGGATTGCTCCACTTTACCCTTGATACATACCTTATATTGCTGAGTGTTAAGCAAGGGGGTAACAAGTACCATTTTTAAAGTCTTTGGTATGACTCGACCTGGGATTGAACCCAGGTCTTCCAGACCATTGGTGAACACTCTAACCACTAGGCCAATGAGCCGGGCCATTGGCCTAATGAGTTGAGTGCTCGCCAATGGTCCAGAAGACCAGGGTTCAATCCCAGATCAAGTCATACCAAAGACTCAAAAAAAAAAAAAAAAAATGGTACTTGATGCCACCATGCTTAACACTCAGCATTATAAGGTAAGGATCAAGGGTAAAGTGGAGCAATCCAGGGAAAGGAGTAGCGCCCTCCCCTACACCTCGGTGATGGGAGCCTTCAGGTCACTCTCCACTAAGGTTGCCAATTTTACTATTCCGTATACAAGACCTAATATGGTTGGTTTGAACAAGTTTTTATGTTGTATGATAAATCTTTCACATCTGAAGTCAGATTTATAGAAATGATTTAAAAATTTATAAAACTGTCTTTTTAAAAAAAACTTAAAATGTACTTTTAAAAAAAGAGATAGTCCGTCCCAAGAGAAATGCAATGATGTATATGCTGATATCAATGGAATGGACTTTCTTAAGAGTGACCTGTTTAGTAGAAATAACTCCAAGACTCATGTGTGACAACATACGTGCTTTATTGCTGCCATCTTTTTCTGATTGTATCCCAGTAAAAAAGCCCCTTAAGGCATTACCAATATTGGGCCGCTTATGACCAACATGACCAAAGCTATTTTTAAACTACTTTATTTCAGTTTTACAAAAAGGAAATTATTCTAATTTTGAATTGAAAATGAAATAAATAAAAAAGTTCAGAATTAGATGAATTCGTGTAAAGACAGTAATATGCTTATACAGTACATAGACATTTCTGGAAAAATAGGTGGGGGTTAGAAAAGAAAATAGGTGGGGGTTAGAAAAGAAAAAAGAAAATGGATCTAGCCGAGTGTGTCTCGGTACCTGGAGATTTCCTTCGGCCTCAGGGGGCCTTCCCCCCAGGCTTTTACCTCCTTCGGGGGGTGGAAGGGGGTTATCACCCGGCGACCCTAATAAAGAGAATGCCGACGAGACCGTAGGCATTTTTGGGAATGGCGGGCGCGTGTGGGCTCCGGCCCTGCGCCCAGACCCACCTAAAAAAAAGGCCTTGTGCCACACTTGCCCGTTAGGTGGGGGCGAGCAACAAATACCGCAGTTCACAGAAGCCTCAGAAAGGAAGCAAGAACAGCGCATGCCTAAAGAAAGGTCTCCCAGGCGCTGGAGAGAAATTCGATCACTTCAGCTTTCCTCCTGATATTGGGCGGGCTTCCTCCTCTTAGCTGTTGGTAGGTAGTGCACGTGTTTGTCAAGTCTCGGACTTGGCCGAAGGTCGCATCTCCTGCTAGCAACGGCCTCTACTGAAAACATTTAGTGGACATACGACAAACCTACCAAAAATGACTAAATATATTTTAACACCTTGTCTGGGAGACTTGACAATATTTACTGGTTTCAGGAAAACTTTCCTTGCCCACAGGATAAACCCCAAAATAAAGTTTGAATTGAAAGGTATCTTCGTCTCTTTCTTTCTGAAATTCTCTTACAACCGTCCACAGACAAAGAAAACGACAAGTTAAATGGGGTAAGAAGAAAAAAAAACAAAAGTCAGATACTTAAACCCAAAATCAACAACCAATGATCATAGACCAAAAACGACTACAACCCACGAATAAAATAAACCAACAAACCTTTCTTACGCCCCATAGATATTACCCTATACTTTTCAATGTTACGATAGGTTTTAATTATATCAACTTCAATTTTTATAATAGATTATCTTTTATATATTTATTCTAAAAATCAATTTTTTTTCCATTTAAAAATAATTTCTTGATTTCCTTTTCTTTCTTAAATTGAAATAAAAGTTTGATTTTTTTTTTTTTTTTGATTAAAATAATTTCTAGTTAATGCAAACCTGCTTGGTCAATATCAATTACTGAACATTTTATCAGCAAATACGACGCCACATTTCTATAAAGATTATTTTCTTCTTTTTCTTTTTTTAATTATCAATTAAATTGCCATTGAAGCAATAAAATTCAGTTTTCCTCTTTCTTTCTCTTAAAAATTTTACAAACCTTTTCAGAAAATCATTAATTTAAAAGTTGGCAGATGAGTCCGCTGAAAAAGACTTTGGGATCACTTATAGTGGCCGACATAGTACAACCTTCAATACATCAATTTCTTCAGCGGACTATTCTGGATAAGTGCCAAAAAAGTTAATGTTTCTAGAATTTAAAGAAAAAAAAGTTTCCAAGAAGGATAGACGGTATAATTGTCTTAAAAGTCTTAATAATAAAAAATGGTTGAATTAAACAATAAATTTAATAAAAGTAACAAGATAAGTAAAAGATTTTTAATGTATCTTTTTTTTTTATAGGTAACAAACGTAAAAAGTCAAAGAATGTTCGTTTCTTGTTTTAATGACATACCAACCTTCGTAGGTTATTCAATGCCTAAGCCATCCTTGAAGAATAGCAGTGATACTATTTAACTTGTAACTGGGGAGATAAGGGGTTTATACCTTTCCAAACAAGTCAAAAATGTTAAGAGAAAAAAAAAAGGTTATTTTACATTTAAAAAATATAGATTTAATTTTTCTCGGGACCAAACTTACAGAAAAAATACACAGACAGTTATTCGTCAATGCACAGAAAGGGGTTAAAAAATATCTAATGATATTTTTTTAATCTTTTCTTTTTTTTTTATGTCAGTGACCACAAATATAGACAAGTTATATATATATATAAGTTCCCAGCGCTTTTCTTTGGAAAAATAGAGATTCAATTCATAGTTGAAACAAAAATTTTTGCTGGAAACTTTTGTACATGTTGAATAAATACGCAATAAATAAATTTCTAAAATTATTTGACTGACTTGATCAGAAAAAAACCTGAATTAAATCAGGAAGAATAAACCCATTTCGATTATTAAATAAGTGCTACGTTGGAAAAGGCATCATTCCTGAAAATTGACCCGTTTTTTTTGGGGGGGGGTTGTTTTTTTATACGCACAAACACGAAAGCCGAGAAGAATTAATACGTTCATATGCTTTTAAAATCCGAATTAATGATCAAGTTCACACATCTGTGAAATCAGTTTTCGCTTCTAATGGAAAAAAAAAATATTTGCAATAATTACCATTTTTTTATGATGAAAACCGAAAAATATCTACTGAGCACCCTACTTGATATTTTTTTCTTTGTTTTTAAATGAAAACGGAAAAAAATTTAAAAAGAAAAAAAAAGGTGATCACAATTTTTACCTGGACGTCGTATTTTTTTCTAGCTGCCATGACTTTGTAAGCCATCCAGGAAAGTAAAAACATAGAACAGACGGCTACAAGGACGACAAAACCATATTCAGCCGGCAGAATTTCTTCCAGTGCAGTCATGATTTCTTCTTCTTCTTCGTTGTTGTTGGAAATCTGAGAGAAAGATGATGTTTTCTTTTTTACCGTGACCACCACAAACTCTTACCGATGTTCGAAGAAGGTAGCTGCTGATAAGAGAACAAGAGTTATCACCCCTTGATCTTTATCTTAGCTTGGATACTTGCGAAATCTAATCTTTGAGCGTTACTGCTTTTTATCTATTTATTCAAATTTGTCTAAATTTACCTATTTATAGCTTGCTAAGTGACCTAGATACTTGCTTTTTTTTTTCTAGTGCTTTCTGTTGATCTTCAAATCTATGATTTCAAATTCTAATCTAGTCAGTACATTCATATACTTGCAATACCCATTTGACATAAATCTCATGCTATTCAAATCACTCCATATCTGTTTTTCCATCTATCTACTTATTATGATCTAAGATTTTTCAGTTTACTCTTCACTTATGACTAGCGCAACAAAAGTCCGCTATCTATCTATCTATCTATCTATCTATCTATCTATCTATCTATCAGCATAACTAGCAGACACATTAGTGATTAGTTAGTCTCTGTCATTAGCTTTTAAATCAAAGTAAAGACACCCACCACTCTGTCAGTAGGGCTAAGAATACACTGACTGTATCCCCAGTAGAAGGGTAAGATCCCCACCAAAAAGACATGTTTTGGGTATGACACGAAACTATCTCTAAAGGTGAGGCTCTTGTTCTGGAGATCTAGGGAGTGTGGATTACTCCTTCATTGCCATTACTCCCAGGCCCACTCTCATAGGAAGTATTAGTAACTGTTAGGATTGCCTTTATGGGTCAAATAGAACTGCTTAAAAATTTTTTGATAGGACTTTGTGTATTAAAAAAAACTCATAATGTACAATTCCACAAAAAATGAACATACAATGAAACTAATTCCCTAACCTCTTGATGTAAAATAACCCTTGACAGCCACCCAGTCAGCTGAGGCTTTAGAATACACCAACTGCATCTCTGCCAACAAGTGTCCTGGATATGACATTAAACCATTAGATGGTGAGGCTCCAGCCTTTGAGATTTGGGCAATGTAGAGTACCCCTTCACTGCCATTGCTCCCAGGTCCACTCTCACCCAGATTGGTAGCACCTGATAGAGTCCTATCTATAGGTCAAATAAAACTATTTGACTATTTAAGGATCCTATCTATGGGTTGAATAGAATTGTTTGACATTTAAAATGAGTGCAGAAAATGACTTATGTTTATTTGAATTATTTGAAATAGAACTGTTTGATCATTTAACTGTGTGTTAACAAATGACTGGCATTTAATTGAATTGTTAATGATATATAGCTATACTTAAAACCATTTAACTGTGTGCAAATGAAAGAGTAATGTTGAATAGAATGATTAGTGTTAAATAGCAATACTTTTAACCACTTCATTGTGTACAAACAAATGATTAATATTGACTAAAATCCTAAGTATTATATGATAATAATTGAAACCATTTTACTGTGTAGAAACAATAACAATACTATTATGCAAACAAATGAGTTCAAATTCATTTAAAAATGAAAATACAAAATTGTTACTGTTATATAGCAATACTTGAAACTATTTAACTGTGTGCAAACAAATAATTAATAATGAATAGAATTATTCATATTAGATAGCAATACTTGAAACCATTAAACTGTGTGTAAAAGAAATGAGCTCAGATTCATTTAAAATTGTTATCAACAAAATGTGGTTACAAATATTTAATATATATGTATAAACAGGATTTGGCATTGGATGACTGTTGGTGGTTGATGTGTCATCTAACTAAACCAAACCAAATCTTCGACAGAACGACATACTGTCAAAATCAATCAATCAATCAATCAAAGATACCCAGTTACACTAAAAGCACAGAACTACTAAATTAACCATTCTCACTAAATTGACCAATATTTAGTAGCAACTCTAAATTACCAGACAGTGATCACCCAAAGTATTTTTATCAATGTAAAGAAAAGAAAATGTTAAAAGGGATGGATCTGTCTTTTAGTAGTTGTCCAACCTTTGACCTTTTTGTTTCATTGTTCCTTTTTCATTGAATGCTTTATTTATTCAATAAAGAATGCATTAAAAGCATTCAGTATGATTTGAGGATGCTGAGAGTAATCAGGGAAAGCTGAGCTTGATGAGTGTAACTAATGAAAACTAAAATTGCTGAATATATTCAGAGATTGATGATAATGAGTGATGATAATGATGGGAATGTTGAAGGATTGAAGCTGCTGAATTTACATGGTAGGTGTGCACTCAATAAGGTTGGAGCACCTGAGAATATTCATTGGGGGCTGGTGAATATACTTTAGGAGTGCTGGAGCTGCTCAGTTAAGGAAGGTGGAGTATATATGTTGTGTTGCTTGCGGAATAGAGGATAGATGGGTGTATGTAGTGTTTGTTGCATTTGCTGAGTGTACTCAGTAAAAGTTAGACTGGTTCATGTACTCTGTGATGGCAGGGGATGTGTATTCAATGGGAGTGAATGGCGGAGAGATTTGGTTTCTTTGTTTAATTGCATATCAACCTTCATGGGTTATTTAATGCTAAAGTGATTCTTGTAGAAGAACAGCAGTAATACTATCTACCCCCATAGCTGGGGGGGGATAAGAGAGTTCATACTTTTACCAAGCATACTAGTTCAAAAGTGAACGTTGTTGAAATTCACTTTAGTCAGAACTAGTTAATACCTACAGACTTTAATACAGTGGGCCAGAGGTTATCTGCCCAAAGGCGCCTTTGGTGGTGTAATGGTTAGCAAGCTCGACTAGCAAACCTACACGTGTTGATAGCAGTCCTGATGCGTTGCTTTGTTATTTGATTGGAAGTTATCTCATGTCTAAATGACTAACTGCGCTTGCCAGAGAGAAAAAGGTATGTTTCCTTCTTTTTAATGGTTTAAGGCAACAAATTCCCAACAAACGTATTAACGTGACTGAAGTTTGAACTCGCTTACTTCAGGGCTGGAATCCAGCACTTTAGTTATTATGCCACTGGTGAGTGTAATCATCTGGGGCTGTAGAATACACTAACTGCATCTCTGCAGAGGAGTAAGATTTCCCCTCAACGAGTGTCCTAGATATGACATTAAACAATCTGATAGTGAGGTTCCAGTAATGCTGGAGCTTTGAGCAATGTGGAGTATCCCTTCATTGCTCCCAGGTCAACTCTGGACAAGAGTGGTAGCATCTGATAGGGTCCTATCTATTAGTCAAATAGAACTGTTTGAGATTTAAATTGTATGCATACAAATGACTTATGCTAAATTGAATTGTTTGAAATAGAACTGTGTGTAAACAAATGACTAATGTTTAATTGAATTGTTGCTTATACATAGCAGTGCTTGGAACCATTTAACTGTGTGAGGGTGAGTGAGTAGTGTTGAATTGAATAATTAGTGTTAAATAGCAACACCTGTAACCACTTCACTGTGTGAAAACAAATAATTAATACTGAATGGAACTATTATTATTAGATAGCAATACTTGAAACCATTTAACTGTGTGCACCCCACCCAAAAAAATTCTGGCTTGTTTAAAAATGTTTTCAACAAAATGTGTTTACAAATCATGTATATTTAATATAAAGGTATAAAGAGGATTTTGGCATTAAACAACCTACAATGGTTGAAATGCCATCAAACTAAACCAAATCAAATCAGTAATTGTTATATGTTGACCTTTGACAGACCAATTAATTAGGGATTTTTAAACAGGATATGCATCTGTGTAAACAAGAGACAGCAGAAATGAATCATGTGAATTGAGAACCATAAGGAAAAATGTGTAGGCGTTCAGAAAATTATATAATTATAGGAGGGTCAGGCAGTCAGCTATTAGGAGAGAAATAATCAGCCAAGTAGACATGTTGTCCCGAGTACTAGCCAGGAGGTGGGGGACGAGGTCTGGACTGAGAAGCATAAAGAAGAAAAGTTCTGAAATATCTCAATGTGGGTTAAGAAGATATGGTGTAAATCTACAGATATGATGTAAACCCAAGCAGTTCTTGACTGGTACTAAACATATCTGTCTCCCCATGGTGTCAATCATAGCAGCCTTCTCTTTCTCTCCCTCTCCCTCTCCCTTTCTCTCTCCCTCTCTCTCTCTCTCTCATACGGCCATTTTAACCCTTTCATGGTAATAAAGAAAGGAATTTTAATATTTACAGACAAGTGTTGTAGCCTCTTCATTAGTTATACAACATAATGAAAGAAAACTACTGATTATGTTTAGCGTTAATGGGTGCTTGTGAGTGTGTTTTCAGGTTGAAAGAATATTTTCAGTAAAGTTTGGAGTGATTGTCTATACTTAGGGTTCAATTGTTAGGTTTGTTTGTTTGTTTGGGTTTATGGCACATCAACCTTTGTAGGTTATTTAATGCTAAATACACTTTTATACAAATAAACAGTTCTATTTCAAACAATTCAGTTTAGCGTAAGTACTCAATTTAATTGTAAAAAATATTTTTATTTCAAGCTATTCAGTTTAGTCAAAGAGTTCTAATCCAAGCAATTCAGTTTAGTATAAGTATAGTTTTTGTTTACACACACTTAAATGTCAAAACAGTTCTATTTCAAACAATTAACTTTAGTGTAAGTACAGTTTCAATGTCCAAAATATTTCCATTTCAAACAATTCAGTTTAGCATATAAAAACACTTCCATTTCCAGTACGCAGTTTAAATATCAAAACAGTTCTATTTCAAGCTATTCAGTTTAGCATAAGAACAAAGTTTATTTCCATTTGACTCATAGATAGGACCCTATTAGGTGCTACAACTTCAGGCTAGAGTGGACCTGGGAGCAATGGCAATGAAGGGGTACTCTGCATTCCCTAAAGCTCCAGCATTAGTGGAACCTAACCATCAGATTGTTTAGTGTCATATCCTGGACACTCGTTGGGGGGGGGGTCTTACCCCTTTGCAGAGATGCAGTCGGTTTATTCTACAGCCCCCTCCCCAGCCAACGGGACAAAAATTGTTAAGTGTACTCAATCGTAGTGAAAGCTGCCGAGTGTAACAAAAATGATTAAAGTTGTTTATTGTACTCAGTGAAGGTAAAAAGCCACTGAATGAACCCATGGCTCATTGAATGGAAATATTTATCAGCGGGCCATGATGTACCTAATGATGGCTGAAATTATGTAGGGTGCTCAACCAGGAAAGTAACATTATTGAGTGAAGCTATATGGAACAAACTATACACGCATATTCATGTCACTGTTAGGGTGCACGACACTCCTATATCAGATTATTTTCAATTAATTTCACTCCCTGATGAAAACCACATAACATTTATTGAGCTTTCTTATCCCATCATTATCATCATCATCAAGGCAAAAAGACAGCATGGACTCCCTTGACAATTTCTTGCCATCCATCCCTATCATATATCACTCTAAGCAAGTCCTCTAGACATCATCCAGTGTCTGCACAGAGCTGATGAATGTAAATTTTTTTCTAGATGGCCAGCACAGGTGTGTCCATAGATAGAAGTCTATAAGAAAACATTGCTTATAAGTGTATCTTTACTTCTCCAGTGGTTGCTCATCTTACTTAGATGGCTTATGAGATAGGAGGCAAGTGGCTGTACAGGTGCTGTTTTATAAGATGCTACTCATAGGATTTGTTCAAAACAGCATGCAGCATCCTTGTGTAGTTCCAAGCTTTTTCTCCAGCATTCTTTTTTATAATGACTTTTCTGTTCCATTTTCACCTTTCATCTCATTAAATGTTTTTATTCTGTGATTCATTTGCAATACACTTTTATATTGGCCTTCACTTAGCTATCTTCTACTGATAACAATTCTGAACCAAGTGTTCAAACAAAGAAGCAACAGATTTAAGCTACAAATCAATATAAGAAGTCAACCTCACTGATGAAACTTACTACTACTACTACTACTACTACTACTATCTAATAATCACTCTTAAAATTGGCTACTACTGACCATGCTACCTACTTACACACTAGTTAATCACATCCCAGTTTCACACTAGAGAATCCACACCCAACAATATTTACTACTCTTGAGAGAATTCCTTCACGGATACAACTACCATATCTTTACAAAAGTAAAAAGTAAAACTGAATTGTTGTTTTATGAATTTAAAAAATTTCAAGATTTAAAAAAATGCTTTGCAAACACAGAATTTCTGTCAAGTAGGAATTTTTTAAAATGCTTCAGTATCAAATTGCCTTTTGCAATTTTATATACATTTCTCTTGGGTGTTTAAACATGACATCATCAAGTGTGCAAAGTTTGCATATAGTTATGCCAGCAGGGTATCACAAGTGAGGGGGCAGGGGCATCCATTAAGTCTAGGAGAAGTGTGAGGATAAATGGAAAGAGGGTGGGAGTAAAACTATAAAGAATTAGCACACAAAAATTTGTACACCTCACATTTACAGTTGATGGGCCATCTGCTTAATATATGTATCCATTCCATTTAAAATTTTTGAGATGAAGCATTTTGTAACAGAAAATTTGTCCAACATAGGAAATTTAATCTAGTTTCTAGTGAAGGCCAAAATGAAGAAATTTGGCCTCAACAAAAATGAAACAAAGTTCTCCTAGCTGTACTGGTGATGCTCTCTGACTGGTTTCATTGGAGGTTTTAGATCTTTCAATAGCTGAGCTCCTCACTCAGCTGACTAATCAGAAGTATTTATGATCTTTATTTCTTAGCTTGGTTTAATCACTGAATCTTTTGAGCATATGTGCTAATTTCTTCAGTTTTCTTATCTTCTTATTTCAACATTATTGCTTTGGGGTTGATATGCTGCTAGAAAATTAGTTGATTTCTGCTTGTCCAACTTGCTTGGATGATTTGTCTCATTCTGAGAGTTTCCTTAAGACAAAAGAATGTCATGAATAACATCATCAGTTTTTCTGAGGTTGTAAGAAAAATATTCTAAATAATACAAATGATGAAATAGTGAATTTTATGTAACATAGCATGGGTTTGGTTTGGTTCTTTTGTTTTATGGTATATAAACCTTTGTGGGTCATTTAATGTCAAAGCCATCCTTATAGAAGAATGGTAGTGGTGCTATTTAACCCATAGTAGAAGAGATAAGAGGGTTTATACTTTTCCCAAGGGTATTAGTCCAAAAGTGAATGTAATAGCATGACTTGAGTTTGAAGTGGCTTTCAACAATGTCACAGTCCAACAAGCGGCCATTACACCACAGGGACACCCTCACTAATATGGCATGAGACATCCATTTTTTTGGAGAAAATTCATTAATTTGGGATCCTGTTGAGTTCATTTATTTTCATATTGGTTTTAATGCCAGTTTTTGTCATCCAATATTACTTTGATTTTGGCATGATTAGTATCTGCTGACAAAAACTCAGCATAATGTTTTGTGTATCATAAAGCAACAAAAACTAGCCTATATATATATATGTATATATATATATATGTGTGTGTGTGTGTGTGTGTGTGTGTCTTTGTGTGTCTTTCTCTCTCTCTTTATATATATACATACATACATATATATATATATCAGTTCTGGTTTCTTAGTTTAATGGCATATCAACCTTCCTAGGTTATTTCATACCTAAGCTATCCTTGTAAGACACCAGTGGTACTATTTAACCCATAGCAGGGATATATAAAAAAAAAATATATATATATATAACTATATACACATATATATGTGTATGTATATATATATTTACACATACATATATCTATCTATCTATATATATATAAATGAATAAATAGTTAAGGGCAACCCAAAGGCTCCCTTTATAATAGCTACTACATCTAGGTATAGGAGATGGTGCTACTCCTTTCCCTGAATTACTCCACTTACCCTTGATCCTTACCTTATAATGATGAGTGTTAAGCAAGGAGGCCTCAAGAACCATTTTTTGAGTCTTTGGTATGACTCGACCTAGGATTGAACCCAGGTCTCCCAGACCATTGGTGAACACTCTAACCACTATGCCAATGAATATATATATATATAGTTTGCTATATGTATAAATAAAAAGTGTTCAATATCAGTGATAGAGTATATATAAGTTAGCATAGTATTAATGGAGATTAGTAACTATCAGTTTCTTGCCTATGCAATCTTATATATATATATATATATATATATATATATATATATATATAAAGATGAACAAAAATGATAAGACAAATAGGAATATTTCTTTTGTGCTAATGATCTTTTGATTGTTCTTAGCTTTGACCTTAGGTCATCATCAGGAGAAAAGGTTTTGAGGATAAAAACGATTTTTGGAAATTTTTTAAAAAAGTTTATATGCTATTAGGGAAGCCATAAAAAATGAACTGGTGATGTAAATTATTCATTTGTTGAATGAAAATTATTTTCTGGTATCCAAATATCTTCAAGTGACACACACGCACACGCACACACACACACACACACACACACACACACACATATATATATCAAGAAGAACTCGACTCGGTACTAAGAAAAATTAAAAATAGAAAAGCAGCAAGGCTTGATGAAATACCCCCAGAAGTATGGAAGATCAGGCAATTTGACAACATACTGCTCTAACACAGTAATGCTGTATATAATCAAAACCCAATAAACAGATGGACAAAGGGATGCATCCTCTCTTTCTCTAAAAAAGGCGACCTTAGATTAACCCAGAACTACCTAGGGATAACCCTTACATCAATAGTGACCAAGATCTACAATGCTCTACTACACAACCACATAGAACCCAAAATTGAGATCATACTTAGGAAGAACCAAAATGGCTTTTAGAAGAATAGATCCACAACAACACAAATTTTGACAATCAGTCAAATTCTTTAAGGGGCACGTGCAAAAAACCTACTGGCAACAATATTATTTGTCGACTTTACCAAGGCCTTTGACTCCATTCATAGAGGAAAGATGAAGCAAATTCTACTTGCCTACAGCCAACCAAAAGAAACTGTCGCAACCATAATGATGTTATATAGAAACACAAAAGTAAAAGTACTGAAAGGAGACACCTTAGCCCCATACCTCTTTATCATCTGTCTAGACTATATTTGTTGATAAAATCAAAGAAAATGGTTTCAAGCTAACAAAGGAAAGGAGCAGAAGATACCCCGCACAAACAATTACGGATGCCGGCTATGCTGATGACATAGCACTTCTGGCAAATGCACCCACCCAAGCTACATGGTCTGGAACAAGTAGCTGCAGGCAAAGGCCTCTATGTTAATGCACACAAAACAGAATGTATGTGCTTTAATCAAACAGGCAACATCTCCAAACTAAACAGTAGCTCTCTGATACTAATAGAAAAGTTCACCTACGTAGGAACCTCATCAACCAAGACAGACATCAACACATGACTAGTAAAGGCATAAACAACTATCGATTGGCTATCTGTCATATAGAAGTCAGACCTGACTGATAAAATGAAACACAGTTTCTTCCGAGCAGCAGTCATGTCGATACTTCTATATGGATGCACTACATGGACACTAAATGTATGGAGAGAAAGCTGGACGGCAACTACACAAGAATGCTGCTAGCAATATTGAACAAGTCCCGGAGGCAGCACTCCACAAAGCAGCAGCTGTATGGTCACTTACCACCCATCACGAAAACTATCAAAGTTAGGCGAACCAGACATGCAGGACACTGCTGGAGAATTAAGGATGAACTTATAAGTGATGTACTCCTGTGGACCCCTTCACATGAATGAGCAAAGGCAGAATGACCAGCTAGAACCTACATACAGCAGCTCTGTGCCAATATGGGATGAAGCCCTGAAGACCTTCCGGAAGTAATGGACGATAGAGAAGGGTGGTGAGAAAGGGTCAGGAATATCTGTGCTGATGGCGCAACATGATGATGATGATGATTATATATATATATATATATATATAACCAGGGAAATAACATTGTAGATTTTCAAAACATTTGCTGTTTTTCTCATTAAAATTTATCAAAAGAGATCTTTTTAAATATTTGTTTTTCCTGTATTTGGAAAAGCTACCATAGGTTTAAAATTAGAATTGTTTATAATATGAAATATGCTAAAAAAAAGAATCTTGATATGATATTAATTTTTTTTAACTGAAGGAAATTAACTTATTTTTTATTACTGCATTTCAAAAGGCTAAATGGAGTTTAATTGGTTACAGCCAATGAAAATCAATGAAGGAATTCACTTCTTAATTGCCACTGCCATTTCCTCTTTTTCCTCTGACATTTTCTGGCTGTTCTTTCTGTTTAAATATTTTACAGATGCAAAAGAAAAAGAAAAAAAAGGAAAGAATTTTTTAAATCCTTTTGAATAACTATTATTTTTTTACCCTTTCAGCTATATGATCTTATGAAGGTCAGAAACTTAACTGTTTAACATAGCTAAAAAAAAAGTGTAAATAACAATTCTTCTTATAGAAAACACAGGGTTCTATTTAAAAAATAATACTGTGTCAATCTTTCAAGTGGGGGATAGGGGAGCTTGCTTCTTTTGAAATTGTTGGTATGCAAAATCCTCAATTTTATGGGGGTTTCAATACTGACTATTGGGGCTTGAAGCATCTGTAGAGGTCCAAACTCTCAACTTTATAGGTATTTACTTTGCTTAGCCACATCAAGCATGTCACACAATGCAGACTGAACTCACTATCAACTGACTGACAGTCATTTTTCTCAGGCAGAAGCCCAATATAAAGTGAATAGTTTTTTTAGGGTGCTCATATCATATGTATGGCACAAAATTAAAATATTGTGGCACTGTTTTATCATTAGTAGTTTGTTATTCAAATAAGAACATGATATTTCTGCAATTTCTGCTCCAATTATATTGTATTCAAATTTCAACTTGTAGTGTTATGCTTTACAGATGACATTTTTAAAGAAACAAAAAACAAAGTTTATGATGATAGATTTGCTATTTAAATGATCTCTCTCTCTCTCTTTCTCTCTCTCTTTCTCTCTCTCTCTCTATATATATATATATATTATAATAATAATAATAAATAAAAATATATTAGATGTATATGTTTTATATATTTAATTCATGGAATATTGACTGTGATCCTGGGTTTCATGGAGTTTTTTGCAACTGCCTGATGATTGTTGTTTTGCAAAAAACTCCATGAAACCCAGGGTTGCAGTCAATATTCCATGAATTGAATATATATATCTAATATATATTTATTTATTATTATTATATAATAGCTCTATCCTAGATATTGAGCACTCTCCATATTATATTGCACTTGGTTCGACACATACCCCCAAAGTGATTTTGTGACAACCAACACTCTTATAATATAATATATATATATATATATTCTATAGCCCTAGCCAATTGGCCTCATATATATACATATATATATATATATCGGGCTGTAGAATACATCGACTACACCTCTGCAGAGTGGAAAGACTTCTCCAGCAAGTGTTCTGGATATGACACTAAACTATCTGATGGTGAGGCTTCAGTCCCGGGGCTTTGGGGAATGCTGAATACCTCTTCATTGCTATTACTCTTAGGTCCACCCTGACCCAGAGTGGTAGTATCTGTTAAGATGTCTTCTATAGGTTAAATAGAATATTTTAATTCTTTTCTATACTGAAAACCACTTAAGAGTGTGTGACCAAATGATTAATATTGAACTGAATTATTAGTATTAGATAAAAATACTTGAAACCAATAACTGTGTGCAAACAAATGAGGTCTGGCTTGTTTAAAATTGTTTCCTACAAACTATTTGTTTATAAATCATAAATATATACAACAGGATTTGGCATTAAATGACCAGGATGGGTTGACATGCCATAAAACTCAATCAACTAACCAGCCAATCAATATATATATATATATATATTACACAGGCACATTTGCTAGATGGAGCTAACATTACAACTTACTAAAGTTCACTTGTATCACACATGTAGGAGGTATTTCTGCTACAGCCTGTGTATATATATATATATATCAAAGCCAGTGTTTGTAATGTGTAAAGCAAGCCAAACTATATTATTGTTCATATCTATAAGTTTAAACCAGATCCATTTACCTTTCATATTTGGCATGCTTGACCCCAAGATATATTTGTATATAAACGGTATAATTTATGTCTCATCTCAACTAGATAAGAAGCAAAAAACATTAGAAATTATTGCAATGATCATGAACATTTTTTTTTAAATTTTAAGATGCATGATAATAATCCAAATTATCTTCTAATAAAGTTAATCACAAAAACATATAGATTTTTTTTTTAACATAAAACAGGTTTTTAAGCCTGTTTTAAATGTCAATTTTTGTCATTCAATATCAACTTTGATCATGTTGTTGGAAGATTAAATGGAGTGGTCTCCCTTGTTACTGAGTTTGAGGACCTCTCTTATGTTGCAAGTCCTTTTTGGCCATGTAACAGAATGAACTGGGGAATCCAGCCTCTTTCATGAATAGGACTTGAGAAGAGCAGACATAGTAGTTCTTTTCTTTATTTTCCAGACCTGAGAAGAGTAAGTAGTTTCCACCTTTTTGCTGTATGGACTTTTCTGTTTATTTCTTGAATGCTTGTGACTGTTTTATAACTTGGAACAGGAACTTAGTTCTCTACTCATATTGCGTACAATTAGATATCATTTTATATTAAGTGACTTGTTCTGTTTCCTACCAAATATTCAGTGTTAGGTTACTCTCTTTGGGATATCCTAATGCATTATAAGAAACAAGGTGTTATCTCCATGTCAATACTTCATTAAGAACTTATAATGTATGATTAGTATCTCCCGAGAAAAAACTAGCATAATGTTTGGCGGATTATAAAGTAATAAACACTGGCTTATATATATAAAGATTTTGTGGTACATGCAGAATTTAAACAATGTTTTTAAAAGTGTAAGCATATTAAAATTAATAAAATTTTAAAATGTTAAAATATTTCAGAATTCTAAAAAAGGGGACCCTTTCATTTTGGTCCCATCTCTTCAGAGAATTAAAACTGTGGCAACTGAGCTTATACATGAGGAATTAAACTTAGGGAAGTGACCATCGAAAAAAACATGGTGGGAAAAAAGAAAAATATCAACCTACATTGTGTATTCAAAAACTGCTTTTATTTAACAATCTTATTGTATCCTGAGAAGAAAATACTATTACCTGTACCAGTTCTTCAGGCTTAGGGTAATTTTTTTTCTTGATCTGTTTTCTTTCTCCCTCTATGCGTTTGATGATCACAGATAAAAAAACTGAAAGTGATTGCTGTTAACTCTGTAACTATTTTATTCAAACTTATTCCTATATATTCAACACCATTGATACTGAACACTGTTCATTTGTAAATACATTAAACTACAATCTATATTTATATATATGCAGAGAGAGAGAGAGAGAAAATGTATGATCAAAATAGATGAATAGAATCAGAAGTAGAAAAAGTGACAAAGTGGAAAAAATAGACACAGACAGACAGATAAATAGACAGAAAAAAAAAGACATAAAAAAGAGCGAAAAAAAAAAAGATAATTTATATACCAGTATGGGGACATCATTAAAATCTCACTTTTCCTCTTGCCTTCTGACACAGCAAAATTATTTTATGGTACAAGGGAGATGGTAGAAGGGAATGTCATGGTCTGTTGTACCTGGAATTTGTCACAGATTACAACGAATGTGGGACAGACTTACTAATTCATATTCAGTGTGACTTTAGAGCTGCATCAAAGAGAGAAATATTCTTTTTTGTTTTTTTTAGGGGACTCAGTTGAGCTTTTATGCATTGTTGTCATTCTTGTAAAATATATAGTTAATCTAATAGAAGTCTTGTAAAATCTATGAAACAGTAATCACCAATGAATATAGACTAATTAGGTTAGATTAGGTTTAATAGCATATCAACCATTAATCGTTATTTGAAGCCAAATCCTGTTTACACACACACACACACACACATATATATATATATATATATATATATGATTTGTAAATGAATAGTTTGTAGGTAACATTATTTTTCAATTTTTTTATTTATTTATCAAACCATCATCATTATCATGTCGTGTCGCTAGTACAGATTTCCCTGACTCTTTTTTGCTTTTTGTCTCTATTGTCCATCCCATTCAGCAGGTCCTCTACACTGTATTCTGTGTCCATACAGAGTTGTTGTCGATAAGTTCTAGCTGGTCATCCAACACCTGCTTGTCTGTGGGATGGAGTCCACAAGAGAACATCACAGATGAGTCCGCCCTTACCCCCCCCAGCAGTATCCTGCTCATCTTGTTCATCTAGTGTGGATGGTTTTAGAGATGAGATGTAGATGGCCGTACAACTGCTATTTTGTGGGATGTTGCTTCCAGGATTTGTTTGATACAACTCATAGCATTCTTGTGCAATTGCTGTTGAGTTTTTTCTCTATATGCTTAGTCAGTGTTCATGTGGTGCATCCATATAGTAGTATGGATATGACTGCTGCTTGGAAAAAATTGTGTTTTATTTTATTGGATAGGTCTGACTTCCATCTGATTGATAATCTATCACTAGCTGACTATCTGATTGATAATCTATCGCTAGCTGACCATGCCTTCGCATACTGATGTCATTTTTTCATAGATAAGACGCTGCTTCCAAGAAAAATGAATTTATCCACGAGTTTCAAGGGACCACCTTTCAGTGTGGAGATGTCTCCTCTTTAATTTTGATTAAAGTACATGTACTCTGTTTTGTCTGCATTGACATGGAGACCTACGCAACCTGCTGCCTTCTCCAGACTATGCAGTCGAGATTTGGACTGGGTGGGTATATTTGCCAGAAGTGCTATACCATCGTTGTAGTCCATGTCCATAATAGTTTGTGTGGGGTATCGTCTGCTTCTTGCCTTTTTCAGTGTGAAGCCATTTTCTTTCATTAAATCTATTGACGTTCAAAGTACTTAGACTAGGCAGATGATGAATAGGTATGGGGCTAATGTGTCCCCTTGCAGCATACCTGTAATAATGTCAAAGAAGTCTGAGTCTCCATCCAGTGAGTGAACTTTTACTTTTGTACTTTTGTAGAGCATCATTATGGCTGTGACGGTTTCTTTGGGGAGACCATAGGCTAGAAGTATTTGCTCCACCTTCTATCGGTGTTTGGAGTCAAATGCCTTAGAGGAATCTACAAATAAGTGTGGCCTCAAGGTTTTTTGTATGAACTCCTTCTAAAATTTGACTGTCAGAATTTGTGATGTTGTGGATCGATTTCTCCAAAAACCATTTTGATTTTTCCTAAGAACTTTTCAGTTTCAATGCGGTTGAGCTGCAGAGCATTGTAAATCTTAGCTGCTATGGAAGGGTTATACTTTGGTAGTTCTTGGCCAGTCTGAGGTCACCTTTCTTGGAAAAGGGAGGATGCAGCCTTTTGTCCATCTGTCTATTGTGTTCTGGTTATGTATGGCATTGCAGTCTTAGAGCAGTAGGTCATTGAGTTTCCTTGTTTTCCATACTTCTGGTGGTATTTCATTCTTCCATATTCCATACTTCTAGTAGTATTTCATATTCCCATATTCCATACTTCTGGTGGTATTTATCAAGTATTCCTATCTAATATGAATAACTTGCACACAGTCGTATGTTTTTCAAATAACAATAATGAAGGGGCACTCCACATGCCCCAATCTCCAAAACAGGAGCCTAATCATCAGATGCAGTTTAATATCATACCCAGAACATATAGACTGATTGATTTACTGGGATTCAATGGGGTTAGTTCGTTTAACTTTCAGTGATGTTTTTTTTTTGTGAAGAACCTTAACTAGTACTTTTTTATGCTTATATAATTTAGAGAAGTTGTGAACTCTTTCATGGCTAAAAGTTATGAATTTCTCACGGCTACGAGGATTTCAGATGTTCAGTGTAATCTTCACTATCAACACAATCTCCTTTTGCCTTTTAATGCCTATCTTATGGCTAAGTTAGTTGTCTATTTCTTTCAGGATTTTAAGGACTGATTTTAGAAAAAAATAACAAATATTGAAGAGGTGGGGATCAATATTTTGTTCTACATCAAACAGTTGAAGATTTAGCAAAAGTCTTACATGAGTTAACAAACCAAATAATTGCCAAACAATACAGGGAGACTTGTTTCTTGTGTCCTCTAACTGACACAGATAGACAAAATTCATTTTTTCCAAATGAAGTCTGATTCCTATGATGACAATGTTCATTTCATCACTCTCTCACAAACGTCCATTCTATCCATTCCTACTAAATGTCACTCTCATTTTGGTTTGCTTCCAATTCTTTTTCTCAAAACTCTCATCTGTCACTTATGTCCCTTATGTACACAACAAATTATGCATATTCATAAGCAATTGTAATTAATTACGAATTTCAACATATGCATGTGTGCAGAACATATTACAAATGGCTACTGACTCAAAAACATGTGAAGCAGCACATTTTTTTCTTCAGGTAAATCCAAATTGTTATACCAATGTTTAATATGAGTAAGTACAGGAAATTGTTATACCAATGTTTAATATGAGTAAGTACAGGAAGAAGAAGGTATATTTCACCCTGTCTGTAGAGATGCAGAGTCTCTCCCAAAAAGCCTTCACGCTATGGGCACATAAATGTATATATGTGGTGTTTAAAGGTTTTTAGCGTCGAGGTCACCAATGTGGTGTTTAAAAGGTTTTTAGGAAGGTCAGTGGCTAAGGGCAAGGCTGTGTTGCCGTAAGATATCTGACTCCATATTTTGGTTATATTATTTTGCCCCATGTTGACTGGCCGGCAGAATGCCTTGCCCAAAGAAGGTCCAAAAGAAATATACAAAAGGAAAAGATAAAAACAGATAAGAGATGAAAACATTTCTTCCATACTTTCCTTTATTTACTTGGTGAATGAACTAACCAACGCTACGTCCCAAGACATCGCGTGGTGCCCAAAAACACCAGACAGCAAAATCGGTGTTGTCGGTTCGACGTCACTACCCGAAAAAGAGGTCGGTTCACAGAAAACCTGAGTATTTATCTCTCTACACCGGCTCCAAATTCGCTACTCCAAAATCCTTCTAATTTTGGTGCGACCACTTCCCATTGGCTACTTTACTTTTTATTATTTTTCTTTTTTCTGATTTTAAACCGGATGGATGCGTGGAGCCTTATGCGTGGCGACGCGTTTATACATTTTGTATCTGGCAGCCAACGAGTCAATATCCGGTTGGGAGTTTTATTGTTAATTCCTAAATCCCCACATATACAATTCCTCTATTTGTGCCATGAACACATACATCAACCTCTATTTCACATATGTTATAATCTAAAATAAATCTCATTCATCAATGTAACATACTAAGATGGTACATGACCACACATGACACCGGCTGACTGCTTATGCTACAGATGTGGTGGTGGACAGGCAGCATGATCTCTTTTGAACAACTATAAGGCAGCACACACAATGCTCTTGAAACATGTAAATGCACCAAAATTTCCTGTCTCACCTTTTGATGGGCCAGATTGGTAACACCAAGTGGCTTGGCCCCAGACCTAGTCACACAACATATCTCCTCCTTATAATATCTTCAGCTAACACACCAACTGAACACAAATTCAAATGGCAGATCCTCATCCAATGAAAACCCTATTACTGCACTGTCACATATGGCCGTTTTCAACTTTGCGGCTTATTCTCAGATAGAACTCTACTCAACAGTCCTGACTACAAAAACATGCAACACAGTGACTCAATAGGTGACTTACCAATTGTAGTCAGTACAGCATAAAGACTCTGTCCAAATAATGATATCATTATGGCTCCTCTGCAGTAACTCTCAATGAGAATTGGTGCAGAGGACCCATAATGATATACCACTTTTTGAGAAGAATGAGTATGGCCTAAATCAGGCAGTAATTATGAAGGGAGGAGAAAGGCCAAGACCAAACAGCTAGCACTATGAGGAACCAGATGTTACCTAGAGACTCTGGCAGAGGGCAGTTAGCTGAGGGCAGTTAAACCTGGCAGCGGGTAGATGTACGGTTGTCAAGTCTAGGCGAGCAAAAGGAAGCTTCAGTCTGGAAAATCAATCAGCACAAAGACGGACATTCTGAACCCTACTGAAACCAACCAATAGCAGCCTTTTAAACCAACAACCTAAATAGAACCAGAAACATATACATGAAAAACAAAGTGAACATTCAGACCAACATACAGTTAAGTGTTCATTTGTAATTTTAACTTTATTTCCTCATTGACTATAGACTGCTAAAAGGAATGTTTTTAGCAAGCCTTTCACACCTCATATATAAATGTGTTTGAACATCTGCTTGCATTGTCTATTCTTTCTTCTGACCCATATGGGGACACCATTAAAATTTCCATAGCACATTTGGGACAGACCACAGAGGCTCAGAAAAAAGACTGGAGGAATCGGAAATCAGAGGAAGAATTGAGACCATCCAGACTATTGCATTGTTAAGACTGGCTAGAATACTTAGAAGAATCTTGAAGAATCTGAGAAAACTTGCTGTCACTCAGCCTCTAGTGAAAGATCTCCAGTTAAAACTGGTTTGAAAAACTTGCAAGGAGTGAAATGATAATAGAACAAAGAAATTGATGATGATGACGCACAAGAACTTACATGTGAGGGATGACATAGACTCTATGTGTCAAGAAAAGAAGGAGGAAGAGGACATGTCAGTATTGACAATTATGTAGATACAACAATTTAGGAACTCAAGGAATGTTCAAAAAAGAGTAAAGTAAGAATGATTATAGTAGTCAACAACAGCAATTTCAACAGAATTAACTTTAGAGCAAACAGGAAAATAACAAACAAAAAAAAACAAAGAAACAAAAATTGGAAGAAAAACAACTGTATGGATATTTCAAGTGACAAACTAAGAAAATTACTCACAAGATAATCTAGACATGGCTATAAAGGGGAAACTGTAAGAAAGAAACTGAATCTCTTAATAGCAGCACAAAATAATGTCATAAGAACGAGGCAAAAATTGATAATACGGAACAGAATAGCAATTGTAGGCTATGTTCTGACAGGGATGAAACAATTAATCACATAATAAGCAAATGCAGTAAACTGGCATGAAAGGAATACAAAAGTAGGAATGACTGGGTAGGAAAGGTAATCCACAAGGAATTGTGCAAGAGATTAAAATGCTGACAAATAAGAATCTCTCCTAGAAAACAAGACTGATAAAATTCTCTGAAATTTAAAAATACAAACAGATCAACCAATTCCAACCAGAAGACCAGACCTTGTATTAATCAAGAAGAAAAGAACTTGTCAACTTGTGAATTTTGTCATTCTAGCGGACCACTGAGTGAAAATAAGAGAAAACAAAAAGATTGACAAATATTTGGATCTTGCCAGAATTGAAAAAGCTATCGAACAAGAAGGTGATGGTAATACCAGTTGTAATTGGTGTACTTGGAACAGTCCCCAAAGGTAAGGAAAAGAGACTGGGAAACTGAAGATCAGAAAAAAAATCAAGACCATTCTGATCATGGCATAGTTAAACTCAACTAGAATACTTAGGTCCTGGAGACGTGAAGAGACTTCTTGTCCCTCAGACTACAATGAAAAACCTCCAGTTAAAACTGGTGTGAAAAACTTGCATAGAGTGAAATAATAATAATAATAATAATAATAATAATAATAATAATAATAATATCATCATCATCATCATCAATAATGGGAAAAATTCTTCTCGTTTGTTGACACCACCAATTCCACAGTATACACCAGATGAAGGCGTGAGGATTCACTATCAAAACTTTGTGAACAAAGAATAATATAGATAGAATATAGTTTGTCTAACAAGACATAAACTTCACAGGACATTGTCCCACAAAATTCAGACAATTATCGTTAATTATAAAAAAGAAAAAAAAAAGAAAAAAGTGAAAGATTTTTGGGTTGAGGGGAGGCAACTCTATTGATACTTTAGTAAGGCTGTTCCAGACTATTTGAAAAAGTGAAACTGTAAATAAAAAAGGCAGTTGTTTGGCGCCTAAATTTAAAGAGGAACAACAGCTGTAGAAAATGCAGCAGCATCGTAACGACTTTATTTGCAAGCTGTAACACATAATTCATCACCTATGTATTTTATTTTAATAAAACTAAAACTTTGATCTCTTACTTTACCTATGTAGTCAATCGTGTACGTTGGATTGGGCATCATTACATTTATTCTTTCCCTCCATGCCTATCTGTGTGTACTCGAAGTAATAACAAACAAACAAACAAACAAATAAATAAATGAAAACGAAAACTATTTTTAATTTTATTCGGGTCCCAACACAATTGCTGCGGGAATTCATTTAAAAATAGACGAGTGTTTTTTCTTAAAGGTAATGTCATGATTAAGGAAGGTTTTAGGGTAAGGCTGAGGTTACAAAGGACTTACGCACTCACACATTATTGATTAAAACGGTATTCACAGATTTCTGAATTATGTCCGAAATTATGTGTATCTATTTCTATTTGCTTCCGCTGATATGATGTAATGGTTAATGAGCTTGGCTGATAGAATTGATTCTCACTAGGTGCCACTACTAATCTTAGAATTTTTTTTAAAAGGGCAAGTTTAAAGTTTTGTTGGGTTGAGAAAATATGACTGACTTTGAATTAGACTTTACCAAGTCTGGCACATATCTACTCTTATAAGTGAAATAACCAACATTATTTATTTCAACACTTAAAATTGTATATTTGAAGTTTAACAACAAGAAAATAACAAACCAAAAATGGGTAAATAAGTTGAAAAAACTGCGTTAACAAACTTAAAAAAAAAAAGGTTTAATCTTTTTTAAGAAAGAAGAAATACAACACACAACAAATCTATCGTTGGTTTAATCGTAATATCTACTTATCTTTAAAGTTGAAATTTTATTCACTGTATATTAATTATTTTCATTGGCAGTGTAAAGAGTTTGATTTGTTTCTGTGCTTTTGTTTTTATTACAAATTAATTTCAAATATAGCTTGACGGTAGGAGTTTGGATTCTATGGAAGCACAAAATAAAAAAAATTATCGTACACATTTTTTTTATAAATAAGTATATTTTTATTGAAATAAAGGATCACTAAAAAATGACAACTAATCAGTTAAAATTGTTATTTAAAGAAAAAAAAGCTCATATTGATATATTCTTAAAAGAAAAAAACATTTTTGATGAATTCGACCATCGACCGATTTTAAAAAAACTTTTTGTCTTATGTTGTCAGCATCAGAAATGATACTTTTTTCACTTATCAGTTACTTTATCAATTTTTAAAAGGTTTTCTTGGATTAGAAATTATCTATTGCATCTTAACTTGACAAAAGCACAATAATCAGTATACCGTAATTAAAATAGATTAAAGTTTCTTTACACAACTGTCATTCAAATAGTCTCTATTTAATAAGCAAACAGATTCAAGATTCATAACTTAAATTAGTTTGCTATAATAACAGTTTTAGAGTTATTTTTTAAATAAGTGCTTATCTCTTCTGTTACGAATTGTGAATTAATTTAGTTCTGTTTAGAATATGTTCGGAAAGTATAAGCAATAATGTTGTTTCAAACACCCGTAGTTATTAAAAGTCTCCCATCAATATGTAAAGTATAGTAGTTGTGGCCGCGCACTCAATTTGGTAATATTAAGAAGGCCAGACTTTTTCGACCAACCAGCATTCAGCATTTATTGAGTGCTTACCTTTTCAACATGGCGGTAAACGAAAAGTATTCTTCTAATATCGATTGGAATTATCCAAATTTATTATCAAAGGAGACAATTTTACAGCTTTTAAAATTAGTAAGTGACTTTTCTTTTGCACAGAATCTTACACGGAAGCGTATTTTTTTGTATGGCTTGCATATCATTTGTTTTTTGTTTCTCTTATTAAAAGACCGGTAGGTGTGTTAAAGACAAGAATGAAAGAAGATTAAAAAAAAATTCTCTCTCAATCCTCGTGTTGATTTCAACAATAATTATTATCTTCAGATTTACCTAAAAATCATAGAAAAGATCGGTTGTTGGCTCTCTATTTGATATTTGAAAAAGAATTCACGTTTTATTGTGTTATTAGTGTTGAACGAAATTAAGGAATTTTCCATAAACGGCGTGTTGTATGAAAATTAAAACGAAGAATTGAAATCTTTCATCTCCAAAGAAAACTTATTTAATTTACTCTCCATTGATTGTGTATTTAGTTAATTACTTACATTCTTAAATGTTTGAGGTTGTTCTTGTGAAATAGATTTTTTTTATCGAATCGCAGGAATGGGGATGGGGTGGGGAATGGATAAAAAAAAAACCCTTCTCGTTCATTTCCACGTTGTTCGAAAACTATGATGATTGTTTTATTTATATCAACCTAAAATTTCTATTACTTTCAGTTTGTTCTGTAATTTCTAATTTATTGTTTATTTCATGAAAAAGGCCATTTATTTATTTAAAAAAATTTTTTTTTTCGATTTGGAATTGTATTTCTCTGTCGGTTTTAATTTAACTTTTTTTTTTTTTCTTGAAGATTTTTACTTTTATTATTCAATTAAAAATATTACCAGAACTGAGAGTTCGACTCGAATCGCAACGTCTGAATCTCAGAAAACCGGCCTACGGAGTATTTTTCCGGATAATATAAAGGGAAAATTTATCGTTTATATTAGAATTGTATTAAGTTGTAGAACTTTTTTTTTTTTTTTTTTTTTTTTTTTTGGTTGGGTTAATTTTGTTTCTTGTGTACGCAAAAAAGTACACTTGTTATTATTGCAGATCAGGTTCGGCCAAAGTAGAAAAGCCTTTGATCTGATCTCTTGACCTTGCCTACAATTTTCTCGCGACTTGGTGAGTGCTTTTCGAGACTCATGAAATATATGTACCCAATTCTGATCTTGAAAGTTTGGAGTGGACGTATATCTACCACTTAAATCCGAGAAACTTATTCCATGTTTGTTTGTTTTTTTTTACTACTCACTACGCAAAGTAGTGTTGCATCTGATTTTCTTGAGCTTGAATACATGACTTCAAGTGGTGCTTTCCCAAAGGAAAGGGTTAGTGTTGTAGAACCCGTCGGTGCATTTAAACTGTTTCGATCATACCTCCATTTTTTTTTCTTTCTGTACTGCACGTGCTCTTTTCAAGGAAATCACAAATGACACAATTTGAAAAGAAATTTTAATTTTTATATATCGGGACTATAGAAACAATGCATGACATTTGGATTTTAATAGTTTGTTAATATTCTTTCTTCAAGTTAAATTTAATAGAACACAATTGAATTTTGGTTTAAATTTAATACCGATGTTTAAAAAAGAATGTGGCAGAACTGTTTTTATACAACTGCCAAGTAAAAAAACAAAAAAAAAAACATTTATCCCCAAAAATAGTCGTTTAAGTTATCATATTGATTAGAACTTCTATTTGAGAAGTAAACTTTTATGCGAAATGTACATGTATTAATTTCTTAAAAGAAAAAAAAAGTAGTCGGTATTGTGTAAATTAATATTTTGTAATAAGAAGACGCTCGCGATGTAATGTTTATCGTCGTAGCAAATGGACTCTCCTACCTAAGTTCAAATTCTGAACGAGGCTGTTTGTGTTTCACATAGCGCTTATATTCTTGGAAAAGGTATGAATCCTACTAGGACAAGATTGGCTCTTTAACCTTGGTATGGCAACTGGTCAACGAGAAAGAAAACTCTGAATTCAAATCACTTGTAGACCTGAAGAGGGATGGGCTCTTGCTAGGTTATTCTTGTCCAAGACTTGCAACAAAAGTAGCGCCTCCACACCAGACATGAATTAAAAAAACAAAAACGAATAAAAAAAACCTACATATTACTAAAAATTTCATAACACAAAATCCTTTTTATTCCCATATTTTTAATAAGTGTTTTCTGCTTCCTTATTAAACTGTTTAAACCTAGTATCGGGCAAGTGCTAGTCTTGCAAGTCATTGTATTTGAGTCCTAACCTTGTTAGATCCTTGAAGTTGTCTTTTACATTTCAAGCAAAAATACACATTTACTCAATTCATCAATCCCGGGCCGAGTTATACCAAAGACTTAAAAAATGGTACTTGGTGTTACCTTGCTTAACACTCAGCATTACAAGGTAAGGATCAAGGGTAAAGTGGAGCAATCCAGGAAATGGAGTAGCGCCCTCCCCTAGACTTCGGTGTGGTAGCTATTGAAAAGGGAGCCTTTAGGCCACCCTCGGCTCAGGTCGCTAACTTTACTTACTTAATAAACTCTGAAGAGTTGGGTAGACAGGATTCCAGTTTAATAATAAAGCTTCTAAGAGAAGTTAAATCAAAACTGGAGATGGAAACTCCAGTATCAAACCTCTGCTGACTTGTAGATATTCTTTGATGGGAAATATCTAAGAGGAGGTATTCTGAAATAAAACCTGCAGTTTGCATAGTCACAAGTTATCTTACTCTACTTCTTGTCACTGCTATATAGACTCGTAGTTGCATAAGTGTCGTATAAACATGTCATAATCCAACAATGTACAGATGTCTTATTACCTTATCATCTTGTGCATCTTTTATATTTTTTACAAGTTGAATTAGTTTTGCAAGAGGTTCTCATGGCAAAATGACTAAATTACTGGACTTTGAGATTGTAGAATTAGTTATTAATCTGATGTTTGAGTTGTAATTTAGGTGGTAAAGACAGCTATCATTTGTCAAGATGTGGCAGTCATTATACTCTGAATAGAGATTTGCTATAAGTATGTTTTCATTCTAAATTTCACGAGAAGAAGTAGAGGTATTTGGCTTTTGAATTATGATTTGTTTTTCTAAAAAAAAAAAAAAAAGACGAATGTTTTTGGAGAAAAGTTATTTTGTTTTCAAACAGGTGGTACTCTAATCATGAGGTTAATCTCCATCAAAGAAACAAGCCGATCAAAATCTTTTCTCACTTATTTTGGTGATTGTTGCCTATGTTTGGACTGGGTTAGTCTTCACGATTTGAATCTAAACTTCTTTTTATTTATCTATTTATTTTAGTTCCACTTTGCTTTATCACAATTGTTTTATTTTTTTTTGTTTTTAAAGAATTGTAATGAAGAATGTGAATATCTTTTCAATTAATTAGTTGTATTTATCATTGCAAAGTCGGAAGCAAACTAGTTTTAAACCAAATGCTTGTTTAGTACCTATCACATCTACTATAGACTTAGAATTACATATGAACCTGTTTTACTCATCCCAGAGGACAAGTATCTTGTGTAGGCTAGGATTACCTGTTTGGCAGCTTCTCTCAATTATTAGTTTATATCATTTGAAATGTTTTTCGACAGAGACAATTGTGGTTATAGTTTACAAACTCTCTTACGTGCAGAAGAAACAATTTCTGATTCAAATTTTTTGGTTTGACTGCAGATAATTTGCTTTTAAGTGAATATATTTTATCAAGGGGGGTGGTGCATAATGGATATATGTTGCTCTTTAAAAGAATTCATTTTAGTTATATCAAAATTCTGATTCTCTGAAAACATTGGAATTTAAGATGTCTTTGTTTTATTGTTTCTTTTTCCAAAAAAAAAAAAAGTCTTTTGTAAATACGCATACAAAAGCAAACTCTGGAGTTGTTTTCATTAAATTATACAGGGTGATTTAAAGAAAGATGTTAACACTCTTATGGAAGCACTTTTATGACATAATTTCAAACAGTCTCCATATGTTCACCATCCTTGTCAACTCATTCTTATCAATGTTGACATTTTTTTTGAAACACCCTGTATATTAGATGTTTCTGTAAATTGTAATATCCTAGGTGAAAGCAAATGTCAGAACTTTGATTCACTCTAAGCATATACCTCTGCTCAAAAGTTAAGCATCATTACTTTTTTTTCCGCTGCTAGATTCAAAATTGACTCACTTATTTTTTTATTCTTTTTATTTATTTATTACAAAGAATGAATACAAAATCTGTATGTTATATGATTCTTAGTACAGATAAACAACAAAAAAACAAAGTGAAAGAGTGAGTCAAAAGTTTTGCAATATCTTGATACTAGTTTTTGGCATGTACAAGGCTCATTAAATAAGTTTCCAGACTTTTTCATATGGGCACTTTTATTGACAGTACACACATGAAACTCTAGTCTCCTTTGAAGTAATCTCCTTCAGCTGCAATACACTTGTACTGTTCCAACAACTTCTGGAAGGCCCCATGGAAGTCCTCTTGTGTGAGTGTGACAATGACCTTTGTCGCAGCCTCTTTCATCTCCTCAATTGTCTCATAATGACAGCCTCTGAGCTTAGGGAATAACCAAAAGTCACAGGGAGCAAAGTTTGGACTATAGGGAGGCTGAGGAACTGTCTTGATGCCCATCTCGGTCAAATAGTCTGTGACAAGGATGGAGTTGTGGACTGGTACATTGTCCTGGTGGAAATGCAACTGACACAACGGAATCTCTTCCTGAACTCCCTTAAAAACTCAACATAGTAACCCTAACCCTAACCGTTTGCCCAATCAACTCTGGTGTATTGACTTTCTTACTCTTCCCACACCTCTCATTATCCCTCACAGACTGCCTGCCTTCCTTGAATCTCTTATGCCACTCAAAAACTGATGCTCAATTCATGCAAGATGGTCAAAAAGCAGTCTGAAGCATTCCATGTTTCTGTGGCATTTTTTCCAAGTTTAAAACAGAATTTTATTGCATATCATTCTTCTAAAGTGTCCTCACGTCCAGATTGCATTTTTGAAATTCACCAGCTGTGACAATCAGGCTTTAGTAGGGTGTATTCCAATTGCTGCTGTAGCTGTTCATTTGAAGTTGAAATCATAAAAATTGATCAGTCATCTCATAAGAAGTAAAATAATAACATACTGAATTTTTAAGAGTCTACGACAATTTTAAATGCCTGTACAAAAAAAGTCTGAAAACTTATTGAATGCCCCACGTATATCATGTGACTGAAGTAGTTCAAATTGTGGAAGGTCTTTAAATGTTGTGATTGGCAGTTGGTGCATTGACATATTGTGCATTTCTTCATTGTGTGTGATTTGAAAGTTGTTCAGAAGAACATGCATCATAGTCTAATTCTAGAACTTATGCTTTACGAGTCTGAAGTGGGCCATAATGCCATGGAAGAAACCAAAAACATTTGTTGTACAAAAGGTAAAGACAGTACTGCAACTAGATGGTTGAAGAAATTTCACTTGGGTAGCAAGAATCTTGGCGATCAAGCAGTCTTAAAATTGTGAAATCTGAGGCCATGCTCCAAGCCATAGAGGCAAAACCAGTTTGTAGCACTTGGAGAGTATCAGGCAAGTTTGGCATCTCACAATCCTGTGTTTTTCGTCACTTTCATGACTTCGGCAAAAACATCCGGAGCTGCTGAATTGTGCAACATGTTAGTAGAATATTGCAAAACTTTTGATTCACTTTAGTACATGGCAAAAAGAATGTTTTTATTGAAATTTTGTAAAGAAAATTTATGGCACAATGTTGTTAGAAATAGTTTTGCTTATTGAAATAGTGTACATCATCCCAATTATAAAAAAATGTACTCTCGACTTGTCAATATTTGATATAAGCTCCATTCACATGAATGATACCAAATGTCTCTTTAAGCTGTTTATCAGTTTTCTGATTTGCATCTGGGAAATATTTTGTTGAAGCATCTGTGCAAAGCATTTGAATGGTGATATAGGAACTTAGTTTTCACTTTATAATCCCAAATCTTCCACATATTTAAGATGAGAACTTTTTTGCAGACCAAGGAAAACTTTCTGTGATGTTGCACTGCAGATATTCCCTTCATATATTTAATGGGGTTAGGTTTTGTCATCTATGAAGATTGGATGGGATACTAGTGGGTGATCATCAAAATGAGATATGACAATTCTTTGAAGGGATTGCCCTGTTACCTTTTGGTTATTAAGGTTTTCAATATTCGAAGATTAAACCTGCACTCATACAAACAGCTAACACAGATTATAACTGAATCATCACTAAAAGAAATCTCTTCTCTGAATGATTTACTCTTTCCATTCTCATGTCATATTCAAACTCTGCCATCTGTCACAAAACTAATTCTTGTCCTGTCAGTGCACCCTCTTTCAGAAGTTGGTCTTTTAACCAATTCTGCCATTGTTCCTGCATATGTCTTGGACTATAGACTATTTGTTAGATAAGATGTCATAAAACAAAACCCATGAGCCTTTAGCCATCTTTTAACAGTATTAAGAGATACTCTGGAATTGAGATGCCATTAACTTTGAAGAAAATAACTTGTCCCAGGTTCTTTTCTAGCAAGTTTCATACGCAACGCGTCCTTATAAGCACAAATTTTATTTTGAGTTTTGTTTTTGGTCCTCTGCTTTTCTATATATCACCTGTTGTTGTGTGTGCTTTTGCACTAGATCACTGATTACTGTGTGGCTTTTATTGAGGTATCTTTGATTGAGGGCTCTAGTTTAATTTTTTCACCACTGTCTCAAAACAATTTTAAATTGTCCCAAAATCAAAATGTCTTTTTTTTTATCATCTTTAGTTGTTTGTAGCATAATTTAAACATTGAGAAATTAACATTTATTTTGGTCTTGAAATAGTGGTCTGTTTTTTTTTTTTTTTTTTTTTTAAAGAAACAATGAAACAAGGAAGGTTTTTATTATTAAAAAAAAAAGACAATTTTCATTTTGTGTGTTTGAAATCATTGAAGTCCAAAACAATATTTCTAATTGTTGATATAAAAAGTACAGAGCTTAAGAAATGAAATTTGATTATTATGGTTTTATACTAGTTCATGTTAAATCTTAACAACAGTCCAAACTCCCCAAAAACCAAAACAATTCTTTAAAGATTTGGACAAATACCCCCCCCCCCAATAACAAACAAACAAAAAACAACCCACTACTATTCCTCCCAATAATCTATGAATATTGATTGCCACTAATTCTTCATCTTGGTATTATATACTTTGAGTTCATATAAGTTAAATGGAATTTGCCATGCACAAATATGCCATATATTGGCAACTGTCCTGATGCATGAACAAACTATGATTGTGCATTTCCTTTTGTTGTTCATATAAGACATGATAAATATTAATACAGCATTGTTTCATTTAAATAGTTATTTTTAATAAAAATTATATGATGGTAATTAGGTTGGGTTTAACTTTTGAGCAGGTGTGTGTACATGTGTTATATATATAATCTGGGAAAAACTGGAAATAAATTTGACAGGATGAACATGTGCAAAGATTAAAAAACATGAGGTCTTCAGAGGATGAGTTTATTAGTAGAAATACTTGCCAATATTAAATGTGTTGGATTTTAGAACTTCATTAGGGTGTGTAATTATTGAATAATTTTATAACTTAAACAACCTGATGAAGGTCCAAAAATTGAAATGTTTAATATTGGTAAATATTTCTACAAATAAAATCATCCTCTCAAGACCTCTTTTTTTTTTTTTTTTTTTTTTTTTTTTTCATTTTTTAAAAATTTTTTATCTCTACATTTTCATATTTATAAGTCTGATTATTGCATAGATGAGAAACTGACAAAATGTTTATGCTGTCTTGTCTTAGATCTACATATGTGCTATCACTGATATTGAGTACTTTCTTTTTTTTTTTAAATATAAATATTGCTAAGTACACACGCACACACACACATATATATATATATATATATATATATATATATATATATATATATATATATAAAAGCATTTTTGATTAAATGATAAAGACACATTTTGTCTATATAATTTCATTAAGATCCTTTCAAGTTTCCTGATAAGTGTCTTGGTTTTAGGTTGGAATTTGTAGATGAATTTACCAAAATTGTCCTGAACACTTTCTGACCTGTCATAGGCCATCATCAGGGGTTGTTTGCATGTGTAAAGAGGTTTTTTTTTTTTTTATTGTTTTTTATTTTAATAACATTACAAAATTATGTAAATACAAAGTTGGAGAAAAACTGAGATGCCAATGACATCAAATGAATTTAAAAGTGAACACTATCAACAGAAATAGAACATTAAAAAAAAAAACACTTTTTACACATGCAAACAACCTCTGATGATGGCCTATGAAAGGTCCAAAAGCACTTGGGACAATTTTGGTAAATTCATTTACCAATTCCAATTTAGAACCAAGACACTTGTCAGGAAACTTGAAAGGATCTTAATAAAATTATATCGACAAAATGTGTCTTTATTATTTAATCAAACATGCTTAATAGAAAGACTGCTGCCCAACTGTTCACACACACACACACACACACACACACACACAAAGAAAATACAAAGAACCCATATAGCATGTAAGTAGATGCCAAAATTTCTATAATACATTTTGTATATGAATAGATATACTGAATATATTAATAATTTAGTGCATATCTATTTTCTGTTAGAAAATATATGCATGCCTAGTTAGGACATTTTGTCCTTCTCTCAGAATTTCTCATAATCCATTTTTAGTGCTAGAAAGTAAACATTATTCATTGAACTGTAAATTCATGAAAATCATCAACATAACATTTAAAAGTGGAATTCTGAGTAAGTTTCAGCTGGTAATCTGCCTATTGTTATTTGAAAATCAGGAATTGTCAATGGTCAAAAATAAGGTTAAGTATTATTGACAAAAAAGCTTTTAAAGAATACATGTAGATACAATCATATTTGATAGTTAAAGATTAAATGTTCTATACTGAACAAAGAACTTATTTTAAAATAGGCCTCTTTAGCAGTGGATTTTGTAATTTTTGTCAAAATTTCTTATTCTTACAGTATTTAGATCTCCAAATCTTTCCTCACTGGCTGCTGTTTTAGCATACCTCATTTATTGATTTTATTTAGAAAAAAGATTTTTTTAATCAAGAAAGATTATAATCCTTTTCTCACTGAAGTTGATGGCCTATAGTTACTTGTGTTTCTTTAATTGAACACGTCAATATAAAAATGAACTGTTTTGGAATTGACAAATTCTGATAAGAAACAAGAAAGATGGTAACAAAAAAGTTTAATGTATATTATATTTTATTTTATTTTTTTTTCAATGATGGTATTTGTGATCGAGTTTTTCTCTATACTTTAGTTTATTTTGTTGGCAGAGCTTGGAATATACTGTCTGTATCCCCTGCAGAGGGAGAAGACCCACCTCCAAAAAAAAGTGTTGTCCTGGATACTAAACTACAACTGATAGTGAGGCTCCAATTCTGGAGATTTAGGGAGTGTTAAATACTCTTTCATTGCCATTAATCCTAGTTCCTCTCTGACTGAGAGTGGTAGGACCTGTTAACGTCCTATCTATGAGTCAAATAAAACTGTTTAAAAATTATTCATATTCAATAGGACAATATACAAAAACCTCTTTAACAACTACACAAAAAATGTAAATATAAATGTACATTGAATGCAATTCCTTAACCTGTAGGCTTATATGGATTCTTCAGTTTGAAGTGTTATAACATATTTAATGTGCAAAGCCTGATTTTTGAGCATAGATAAAGATGTTTTAAAATTGCATTCACTTCTATTTTTATTTTAGGTTGAATTAAAATGCTCGTCTGTGTTAATCTTTGATATTTACACTCTGTATAATTCTGACCAAATTATATAATTGAGAATATTATGTCAAATTTCTGTTTTTATTTATCAAATTGTTAATTATTACAGAGAGGCATTAATCAACCAGGAATTGACGCATTTGATAAGAATGTTCTTGTGGATGTCTACAACCGTTACCTGCTTCCTTTACCCCAAAGGAAATATCGTATGAACCGCAGAGGACAACAAATGACCAAGAAACAAATTATTCTAGCAAAGACGAGCACGACTCCAAGTGATGCTGAAATCAAGAAGTAAGCAAAATTTTTGTTTTGCACTTTCTCTCTAAATAATCAAACAAAACTATTTCAATATTTATTTACATCCTCAAAATATTTTTGCTCTATGGGCTGGGGCAATAGAATACACTGATGTCACCTCTGTAGAAGATTAAGATCCCCCCCCATCATCATCAGGATATTTGTTGGCCATAGGTGGTGACCTGTGATGCTTTAGGATGGGATCCTGGTGGCTGAGCAGTCTGTGACCTTGTTACCTAAGTTTACATGCAACACTTAGGCCCTTATTGAGCCAGACAGGTGGTTAGAGAGGTCTGATTTGATCAATTGGTTGCTCATGCCAAGCCTTTTTGTTAGAGTCGTGCAATTTTTTTTTTTTTTTTTTGTAAAATTCTGAATCAGAAAGTGGTAGCTATAGGGTCAATCATTCTAAAGAAAGGATGATGTTACCTCTTCTATTATGAGGGGTGTTATTTTGGGAATAAAAACCTAGAGATTCCAAATTGTTTATTTTCCTCAGAGTGAGCATACTGTGTTGCCCTGATTTGCTTAGGCGAATGTTTTTCTCCCTTAACATTTTTCTTTATTGGACTCTGGTGAGTGAAGAGGACAGTGAACTCATTAAAAATCCCTATGGATAAATAAATAAATAAAAATCCCCAAAACAAAACCCAAGCAAAAAAAAAGTCACAAACTCTAAAGCACCCACATCCAGAAACTTGTTCTAATAATGGTGCAGATCTGAGTCTCTTTCCTGAATTCATAATACTAGCATCAACAGAAGATACCTCTATCATCCCTTTCATTATTGAAAAGACCTTCCGTTCCAAATCTGTTAAGAAAATAGCAAGCAACACTGTACTGGTAGAAGTCACAAATAAAACTTATTCAGGCTTCTACTTGAACAGAAATACATTTATAATCTTTTGAATAAAAACCTACTTCCACAACTTCCTGAACTTGTCAAAGAGCATTGTGAGAAGTCAAGATTTCTACCTTTGCAAACAAGGTGTTTCTGATGTGCAAAGAATCTTAAAAAACAAAATAACAAAATAATCCAAGCAAATACATATATTCTCAGTTTTAACACCCTAAAAACCCCTACTGAAATAAAAAATAGGATATACTCTAACTAAAATTGAAACATACATCCCCAACCCACTCAGATGTCACAACTGCCAAAGATTTTGGCAACTCAGAAAAATACCCCAGATCTCCAGGATGTAAAAGATGTGGAGAAAGTGGACTGTGAAGAACCACAGAACTGCACAAACTGTTAACCAAACAATGCAACTGATTCAAAAGTGTGTGAAGTATGGAAAAAAGAATATCAGAAATAAAACAAAGAATTTCTCTTACTTGAAGGCAAGAAAAATAGATAAAAATTCCATGGTAGCAACAACTTAGGTAACATATCCTAACCTACAAACAACCCAACTCTAAACCAATGAATTGACCCATTATGAGATGATAACCCTAATAAAAGAATTTAAAACACTAATAGAATTGCTAAGAGAAAGCTTGACCAACCTGACAACTAAGCCCCCTGTTGAATCAGACTTTTAAAAAACCTCTACCTCGGAATAACAAAACTGAAGACCACAAAAAAAACCCCAAACCAAACAAAAAAACTCAACATTTTCTTTTTTAAGTAGAGGAATTGTGAATTGAATTACCATGTAGATCTATATCCTTGCTCTTGAGGTCATAATAATTACATGGATGCGTATTTATAATCCTCTTGGGATGATGTGGCCCTGGAAGTGACCGTGTTCTCTGTAAAGAGTACGGATGTAACTTACAAGACACATTCAGGTTAATTGGCTGCACAATTACCATGACTAGCTAATTTGGCGTCACTTGTGTGCAATATGGACTTGTGGCTCAGTTGTAGAGTTTCGGCTCTACAATCTGTGGTAGCTGGTTTAATATCTGGTGGAGATCACGTTCACAGTGCTGATGAGACCTAATAAGGTCGAAACAGCTGTCCAGTGTTTCTGTATGTTGTGTGTAAGTGTTCACTGGATTTTCTGGTTATAGTAATTCATTTCACAAAAAAAACTCAAGTATTCATACTATTGTTAACCAACTTAATAAACTCCTACCCACCTAATTATATTACAATGAAAGCCCACTGCTAACCTCAAAAGAAAGATCTCACTGGAAGAAAGAATCTAGCAAGTATACATTGAGAATTTTGATAGAAACACAAATGTGAATTAATGGAAATGGAGACCCAGGAAAACCCCTCAAAACAGAAATCCTAAATATCTAAAAAGCTCCAAAAAAATCAGATCAAAAAGCATGGAAATCACCGACTCCAACAAATAAAAAACACTAAAACCAAAACTACACCTTTTAATCACACAAAAAAAGACTAAAAAGTAGGACTTTTTTAAATAAACCAATGAAACTGACATGAGCTACATCTATTGATAACGGAAGGAAATCTTACCACCATATGTCTCCAAGAAACCATTAAAAAAATAGCAGTGACAAACCAAATGGGGAAAACTTTAAACAATGACTATATATATATATATATATATATATATACACAGTACTGGACTAAGTCCTTTGGGTTGAGTATCAATCCTAATTTGGGAAAATAACCCCCAAAATAAAATCAACATCAACACCTGCTTGCAAGCAATTTCAGTCTCAGCAACCTTACACAAAACTGTTCCCATTTGCTCACTATATATCCCACCTCATGACCCCATAAAAAGAAAAGGGCTAAACAACTTAAATAGTTTAGGGAGTTATTTTATTATCTTGATGGGGGACGTCTTTAATAACCACACCATAATATGGGTAAGTAAAATGAATTAAAAAGGCCAGACTCTTGAAAAATTATCAATAGCAACAATTCATTTCTCCACAATCAGAAATTTCAAATTCTCCTTATTTCATTCTCTGGTACATTCTCTGCCATAGACCCAATCCTCAATGGCCCATTAGTCTTCATAGAATCAGAGAAGGAAAGAACATAATAAAATTTACCTCTGACAATACAGAAAGCTATCACCAACCCTGCATCTTAACTGAACATCAAAACTCAATATCCAAATCCAATAACTCAGTCACTACACCCTCTTCAAAGAACTCAACAATATTTCTGAAATATCTAGATATATATGCAACAATATCTGGATCTTTAGCAACATCCTTAACTAATGGAAGCAAGCCACAACCATCCCTATCCTCAAAAAACAAGAAGATCCCACAAACTCTACTTATAGCTTTAACTAACTGTTCTGGAAAAACGTGAAGGAATAATCAAAGACTGACATGGTTTCTTGAATCAAACAACCTCTTCTAAAATCTACAAACAGGCTTCAGAGCCAAAAGAAGTACCATATACCAAATAGTCTGCATAGAAAACCTAATCCCTATCCTCAAAAAGACGAAAAGATCCCATAAACCCTAATAGTTATAGACCTATAGCTTTAACCAGCTGTACTTGCAAAACTCTTGAAAGGATGATCAATCTAAAACTGACATGGTTCCTTGAATCAAACAACCACCTTTCAAACCTACTAACAAGCTTCAAAGCCTAAAGAAGTACCATAGACCAAATAGTCCACATAGAAACCCTAATCTGATAAGCATTCATTAAAAAGGAACATCTGTTTGTAGTCTTTTTTGACTTTGAAAAAGCCTATGATGCATCATGGTCATATAGCATACTCAAAGATCTTAGCCTACAAGGCAGACTCCCCATTTTTATAAAACACTTCCTAAAAGATTGAAGTTTCCAAATACAAATAACATATTCTCTGATCCAAAACCACAAAAAATAGGTGTACATCAGGATATTGTCCTATCTGTGATGCTCTTCATAATTAATATTAAACAGATAACAACCTGTCTTCCCTGTATGAAATCAACGAATCTCTTATTTGTCACAGCTCCAAAAATATGGCTACCATAGAAAGAAAAATCCCACAATGTATCAACAGCAGATCAAAATGGACCATAGAAAATGGATTCAAAATCTCAAATAGCAAAGGCAAATGCATTCACTTCTGCCAAATCCACAAAATGCACGACCACTCTGCCCTAGTACTAAATTGTACTGAAATACCTATAACCCATCAACACAAATTCCTAGGCATTACTCTTGATTAAAAACTATCCTTTATCCCCTATATCAAACAACTGAGGATAAAATGCAACCAAACTATTCAACTCCTGAGAGCCATAACCCACAGAGACTGGGGTACTGACAAAAAGACCCGAATTAAATTATACAGATTCCTAATACAATTAAAGCTTAATTGTGGTTGTTTTATATATGGAGAAAGTCCTACCTCTGAAAACTTGATACCATCCACCACCAGGGACTCTGTATCCTCTTAGGAGCCTTTACTACCAATAGAAGGTTTAAGCATAGAAGCTACCCCCCCTCTCTATGAAGACAAACTGGCACTCCAATACTAAACTCATTTCATACCCTCAAAACCATGCCTATAACTGCATCATGGAAATTAGATACAAAAACCTGTTTGAAAATAAAACAAGGACCATCAATCCTAAGAATCTACACCCTCCTCAATGAAATCAAAATCAGTCCCAAAATAATACATGATACCACCCTCCTCAAAACAGCCCCACCATAGATCATAAATCAAACAATAATAAAACTAGAACTAATCAAATTATCCAAAACCAAAACACATCTCATCACTTTCCAAGAAAAATTCCTCAACATTAAAAATAACTTCTTGGATCATCTCCACATTCATACAGATGGGTCTAAACTGAGAATGAAAGTTGATTCTTTCAAAACCACAAATTGCTAAAATGTCTCCCAAAGAATCATCAATCTATAGTGCAGAACTCACAGCTATTGACTTCCCCATGAACATAATAGCTAATCACAAATCCTCAAAATTTATTATTTACTCAGACTCCAAATCAGTTTTCCTAGCACAACAGAACAAAGATACATCAATTCCTCTCATCACAAAACTTAACAAAATGAACACTATTTCCAAAAATAATAGCATCATTCTTACCTGGATACCTACCACATTGTTATTCATGGAAGTGAAAGGCAGACAAAGCTATAAAAAAGCACTCTTGATAGACATATCCAAGACAAAAATCTCATACACTGATCTAAACCCAACCATTAACAAACTTATACATTACAAATGGCAAAAATCATGGGACAAATATGCAACAAGCTCCACCGTATACAAGATACCATCAGTGAGCGGATGGCAGGTTATAGAAAAAACGGAAAAGTGATATTCTCCAGACTTTGCATTGGCCAAACCCACATCACCCACTCACACCTAAAAAGAGAAGACATCTCAATATGCTCAATGTGCAAAAGTACTTCTCACAGTCAAACACAGTTTCTTAGATTTTGTAACAGTTTCAGAAAAACTTGCCCAAAATACTATCAGACAAGCAACCTAAAGAACTTTTTAAAAATTTCAAAAACACCAAACCAGTGAACATCTTGAGTTTTCTATATAAAAATAACAAAACTTTTCACTAAAATCTGATCAAATCTAATCAAATACTATCATAAAAACCCACTACCCTAAACACTAAAACCCACATAGAAGACAAAACCAATCTAACATTTTATTTGGCATTAAATTATCCATAGAGATTGATATGCCATTAAACAAGACTCGAGCTCAGAATATTTGGGAGTTTGCTTGATATAAAAAAAATTAATAAATGGATTAGGGACAAAATAAGAATGAAGAGTTGAAATGGAGAAGTGCATGAGGGTGGGAGCCAAACTTTAAATGGTACCTAAAGTCTTGAAAGAAATCTTGGTTTAAAAAAGTCATTTGAATTGAGAATGCTACAAGACCATTTATATTAACAACCCTGAAGATCAAACAGCTTTGAATGGATTCAAACTTAGTCTACTTAATTTGAATATTTTAATTTCTAAAGTTTTTATTCAAAGTAAAAAAAATATAGTTTTCCATTTTGGACGTATGTTGGATTGTTTATTATAGAAATAAATATATTCCTTTTTTTTTTTTTTTTTTTTTTTTTATTGCAATATACACCATTTTATATTTATAAAAAAAAAATCAAAATTTTTACATTGCTGAATTTAGGAAAAATATCCAGTTGTAAAGAATTGTCACATTATGTTAATCTTATATTTTTTCTCTAAGTTTTATTCTTGATAATCACAGGTTTTAATGATAGATTTAATTTTTTCAAGCAAGACTTTGATTTAGTTTTTAGATGTCTTGCTTTTTCAAATATGTATTTTTTTTATAAAATCAATTGAGTTAATATTTAATAAAAATGCAAACAACCTATCACTAAAAATAAGCATAAAAGTCTAAATAAAGGACTTTTGTTACATAAATGTTGATAAATTATTTCAATCAATGAATTATTAGATAGATAAATGCTATAGAGATAATCCGTTCAAGTGTTGCTAGTATAAAAAATAAAAATCAAGTAAAACATTGAAAATAAAATGCAATAAAACAGTTTTTAAGATATTCTTTTTAGAAAGGAAAAAAAAATTTTAAACATTCCTGGACACTTACATAGAAAACAAATATTTTCTCTCATTTTTTTTAAAAAACTTTGCACCACAGTAAAATGCTAAAGAAAAAAAGTAACACTTTTTTTTTTTTTTTTTTTTTTTTTTTTTAAGTACATATTACTAAAATATTACAAAATAAATCTAAACATTTGAGTAAAATTTCACTTAGTTTGATTTTATTCCAAAGTAATTATTTTTTAATTAAAAAAAAAAAATCAATTGGTATATGTACCAGGATGGCCTTGGCATTAAATACCCTACAAAGGTTGATATGCCATTAAAACAAACTAATTAAACAACCAATTTAAAGTATCTTTTTATGCTTAATTGATAAGTATTTTACAAAAATACTTATCAAGTTGAAATTATTTTTTAATCAACCTAAAAGGTACATCTTTTTTTTTTTTTTTTTTTCTGATCAATAAGAAGTAATAATTGATTCCTAGTAATGGGTATAGTTACTAATTATTGTGTATCACTAACAATTCCTGTACTAAAAACGTTCTCATAATTATAGGTAAGTTATCTACCTCTAGTCAGATTGTAGCTGCCTGTTTTCTAGGCCTGTTAATATGAATGGCCTTGGAATATTACCAAAAATGAGAGGGAGAAAGTTTTCTGATGCTGTTCAAAATATATTTATGGCTGTTTGATTAGATAATTCAGATTTGATACAAAAGGGAATAAAAATATGGAAGAAAGTGTGCGTTTGCGTAAAGGTTCAACATTGTTTTTATTTTTATTCTGTTTCAGAAACTCTGCTGAACCCGTTGAGAAAGCCCTCCCAAGGTTTATGTCTCCTTACACACCCTCGACAGATTCCTCCAGCCCCCTAAAACCACCTCCGTCATGCATCAACTTTGAACGTAAAACCATAAAACTAAATTCTCGTAGCTCGGCTACTAGCCCAGAATCTAGTCCTTCCCCAAAGACCATCAACAATGGTAACAAGTCTTCCCCGGATTCGAGAGGTTCAAATAATAAAACTCCTCAACTTATCAATAAGACAATTGAGTCACCAATGGAAGATAAAAACACACTTGAAAGTAAACGACCTGCAGAGGATGGAGAAAAGGTGAGTGTGAACAAATTGTCTTCTTTTAAACATTATAAAAACAAAAGTCTTTTCTTTTTTTTTTTCTTTCTTTCTTTCTTACTCAAAGAAAATACCAGTGGATTCTGGTTAACATCGCTTCATGTGAACCAACGATTTTGTATCCAACAACTGTCTATAGTACCAATTACTACACGTGATAAAAAATGTTCAATGCAAGGGAGATAACTTATTCAAAGAGAACAGTACAGTGTGTTTTTGAGAGTTAGCTTATTTCACGAGTCACAAACTAAAGAGAATTGATGCCCTTGTTTTGAGAACTAAAAAAATAATTGTCAGATTTTATTTCAAGAAAATTGTTAATCCTATATTGCTGATTATTGGGGAAAATAAACTTCATTTTGGTTCTAATAAATGAAGCAAAGTAATGATGATTTCTTATGTTTAAATAGGTTCTTACAAAACTAGTCCTAAATTGCCAATGGTCTTGTTGAATGTAATCAACTGAATTTACTGCAAATCATTTGAATCATCTATTTTTGTGTTAAGAATTTTGAAACTATGTATGAAAATATAATGTTCTTTACTAAGTCTAATTGAGGTCACTTAGTGAGAATTAAACTTATTTGTAATGATATGTTCAGCTTTCTAACCATTATACTACTGTAAATTGTGGCATATAAGTCAACCTGTGAAGCCTGAAAAAAATCTTTACCAAACTTGGAGGCAACTTATATGGCAGGGCTAAAATCCAAACAGTACCACTGGTTGATCAATATGTGGTAGAGATTTGAATTTTAGCCCTTCTGTTTAAGTCAACCCCAAGTTTTGTAGAGATTTTCTTCAGGTTTCAGCAGTCAATTTTATATGCTGCAATATATGCTATATGCAAGCAAATGGTATTAGGTGCAAATAGGTAAGTTATCAAAAGAAAAAAAGAAACGGCTGCAGAAAGACAGACAAGTTGACAAAGTTCAACATCTCATCCAGGTGTAACAAGATATGCTTGATTGAGCAATCTGGACTGAAAACAGCAGAAATCACCAGGCTCGATCATCCATCTAAGAATTTGTGGAAACTGGTTGGACAATATTGTACACATGAGGCACAAGTTGGAGTGGGGTGTTATTTGAACCCTAATATAAAATGACAGATTTTTTTGATTTGCTCTTTCTTTCAGTGACTGGGGGAACTAAGAAACAAATATTTGTGGGAACAGAAAATGAGAAATGATTCAAAGATATTGGATGAGTCAGTTCCAACTTAACAAAGAAACTACTTTGCATATTGTATCCATTATTCATTGCTACTCACTTTCACAGTCTTAGAGACTGAACAAAAGAGACAATCAAATGAAGTCCAAACATCCAAGACAAGTTGTGCTTTTATGCTTCCTAATCTAACGTCAATGGCTACACTAGATTGAATTAACCTAAATTATGATTAGTAGTAAATATTAAAAAAGAAAAAGAGGGTAAATTGAAGTGTTAATATTGAGTCAGTATTTGTTTTATAAAATGTTCATGATTAGCTCAATGGTAAGTGCAGTGGTATATCAGATTGTTTATAGAGGATGAAAATTCAAATTAAAATCATTCTTTACTCTTCTGTTATATTTTTAGCCTTATATCCCTCCCTTCTTTTACTTTTACTTAAAAAAAAAAAAAAGAAAAAAAAAAGTATAAACTGTTTCTACAAACCATACTAAATGTTAAAGGTCTTGTCTTTCTGCTTTTAGAATAATCATTTATTAAGATTATTTTATTCTGATACAAGAAGCTGCATAATAAACGGATTGCCTGAGAGACTTTGGAAGAGTTACTTCCCTTATCTTGTCTGCTTTTACTCAATTTAGTAAATTTTGTTTAATTTTTATTTTAATATTTTACGTATATGATAACATTTATTTATTTATTTTTTTAAGACTATTATTTTAATGTTAATTATGAATTTATTAAGGTTTAATTCTACATAATTATATATGTGAAGCCAATGGTTAAAATTTTTGCATTTGCAACCGGTCTAGAAAAAATAAAACTCTAAATTTAAACAATTGTAGAATTGGAGGGGGATAGGACTTGATCAAGAAATATTCCATGAATAGTATCCCCATGACCTAATTAATTTAGAAAAAGGTTAATTCTGGTTAAGAGGATTAGATGTTTGAATTTTATGTGGCCTACAATTTAATTGCTGAAAAAAGAGTGTTGAAGTAAAAAGCATAATCTTCATGCTGCATTAAATATTTTTGCTTGTTATTCAATCACTTGATATTGTGATAACTGTATTCACTGTATTTTGTTTGGCATAGAATTGAAATTGGTTATTTATAAAAGTGGAAAAGTTTGTAGGTTGACCAAAATACTTTCATGTGTTGTATAGCCACATAATACATATGCATGCAGCGGAATCATAACGATGACACAATAAAGACGAGCGACACAGTTTGTTAGAAAAAATATACCTCTCCCTTTATTGAAAGGGTTGTGTGTGAGAGGGAGTTGGAGACTGAACAGAACTGCAACATATTGACCCCCACTCTTCTGGCCATAATAGCATTTCTTTCCTGTTCTCCTGGGCTGTTCAACCGGGGGCCCAGCCTCTCTGGGACATAGTCCTCATTCCAGCATCTTCTCTCCAACTGCAACTGCTCAATCGGGGGCCTGAGGGCCCACTCTGCTGGGTGCTGGCTTTCTCTACCGCATCTTGTCTCCAACTAATTGAACTTCCTGTGCACTGGGTTATATAATTGTTCAACGCCCACCTTCTTCTTGTGGGCGTCACAAATCGCACTCATTCAACCTGTCCACGGTCAAGGTTATATTCTGATATTCCTCGACTGGATGCACCTGTTATTTACACAGGTGCATTTCCTATTTTGACAGCCTGGCCGGGTTGGAGGTCAATATACAACACATGGAATGTGACCAAATAAGGTTTCTTTTTCTTTTCTTGCAACAATTCAAAAAGCACAAATCTTGCTTGTAGTCATATCATTAATGTACATCAAAATAAAAATCTATCTATATAAGGGACAGTGACCTGTTTAAAAAACAAACAAGAAGCTGCTACAAAGGTTAATTTTGTTCTTATAAAATTTCCAAACATAAATAATTTTCTGAAGTAGTAAAATCAGAAATAGAAGCTAAATTTTTGTCAAGAATTATAGTTGTATTGATACTAATAACTGAATGGTTGAAGCAATTTTTCTTTAAGTTATCTCCACTTTGGTTGGGAAAACTTTTAGCAAGATTTTAAGAAAAAAGTGGAAAAGCATAAAAGTTTTTGTCCTATTCGTAGCAGCAGCAGTGAACAAATTTTTACAATTAAATCAAAATAAAACAGAAGAAAATGATTGTATCTGTTTATGTGAACAAATGGAGGACATAGAAGACAAAATGTCACTTTATGTATTTATAAGAGGAATTAATGATATTTATGATTGTAAATAAATCTAAGAACAAATCTCTTCTAAGAGATTCCAGTTTGTATTGTCTTAGCATGTTGAATCCTGACTTGGATTTGGAAACAATTGTATAAATCTCATTAAGAATCTGTTCAGTGACATTTGTGATGCAACATTTAGTTATATTTATTTTCTTTATATACCAAATAATTTAGTTGTATGAATAATAAAAATGGGAATTCTTCCAAGCTGTAGCTGTGTCAGTACTACTGTGTGGTTGCACCACTTGAACTAACAAAATGCTTTGAGTAAAAGCTTGATAAGAATTACACAAAGATGCTGCAAGCTGTTTTGAACAAATCCTAGAAGCAGCACCTTACAAAACAGCTGCTATATAACCACTTATTTTCATCTCTCAAACCATCCAAGTAAGACAAACAAAACATGCTTGGAGAAAAAGACAAACAGTGACTTTTTTTATGGACTCACCAGCATTAGTTGGTGAACAAAAACTTACATTCATCAGCTCTGTGTAGACACTGGGTACCGTCTAGAAGACTTATCGTGAGTAATTGCCAATAAGGACAAATGGAGAGAAAGAGTCAAAAGAATTCATGCTATTGCCCTGCCATAATGATGATGAATAATATTTTTGTCTAAAAATAACCTTTTGTTATTTTGTAGTTTTAGTTTTTGGTTAACTGTCTGTGAGAAACCTTACAGGTGTTCAAGTAACTTTTATGAATAAGAGATTATTTAAGGAAATTTCATTGTTGTAATATTTGTTGGAAATGTACTGAGTCATTGAATTACTGTGAATATTAATTGTTGGGCATTAAGATTTATTTTATTTTATTTAATATTCTAAAAAAGATAATTTTCTTTTTCTTTTCAGGACTGTCCTGAACCATGTAAAAAGAAGAAAGTAATTCCTCGAATCACTTGGCCATAACCAAACAAAAGAAGAAAACAGTTTTATGGAGAAAAGTGCTTAATCCGGTCTGCCATTGTTGACTCTTGACTATCTTAATTTCCTTTACTCTTAGGAGGGTGTTTGGTCAGGGGGACTAGTGTCTTGGTCCACAATGGACTGTCTTGTCCTTCTGCAGAGGAAACAAAATGTCAGGAAGAAGAGACTACTCAATGAAACAATAATCACCCATCCCCCAACATTCCCACAGTCCTTCATTTTTTCAGCCATTGACTCTCAGTTATTTGATGGATGTCGATGGATGGAAGGTAGGAGGGGTCTTTAGTTGTGAACAATCAACAATTCATGAATTTTATTTTATTATTATTATAATTATTTATTTTTATTTTTTTTTATTTGACAAACTGCTACTAATCCAGTTATGAAAAAAAAAAAAAAAAACTCGTGTCACTGGCAAATTGGAATTGATGAACACAATCTCTTTTTCTATTGACAGAAAATATTTCTCTTATAGACTGTCATTCATTATCAAGCAAACACGTCTCTCCCAAAGTTGGTTATGCATTTGATTAGAGAAATGCAGATTGTGAACAGAAAGAGAATTTTTAAACACTCAAATAGACAAATGTTGATAGACTGCATTACCATCAAACATAGCAAATAGAAGTATTGAAACTTACTAGGAAATGATGGTTCTAAAACATTTATACATATTAAAGATTTTAACAATGTTAAGAAGATGCCAAGCAAAAGTAAATTGCAGTGTTGGGTTTTTTTTTTTACAGATGCAGTTAAATATACTTACAGATAGATAACTCATCCTGCTGACACACACACACACACACACATGTAAACAGATTTTAATTTTGCTGACAAATGCATCATGTTATTATATTTCAAAATTCATATTGCTGAATAGGGCTGGAAATCTCAGGCTTAAATAGAAATGCAGGGTGTCACCAGAAAAAATCTGCCACAAGAAATTTGTTATTTTTTTGCAGATTTGATTTTGATACATCAATGTGTTAAATTGATTGGAAGCAGCTCTATATATATATACACATCTAAACAAAAAAAAACAAAAAAAGATTTTTTTTTCTAAAATATTTGCACATTTTTTTGATTGAGGCTCACTGAATTCTTTCTAATCAAGATGATACTTTTTTTTTTTTTGTTTTGTCTGTTAAAAGTAGAGAATGTACACTTAAAAATTGGTCAATTCATTTTACAACTTGTTCTAAATGATTAAGCATAAATATAAAGGGAAAAAATTGGTCATTTTTTTTTATGAATAGCTGCTTCCATAGTATTTACTATGTGTTTAAAGAAAAAAAAAATGATTCATTCTCATTTAATTGAAATGGTGGCAAAGTGATTTAACTGGAAGGAATAAATTTTCACTTCAAATTCATTATGACATTTAATTTATATAAAAAAAAACTTCAGTCTGTAAGACTTCATTGTTATTCGTCTATTTCATGTATGACTGATTCTGATGTCTGGGTGTATGTGTTGTTAGTCTTTGAGTGTATATGAAAGAAGTGACCATTGCTGACCATGTGGAGCTTATTGTGCAGGCACTTTTGGTCCAGTGTTTTCTTCTGTAATAAAAACAAAAAATCATCTGATTTGTATTATCTTTTTTCTTTTTTTTTTTTTTTTTTTTTAATTCTAAAGAAAACAAAACAAATTTCACAAAATTTTTACGATTTAAGAATGAAAGAAATAAAGAACACTTTAAGATTTCTACTTGATTATGTTTCATAACCAGTTATCTGTTGTTCTGTTGACTTAGAATACATGGTGTCTCCTGCAGAGGGGTAAGACCCCTATCCCCCCCAAAAAAAAGGGTCATCCTGGTATAATACAACTGCTTTTGATGGTTAGGTTCCAGTTCTGCAGATTTGGGGGAGTGTAGAGTATTTCATTGACATTACTCCCAAGCCCACTCTGACTCAGAGTGGTAGTACCTGTTAGAGTCTTATCAAATAGATCTGTTTAAAAATATTTTTATTTGTTAGGATTTAGTGTAAAGAAAAACCCTTAAGCAACAACTTCACAAAAAATGTAAATATGAATGTATAATGAACACTTTCCCTAATCTCTTGGCATAAAATAACCCAAGATGGGTTGACATGGCATTAAAATTGATCACTCAGTTCTCTATAATATTCATAAACATATTGAAGTTGATTACTCTGAATAATTTTGATAGACTTTATTTTGCTCGTACCTTTTTTTTATTAACAAAGTTAAACCATAAAGAAATATAAATGAAGAATAATCATTCTTTAAGAATTTATTTTAATGTATTAAAAATATTTCTTCAGGAAATTTTTAATGCTGGGCTAATATGAAACATGAAGAATAGGTAAAAAGTGAGAGATTGTCACTTGATCTCTTGCAGTGAAAGAAAGGGACAAATGTACATTTTCAGTTTTGTTCCCACGTTTATTTTAATAAATCAAATCGGCCATTTGTGGGTCTTCCACCATCTAATTGAAAGAAAGAAAGTTTTTGTATTTTATAAAAGTTTATGCGGAACCCTCCCTACTCTTTGTGTTGGGTGTGTGTGTGTGTCTCCTAATCATTAAGAATTAAAAATCCAGATATTCTGTTTATTCATCTGAAGACCAACAATTAAACCCCTAAATTTGCTTTCTCATTCAAATCAAAGTAATCTTTTAACCTCTTTCAAACTGTCAAAACACCTACACTTACATTAAGACTGATAGCACTGGAGGTTGTTGGTGAAGGACAATTATATAATATGATTCTTTGACAAGAATTCTTTTAATGAAAATCTACAAAGAAAAATTGTGATTATTTTCTTTTTTTTTCTTTTATTGGAAAATTTTGGATATTTTTTCTCTTGAATTCTGCATCATTGAAAAATTTCCTGGAATTTTTCAGTGAAGAAAAGTTTATCTTATAAAAAGATCTAACTTGTATACTGAAATCATTTCACATTGAACTAGATTGAATACTATGAATATGTGCCAGTAATACAAAAGAAATACAAGCCATTGATAGTAAGTTTGATTCTCATTAGGTGTTATCCAACAGTTTGAAGAATTTAAGGATTCACTGACAGTAAAATGATCCAGGACAAAATAAATTCTTGAAATATCTTGTCAGCTGTTCCAAAGTCATTAAAAAATCCATGGGAACCACTTCATACGTAGTGAAAGAATTTTTATATGTTTATATTTTTCTTGCATTTTGTGGCTTTGTGTTGTGTTGTTACATTTTTTAAAACCTTTTTAAATTGAATTCAGGAAATTTTTTTTATTTAAAGTATTTTTAAATGGTGAGCATTTTAAAGATCAGGGCATTACTTAAAATTCTTCTTGGGAGTGGAACCTTTTTTTTAAAATTTTTTTTAATACAAATTTTTCAGTTGATATGAATTCTTTTTCTTTCTCTAATACTAGGGTGAGTCAAAAGTTTTGCAATATTTGTGTTTTGAATACAGGGTGTTACTGTGTCCGGTGGAATTATGAGGAGGTAATTCACTATGAGTTCGTTCTGGATGGTCGAACTATCAGTGCCAATTTGTACTCTGGAGTGGATGTATGCTATTCTGCGGCAAAAATATTCAGCATTGATTATCAGAAAGTGAGCTCCTCTGCAGAAAGATTATACAAGATCTTGTACTACTCCGAACGAACTGATGCCACACCCAGCATATAGCCCAGACCAAGCTTCTTTCAGATTATTACTTGTTCTGATCACTGGCTCAGTTCCTGCACTCCTGACAGTTCAACAACCAAGAGAAGCTAGAATCTTCAGTGAAGAAATTCTTCACCTTGAACATCTGGTATCAGTGTGGGATCAAAGAACTGGCAGAAAGCTGGCTTCAGACGGTGGAACATGATAACCTCTACTTTGATTGCTCGGCTATTTTTGTTGTAACTTGAAGAATAAAGCAAATAAGTTATGAAAATATTGTAAAAGTTTTGACTTACCGCTAGTAAAAGAACATAAAGTTACATTACCTGCCATAAGTTCAATATTGCATATTCCACACCTACATGTATGTGCCAGACAAAATGTTGCAAATAAATAATTCAAAAAAGAATGTATCAAGAGGTTGGGCACCCGCCCCCACCATTCTAATTGTTCTTAATACTTTTATTGTACTGTTAACTTATCTCCTATCATTGGCTGTTATCACATCTTCTTTCAACTGAATTGAAAGAATTTAGATGTTTATTAATAATTACAACTTGTAAATGTTTGAAAACACTAAAAATTGTTGGTAGAAAAACCAGTGAATTCAATTTATAGGAAGTTCATATACTAACCTTGTCATTTTCAAAATTTGTCATCATCACATTGTGCTGACAAATCTGGATTCCTTTGACTATTGCTCTGAGTAGGTTCTCTTGACAGCATCCAGTGTCTGCACAGCTGGTAAATGTAAGTTTTTACTGGTTGGCCAACACTAGTGTGTCCATGAGTAGGAGTTCATAGGCGAATGTTGCTTATGACTTCACCCTTCTCCATCAGTGCCCAACATGACTTGTTCGCCTAGGATGGTTTGTATGATGGGAGGTAAGTGGCCGTACAGTTGCTGTTTTTTTAAGATGTTGCTTGCAGGATTGGTTCTGAACAGAACACAGCATCCTTGTGGTGTTCCCAATTTTCTCTGAGCATTTGTTAGTCGAAGTGGTGCAGCCATACATTAGTTCTGATACTATTACAGCTTGGAAGAATTCCTGTTTTATTTCATTCAAGATCAAATTTCTTTATCGTCAATAACCTGAACTTATTCATATTTTGACATTGCTTTCAGTAGATGAGATATTGCTGCCGAGGTAAATGAATTGGTCTATCAATTTCAGAGGTTCGCCATTTAATGTGACAGCGCCATCTTGATTAAAATTCACGAACTCTGAGTTCATGTAGAGACTTCAGTTTATGTAGCAGAGATTTGGCTTGAGCAGGTGTATTTGCAAGAAGCGCTAGATTATCTGCGTAGTCTGCATTAGTAATAGTTTCAGTGGGATACTGCCTACTTCTTGCTTCTCTCTCTTTTTCTCTCTCTCTTTTTTTTTCTTCATTGTGTTTTTTTTTTTTTTTTTTTTTTTTTTTTAAGGCTGAAGACGTTTTCTTTCATTAAATCTATTGATATTCGTAGTACATCATCTAGGCAGACTGAACCGAAAAAGTGTTGTTTTTTTTTTTTTTTTTTTTTTTTGTGTAAGTTTGTAATATTTCTTGGGTTTTATCAGTTAATAAGTTTTTTTTTCTTTTTGTTAAATATCATAAATACACGAGGTGTCCTTCAGTGATTGTCGCGGGTACATTCTTTAAAGATTTTGTTGAAGCACTTCACTTAGACTTATTTCATCAATGTAAAATTGTTTTTCAAGTAGCTTCTGCAGGATTTAAACTTATAAACATTCTAAAATTATTTGTCATTAAATGAATATTTGTATAAGAAACTGTGACTTCCATTTCATATTTATCAGATTAATTCTTTTATTATTTACTAAGCTTAGTTGTGGCACAATGCCAGAAATATAGGGGCACTCTAAGAAAAATAATCACTGGTTTTGCTAGCGTCGTTCAATAACTTATACCAGGGATTCTCGGTAAATTTATCGTATCAGATTAATTGCTCTTTTTATCAAATTCCATAAAGTAATGATTAAATTCTGAATTTAGTCACGAATAATTTATCTGGGATAAATTTACCGTCAATGAATTTACCGGACATGCATGTCAGGCAGTTTCTGGTTATTTCTGAAAACAATTATTTTCTTCGTGGCTAAAATATTTTTTTATTCATTCATTTTGTTAGTCTATTGTACATGTCATTTTCTGTATAGATTGAAATTGGAGCCACTTATTTTAAAACAAAAAATAGAAAATACATTTAATGTCATATTGACTTAAATTTTTATTTGTGTTTTTTTTAACCCCCACCCCTATCAAATCAGTTTATAAAGTGAGTAGGAAGTTAACCCTTTTGCAGCCAGATAAAACGACAAAAATGTCACTCTGGCTGTGAACAGTTACTGACAAAAATGTTGTTCTGCCTGTAAAAGGGGTTAGCTAGTGTTACTTAAGTTGAAATTACAACAAAATAATCTGTATTCATAACTGGAATGACTTTGTTTTCTACAGTTAAATAGATTGTCATAAAGTTACCAAATTTGGTATTCGTAATGGACACCGAAGGTTTTGATGTCTCTCAGAAAGAAAAAAAATTCTTATGGTGAAAAAAAAAAAGATAGCAAAGTCTCTAATAATAGCTAGAAGGAGACCATGTTGCTGCAATATGTAACTGTTTGTACATAATTTAGATTTCTCAACTTTAAAAGAAGAAAAGATTTCTTAATGTGACGTAACCGCCTGGCTGCATGCATAACTCGTCTGCACACTAGTGCAATGACTGCGACCCCAACATTGATAAAATGCAGGCATTTGGATCAAGCCGCACACAACGAAGACAGTCTCACAAAGGAGGTGTGTGTGTGTGTGTGTGTGGCGGGAACAAGGAAGAAAGACAATTTCGAAGCATCTTTTTCAACAGGAGAACCCATGTGACATTTCGTAACCGGCCCTGGCAATACGGAAAGCCTATTCAATGCCTCTGATCGGTTGAAATGAGCAAGTCCTCTTGGGGCTCGCTCCTTTTGGCTCTCTGGGACCGACTATTATGTTAACTACTCACACGGTTGCTACCTCTTACAGTACCTCTGGCTTCAACTGGCCATCTTTTTCCAGTTTGCCTTGGTTCAATTTCCGTGGCTCGTCCCCCTTCTCCTATGCCCACAGATCACCCCCAATGCTCGTACTTAAACTGACTAATCTTTTTCATCTCTTGGTTAACACCAAAAAGTCGTGTCCAATAAAGAAAATAAAAACGAATCTGGAGCCTTTTAACCAGCACCCCACTGTGCCCATATATAAGCATGTTTGATTAAATAATAAAGACACATTTTGTCTATATAATTTTATTTGAATCCTTTCGAGTTTCCTGACAAATGTTTTGGTTTTAGGTTGGAGTTGGTAGATGAATTTACTGAAATTGTACGAACTCCAACCAAAGCACTTGTCAGGAAACTTGAAAGGACCCCAAAAAAATTATATAGACAAAATGTCTTTTTTAAAAATCAAACATACTTAAATGAAGGACTACCACCTAACTACACACACAAACACACACACGCACATATATATATATCCAACTTGCGTCTTTTCTAATATATACACATATATCTAACCGTATGTACTTACGCACCTAAAGTCTACAAAGTGATAACATTAGTAAAATTATTAACAAACATTTTTGACAGTCCTTCAAGTTGCACATATAAAATAATTAAACATAATTATTACTAAGTTAGGATTAACAATCTGAAAAAAAAAGAAAGAAAAAAATTTAAATTCATAAATCAGTATCAATAATTGAGAAAAGTCCTTTATAATCATCATCATCATGTCGTTCCGCCAGCACGGATATCCCTGACCCTCTCTCGCCACTCCTCCCTATCGTTCATCGCTGCTGTATGTAGGTTCGAGCTGGTCGTCCTGCTTTTGCTCGGCCATATGCGGGGGTCCATAGGACTACATCACTTATGAGCTCGTCCCTGCTTCTCCAGCAGTGTCCTGCAGGTCTGGTTCGTCTAACTTTGATAGTTTTCATGACGGGTAGTAAGTGGCCATACAGCTGCTGCTTTAAGGAGTGCTGCCTCCAGGACCTGTACAATATTGCTGGCAGCATTCTTGTGTAGTTGCTGTCAAGCTTTCTCTCCATACATTTAGTTAGTGTCCATGTAGTGCATCCATACGGCAGTATCGACACGACTGCTGCTTGGAAGAAACTGTGTTTCATTTTATCGGTCAGGTCTGACTTCCATATGACCGATAGCCTATCGATAGCTGTCCATGCCTTTGCTAATCGTGTATCGATGTCTTTTTCGGTTGATGAGATACTGCTTCCTAGGTAGGTGAACTTGTCAACTAGTTTCAGAGTGCTGCCGCCTAGTGTGGAAATGTCACCTGTTTGATTAAAGCACATGTATTCCGTTTTGTGTGCATTGACATGGAGGCCTATGCCTGCGGCGGCTCGTTCCAGACTATACAGTAGTGTTTCGTCTTGGGCGGGTGCATTTGCCAGAATCGCTATGTCATCGGCGTAGTCGGCGTCGGTAATTGTTTTTGCGGGGTACCTTCTGCTTCTTTTCTTTATCAGCTCGAAGCCGTTTTCTTTGATTTTATTAATCGATGTTCTAAGCATGTAGTCTAGACAGATGATAAAGAGGTATGGGGCCAGCGTGTCCTCTTGCAGTTCTGCTACAATGTTGAAGTAGTCTGTGTCTCTATCCGGAGAACGTACTTTCACTTTGGTGTTTCTATAGAGAATCATGTCTGCGACGGTCTTTTTTGGTATGCCGTATGCTAGTAAAATTTGTTCCAACTTCTCTCTGTGAATGGAATCAAAGGCCTTGGTAAAGTCGACAAATAGTATAGTCGCCTGTAGGTTTTTTGCCCGTACGACTACAAGGATTCTACAGATAGTCAATATTTGTGAGGTCGTGGATCTATTTCTTCGGGGGCCATTTTGGCTCTTCCTAAGAATGTTGTCAATTTTGGGTTCTATACGGTTTCATAGTAGGGGATTGTATATTTTGGCTGCAATGGATGTAAGTGTTATACCTCGGTAGTTCTTGGCTAATCCGAGGTCGCCCTTTTTAGGGAAAGGGAGGATGCATCCCTTCATCCATCTGTCTCTCGGATTTTGATTATATATCTGGTCTTCCATACTTCTTGGGGAATTTCATCAAGCCCTGCGGCTTTCCTATTTTTAATTTTTCTAAGTACTGAGTCGAGTTCTTCTAGAGTTAACGGTCCTAGTTTAATGTCTAATTGCTTACTAATAATTCTCGTGATTGGTTCATGTGTAACTTTCGGTGGGTTTCCTAGTAGATTCTCGAAATGCTGTTTCCACAGTTTTATTTTTTCTTGTTGATTTGTAGCTTTCAATTTAGCTTTGGCTGTGCTCTTCCTTCTGCTCACTTTGTTTATCGTATGCCACGCTATCCTAGATTGGCTTTCTTCCACTGAGTCTCTAATCTTGTTTATTTGATTTTGTATGTATTCTGTCTGTTCTTTTAGATATATTCTTGTTAATTCATTTTCTGCCTTTTTTAGTTTCAGGGTATTTGTGTTCGTTGGGTTCTTCCTATTGCATTTGGAGGCAGTTTTCACGTCTGCACGTTTTCCTCTAATCGCTAATGTCTCCCATAGGACTGTAGATTTAGTTCTATGTTTTGTTGGTATGCATTTCGCAGCTGCCTCTGGGTGTGCGTTGACGAAATTCTCATATTCGTCATTCGGGGTACGTATTTCTGTCTTCTCCTGTAGTGCATCGAATTTGTTTCTCAATGCTAATTTATCTCTAATATCCCTGTTGTTAAGAAGGGCCCAATCATAGTGTATGGTGGTCGTTGTTCGTGTGGCGTTTCTTCGTTTGGAGTAGAAGTTTAATGCCCCCACCAGACCCCCTATCGAAACCAATTGTGATACAAGTTTTGGTCTTTTACTTGGTTTAGATAGGATACTCCAGCAAGTCATTCATAGTTTTCTATAAATCTCACCCTGATGAATATTATGGAATAGCTATACACTCTGTCCTACTCTTGGCTCATTTATTTGTAAACATTGTCTCAAAATACGAGTCTTTCTTTCTATTAACCCCCCCCCCAAAAAAAACAATAACAATAAAACAAAAACAAACGTAAATTCATCACATCCTTTCTATTACATAATTTGACGATAGAACTTGGTACATTTAATCCACAATAGAATTAATAATAATATAATTTTTTATATATTTGCTTATTCATCTTATTCTCAGAAGATACAATTATTGGCCCATAGATAAGTTAACCCAATCATATTTATTAAAAAAAGGGTTTTCTTCTCAACCAAAGATAAAATAATTTTATTATTTCAAGTGGATTCTTATACAATGAAAACGGATATTATTAGGTATTTATTACCAATAGTGGATTCTTATACAATGAAAACGGATATTATTAGGTATTTATTACCAATAGTGGATTCTTATACAATGAAAACGGATATTATTAGGTATTTATTACCAATATCGTCAGTCCATAGGTTATGTTTCCATGCTCAACAGCTCAACCAAAAATATTTTAGTAGTCCCAAAATAAATACACTCCTTATTTATATATCCATCAATCACAATGTCGTCATTATATAACTATTGTATCCCCAATAAATACTCCTTGCAATTTCTTTTATACAAATTTAACTAAATCAAAGATATCAGGATTTTACTATTTCAAGTGGAGCATTATACAATGAAAATGGATATTTCGGTGTATTGGCTGGTTCTGTAGAATACGGTAAACGTATCTCCACAGGGGGGTATAAACCCCGCTTTTCAAAAAGTTCACTTGTTGGTTATGGGTGACTCGTAATGCTTGAGGACAGGACCCAGTAATCGAAGAGGTCATGTGACAACATTCCACTTTGGCCCTTATTAAGCTAGACAGGCGGTCGGAGAGGCCTGATCCGATCAGTCAGCTGGTCATGTCAAGCCGTGGAACCTATATGAATATCCCGACCGTATTATTCAAATTGCTCTTGTGGCAAATCAATACCCAACTCTATTTTATCTTAAAGGTGCTAGAAGGTGACACCTGAGGGTCAGTTGCGCTGAGATAACAATAATGTAACGAATTTAACTTGTTTTTGAGAATATCGTAGTTAAAATTTTCTTCATAGCTGTCTGGGTTAGGTTAATGTGAAAAATAAGATTTTAATAATTTTTCTAGAGAGTAAGTTGATTGTTGAGAAGACACAGCTTTAACTGTGTATAGCGAGAGATCAAAATGTATTGTAGATTTCACAGCTGGCAAGAGGTAGCAGCCAATTATGGACTGACAATATTGGAAATATTGTTTGGGGTTGGTGAGTGCGATCCAGGTGTGGAATAGAATTCTTGCTAACAAAGGAAATGACCCTTAACTTGAACAATAGCAGATTTGGGATTTATTTTCTGCGCGAGAATAGATTTGGATTATAATGAGATGTGTATATAATGACAGGGCTTTGACGTCACAAGTTAGTCGGTATTTGGACTGCGAAGAGAACGGATCGATTCGTATATAGAGACACAGAGCACGCCCACAATTTGATTGCAGTCGACCGAAATATAACTCCCTAGAGGGAGAGTCAGTCAACCAACACACATACACACGCACTCATACGTAAATATCTCCAGTATTTCACTACTTCGTTGAAAGTTAACTCAAGACCGACACACATATAACTATTCAAGACGCTGCATTCTGTTTTGTATAACTGTAGATGTCATACGATAGTTGATTGCATTTCACTTAATATGCTGTTATTAAACTGTTTATATTTAATTAAATGTTATTACTGTTTTTTTTCCGGAAAAGAGACCGACTAATCTCGTTCAGAAGATTTGTCACCGAAAGGATTACCACGGCTTATGGACTGAAGAAACAACCATTTATTTAATCTATAAGAATGATAACGCTTTAAGCAATATTAAGCAAGACGATATATGATTGAAGCTGTGTCATCCGGGCAGTTTCGAATTATAAACGCTCTACCATTCCAACAGCTGTGTAATGATTGAGATTTCATAACACCTTGGCTTCGAATTTATATTGAGAGTTCGAACTTAGAAGTACGTACTTGCAGTGACCAGTATACGTGACCCCAGTCATTTTGGGTTTTGGGTATTTATTACTTGAAACCATTTAAACTGGGTACAAACAAATATTTGATATTAAATAGAATTATTTGTGTTAAATAGCAATACTTGAAACCATTTAATTGTATAAACAAACGAGCTCAGGTTCACAAAAATAATGTTACCTACAAATTATTCACTTAAAAATCACACACACACACACACACACACACACACACACACACACACACACATATATATATATATATATAAGATTTATTATATTTATTCTATTTTATATATATTTTTTAATTAAATTAAATTTAATGTTCTTTGGATTTGTGTATATATGTTTTAAGATATGATCTAAATTAATTCTTATATTTTAAACTACTGGTTTTATTTATCAAAATTAATTAATAAGCGATATAGAGTATAGTTTTTGTATTGATTACAGATTGAATAATATGATTAATATTTTTGTTATAATGTTGTAGTCATCATCATCATCATCATATCGCGCTGGTAGCACGGATATCCCTGACCCTCTCTCGCCACTCCTCCCTATCGTTCATCGCCCTAGGTAGGTCTTCAGGACAACAGCCTGTATCCTCACATAGCTGCTGAATGTACGTTCGAGCTGGTCGTCCTGCTTTTGCGCGGCCATGTGTGGGGATCCATAAGAGTACATCTCTTATGAGTTCATCTCTGCTTCTCCAGCAGTGTCCTGCATGTCTGGTTCGTCTAACTTGAATAGTTTTCGTGATAGGGGGCAGGTGGCCGTACAGTTGGTGTCTTGTGGGGTGCTGCTGCCAGGACTTGTTAAGGATTGCACGCAGCATTCTTGTGTAATTGCCATCCAGTTTCTTCTCCAGCCGTTTTGTTAGCGTCCATGTAGTGCATCCATATAGCAGTATCGATGTGACCGCTGCCTGGAAGAAGCTGCGTTTCATTTTATCGGTTAGGTCTGATTTCCATATAATCGATAGCCTATTGATAGCTGTCCATGCTTTCGTTAGCCTCGTTTCGATGTCCTTTTCGGTTGATTCGACGCTGCTTCCTAGGTACGTGAATTTGTCTACTAGTTTAAGTGGGGTACCTTCTAGAGTGGAGATGTCCCCCGTTTGGTTATAGCACATATATTCCGTTTTGTGTGCATTAACATAGAGGCCTATGCTTGCTGCTGCTCGTTCCAAACTATGCAGAAGAGTTTCGGCTTGGTCAGGTGTATTTGCCAGTATCGCTATGTCATCGGCGTAGTCGGCGTCGGTAATTGTTGTTGCGGGGTATCTTCTGCTTCTTTTCTTCGTCAGTTCGAAGCCATTCTCTTTGATTTTGTCAATCGATGTTCTAAGTACGTAGTCTAGACAAAGGATAAAGAGGTACGGGGCCAGCGTGTCCCCTTGTAGTACTCCTGCTACAATGTCAAAGTATTCTGTGTCTCCATCCGGTGATCGTACTTTTACTTTAGTGTTTCTATAGAGAATCGTTATTGCTGCTACGGTTTCTTTAGGTATGCCGTACGCTAGTAGGATTTGTTCCGTCTTTCCTCTGTGAATGGAGTCGAAAGCCTTGGTAAAGTCGACAAATATTAATGTCGCTTGTAGGTTCTTTGCCCGTACACCTTCAAGGATTCTGCGGATGGTTAATATTTGTGAGGTCGTGGATCTATTTCTTCGGAAGCCATTTTGGTTTTTTCTAAGTATGATGTCGATTTTGGGTTCTATTCGGTTTCGTAGTAGGGCATTGTAGATTTTGGCAGCTATGGATGTAAGTGTTATGCCTCGGTAGTTTTTGGCTAATCCGAGGTCCCCCTTTTTAGGGAAGGGGAGTATGCATCCCTTCATCCATCTATCTATCGGATTTTGATTGTATACTGCGTTGCAGTGGCGGAGCAGTATGTCGTCGAATTGTCTGGTCTTCCATACTTCCAGGGGAATTTCGTCCAGCCCTGCAGCTTTCCTATTTTTAATTTTTCTGAGAACCGAGTCGAGTTCTTCTTGTGTGAACGGTCCTAGTTTAATGTCTAATTGTTTGCTAATTATTCTGGTGATTGGTTCATGCGTTATTTTTGGTGGGTTTCCAAGTAAGTTTTCGAAGTGCTGTTTCCACAGTTTTATTCTTTCTTGTTGGTTTGCTGCTTTAAGTTTTGCTTTGGCTGTGTTCTTTCTTCTGCTCACTTCGTTTATTGTTTGCCATGCTATCCTAGATTGCCTATCTTCCACCGAGTCTCTGATCTTATCTATCTGATTTTGAATGTATTCTGTCTGTTCCTTTATATATATGCCTGCTAATTGATATTGTGCCGTTTTTAGTTTTAAGGCATTTGTGTTTGTTGGGTTTTTTTCGATAGTTTTTGGAGGCTGTTTTCACTAGTGCACGTTTTTCTCTCACAGCTAAAGTTTCCCATGGGACTCTATATTTAGTTTTAAGTTTTGTTGGAATGTATTTTGCTGCTGCCTCGAGGTGTGCATTGACGAAGTTTTCATATTCGTCGTTTGGTGTACTTGTTTCTGTCTTTTCTTGTAGTGTTTCGAATCTGTTTCTTAATTCTAATACGTATTTATCTCTTATATCTTTGTTGTTTAATAGGGCCCAGTCATAGTGTTTGGTGGTCGCTGTTCGTTTGGCGTTCTTTCGTAGGCTTAACCGTATTTTCGCCGTGACTATTCGGTGGTCGGTGAACACACCCTCAAAAGAGGAGTATGCCTCGCAATTCAATGCACTATTTTTCCATTTATTAATATTAATTAGAATGATTTAAGCAGTGATCGTCTCGATACTGCTATACGGATGCACCACATGGACGCTAACTAAACGTATGAAGAAAAAACTTGACAGCAATTACACAAGAATGCTGCGAGGTATATTGAACAAGTCCTGAAGGCAACACCCTACAAAACAGCAGCTGTACAGCCACCTACCACCCATCACAAAAACTATCCAAGTTAGACGAAGCAGACATGCGAGACACTGCTAGAGAAGTAAGGACGAACTCATAAGCGATATACTCCTGTGGACCCCTTCACATGGACGAGCAAATGTTGGATGACCAGCTAGAACCTATGTACAGCAGCTTTGTGCCGATACAAGATGTAGGCTGGAAGACCTTCCGGGAGCGATGGACGATAGAGAAGGGTGGCAGGGAGATCCGTGCTGGCAGCGCGAAATGATGATTTATATTAGATAATAACATATTGTGGTTGTTGTTGATGTCTGTTTTTGTTTTTATTGACATTAATGTTATTAATATTTATCATAATAATGAGTTGATAATTAGTTTAATAATATTAATAGGTTTAATGATTAATAGTAATAATTGTAATTGTAATACTAATTGTGATTTTATAAAAATAATAAAAATTGTGTTTTAATAGTTATTATGAATAGTAATTTGTTGTAATTTATACTAATTGATGATAAATAATTATTATTTATGATATTAAGGATTTGAGGTTTAGTTATAATATCAATAATATTATGATAATTTGTAAGATATAATTGTAACCTTGAGGATATATAATATTATGTTGTATTTGTTTATAATTTTAAATTATAGTCTTAACAGTAATTGGTATAACTTTTATTTTTACTTTATTAATGTGACCAACTATATTGAATAGTATAAAAATTTTCCTATGTCAATTTCCTTAGTTCTTTTATTAAGTAGTATTAATATACTATATATACTATATATTAATATACTATATAATATTTTAATATACACTATAATATTCTATTATACACTATAATATTTTATTATACACTTTAATATTTTATAATATACTATAATATATAAGTTTGTTAAGGGGTTATTAATACCCATGTAAGTTGTTTATAATAGATAATTTTCTCTCCCCAAATTCATTCATTCCTTTTTAAAAAATTTATTTCTTTTATTTGGGTTTAAAAAATAGTTTGTCATTATATAAAAATGAGGTGGAAAAAAAAAACAGGAGTCAACAATTGATACATCTTGATACAGGAATTGAATGTCATTTGTCAACCAGACAGGAAAAACAAATTGTCTGGGCTTTATATTAAGAAAAAATGATGAAATTTACGTTAGGGAGATAAGGTGGCAGGGATTTTGTGGGGTTTTCTAAAATTTCGCTAGAAATTTCGCATTATTTCTTCGCCTGAAGACACAGATCTAACATTTAAAAAAAATATAGGGTCTGTTGAAATGAATATTATTACAAAAAATATGAGTAATTTCTGAAGGTTTTTCTTTTATATGATATATATATATATATATATATATATATATATATATATATATATATATATAGGTAATCATAAATTAATTCAAAAGAGGTTAATTCTAGATTGGTTTGGTTTCTTTGTTTTAATGGCATATCAACCCCCGGGATTATTTAATGCCAAATCTATCTTCGTAGAAGAACAGTCATGATACTATTTAAGAGATAGTATAGGGGAGATAAGAGGGTTCAAACCTTTCCCAAAGATATTAATCTGAAAGAGAACGTCATAATGTAACTGGAGTTCGAACTTACTTAATATGATGGAGTCCACCATGTTAGCCACCACCCACCTTGATTAAGTCTAGAAATAACTCGGCAGCTTTTGTTAGCCTCGTAAAAGTTTTTAAATTTCTTTTTATATTGGAACCTTTTCAGAATTTTTAATATTTGATTGTGCGTTTAAGTTTACTCTGGTCAATTTATTTTTTCATTACATTTGTTTATTTAAAAAAAAAAAAAAATAGGCACTTCAAATTACATCCGGGTATTTACAGATTGCATCGTTTAAACATCGTTAAATGTTTAGATAAACAAAATAAATGATGGAATAAACTGAAGAGCCTGACAGTCAATGTGATATGTATCATTTTATAGTCGTCTGCTTGTGAACGCCTTTAAGAAGAGAGAGAAAAAAAAGGCGTTTTGTTTTATAACCTTCAGTAATAGAAGACAATCTTCAGTGACAAGAATATCAAACCAATTTATGCTGACTATCGTTTTTATAAAACGAATGCAGGTTATAAAATAGGTTCGTTTTAGATTCTAAGATAAAGTATTTTCATTATTCCATTAATTCTATTTTTTCAATTTCTTGGTGATCCATTCTTAAAATCAAACTGCGAGAATTCAAAACAAAGATCTATAGTACATATTTGTTGAATTTTGAAGTCATCATTTTAAGGAGGAAAAAGATAAAATTCAAACCTAATGGGATGGACTAGGGGTAACCCTCGGTTTAAAAAAATAATTCCATAAATTAATGATTTCGTGACTATAAATCAAAAGTCGACCTAAACACGAGATCGACTTGTACACGATTATATACGCTATTTCATGCGTAAGCTTCAAAAATGAATCCCATAGATGAATGATTTTGTAACTGTAAATCAAGGATCGATGTATAGACGAGTATATACAGTTGATTCGAAGAAGATTTGGTCAAAACTATTAAGAAAGAAATGTTTCTATCTGAAAGAAAACAAATACAGTTTGTTGAGCAATATTATTTATGAAAAGATTTCTTTGATCCCCACCCCAGAGAAACAGAAAAAAAAAACTCTGACGGAAGAAACTTCCTGTCTTTTCATAGTAAAACATGCTGCCTGCTGATTATTATGCAGATTTTTATATGAATAATTTGCATACTATTTATACAGATATATAAGTATAAAAGAAATATATATCTTTGTTTTTTTCTTTTTTTTTTTTTTACATATAATAACAAATAAAATCAGTTAATTTTACCTCCATATATATATATATATATATATATATATATATATATATATATATATATATAAATGTATATTGATGAAAAAACTCAAGATCTTCAGAGGATGATTTTATTTTTGGAAATATTTGCCAATGTTAAATGTTTCGGTTTTTAGACCTTTATCGGGGCGAGTTAGTTACTAAAGGAAACGAAAGAAACGAGAAAAATTTTCAAAATTCCAATTCTGTCAGTAGCGCACTTATTTGAATTTATGGGATGCAACTAACGTTCCAAAATTTTCATTAAAAGAAAAAATCTCTCTCTCTATCTATCTATCTATCTATGTTAATGTTTATATCATTTAAAATTAAAGTTGTGATTAGTTTCTAAATTATGTTAAATGATAATATGTAAATGAGGGAGCTATCCCCCTTGTTTGGTACGGGCACCTTAGAGTTGGGTACACATTACTATTGTACACCGACCAGTCACACACGTGACACCGTTAGAAGGGTTGACCCTTTTTATTACCCTTTCTCCGAGCAGAACACACGTATTGCCTGACAGCTACGATTTTAGACTTTGCGAAGGGGGCATTCTTTGAGGCGAACAGAGGTAAGAATCACCCACTGCATCTGTATTTGCCCGAATTATTGATCTGTGTGAAAGGGATTACAGAAGTTGTTTTCTATTTTGTTTTTAGTTTCATGGTCAAAGAAGGGTCAAAGAAGGGTTTAAAGAAGGAACGAAGACCCATTGCGAATAGACAACTTCTTTACCAGTCGAGCCTTTTACCTCATTTTTTTGCCTCATGGTGCTACCGTTACATAATACATTACAAAGATATATCATTATTTGAGAAATTATTGTTTTGAATTCCTAGAGAACAAAAATTCAAAACAATAATTTTTCTAGTAATAAATCATATATATGTATCATTTTACCAAACAATTCAACCACAAACCTCATCGAAAAAAAAAAAAAAATACTTCCATAATCTTGGAATTAAACGGCCACTAACTCTTCCAAGACTATTAGAAATTTACTTAATAATAAAGATAATAATATTTATATCAAATCCAGAGCAGGGATTTATGAAATTCCATGTCTGGATTGTAATAAAAAAGACGTTGGTGAAACTTGCCGAAGTTTTAATAAACGGATTTACGAGTAGAAAGGAGATTGAAAATAGCAAACAGAAATAACAGTCTGGCCAAACTAAATCTCAACATTAATTTTAATGATTCCGATAAGTTAGTTTACATGCTTGTAATGCCGGAAAATTGTTGTATCTAGAATCATTTCAAACTATAATACTATCAGAGACTGAGTTTTTTTTTCAATGTGTCTCCTTATTTTGTCAGATCGGAGCAGAAAAAATAAAAAAATCCCTTATTGTGAAAATTTTATCGGTAAATGGGTTTATTGAATGGAATGCCAACATTTTGGGTCATCCGGGGCCTATTTTGTATTGTCTTTTTTCTTTTTTTACTGTTGGTTACCTTTTGTGCTCGGTGAAAATCTGTGTGTGGCAGAGGAGCTTTTATATAATTGGCTGGTGTCTCTGGAGGGGAGTGCTGTTGCTCCTGGCTTTACTCACCGAACTCAACCGTAGTCAATTGAAAACACAAGGCCGGAGAAATAAGCTGTATTTTTTACTCCTTGATTCAAATGGAGCCCAGTAAAAAGAATTAAGTCCACTTGAAGGAGTTAGTGTTTCTTTCAGAATTCCAGAAGGGAATTTAAAGATGGCTTGAAAGCCAAAATGAATAGAAAAGAAATGAGAAGAATTTTAATCTACTTAAAGGATTTTGTAATACATTACATTGTATTATAATCGAAGTTAGCATAAGTTGAAAAGAAGAGAAAAGAAAGAAAGAAACCGAAAAAAGTAGGTTTCTACTACATAAATTTATATTTCATAGAAATTGTTCATTGAAGAAAAAACAAGTAACAACTTCAGTCGATTCGAACAACAACACAAGTCTCAGACGACATTACCTGCTCTATCGAGGAAGAAAATGACAGACAATTAAGGGAAGAAAGAAAAACTGACACTGGGTTTTTATTAAAAGAAAAGAAAAAAAAAGACATTTTAGGGACTTGGTCTCAAAGAAAAAAAGAAAAAAAGGAGAAAAAAAGACATTTTTAGGGACTTGGTCTCTAAGAAAAAAAAAATGGAAAAGAAAAGATAGACGTGTGAATCCTTGTTTAGTTGCAGGGAGGAAGCAGTTACTTCTTTCCCTGTTTTGTGAGTGTATCAGTTGGTGAAAGATTTTTTTTACTTCTTTTTTTTGTATTTATGAATTACTCGTTATATTTGCATTGGGACACATATGCAACTAACTGGAGTGACCTCCTTGTTGTCAATGTTACTAGTGTCCAATTTTGTTGACTAAATAAAATTGCGATATTATCTAAAATAATTCGGTTTCAGTTTATATATATTTAGAAAGATAGATATATAATCAGCTAATCGAATTACAGAGATAGAAAGAAAATCAACAATGATAAAGATGGATCGATAAATCATGGAATGTTAATAACAGATACAAACTAGATAATATAAACTTTAACATAGATTAATTGATAAATAGATGGATAGAACTTGATTTTTTAATAAAACTTTTGGAATCGCACAAATTCGAAATAGAACGCTACCAGCGAAAGTGGAATGTTTAAAAGCTTCTTCATTTTTTCGTTTCATTTAGTAACTTACACATCCTGATGAAGGTCTCCTAAAAACCGAAACGTTTCACGTAGGTAAATATTTCTATGAATAAATTCTTCCTCTGAAAACCTTGTGTTTTTTCATCCCTATACATTTTCGTACTGTCGGATTTATTTACATTTTCCCCCTACACACACATACACACATGTATATATAATAATAATAATAATAATAATAATAATAATAATATATATATATATATATATATATATATATATATAATCCATGGAAAATAGTCTGCAATCCTGGTCATGATATATATATAGATATTCTAGTTGTAGGTTACTTTATTGCTGTATATCTCAAAATTTTAGTGAGAGCGATACTTTTTATTTTGGTAGATTATGATTAAGAGAGTGAAGGGTTTTGCTTCAAGCTGATTACTTTATTATCATTAAGAAAGCTATCTAAAGATATGAGAAAACTAGCATCATTAAAAATTTTAAGTCCATCTTTCAATTACGAGACTGGAAGACGAAAATAGTTTTGTTATTCACAGAGGATCTTGTTATTACCTCAAAATTAGACCGTTTTGAAAACCCTATTTTTTTCCTTGTTTTAGTCAGGAACAGCTTGTAAAATCCCCATGTCCTCTGGAGGAAGTTTAGAAGCTGTTTCTTATATCATCTTCATTATCTACATACTTCTAACAAACAACTTAAACAATGCATGCGTGATTGAAATATTAACCTCAAAAAGAGGCTCTCCGTTCCATCATTCATCAATACAAGACTTACAAACTTTCACCAATAAACCAACAACTCACTTGAACGTTAAACGACTAATAAAGTAAGTTCAAGCCATAATCACTCGTAAACAAACCCAATTCTTCTTATATTTCACATTAAAATGTAAAACTTTTAACCAGATATTTCAACTTCGAATCCTCCCAAGAGAATTACAAGTGGATTATTTCCGACATTCAATGTTACATGTAGATTAAACCGAAATGTTATTGTCAAACATTAATTTTCTATTTCAAGTCTTGATATGTCATGTTAATGTCTTTATTTCCACTAAATAGCTTGTCAATTAAAATTCAAGGTTATACAAGCAAACCTCAATAAGTGAAGAATGCCGAAACAATTTAGAATAGAATTCTTCACACACACACACACACACACACACACACACACACACACACACACACACACACACACACACACACACACACACGATGGTCTTTCGTGTAGTTTTTCGATAATTTATTTTAATATTATTCTACTCGTATCTTGTATTAAGACATGAGTCCTGCAGAAAGACACTTTGTGCTAATGCCCTTGCATGAATCTATTTGTTCTCCTTCCAACTTTGGGTAAATAGCAGTGCAGACTAAGTTCTTTAACCTTGGTAAGGCAACCAGTCTAGGAAAAGGAAAACTCTGAATTCTGTTTAAAAATTGATTTTATATTTCATCTTGTGTTGACGGAGAGGATCGATAAATGTAAAGTAAACATGAAATGGTTGTGACTCTGAATTCCACGCAAATTCTTTTCTTTTTAAGATTTTTAAAGAACTTATATTTCAAAGTTGAGCAATGTCAAATTGAAAAACAGAATTCTATTTTTTTGGGCGTTCAAGTGTTGTAGAATTAAGTGACTTGAAAGAATTATCAGCCTCCAGATTATATTTTATTCAATTCTTATATCGAATCAAAATGGCTATCAACGTTTCGTACAAGTGACTTAGAATCTTAGATATTCTGATACCATTTTTTCTCATTGTCAGTTAAACTGAAAGAAAGATTCAATTCTTTCAATATCAGATTTCATAAAGAGATCAGAGATTTTGTTCTGCCATTTATATTTACATATGGAGTGAATACAACGTTTAAGGGAGGTTTATTGATTGATTTTAACGGCATTCCAACCCATCAAGGGTTGTTTTTGCCAATAGGCCAGGGAATCACGTTCATTGTACATTTATATTGACATTTTTTGTGTATTCGTTTTTTTAGATCTTTTTTGCATACAGTCCAATCAAATGGGAATAATTTTTAAACAGATCTCTATTTTGACTCATTGAAGGGAGCCTAACAGATCTATTGTGACCCATTGAAGGGAGCCTAATTTTTATTACAACTTGGGGCCAGAGTGAACGTTTTTTTAGAGTACCTTAATCCTCTGCAAGGGATGTAGTTAGTGTATTCTTAGCCCCGTCGATAGGGAGAATAAACATATGGTGACATTGGGAGAAAATCCAACACAAATCCTTGTTTGGTACTATTTCAAATTAAAAGAATCCCCATCTAAAATGGCAGACGCTTTTATCTCTTGGTGGAATGGAATCACCACATTTAACAATTTATTCATAACATTTTGAATGCCAAGTTCTTAAAGAACTTTCCGAAATGCTCTTCTGTTGACCGTATCAAAAGTTTTGGTAAGATCAACAAACATCATGTTTAATTCTTAGATGTTCTCGAACTTTCTCAGCAATCTGGTGGAGTGGAAAATAAAAGTTATGTCTATGGTACCTTACCCAAAATGAAAATCACAGTGAAATCCTGGGTAATTTGACCGACCAGCTGAATTCTGTTCAGAATAAGACATGTGAGGATTTTCCCCCGCAGCACCCTCTTGAATTATTGCAAACAATTTTTCAACCCTTTTTACACTTTTTTCTAACCATAAACCCAATGAAAGCATTTTTTAACTACTGAAGAACCTTGGCGCGAGCGGTTTACAAATCAGCTTTTTTTCCATCACATTTGTAAATTTCAGGAGTTATATCATTTACTTAATGAATTCCATGACAAAATTGGTGGGTTTCGTTATTAATCAAAGTGTACCAACTGCACAACAGTCCCCAATCGAAGGATCATCAAGCCAGGACTTCCCGCAGTATCCTCTCCTATTTGTCACCGTTACCACAATTCGATCAAACAAAGTACTTTGTGCGTGGATGGGTAATGGCATGAACATCAAAAGAAAGGACTGAACAGTTTAACTATTCACACATTGTTAAAATATAGTTTAGGACAAGGCATATTTTTAGACGATACGATTTTTTTTTCATATTGATAAAATCACTCGTTACAAGAGGTGTGAAAAAGTAGCTAAAATAAGTAAATTTAAATTTAAAATAGATAATATTCAGGAGAATAGAAAGTGTCGGCTTTATGAGACTATCAACCACAATGATAAGAGAATGAAACAAATTGGTACAGGGAGTACAAGAGTTGACATTACTGATCGGGAAAAGAAGTTTACTAGGAACTGTGCAAACGACTGAAGTTTGACCATACCGACTAATAAGGATATGCACTGATCAGTGTCTGTCCAGGAAAATGAGACACACAAAATGCTCTGGGATTTTGAGATAAAAACGGTTAACCCAATTTCATTCAGAAGACCGGAACTTGTATCTGTTAACAAGAAGAAAAAGAATTTGTTTATCATACCAGCAGAGCAAAGAGTGAAAGTAAAGGAAAACCTAAAAATACATCAACAGTTTATCCCTGAGAATTAAAAGATCAATGAAACATGAAGGTGACGGTGATAACAATTCCAAAGATCCTGCAAAACTGAAGGAACTGATTATCCGTGGATGAATTGAAAGCGTTTATTCTATGGCACCGTTGAGATTGGCAAGAATACTGAGAAAAGTCCTGAACTGAGAAGACTTGCTCTCACTAGACTCTAATGAATGCCATCAGCTGGTACTAATGTGAAAACTCAAAAAACAAAAAACAAAACAAAAAACAAATATAAACAAACATAAAAGAAAACATGAAAAATGATTTTAAGAGAACAACCAGGAGAACTTGCTATCGAACATTGATCTTTTTATGAGTTCCAGCTTCATTGGACACTCGAGTCAGATTTGATGTAATGCAAAAAAGAAAAAAAAATCAAAAACCAAAACAAAAAACAAACATATCTATTTCTAATCTATTTATTTCCTGTGCAGTTTGTGGATAAGTAAAACTTGAGTTGATATCTTCTACCCTAAATAACAAGTGGGATGTCTCTGACAAGTTACGCTGAAAGTACCGGTTCATGATAGATAACCGAAGTTAAGCAGTTGTTAAGCTGTCCACTATTTAAACGAGTGACCACTCAATAGTAACAGGAAGCCTGTCTGCTAGACTAAGCTAAGTAAATGGCAACTGTCAAGTTGATTTGTCAATGGTTACAGTGGATATAAGAGCAAATTTACTGCCATTACGATTAAGAGCTATTTTGAAATACTTTTTTTTAATGAATACTGACTGAGAGTTATATCATGGTGCAAGGTTTTTTCTATATAGTTTTGCTTCTTGTATTAGAATCATGATTATCTTTCTTATCCACAAACACCAAAATGGTTAATTGTTATGACGGTAGACTGAATAATTTTGGTCTAGAATTTCATTATGTCACAAAAGTTGTACAAGTTGATTCGTCTAAATAAATCCATGTTTGTCTCTGTAAAAAAACAAACCAGTCTTTAGAAGGTATTTATCTAGCACAGACATTTATCATGAAATGAATGTATTAATCTTGCAAGACATGAACAGTAAGTTTCTTACTCGTTGTTCCTTGAATTTTGCACCTATTTTGGCTTTGTCTTACTTTTAGTGTCATTTCGAAAATCACATTTCCTCTTCTCACGTTATTATTAAAGGATCTTTTGTCTTCATTATTGAAGTTTTTGACACAAAAAAGAGTTGTGGACAGCAGCAGACAAATGGTAAGGGAAATTGTTCAGATGAGACAAAATTGGTTTAATTCTCAATGACAGCCGACCATTTTCAAGACACGATACGCCCACTTCTACATAGAATCTAGTCATATGAATATTTTTAGGGTTCAAGTATAATCACCGGATGTTTACACATGGGCGTCTTATTCGAAGGTTCATCAAATTCGACTTAAAAAAACTTAAAAAAAAACAAAATAAAACAAAAACAAAACAAACAAAAAACAAACAAAAGAAAAAAAAAAACAAAAAAAAACAACAACAACAACAAAAAGCAAAAACGATTACCCCTAACAACAACGAAAAAACAAAAAACAAAAAATAAAACAAAAACAACAAAAGAGCAAATCAAATCTAAAAAAAGAAAAAACCCAAACAAACCAAAAACCAATGAATAAAAAAGAAAAAAAGTGTTTTCTAAAGAATTCAGATTGTCTTCTCACTTGAAGCTTAATTTGTCTCTCTGTTTCAATCAGTTCATTATCTATCTATCTATCTAAAAAAATAGTGAAATATGTTTTTTTCCACATTCATAATTTTTGTGTTGTTTTCATGATTACACCGTCGACACTCGTACAGATTTAGTTTTTATAACTTTTCCATCATAAATTTTTAATGAACAGTAAATGACCGTATATACGTGCACAGGTACCAAAATAAAGGGTGTATCATTAGTAAACAAACCCTATGTACATACTATACCCAGATCAGAATCATCAGGCTGGTTATTTGTTTGGGTTTTATGGCGTATCAACCCTTATAGGTTATTTAATACCAAATCCATTTTAATACAAATAATCAGTTCTATTTCAAACAATTCAGTTTAGCATGAGTACACAGTTTAATTGTCAAAAACATTTCTATTTCAAGCTATTCAGTTTAGTCAAACAGTTCTATTTCAAACGATTCAGTTTAACGTAAGTACGCAGTTTAGTTCTATTTAACCCATAGATAGGGCCTTATCATGTGCTATCACTCCGGGTCAGAGTGGACCTGGGAGCGATGGCAATGAAGGGGTACTCTGCATCCCCCAAAGCTCCAGCATTACTGGAACCTCACGATCAGATTGTTTAGTGTCACATAATCAGGACACTCGTTGGGTGTGTGTGTGTGTCTTACCCCTCTGCAGAGGGACAGTCGGTGTATTCTACAGCCCCTGTCGACTGGGCAACAGAATCATCAGAAGGTTGCAATTTTATTTTCCACCTGGGGAAAAGATCTCCAATGATTGAAATTGAATAAATAGAAAAAAAAAAAATACAAACAACAAAATCCTGGAAATATTAGAATAAAACAAATCTAGAATTTAATTATTAAGGCGAGTCAAAAGTTTTGCTATATTTTGGTCACAATTCGGCAGTTTTAGAAGCTTTTGCCTCCGAGGCCGTAAAAGTGACGAACCACACTCTACTGTGAGATGCCAAGCTCGCCTGATACTCTCCAAGTGCTACTTGTCAGATTTGCTTCTATGGTTCAGAGTACGGATTCGGATTTTATGATTTTAATCCTATCTGACCTTGCCTGATTGTCGAGAATCTTGCAAACCGCCTTCACATTTTACCTCCAAAATGTTTTTAGTTGTATCCATAGCGTTATGGCCCTGTTCGAATTTGTAAAGCGTAGGTTTCCCAATTAGATTACGTTGCACGTTCATTTGTGCGGTTTTCAAATTTCACACAGAGTGAAGCAATGCGTAACGTGTCAGCGCACCACGTGCTATGATACTACCAATCACAGTGAGTATCTACCTCGGTTTGAGCAGATTCGGTCACGCGATATATGTGACGTAAACTAGCACGTACCAAAATTTTGCAAAACATTTGACTCGCCCGATTATTTTGTCTGTGTTTTTTAGAAGGGTTTCTAATATTCCAAACTCGTTTGAACATATGAATCATTTCTTCATGCCTTTCACAGTGTTAGCACAACGTTTCGACCGATTCATTCAGTAGATTTCCCCAGGTTTACTATCATTATATACTTTCCCCACATGCATAGGATGTTTTAAACAATTTTTCATCAGACTTTTCTCTTATAAGTGACCAACTCTTGTAAGGAAGTCGCATAGAATAGTTCCCCTACTGAACACTGGAAATGATAGCAAATCCATTGCATCTTTTCCATCGCACGTCTTACATAAGGAATATTTGCTGTAGCTAGATAGTTGCTGATACTGTAAGTTCTCTTTTCGTTTCCCATCTGAGAAACAAACAAAAGTGGAGAGCTGTTACGTTAGAGGGCGCAATTAAAGTTTTTAAAAAAGCCAACAGCCAGAGGGAAAACGAGTTTACAAAGTTGAACATCTTGTCCAGTATAACAAGATATGTTTTATCTAATACGAGATATTAACTCGTGCTAAAAACTTATGGAGAACATGATGCGTTTTTTATTAGGAAAATATAATCTTTCTTTTATAAAAATATAAAACTGAATTATTTTGAAAGAAATTCAAAAGTCAATTCAAAAGGTTAGTGAGTGACTTGTACTCACCGATTTTTCGAATTGTCAAAAAAAAAAAAAAAAAAATGTAAGCAAGCTCTCAAGGACGTTGTGGTTTATTGGTGCATTGGTCCATTTAAAATCATGACACCCCGAACTTACTCTTATCTACTTGTTGGGGTTAAAAGGTCAAATGTAGGCTTTTGAGAGATTAATCAGACCATTGAGTTTTGTTTTGGTTAATGGGAAAAGGGATACTCTTTCCACAAGGTGTGGGCTGGGACCTTTAATCAAGCAAGCCCCTATATTGTAGTTTGATTGGACGACCAATTAAAATCCGACACGTGGATGGGATACTCTTCCCACAGACGTAAATAAGCACATTTGATTGGCTGACCACTCGAAAAGTAGTTGAAGAATACGAAATGATCTGATTGGTTAGCCAATAGGGAATGTTTGTTCCCAGGGGAATCCTCTATAAAAAATAAACGTTTTTTGGGTTAAGGAGAAAAAATCTAAAGACAGGAGAATAAGAAAAGAAATCTCCCCAAGAGATAAAGCCACTCCAGCAAAATAATCATTTTCCGAAAAATTGAGTAAGATAGAAAGATTGCACCAGGCAAATACCTCATGTGCCTGTCTCTCATATACAACAAAAAGCAAAGATTTCAATACAATTTCCATATATATATATATATATATATATATATATATATATATATATATATATATATATATATATATATTATTGTTGCACCTTTGTGTTTTAATAAATAGTTGTTGATTGTTGACAGAGAGTTTTTCTTGTTTTTGAGTTGCCAACACCCGACAAATTGTTCCACCCGATCACCCCAACCGTCAGAAGAAGTCCTGGATAGATTATAAAATCCCCCTTCAGTGGATCTTTCAAACACAACGTGGGCAACTAACAGGAAACGCATATGGTGGTCATGGAACTAAGGCCACAATCAAATACCGTGACTAGCATAGGACCATATTAGCACCGGGACTAAAAACAGTAGTTAACTGGGTCTAGTGGAGGTTATTAGGTGTAGGGACTGGCCGACTGGCCAGTCGATATCATCCATTTTAGATAAAAGTGTGGAGAGATATTTCGTGACCCTAATATCTGTCGATGAGATTTCTCGATTCTCTTTTTTGCGTCTGGAGTACGAGGAAACAAGCGCTTGAGTGAACGGAGAACGGGTAATGAGGATTCAAAGGCACGAGAAGACCCGATTCCAACGAAGGAGCTACCCGCGTGTTATGTCCATTATCTACTTCTACGATTTCAGCAACTGAAACGGAGAGAATAAAGCAACTGTGGTTCTAACGCTCGCAGCGAGTTGTCTTTTTTGTTCCTCCACCTCCATCTAACGATCAGCCACCCCACCGTCATAGCAGATGTCGATGGCTTTGCCACAGCACTCAAATAACAGATATAAACCAGTATAGACTAGATTTTTGTACCGAGCCATTTCCTCACACTGCATAAGTTACTAAAATGTCTAAAAAAGTAGTTTATTTTGACATTCCTTCGTTATAGATGTGTAATAGTGTTTGCATGACCCAGTAAGATTCGTATATCCTCCGATTAAGGCCATAGAATATGAAGGAGTGGAATGTAGTTGTAAATCTTCAAAGAAACCCAGGATAAACGTTCGAAATCTCGAGAGATATTGGAAACCTTGTATTTATGTCTGCTTCTTGACCACTCTGTACGTGGAGTTTAGAATACTCTGACTGTATCCACTGCAGTGGTGTAACCCCTCCAAAAGAGGTTTCCTGGGTGTGGTACTAAACTGCATCTGATGGTTAGGCTTCTTCTCTGGAGAGTCTAGAGTCATTCTTTTATTGCTATTACTCTCAGTTCCACTCTGACAAGGAGTGGTAGTACCTGTTAGGGTCCCACCTATGGGTCAAATAGATCTGTTTAGAAATTATTCCTATTTGATAGGACCGTGCGTAAAAAATCTCTTCAGAAACAATTACATGAAAAGTGTAAATATGAACGTGCAATGTATACGATTCCCTAACCTCTAGGCATAAAATAACTCTAGATGGGTGGATATGTCGTTAAAATCAATCAAACAATCCTCTTGACGAAACTTATCAGAATTAAACTGGAAAATTGTCATTCTTACACAAAAAGTTAACATATCCATTAAGTTGTTAACGAAGATGTTAGTCCTGTTCTTAAGGCCAGGCTCATTTTTCAATTTAAATGACTGACCACATGAAAAATCACCCATCATGATGACCAGGTAAGTGTAAACAAAAGAACCGAATTCCTTGTCCCAAAGTGGTTTCAGAATTTCAACCTAAAATCGACTCAAAGGAAATCACGCAAAGTCAAGATAGCAATTGAATTCTTGCTAATCTTTGGAAGACTTCATTAAAACAGAAGCTTGCTATGATGTTCCATTGTCTCAATAGCCTTCAAAAAAAAAAAAAAAAGAAAAAAAAAGAAAGAAAACAATTTTGTCTTTATAACATAAAAAATTTTCTTCTCCGTAGCCAAAGATGAATTCATTTTTTGTATTCTTGTAAAATCCAGAATCATTCATTTAATTTATCCTTTTAAAGTACTCGTCAATTAAGAAAATATCTTTTAGGATAATGTGTATTTATATTTACAAGTGTTTTGTAAAGAAACGTCATAACCAAACGAGCCAGACACCAACTCAACAGACATCAGCCTTGAACGTCACAGAAGCATCGAATGAAACTTGCAGACTTTGGTTTTTGAAACCCGATTCCGTTCAGGGTGTAACCGACCGGTGCCAATGGTCCCCACACAAAAGTTGCGCGTGCTTCTGTCCTATTTCTTGATCAGCCATGTTTATTTTTAGAAGTTTTCTAACACCGACTTTTCTCTTCTTTCACAATTGTTCTGTTTCGCTTTTTAGATGATTATCAAATTTTAATTATGAAAATTATTCTATTTATCAAATATCAACTGAAGTGGTCATCGATTCCACGTCTCCTCTTTTCATCCAGGTTTATTTCTTTTAGGTATTCATTTATTGATAATAGTTTAGTCTGGCACAAAGCTAGATAACTGGGTATCTAGTGAAGCTCGATCTCATTTCACAGTAGTAATGGCCTTCCAGGTTAGCCTGTTAATCACTGCTACATGTTGAGATTAAATGAGTGATTGATTTTAATGGCATGCTAACCCGTCTGGGGTTACTTTATACCAAGAGATTTAGAAATTGCATACATTATATCCTTATATTTACATTTTTCTGTGTACTTTCAAGGGGTATTTACATTTGGTTACATAAATTCAAATATTCCTATCTTATACAAATAATTATATGGTTTTCAGTAATTATTCATATTGAATAATTTTCATTTTATTGGAGTTAGTTCTAAGATGAACAGTTACAAATAAATGAATTAAAACTTAGTTGAATTCTAATACTTTATTAAAGAATAAAAGAATGATAAACAATATAAAGTCCTTCTGGTGTATAGAGTCAAGTTTGAGGGACTTACCGGTGTGATAGAGAGGATATCTGGTATCTTCTGATTTAGTGATTTCTTGGGGAGAATTTCTAGTCGACGGACAGCTGGGAACTTGTCTGGAATCTATCTGGTGATTTTTGGTATTTTGCGCCCAAACTTCTAGTCTATTCACGTGATTGGTATATCCACTCACAGAAAGAATCTCCCTCACTTAATCCCCTACATAGGAATAAACATATTTTACTGACCCAATAATTTTTTTGCACGCAATTACATGATTTCATGTAACTCATAATAATAATCCTTAACAAGTAATTATAGCCTCATGTATCAATTATTCCTATCCAATACAAATAATTTTCAAACAGATCTATTTAACTCATTGATGGGACACCGAACAGGTACTACCACTCTGGGTCAGAGTGGACCTGGGAGTAGCGATAGTGAAGGGGTACTCCCTCACCCCAGATCTCAAGAACTGGAACCGAGATGAAAGGAAATAGAAAATAAAGGTTATCAATTTCTTTGAAGAATCCTTTTCGTTATTTCTTTCATCAATCAGGTCATTACATCTTTGTCGTTTTTCTTTATTCATCAGGTTATTACATCTTTGTAGGCTTTTTTTTATTCATCAGGTTATTACACACATCTTTGTAGGCTTTTTTTTATCAGGTTATTACATATATCTTTGTAGGCATTTTTTTTTCATCAGATTATTGCATACATCTTTGTAGTTTTTTTTTCTTAAATACAACGTTTCGTATAATTCAATCATTCTTTTTTGTTTGAAGTTCTAACATGAAGTTTTTGTTTCATGCATATCTAAAAAAAAGTGTTGACCTCGGTGTGTTTGATAACCAGTTTTTTAAATTACCAGATCCTCCAATGCACAACTGAAAAAAATTGTTTAATTGTTTTCAAAAAGTTCATTGAAATTAATTTTGGGAAAAAGCTCCTCCTCCTCCTCCTCCTCCTTCTTCTTCTTCTTCTTCTTCTTTACATGAGTGAGTTCGAGTCTCATTGGGTGCCTCATTCATATGGCCTTGTGCCATATCTAAGCAAAAAGTTTAGTAAATTTCTTCTTCTTCTTCTTCTTCTTCTTCTTCTTCTTCTTCTTCTTCTTCTTCTTCTTCTTCTTCTTCTTCTTCTTCCAGTTTTTTTTACGTTTGATTTTAATTATATTGTAATGTCATGGTTTTTGTAGTTTGTCATTTAATTGTACGAATGAATACAATCTGAATACAAACATTAATGAATCCGTGTGTAATAAGGGATTTGAAGTGTATTAGGAAGAATACAAATATTGAAAACTTTATACATATCCATAATTGGATGTGTTGATTATAAAATCAGTGCATCTTGGGCGAGTCAAAAGGGGTTATGCAAACCACAAATACATAGGTAGGTTGGTAGGTTGGTAAAAAAGGCAGTGATATTTGCTAAATTTAGCACCAGAGACCTGTAGGATACTCAGTGAGAATATAGCTCATGATTAACTTGTCTGAATATCTTGTTAAATATTGCACATAGGCGAGGCACCTGTACTAACAAAACATATCAATAGCTTGGTTATATTTTTCTAAATGTGACACCTAGCGCAGTGTGATAGAAAATAAGATAACATTACCGACCAATTCCTTATTGTAGCTAATTTGATTCTAACTAGTTTTACCATACAACACTTTCAAACTTTATACTCCAATCTTTGAAAAAGTAAATTTTGTAGACCATTAATTGTAGCGAATTTCATCTTCATCGGATGCTGGATTATAGCAACACTGTGTCAGATAAAGCTCACCTGACTACATATATTGTGCACCTGTCGTAAAGTGCGTAATATAATAATACGATTATGCGCAGCTACTTTCGCAGATTATTGTTCAACGTAGGGAAGTTGCCGAATTAGTGTTGCTCTTTGTCACTTCAATAAAGGTTTTTATTAACATGCAAGTCTTTGTAGGTGGTTGTGAGGTTTATAATAACGATGACTGAAGGTTGTCTTCGTATGTTTTGCCATATTTTATTACGATAACTAATCGTAAACATTATTTAAATGAAGGATAACAATGTGGAAACTTGTCGCAGAGGAAATGCATAATGGTTTCATATTTCTTCAAATAGAGTAATGCAAGAGCAATTCCCGACGAATTAACTAGAATATTTTTTAAATTGTTACATACCCATACATGAATATGCGAAATAAACATAGAATGTTCATAACGCACATAGGCATCCCGGAACACGAAAAACACTAACGACTTCTTAGTTCAGGTACGAAACTTTTTATTACTTTTGAGTTAAAAGGTTTTTCGACATAAGGAGAGAGATACACCTGACTTTTTCATCTGCTCCAAACCACGTGTGCACCTGCCGCCAGGACTCGGCGAACAAGCGAAAGTCAATCGTCTTCTTCCGAGGCAAAACTCAACTCTCTTTTCTCAAATCTCAGCCCACGCTTCCGGTGCGTGACATCACTCACATCCCTGGTCACATCCTCTATCTGGGATTTTTATTGTGACATCTCTGAATGACACGTCCACTCTGCGTGCGCGTGTGAACACCTGCGCTCATGTTTGCACCTAACTAACCCAAAGATTCTCAGCCTAACAAAACCCAAAGGCAAGATATATAAAACGAAATCCCTCGGCCATTATATTACAAAATGAGCAAACTAAACAGTACAGACACAAAAATGACATGGAGTACTAAAAGATTTCATGAAGACGTTGTGTAGAGAAATGCCTTGGTGTGCTTGAAATGATTCTTAAGTATAAGTGTAGAGTCCATAATATAGAAGACATGCTATCATGTGCTATGAGACATTATTAGGTCGTTGGAGGCGTCAGGCCCCCATCCATGAGGACAGGAACGCTCACACACCTGCGTGTTTTCTTGTTGTCGAGGCCCAAGAGAGTTTTGACTTGGGCGCGCTCACGTTATGCGCTAACGCCCTCAGATGGCCATTAGCAGTACTGTTTGACAGACACAGGAGATAATGACCTTTTGTATTCCCAAGCGCTAAATAACAGAACTCATCGACAAGCAAGGGATGTAATCCCTATGCGGTCAACGGTGAGCAACTTGATCTCAGATTATTGCTTAATGCCATATTTTGATTTTTAGGTATCCGTTATCAATATACACTCCATTTGAATATTATTTTCAATTAACTTTTGGGAATATTGGCTTCGGTTACTTACACTTTGAGTTGAATCGAGTTTCAAAAACCAAATAGTTTGTAAATGTCATTCGATGCTTCTGTGACTTTCAAGGCTCGTGTCTGTTGAGTCAGTATCTTGCTCGTTTGGTGATGACGTTTCTTCTAAAAGAAATCGTGAACGATAAACGCACATTGCACTATAAAATATTTTTAAGTTGCCAGTAATTTAAAATGCAAATAAAATTATAGATTCTGGATTTTACAAGAAGATACAAAAATAAGACATCCGTTTTCTGTCCGGTCACAATGTCCCAAAAGACCGGATATGACGAAAAACTAGTTTAGTAGTTCACTAGAAGAAACATTTATTTCCGTTGTTACATTAAGTACAAGAAGAATGAAATAGCAGAGGATCACGCGAAAAATGAAGAGCATATAAAGAAATGTACTTGATTGACCTATAGATACAAGGTGGGTTGACGATGCACATCAATTGACGGGGGAACAGACTTTCCATTTGACGTAAAGAATACGAGGACCCGGGCCGGATTTACCGATAGTTATTGTAGGCCCACTCAAACTAAGTTGGTGTGCAGTGTGCCAGATTATAATATTGTTTCAAGTGTTTTTAATTACATAATAAAACCATAAGGGTGCTTCTTCAATAAGGATAGGGCCTGGAGTATGGGGGCCCAGTACAATAAGTGTAGGGTTTGGAGTATGGGACTCCTGTACAATAAATATAAGGCTCAGAGTATGGAACTCCTGTAGAATAGGTATAGGACCCGGAGTATGGGGTGCCAGTACAATAAGTATCATATCATATTTACCAACCCCTCCGCTCGGGCAGGATATGACACAAGGTCAATTTTTAAGCGGAGTTTAACAGGTTTTAATTCAGAGTTTTCCTTCTCCTAGACTAGTTGCCTTACCAAGGCTGAAGAACCCAGTCTGTCCTACTATTTACCCATAGCTGGAGGGAGAATAACTGGATTCAAATCTTTCCCAAAGGGTATTAGTGCTATGTGAAATGCAATCAGTCTCGTCCAGGATTTGAACTCGTGTCGGCGTGTCCATTTCCTACGACAGTAACCATTACACCACGGGCACCTCCACAAAGTACAATAAGTATTGGGCCCAGATCATGGGGCTCCTGTACATTAAGTATTGGGCCCAGAGTATGGGCTCTTGTGCAATAAATATAGTGCTTGGACAATGGGACTCCTGTACAATAATTATAGACCCACAATGGTCTTTGACTGGTGGACTATACGGTGCTTTGATGAGTTTAGTTTAAAAGCCACAAGTAAGTTAATCTCGCCCTGACAAAGGCCCACAACCGGTCGAGGTATCCGAGCAGTTTTATCTAATTGAATAAAATTGGAATAGGAAACTATTAAATAAGGGTTAACCGGAAGGGATGAAGATGTCTCATCAAAGTTCACTCATATTAAGATTTTTCATTGGCGACGGCTGTTAACAGGGTGGGTGGTTAGAAGTAAATCAGCAACAGTCACGACAACAATAACAATCGGTTATTTGGAGTTGAGTGAGGGCTTCTTAAATAAGAACCTGGGTGTTTATTTTTGGCTGTGAAATTTTTTTAGAGATAGAATTCGACAATTACAGGTCACTTGTGTATGCGTAACAGTATTTATCCGATGTGGGCTAAGCGGGTTCTGCACTTCTATTCCCGTGGGGAGGGTTTCTCGAAGATAGGTGTTCGAAGGTGGTCCCCTGTTATGCTTGTGTAAAAGGTTTGAATTCAGTTTTCCTTCTCCTAGACTGGCTGCCATACTAAGCTTAAAGATCCCAGTGTGCCCTACTGTTTACCCATAGTTGGAAGGAGACTAGTTGGATTCATACCTTTCCAGAGGTTATAAGTGCTATGTAAAATGCAAAAAAACCTCGTTTAGGATTTGAACCTAGGTCCCTGTGTCCTCTTCTCACGACGATAACCATTACACCGCAAGCGCCTCTTTGTGATAATGGCATGAAATTATGATATTTCATGGTGTGTTGAAGATGAACTTCTCCCTTTGAAGTTGGTCTCTTCAACATTACCGGGTCTCACCCTTTCTGAAACCTCCTTTCTTTATCTCTTTCCTCTTTTTTTTTATCCCTGTCTAAAATTTGCAAGGTGGTGTGAATGAAAGAGCATCTTTATGCTTTTTTGATGACATAGAACGTTTATGTCAAAAATGTAAATACATTCCAATTTTCAGTTTTGAAAATATAAACTTCTTTATGCATATAGTGTCCCCTGTCAACAGATGACCATGACATGTTTCTTTGACAATTTCAAAATAACTATGGCCACTAGCTGCCTGACTTTACCACATTTGAATCTAATGCGAATTTAAAAAAAAAGATTATTTTTCCTTTGAAAGAAGCACTTTCCTATTCAAAGTGATTTCAAATCATAAATTCAATCGAGTCCAGTAGATTAAGATACAAAATGCTTTGTGCTATAAAGGCACCTTTGTCATAGAATTCATCACTAATGAACGGTGAAACTTTTCTGCTTAATTCTTTCTTTCTTTCTTTGGAATTTCTGCTATGATTAGAGTATCATATGTGTACATCCAGACAAGGATCAGAGTGTAGTATTTGTACCCATAAAAATATAATCAAATAAATGTTTTTTTTTAAATTTTTTAATTCAATTTTTGAGAAAGTATTAAGTTTTATACAATTTGAAATAAAAACTGTTTATATCTTGATATTTTATAACTTATTGTTTTTAAAATAAATTTCAGAATTTTCATGGGTACAGATACTTCACTGAATCAAAGCAGAAGTACACGGGTACTGATCCCCGAGATAGAAGTGATTATCCATGTAAAAATAATCATAGTAACTAAACAAAAATCTACTTCAAATTCTTCACGATACTGTTTGCATGTCACTTCATGCTAATGCCCTTGGGATGATGAGATGAAAACCTGATATTTAGTTTATATTGAAAATGAAGAAACATTCCAATTTTCAGTTTTGAAATCTCAAATATAAAATTCGTTAGGCATATAGTGTCACCTGTCAATAGATGACGGTGGTATGTTTTCCCCAACATTTCAATAAACTATGGCTACTGGCCATCTGACATCAGAAAATTTGCATTTAATGCCGTATTTATATCTAATAGTACAGAGAATATGAAAATATTTGATTGATCTTTCGGCTGCGTTATCGACAAGGGCGGATGATGGGTGAGTGATTGGGAGATATAAACAACAACAACAACAACAGCAACGATTAGTTCTTTGCGATTGAGTGAGAGCTTCCTTAAACGGGATTATAGATGTTTATTTTTCTTCGAAGTTATTGTAGAGGTGGAACGGGAGAGTTTTCGCAAGGTGGTGTGAACGCTTTCAGGAGGAGGGTGTCTGGGGGATGAAGATGAAATTTTGGCTTGTAATTTTGAGCATTTATTACTTATGCAGCTTTCTCTTTGGCATTTCTGGTTTCGACTGAATGACTTCTTCTGATCAAGGCATGAATCCAACTGCTCCTTCGGGAATCTTATCGTCTGACATTTTTCTGCCTCTGACAACCCGGCCTCTCTTTTCCTCAATTTTGTACGTAATGATTTGAATGTTCGCCAATGGTCCAGAAGACTGGGGTTCAATCCCAGGTCGAGTCATGTCAAAGACTCAAAAACTTGTACTTGATGCCTTCTTGTTTAACACTTAGCATTATAAGGTATGGATCAAGGGTAAAGCAGAGCAATCCAGGAAAAGGAGTTGCACTCTCTCCTTCACCTCGGCGTAGTAGCTATTGAAAAGGAAGCCTTCGGGTCACACTCGACTACTGTCAGCTAACTTATATATATATATATACAGTGTATCACAAAAGTGAGTACACCCCTCACATTTCTGCAGATATCTAAGTATATCTCTTCATGGGACAACACTGACAAAATGACACTTTGACACAATGGAAAGTAGTCTGTATGCAGCTTATATAACAGAGTTAATTTATTTCTCCCTGAAAATGTCTCCTGACTTGAACCCAATTGGGGGATCCTCAAGCGGAAGGTGGAGGTGTGCAAAGTCTCAAATATCTGCCAGCTCCGCGACGTTGTCATGGAGGAGTGGAAGAGCATTCCAGTGGCTACCGGTGAAGCTCTGGTAAACTCCATGCCCAGGAGAGTAAAGGCAGTTCTGGATAATGATGGTGGCCACACAAAATATTGACAGTTGACATGGTGTATGTTAATATTGACAACTTTCCCTAAGGGGTGTACTCCCTTTTGTTGGTAGGGGTTTAGCTTTTAATGGTTATATTTTGAGTTATTTTGAGGGGAAAATAAATTAACTCTGTTATATAAGCTGCACACAGACTACTTTTCATTGTGTCAAAGTGTCATTTTGTCAGTGTTGTCCCCTGCAGAGATATACTTAAATATCTGCAGAAATATGAGGGGTGTACACACTTTTGTGATACACTATATATATGTGTGTGTGTGTGTGTGTGCGTGCATTATGGGATTTATTTATTGGATTGTAAACGTTTCCAAAAGTTATACACTGAAAAATTAGAAGAGAGATTTTTATTTGAAAATAAACGACAGGGAACGAAATGAATGGATAGATTATAACAAACTATTTCTTTGAGAATAACATTTCTGCTCAAATGGCCACGGCTTTAACAGAGATGCAAAATTTACCATTAAGAAAGGAATTGAAAAAGTGCATATCACGACTATAACAGAGACTCTCGAACATAAAAGAACAAAACACCCGTAAACATTAACTGCAAGTAACTTTAATATCAAATTAAACCGTCCTCAAAATGCCGCTTTGAAATAGGATAGAAAGATATAGATTGACACAAAAACACCTAAAGAAGTAAATGTCTATGTCAAATATTTGACTGAAACAATTATGGCAAATTTGAAATATACCCCATCCACAGATCTCTACTAAGTGTATATCTCACCGTCAGGTGTTCACGATTGCAGAGATAATAGAATGGTCAGTTCAACACAGTAGTAAAAATAATTTTCATTCAACGAATGGATATGCTACCAGATCATTTTCATCCCTTTTTTGGCATATCAACACTTTTAAAAGCCCTTAAAAACTCATTTTTCACAAAGACTTTTTTTTACTGATGATAACCTACTGTTCTACAAGGATGGCTTTGGCATTAAATAATCCACAAAGCTTGATATGCCATTAAACAAAGAAACCAAACCAAAGCAATATTCCGATTTGTCTTATGATTTTTGTTAATCTAATACACACACACACACACACACACACACACACACACACACACACACATATATATATATATATATATATGTATAAATGGTGATTCCTACCCTCGGGCTTCTCGGACTTCTCGGGCTGAGCCCAAGTAACAAAGTTGTGAAGTCTATTTCAAACCAACCAACAAGCAATGTATCGGACTTGTAATAATTCGTGACTCAGGTTGACAAATGATGGTCTGAATTATTAAGAATAAAAACATTCCGCTTGGTTTTTATCATTTTTTAAGGAATATAATTTTCTTACTACTTAATAACTTTAAAAGTTGACTTAAATGAATTTTGCGTTTCATAATAATGTTATACCAACAAAATTTAATGAGGTCAACTCGAGTCCCTTGAATTTAGCCTGACACCTAACAGGCCATAACACAAAGCCTGGACAATAAATACCATTAACTAAACAGAAGTAAATATGGACAAATGTTTTCTGTTTTGATTCTAGTATTTCGTCAATCAGTAACGATTTTTGCGGGAATAAGAATTGGATGATATTTTGAGTAATATTCCCTAACTCGAATCGTTACCAGTTATTGGTAACGGTTGGTGCTGGGGAGGATATTTAGTTGCATCCCCACTCACCAAGGAAATCCATTCATACATTAACATTTAATAAATAGAAGAAAAGAAATGATAAAATCATATAAAAAAAAACAACATTTAATAGGTACATATGATAATTGATACGACAAATGTTGCAATAATTAACAACGATTTCCAAAACAAATGAATTAGACATATTGTTCAGAGAACAAGCATGCATGAGTTACAAAAAAGAGCGCGCGCGCGCGCGCGCGCACACACACACACACATACACACACACACACATATATATATATGTGTGTGTGTGTGTGTGTGTGTGTGCACGTGTGTGTTTGTATGTGTGTATGTCTTATTTTGCTCTATGAGCGAAGACTAAAAACGACTAGGTCTTCTCCCGTTTAAGACAAGAACCAAATAGAGTAAAGTAAATATTTTACTTATCTTCTGGTTTTCACGATGAGGTGAAACAGAATACTAAAAAAGACCACATCTTCTCCGTTTGAAGAACGAAGGTAAAAAGGTGAAGCTACACCTACAATCCAAGGGAAGGCAATTAATTGTGTCTCTCTACACAAGAATACACAAACGTTTTCCCAACAGATACGATATGCACATGTTGCACAATGAACAAGCAGTATATGAAAAGGGTACAAAAACCGTAAAAAGTGTTATTTTGAGTGGAGGTTTAAGCATGGAAATTTCGCATCCCAATGACAAGGCGAGATAAAAAGAACATGTTCAAAAAATGGGGATGAAAAGGGACGAGAAAGAATTCTTGTATTCCCACGTGACCAAAGATTCTGAGGTTCTCATGTGCAAAAGACACGCCCACAAAATCCAAAGGAGACGATTATTTATTATCTTCCCCACACTCTCAAATGTGAAAAAATAAAGCCAAAAAAAAAAAAAAAAGAAAAAAAAAAGAAGAAAAAAGCAAACAAACAAAAAACAACCTCATTTCATGTGACAACGTAATAAATTCTGATTTTAATAATATCTAATTAATAAAAATATTATTCATTCCTTTTTCGAAATTATTCTTAATAGAAATTGAATGAATTAGAAAATATTACGTATTTACTACCGATCATTGTCCGAATGAGTAAAGTGTTCGCCAATGGTCCAGGAGACTAGGGTTCAATCCCAGGCCGAGACAGACCAAAGACTCAAAAACTTGTACTTGATGCCGCCTTGCTTTGCACTCAGCACAATGAGATAAAGATCAATGGTAAGTTGAGCAATCCAGGGAATGAAGTAGCGCCCTCCCCAACATCTCGGTGTAGTAGCTATTGAAAAGGGAGTCCTCGGGTCACCCTCGACTAAGGTTGCCAACTTTACTTAACTTACGTATATTTAATTATATATAAATAATTTTCGTGAAATGTTTTCAATAAAGTTGAATAATAACTATCAATTATCATTTCGTAGTTTAGACAAAATATGTTGGTAAATAAATATATAAAATCGCAAAAACGAAAATTTGATTCAAATTCATAAAAAAAGAAAAATTTAATTCATATTAATTCAATAATTTAAAACACTACTCGTTTAATTAAAATATTACTTATTTCATTACTAAATAAACTAAAATATCATCCATCTTAATTTTTTTCGGTATCTTTTGTTTAGGCTCTGAAACCAACTAAGACTTTTGATCCAGAAACCAACTAAAATTTTTGATCCAGAAACCAACTAAAACTTTTGATCCAGAAACCAAAGTTGTGACATCCCTTCTTACCACAGGATAACTTTATATTGTAATTTTGGTTTTGTTACTTTTGTTTTGTGACTTTTATTTATGATGTTACAGTTGTTTTTTTATTTCTAGGAGGCGTAACGGTTATCGCTGTAGGAAGTGGACTTGGCTACCTGAGTTCAAATCCTGAGCGAGGTTGTTCCCATCTTATATAGCACTAATTCTCTTGGGAAGAATATGAATCCAACTATTCTCCCTCTAGCAATGAGTAAATAGTCGGGCAGACTGAGCTTTTTAATCTTGTTATGTTAACCGTTCTAGGCGAAGGAAAATTGAATATAAACGAGACCTGGTGAGGGATGGGCTTCGCCAGTTTATTCCTGCCCAAGACACGCTTTATGAGAAGCACCCCTTATGGCCAAACCAGATGAGGGGATAAATCTTATGACCGATTATAAAAATGTTAAACAACTAGTCTTTGAAAATTGTCCGGTTTACGGCCCTAAATAAATTCAGACTGATATTCCCGAAATAAAAATCTCGAAATGCAAAATAATAAGGTCCTACAAAGACTATAATCTAGGTACATCAATAAAATTTAAGTTTCCTTTAAAAGATAGATAAGGTCGTTTTTCATTCGAATTAAAACAAACTACAATCTTGTTGAGGAGTTGGAACATTGGAACAAATTAGCGTAAATTTTCCGAGAAAATTTCTTCATCGTTTAATATGATCTATCGATCGATCTATCTTATCATCAAGTCGCACTGACAGCACGGAGTTCCCTGACTTTCTCTCTCTCTCTCTCTCTCTCTCTCTCTCTCTCTCTCTCTATCTATCTCGCCATCACTCCTGACAGGTTCTCCAAATTACATTCAGTGTCCACACAAAACTGATGTCATTGCTGGTCGGCCAACACTGGTGTGTCCATGTGTAGGGGTCCATAGCAAAACGTCGCTTATGAGTTCATCCTTGCTTCTTCAGTTGAGCCTCGTATGTCTTGTTCGTCTAACTTGGAAGGTTTTTGAAATGGGAGATAAGTGGCCGTACAGATGCTGTTTTATGGGGTGCTGCTTCCAGATTTTGTTTAAAACAACACGTAGTATTCTTGTAAATCCCATCTAGCTTTTTCTCCAAGCATTTCGATCGAGAGATCAGATGTCCATATGATCAATAACCTTTCTATGTGTTCTCTGTGCGTATATTGATATCACTTCCAGTAGATGAGATATTGCTGCCAAGGTATGTGATCTTGTCTACTAATTTTAAAGGTCTGCAACTTAAAGTGAAGATAGTTTCTTCGTGCTTAAAACAGGAATTCTATTCTATTTGCATTCACGTAGGGGGCCAATGATTCTGCTGTTTCTTCCTGGCTATGTTGTTGAGATTCGGCTTGGACAGGACTATTTGCAAGAAGTGCTAGATCATCTGCGTAATCTGTGTCTATCATAGTTTCTGCAGGATATCGTTTACTTCTTGTCTTTTTTATGTGAAAGAATATTTTTTATTTGATCTATTGACGTTCATAGTACGTAGATTACAAATAGATACAGTGCTATTGTATTTCCTTGCAAGACTCCAGTGACAATGTCGAAAAAGTCAATGTCACCATCAGGTGAGTGAACCATTACTTTCGTGCTTTTGTAAAGCATTATTATAGCTATGAAAGTTTCTTTCGGGATAAATTATACTAGTAGTATTTTTACCATCTTTTCTATTTGTATGAAATCAAATGCTTTCGAGAAATGTACGAATTGTCTTTATCTATTAAAAATAATAATTTGCTATTAAAGTAAGGCACTTGGAATTCATGTTTAATCGAAGTGCTTATTCATTATGAAGATTTATGAATCTTTAGTGAGTGGGGAATTTATTGCGCGTATTTGTTACGGTGTTATTATTTGCTCACTAAATTTTGTTGGAAAATAAATGAGAGAGAGATAGAGAGAAGACGAAGACGCCGTAATGTTTTATATGAAGGTTTTAATGCCAGCATGGAATAAAGTGTTTACGCTGGTATGCTGCAAGTCTCGCAGGAAGGAAAGAATTAAGGAAGGAAATAAAGTTGTTATAGAATTGAGAAGGCATTTTAACAGCTAAATGCCCGGGCGAAAAGTGCATCTTTAGGTTAAGGCATTGTTGAACGTGTGAGGGAGATATGTCGCCATTGTGTAGCAAAAGTCGTGTTTGCTGGTTGAGGACAGGAAAGTTGTCGTCGCCCATGAAAGTTTGGTCGTTTGGGGAGAGTAGTGTGAGTGTCCCCAGAAAATGTTGCCCAGGGATGAAATGGCTGGCTGTCGGAGCGGTATTTTTCGTCGCAGTCGACATCGCCAAAGTTGAAGGGGACTTTTTGTTGTTCCTGTGTGAGGCGGATTGAATTCATTTAATTTGTATTCAACTGGGAACCGTTGGTCTACGAGAATAGACTCAAGAGGTCCATAAATTAGATGGCTTTCCTCATGGTGGTGTGATGCTGCTGCTAAAAGGAGAGCGGACAGTATTTACGTCTGCCCATTTTGAAAGCTTCTGAGGAAGAGAGCGTTTGGCGGGCTTTCCCCAATTTGGTACTGCCCAGAAAAATGGTCCGGGCTGAATAGGATAAGTCATCCTGATTGGGTGAAAATATGCATCGACCCTAACGGTCAAATTAATTAACGCGCCAAACAAAAATACTAAGTTCTTTCTGCTACAAATCAATTATGATTTTTAATCTACTTGTGTGATGTCTCTTTCATGTAAATGCACTAATGATTTTACAACAGAAAAATTATTCAAATGATTTTTTGATACAAATGCATTGAAAATTAAACGAATAAAATTTGTATTTTCTACGCGTCTCCATCTCACTAAATGATTATGTTTATTACAGTTCACCGTATTTTTGCTGGTTAAAAAAATGTAAATAAACTATAGACCATCTGAAATGGCCAACATATTCAAAATATTGAAATTAATCAATAAAAATTCATTTGCACAAATGGTCTTCAGTTTAAATTAAATGGAAGACAGCAGGTTAAAGAAAATAGATTCAAGTTGTCAAGTCACTAAGCACTAGGGTAGACACTTTATTTTGAAAAAATCGACAAAGGGAAATAATCATGTTGATCGTTTTACAATAGCCTGTAAGTTAGAATAGGGTCAACATAGGGTCAACGGTGACTGTCAGTTTCTTGTCTATGCGTTCGTCAGGCCAAGTATTTTCTTTGATAAACGAATAGGTGAGAAATTCACCGTTGATTCTTTGTCTACGTTATCATAACTTTAGTATATATGTTTTATCAATGATATTGAGCAATCTTTATTTATAAATATAGCAAAATATATTATAAATACACATACACACATACGTTAGCGAATGGTTTTAGCATGAGGTGTTATTGGTTTTAGTCTTTAGCGAGGAAAGGTTGTTATTAGCGAGGAATGGTTGTAACGTATGTGTGTGTGTTTACGTTGGTTGTGTTGTTTCCTCGCTAAGTGTGTAAGGTCCTTCGCTAATTGTTGTTAGGTATATAAAGGAGAAGGTTCAAGATGTCGAATTCGAAATGTTTTTAGGAATAGTTTTTATTTGCAGCATGGAAAATGTAGTTTGAGTTTGTGCTGCAAGCCTCGTAGGAGAGGAAATAAGTAAGGAGACGAAATGGAGATATGATAGTGTTGAGAAAGCAGCGCGTATCGTTGGACGTACGAGGGATTGTGTTCGCTGTAGTTTAGCGAAAGTCTTGTTTGCCGTTGGAGGAAATAAACTCTGGAGTCACCGTGAGTTTTGTGTGTCTGGTGGATTTGGGGAGAGGTGTGCGTGTCTCCATTAATGTTGCCCAGAGGTGAAATGAGAGCTAGGTGCCAAGAGCGGGATTAGGCATCGCATCGACATAGCCAATTTTGGGGGTGACATAAAGTTGTTCTTGTGTGTGGCGTATTGAATGTATCTAATTCATATTCAACTGGGATTCCTTGGTCTAAGAGAAAATAGGCACAAGGAATCCATAAATTAGATAGGTTCCCTCATGTGTCCATGCTGCTGCTGCTATTGAAGAACCGCCAGTGAAACGTCTGCAGTGGGCGGCGTTGTTCAGCCAAAGAGAGCGTGTTTGGCAGCTTACCCAATTTCTGCTGCCCGGAAAGGAGATTCGGAAGAAATAAGATAAGTCATCCTGATTGGGTGAAATTATGCGTCGAATTAAATTGCGTGCCAAAGCAAAATTCCTTCTGCTACATGGTCATAAAAACAGTTTCGAACTTTTTCATTCTTAAATTTTATAGATTCATAACAATTAGCGTTCTTACTTATGTTGCTATAACAACCCATAAACAGTTTTGCTTTTTCTTTCGTAATTTAAAAAAAAAGTTTCTAAATCGTTATCCACAGAAGCCCGTAGAAAGGGAAACATTTTAACTTATATAAGTAAATACTGAATGAAATTTTGTTTAGTTCTTATTGGTCTTGTGCCTATCTGTTATGTTAGTAACTTTTCTTATGTTCAGGCGTCGTTTTTATTTTTTCTTCTACTTTCCTTGCTAACTAATAAACTTATAGAAAAGAAAATTCTTTTAAGAGTCGTAACTGCCGCGAGGCGTTTATCTGACTGTCAAAGGTACGCACGCGTTTCCGGACGGACGCGTACTGGGAGACAGTACAATGAATTCAGTCCACACTATGACAGATGTGGCTAAGATTATGAATAACCCGCAAATTTCAAACCACAACAGGATGGCCCCCATGAGTAGCAGCCGCGGCGTCTGAGCTTAATTTTCGCGATTAAACAAACAAAAAAGCAAGCAAAAAAAATAAGACAAAAAAAAAAAAAAAACAACAAAAAAAACCCAACAAAAAACAAAACAAACCCCAACCCCAAACCTAAACAAACAAAAAACGCAAAGACAAAGAAAACAACGTAGATAAGCGAAACGAAATTAGGGTAAGTCAAAAGTTTGGCTAGTTTCCGGCAAATATATCAGTTCAGACAGTGGTAAGTACTCGCTGTGGCTGGTAGAATCGCGGTAGTTAGTGCGTTGACATGTTGTGCATTGCTTCACTACGTGCAACGGTATCTAATTCAGGAACATATGCTTTACGTATTCAAACTGGGCTATAATCCCACAAAAGCAACCAAAAACCTTTGTTGTGTGAAAGGTGAAGTCACTGTTGATCACTGTACAGTAACCAGATGGTTGAAGAAATTTCGCTCGGCTTGGAAGAACTTCGACGATCAAGCAAAGTCAGGTAGGCCTAAAACCGTGGATTCCGTGGTCAGGCTCTAAGTCATAGAGCAAATCCGGTGAGTAGCACTCAGAGAGTATCAGGCGAGCTCGGCATTTCCTAATCCAGAGTGTTTCGTCACCTTCACAAGCTCGGCCACAAAAGCATCAGGAGCAGCCGAATTCTACTTCTGTAACTAAAATAATGCAAAACTTTTGACTCGCTCTCATATTTTTACCGGAGAAACCCGCTCTTTTGTGTATTAGTTAATACAGCCAATAAAATAATGTTATGACCTGGCCGCCTCCCCAAAGTCACCACCAATGAATTTGTGCCCGGCTTTGTGACTGGCGGCAAAGAGTTAACCACAAGAAATCTCACTGTAGGTGCGAGGAACGGTCTCACGAGAGCTTTGTAAATAGTAAGAACAAGTCAAGTTATGAATCCAAAAGAAACAGTCGATTCCTTTTCTAAATAAAAAGAGACAATCAGTAAAGGAAGACTAAAAAAAAAAAAAAAAAAAAAAAAAAAGAAATGGCTGGATTTAGTGAAGTGGAAATATCACGGTCTGTTTGTTTTGGTCATTTTCAGTGCAACAATCATCATTATCTCCATCCACCGTTTACAAACCACAAAATATAGGAGAGGGATTCTTTGCACAGCGATTCACGTGTGCTTGTACTTAACCACAACCCTAACATTCAACACTAATTGTGTGTAACACTTTTCCAGTGGCTTTACACTCGTCAGATTACCGTTTATCCCGCTGTCTGTAACCCCAGCACAACAATTGGTTTGTCTCCCAATAAAATCCAATTCTAATTCAGTATTCAAGTGTGACCTTCCTTTTTCTTTTAGGTACCTTTTCAGCGGACTGTTAGTGAGGCCTACAAAACACTGACTATATCCCCTGCGGAAGGTTAAGATACACCTAAAATGACAAAGGAAAAGGTAGGACACGTAGTCTCAGAATATTGCTTTTTAATCGTATCTGAGCTGAAGTTGAAAAAATTCTCAAGCAAATCTGAACGGTTTTCGGAGAAATTGATCCACAACTTCTGACGGTTTGTCGAATCATCGAAGGAGTACGTGCAAAAAATCTTAAGGCAATATTGTTGTTTGTAGATATCTCTAAAGCATTTGTTTCCATAGAAAGAGAAAAGATGGTGAAAATACTACTAGTATAAGCTATTCCCAAAGAAACTGTTAAAACTATAATAATGCTTTTTAAAAACATGAAAGCAATGGTTTGCTCACCCGATGGTGACATTGACTTTTTCGACATTGTCACTGGAGTCTTGCAAGGAAATATAGCACTGTATCTATTTGTAATCTACCTAGATTACGTACTATGAACGTCAATAGATCAAATAAAAATATTCTTTCACATAAAAAAGACAAGAAGTAAACGATATCCTGCAAAAACTATGATAGACACAGATTACGCAGATGATCTAGCACTTCTTGCAAATAGTCCTGTCCTAGCCGAATCTCAACTGCATAGCCAGGAAGAAGCAGCAGAAGGCATTGGCCCCAAAGTGAATGCAAATAGAATAGAATTCCTGTTTTAAACACGAAGAAGCTATCTTCACTTTAAGTTGCAGACCTTTAAAATTAGTAGACAAGATCACATACCTTGGCAGCAATATCTCATCTTCTGAAAGTGATGTCATTATACGCACAGAGAACACATAGACAGTTATTGACACGTTATCGATCAAATGGAAATCTGATCTCTCTGATAAAATAAAGCGGGATTTTTTCCAAGCTGTGGCCATGTTGGTACTACTGTATGTATGCACCACTAGGACTCTAACGAAACTTGGAGAAAAAGCTTGATGGAAACTGCACAAGAATGCTACGTGTTGTAGTAAATAACTCCTGGAAGCAGCATTCCATAAAAAATTAGCTCTGTGCAGACACCGCATGCGGTCAAGAGGACTTGCCAAGAGTGATGAGAGAGAGAGAGAGAGAGAGAGAATCAATCGACTCAGTGCTGTTACCACGACTTGCTGCTGTTGCTGATACTAATTACTTACTAAGGATTATTATAATTATTATAATTATTAAGTGAAACCGTATTACTGTGTGCAAACAAATGATTATTATTATATATGAATAATCACTTGAAACCGGATAATTATCAGTATTAGATAGGAATACTTGAAATTATACAACTGTGTATAGATTATCTATATTAGATAGGAATACTTAATATCATATAAAAAAACTCTTACGAGACAATTACATAAAAAGTGTAAATATGAACGTGATTCCCAAACCTTTAGGCATAAAATAAACCTAGATCGGTTTACATGCCGTTAAATTCAATCAATCAATCAATCAATCAATCCCGTTTTTCATTATCAATATGTTTCAATAATCTTTATAACTTTTTTATGTAGACGAATTAGAGTGAAGGCTCTTGTTGATTAGAGCAATCTATCAATCAATTAATCAGACACTTCTTCAGCTTTCTATGTCACGTGTCCCTTTTGGTCTGCCTCTGATCGCCTTCTAACGAGATACCGTTCACTTTCCTGTCGCACTACCGACAACAGCACAGTTCTAGCGGGAATACCAACATATCAATATTGCAGCGAGTTCATTTTACGAGGTACCGCCAAAATTTAAACCTGTGTCATCGTAGGCAAAGCTTAATCAATATCAAGAAGTTTTGATTTCTCTTTTTTTACAATGACATTAAATCAGCAATGATGGTCTACAAATAAAGACGTAAATATTTTGTGTGCTTACTTTATCCAAAATAAAGATATTTTTCATTAATTGTGATTGGGAGGGGGTATCCTCAACTCGCTTTGTACCCAATCTGTCTTTGGCCGTAGGGATGATAGCGTGGGTGGGTTATAGTTATGAAAATTACCGCTTTCAACAGATGCTGTCAACATGGCAGCTGGGTTTACGCTATAGCTGTGTGAATGACAAACACGTTGTTCCCATTAAGCGAAGTGGATGGAATTTAAAGGACGCCGTCTCAACATCGTTTGTATCGCCCACAAATGTTCTGTCGAACTGTTGTTGTTATTACGAATAACGAATATAAGATTTCAAATTGCGTCCCGTCGCGTACAACGACAAAATCCATCAGTCCGTATGTCTTTAGGGAAAGCTCCCTGTTGCAGACTGAGTAGTAAGTCGTTTTCTCACAAGTCATTCACAGTGAGGACTCTGATCTCATCTGACACTAGATGAGGCAAATCTAACTAAATGTTTCGCTTCAATCTAGCTATTTTCTCTGCGTGATCGATGGTTGAGGCTGTTGCGATCCTAAATCTAGAGATTGTAGTCCGTTTTCTATTCTAGATAAAAGACAATTTAAATTATCAATTTTTAACGTAAGCGGATTTATATCAGACAATCTTTTTATTAGTGAAGCTTATTACCCATACCTCGTGTATTGGCTTAGCTAGTCACACATTAACATGTAAATGCATGTAGATATAGGTATTTTCTATGTATAGGTTAGTCTGACACAAGGCAACATTAGCCGAGGAGGTTATACCGCATCCCTCTTCATACGTTTCTTGTCTCACCGTTATCTTTAAACTTGTCCCGGATATTTTAAGGGAGTTCACATGTCAAGTTTAATCAAAAATTCTCCATTAGCGGAGGAATCTGTTATTAAAGTATTGAAATGCGCACAGAAATCATTGTGATGTTATTTGTAATAGTTCAGAATATTTCAAATTTAATCCATTATAAAAAATAAAAAAAAGAAATTTAAAACATTTAAATCTAATGATGAATTTTAATGAAAATTGGAAATGATTCGGTGCCATTGTATTTTGAGGTCTCCGTTTAGTTTGAATATTTGGAATGAATTGAATTTAAATCAGGCTCTTACCTCTCAAGACTCACGGGAAGACTCATGATTCAAGTGACTTAAATACTCAGGTAGAGCCGTTGAAGTGGCCGATGACTCACAATACTGACAGTGACTTACAAGAAGACTCACGACTCAAATGCTTCGGTAGACTGCATACAAAAATCCTGAATACCACAAATACAATGGTACCAATAGAATCTTTAAAAAATTAGCAGATATTTTTTTCGCTGAGTAAAAGTCTATATATCACCACGTAAAGGTACACAAATTATATTGATGTAATTTTTTTGATTTTTTAATTTCTTCTAAAAATTTCATAAAGTTAAATAAGTAGGGTGGACTGATTTTAACATTTTTTCTGAAAATCTTCTTTAAAAAATTCCGTTAACAAAAATACAATTCACAAAAATACAATTCACAAATTTATCATTCGTAAATTCTATCATTAATAAATCAATAATGAAAATTTTCTTTAAAATCTAAAGAGTTGAGTTTTGGAGAATTTAAAAATTTGTTTTCTGACCTAAATATTTTCTGTGCAAATTCTTCTGACACACAATTCTACAAAATGTTCGGTTCAGTTTCTTTGTTTTAATGACATATCCACCTTCATCGGGTATTTAATGCTAAAACCATTCTTGTAGAAGGACAGTAGTGGTAGTATTTAACTTATAGCCGGGAGAGGGATAAGAGAATCCATATTTTCCCAATTGTGTTTTGCCTGCCACCCGTGCACTTCTCACAGTGCATTGTGTATTGTACCGACTTTGTTACGTCGCTGCATATTTTGCTGTACGACGATGTCAGACTCCATTTTACAGATGCATATCACAGCGGTGTCACAAAGAAAAAGAAAAGACAAGATGTGAAAGACTGGACTTGTTCACGGAAGAAGTCACAGTGCATCACTTCGGAATCTTTCTCTACCTCTGCTCAATCTCCCTCCTTTGAGTGAGGTGCTCAACTGGCCAATGCTACTATGACTGGTCACCGGTAACAAACTGCTTCCATCATCCGCGTCCAACTCATCTGCTCAAAAGACTCCAGGGATAAAAATTCCCAACTTCCGGACATAGATCACCTATAAAACATAGCGTCAGACAATGTGTCTCCATGATGCTCTAAAATAGGATGGCAATAAAATCTATTTTAAGTTGCGCCCTGAATGGTCTTTTCAACTTTACCCGGGACATTGGCATACCTACATGATAGCGGATCACTACTGATCTATCCAACATGATTGTACAGAAGTAGCTAACCGCTAAAAAGTCTTTGAAACACTGCTTTTCGTGAGATCTCTGAGCAAATGGATTGTGTATCAGTTGTAGCGTTATATACTTTTTTTTCACTAGTATCTGATTCTATGATGTGAATTGGTTATGAATAGACTCTACAATTATAAAAAGTAAAGTTGGCGATCTTAGTCGAGGGTGACCCTGAGGCTCCATTTTCAATAGCTACTACACCAAGATGTAGGGGAGAGTGCAACTCCATTTCCTGGATTGCTCCATTTTACCCTTGATCCTTACCTTATAATGCTGAGTGTTAAGCAAGGTGGCATCAAGTACCATTTTTTGAGTCTTTGGTATGACTCGACCTGGGATCGAACTCCGGTCTCCCGGACCATTGGCGAACACTCTACTCCTTAGGACCATTGGTCTAATGAGTAGAGGGTTCACCAATAGTCTATCTCTTCGTTTTCTTTTATTTTCACCTTGTTGTCTGCCATGACTGTAAAATCCAGTTGACAACAATTTTCATTTTCTTGTAAATTAGCCCAAGGTCTTGTATTTTGACCGGGATTAAGTGATCCGTTTTTATTTCAAAATTCCAGACAATTTTTTTGCATCTTATAATCTAGGATGGATTCTGCTTTGTACAATACAATTTAGCAGAATGATCAAATTTGAATTTCTTGCACAATTCCCAGCGGATCACTTTTCTCACCCTGTCATACCTAGACTTATACTCTTTTTCTGCTAGTTTGCTGCATTCTCTTATTTGATTAATCGTTTCATTTTTGTCACCACTCAGTCTACACTTGCTGTTCTGTTGCGCATTATCGATTTTCGCTTTAATATAATTGGTCCTTATGGCGTTGTTTTGCGCTGCTATTAGAAGAGATTCAGTTTCTTTTTTCTCTTTCGTAGCCATCTTTAGGTCTTCTCGTGTGCAATTTTGCCTGTTTGTCGCTTGAAATATTTATACAGTTGTTTTCCTTCGCATTTCTGCTTTCTAGTTTTTGTCGTTGTTCTGTTTGTCCTTAAGTTGTCAATGCTGTTACCCACCGCTGTAATTAGTCTTTTTTTGCTCTTTTGAATGACGTCTTCGAATTCTCGTATTTATACATCTACGGAATCTTCAGTGTTAGTAAGTCCTCTTCCTTCTTCTTTTCTTGACACATATAGTCTGTCTATATCATTTCTTGGATGTAAAGCCTTGTATATAGACACCAATTTTTTTATTCTTTAGTCTATTTGTCTGAGTTCCTCCCCTGTCCATTTTAAGAATAGTCCCGAGTATCTTTAAAGGAGTACTGCCCTAGTGTGTATTCCTTTGATGAGATTTCTTCTGCAGAGTTTGGTTTTGAGAAGTTTTCTCGTTCGTCTGAGGTACTCTTTTCTTATTTTTTCTTTCATCTCCGCTTCTTTGAGAGTGTTCACTTCCAATATTCCCAAGTACTTGCAATTTTCGTTTTCTTTTAGCGTTCTGATTTTTTCTTAATTTGGCATTTCTTTTTAGTTTTACTTTCGGTTTTTTAGAATCCTTCACCGGATTTTTAACCAAAACAAGGATGAGAGAAGGAAACGATTAGATATATTCTATGTATTTACGCTTTTGCCATCTAAAGTGGGTGTTCCTTCTTCAATATCACTGATAGTACTCTCCTAAGGAGATAAGCAGTTCTGCAAAGTGCAATTCTTTTTGTATTTCATATTGGGCAGTCAGATATTTTGTTAATGTGTTTATGTGTTTCTTTGTTGATTATACCCAAGACTTCCACTATTATTGGGACGGTGGTAGTTTTAAGGGACTACATTTTTTTCAATTTCTATTCCTAATTCTTTATATTTACTTATTTTATTATACTCTTTGAAAGATGTTGTTATTTGTTGGCACTGACATATCAATTAGAAGGTGTGTTTTTCTTTTATAGTCCTTAACCAATATATCAGGTCTATTGATCTTTATTTTACTATCAGTTTGGATAGCAAAGTCCCAGAGGTTCCTTGGAATCTGTTATTGGTTCTGGTTGGTGTTTATGCCATTTTTCAGATTTCAGTATTCCTTAGTATTTCCATATTTTCCTATGGATATAATTTCCTAATTTATCATGCTTTTCTTTATATTCTATCGGTGTTAAGATTGAATAACCGTACACTAAGTTCGCAATTGTTTCAATTTTTTATTTTTGTTGTCTACCTATTGGATTTGACCCGTTTTTTAAAAATGTTTGCGTGATATTTTTTCCTCAGTAGGCGCTGATCTTGTACTGCCAAAATTTTTACCTTCAGTCCAGAACTTTTCAGCTTTTTACGATATCTATATCAGCATTTCTAATTCTTTGTGCGCATCATTCATGTTGAGGTTTTTGTTTGAAGATGGTTCTTAATTGATTTAGTTTTTATTCTTTTGTTTTTTTCTTAATATTTTTGCCGCTTTTATTGTTTTATCTTTTATGTCTATTTCGGTTGGTGTGAGGTCAAGATGTTTTGCAAATTCATTACTTTCTTTATTGATTGAATATTTCTTCCTTTGCTGTTTGTGTGGTTTCTTTCGCTTCCAATCTTTTGTAGATTCTAAGCCTTTTTTTTAATTCTATAATGCTTGATTTGTAGGTTGATTCTAGTTGGATTAATTCTCTTCCACCATTTTCTCTCTTGATGCAGACACATTCTATATTTGTTCTTGGGTGATTCATTCTCTGGCAGTTTATTAGTTTCTTAACTTTAGTATTTATTTATTTTTTCAGTAAACGTTCATTTTATCATATCAAAACTGTATGTCACCATAATTGCTATAACTTTATTTTTTGCATTCGATTCTGTTTATAATATGGCTCTGATTCTCCCATGGAAGTCTTTTCTTATTTTTCTGAAGATATAGTACGATCAATACCATTCGCTTCATTAACTATTTTCTATTTGTAAGTTTTATTATGTTCTAATTCTGTAATTTCCATGTTTATATTCCGAGTAATGTTTTAGACTTGACTAGCGAGCTTTTCTTAAATGTGACTTTCGCATATTTGTTCTGGTCATATTGCATCCCTATGTCGTCACTAATTTTTTTCAAATTGCTTAGTAGACCTTCTAAATCGTCATCATTTTTTGCATATAAGTTTAAATCGTTCATACAGAATAAATGGCTTCTTTTTTAGTTGTAGTTTTATATCCATAGTCTGTGTTTTTAAGTTCTATGGTGTGAGGTATCAGAGCTATAAAAATTATTATTATTATTATTATTATTATTATTATTATTATTATTATTATTATTATTCATATCGAGTTTTAGTTGAGCTGAAAATGCGGATTTAAAAACAAAAAAATCTGACGACGCAAATAAAAAAAAAATCGTCGAGTTTGAAGCTTCTTTTCTGGGACAGCGCTAATCGGTGCTTTTAATTAAGTTGAAATTGACTACGCCTACTGTGTTTGCTCTAAACAAACAAACAAACAAACAAACAAAACGAAACAAAAACAAAAACAAAAACAAAGCAAAACAAAACAAAACAAAACAAAACAAACAAACTAAAAAACCCCAAAAAACAAAAACAGAGAAACGGTGGTTATATCATAATACATAAGAATAGTTTTGCACTGTAGATAAGAGAGTTGCGATTTTTTTTTACTGGTGCTTAGGGTTGATGTTCTAAACCAGGTAATGATTGATTAATTACCTTTAATGGCATATCAAACTGTTTAGGGTTATTTTATGTTTAAAGGTTCGGAAATTGCAGGGGTTACAGTCCACATATTCTAAGCGTCGCCGACAGAGCAAAACAGGTAAAAGAATATCGATTTTCAAAGAAGATTGACAAGCAGTATCGAATAAAAGCAATTTGTCACCCTTGTGATAAAGTTCATTTGATCATAATAAACAAAACTTTCTTCTTTATTCAATGAATGTAGGACTTGGATAAATTTTTTTAGCATGGATAAAAGATTTGTTTATAAATTCATAAAATTTTAAATTTTAACAAAAATATGGAATGAATTAAGATATTTACACTGACTGCAAATTGTTTTGTTTCAAATTTTCACTTTATACAAAATCAGAAACTGTTTCTTTTAAGCTTTTCGTGGGTGTGATATTTTAATGTCATTAAAATCATTTGGTTGCAATTTATGAATTTTAATGATCAAATCAGACAACCGAAGACGTTGATCGTCGATTCTTTTCCTAAACAGGAAGTACGCATGCGTATAATTGTTTTCAAGTTCGGCATGTTTAATCTTACTAAGCAACAAATGAAATACAATGGTAATACAAATATGTTATTAAATAACAAATGCAATATAATGGTAATAAAAATGTTACTAAGCAACAAATGAAATATATTGGTAATGATGAAAAGCTAAACGGAGTGGTCTCTCTTGTCATAGTGTTTGAGGAACTCTCCCATGTCACGAGTTCATTTTGGTCACGTGCAAGGTGAAACAGGGAATCCGTCTCTTTCACGAACAGGATTTGAAAAAAGGAGACGCGATGGTTCGTGTCTCAGCGGCGAGCCCAAAGAACCCCCCTCCTTTATATTCCAGACCTGGGAAGAGTAAGTGGTTTCCACCTTTTTGTTCTATGGACTTTTCTGTTTGTTCCTTGAACGCTTGTGACTCTTGTAAAGCCTTGGGAGAGAAATGAGTTCCCTACTTGTATTGTGCACAAATCAATGTGTTATTATATTAATTGACTTGTTTTGTTTTCTACCAAATATTCTGTGTTACTTTCTTTGGGATAACAATATGATTTATAAGAACCGGGGTGTTGTCACTAATTAACACGCCATTAAATCTTATAGTAATAAAAAAAATGTTACTTAAAACAAATGAAATATAATGGTAATAAAAAAAAGTTGCATATAGACTAACCCCAATCCAAACATGAAGCGCTGAACGACAGTCTTCTCTGTCCACGTGTAAATTGACTGACTGATTGATTGATATATTGATTTTTAATTTTTAATCTGATCTATTTCACTCAGAGATGGAAGCATAACAGATACTACTACTCCGGGTCAGAATGGACTTGGGAATAATGAAGGGGTATTTACTTACTTGGACTTGTATCGGCTTTCACCCTGGTCAGGTTGAACCGGCTTCCTCCCGAGCAAGTTGCTCATTTGAAGAAGACTGGTATTTAACTAGATCCCTCTTATGTAGTATGTGACACAAGGTCAATTTAATGAGGGTACACATGCACTTGCACATGAGCAATGTAAAAAAAAAATGTCCAAGTCCTCGTAACCACAGTTACAAAGTCCAGACAGAAAAAAAAAAATTTTTTAAATGAAAGCTACGCACATGGTAGCAGACATTTTGGTTTTTGAAGTCATCATCCTCCACAATGAGAAAAAAAAGTCAAGTAAAACTCAACAAGCTGTAGTTGTCCATGTTAGATTTGAAATAGCTCAACGGTTGAGCCACTGTTTTGAAGAAACAGTTTACTTCAACCTGGCCCTCATCTTTCTCCTTTTTCGCTTCAGCTTTCGCATACGCTTTTCCCTCCATTTAGCTTTCATTGTCGTGCTTCTTTCTCTGGCGGTAGCTCGGCAGTAAAGGACCAGACAAGATTGAAATCTCGGACTTTATCGTAACGGAACGAGATCATGCTAGACGAGAAGATACTTTGGAATTTGATTGAGGGAAGGGTCCCAAGCCCTACCCGGAAAAACGCTCTGTTTGCCGCAGATTTTCCACAGACGCATTAACAGAGCGACTCGAGGCCGCCGGTTGCCGGAACAGACACCTCCTGGATTTTCCCGAGAGCCCCTTTAGCCGGGTTGCGGCCCTAATACTGCTGGGTGCCAGACCAATCCGCCTTGGGTGGCCCTACCAGGAACCGAAGTTCCCGACGGCATAGCTCTGGCACTACCCGTTGCCACCGCCCTGCCACGTTGAGGAGGGGTTGGACTTTAGGGAAGAATAATGAATAATGAAGGGGCAGTCCATATTTATTAGACCTCTTGAACTATAACCTCACTGCATCATTTTAATGTCCTACCAGAACACTCCCATTTTTTGGGGAGGGGTTCTTACCTCTTTGCAAAAGATACATCCACCATATTCTAACTCTTACCGACAGGGCGTCTTATTTAAATCGGGCACTGTTTACATTTCCTCTTTATTTTGAAGGTTGTAGAAATAGTAGAAATCCATTTGATATTTTACTGCATCAAATTAAGTCAAAAAATATCAATAATAAATCGGTGATTGAGAGGCGACAGTTTATAAAACGAAATAACTCGGTCGAATGAAAGGTCCTCATTTTAATTTTGCTAGTAAGATGAGTTTTGTTTCATGTGAATGGCCTTTTCTAAGTTTTGTCCGCTGTTAATTGTCAACATGCGTTAAACGAAACTTCTTATCATTTACCGAAATAACTTGGGCGAGAAGATTTAAAGGTCTTCTTCTTTCCTCGGATAAAAATCTCCGCTTTCAGTGTCGATACTGAATAATGTTTCCTCTGAATGATGTTTTAGTGAATGGCAAAATTTTAAACCCTTTCTCGGGCGGTGATAATCATTGTCGAATACTTGAGCAAAAATTCATCTTAATCAGGGAAACGGGCTTTGAACGAGGTGAGTGGATTTATATCTCCAGTTAAAAAAAAATCAAATCAGTAAAGATAATTGGTTTTGATTTGTTTAGTTTTATGGCATATAAACCATTGTTGGTTATTTAATGCCAAATCCTGTTTTTACATATATATTCTGAACACATTTTATAGATACACACGATTAAAAGTGCAAACAGGTCTATTTCTAACAATTCAATTTAGTATAAGTCAACAAAGTTAAATGGTTTTATGTATTGCTATGTATCACTAACAACTCAATTAAACATCAGTCATTTATTTACACATAATTAAATGATCAAACAGTTCTATTTCCAACAATTCAATTTGGCAGAAGTCATTTGTTTGCATAGACTATAAATGTCAAACAGTTCTATTTGATCCATAAATAGGACCCTATCAGGTGCTACCACCCAGGTCAGAGTAGACCTGGAAGCGATGGCAATGAAGGGGTACTCTGCATTTCCCAAAGCTCCAGCATTACTGGAACCTCACCATCAGAATGTTTAGTGTCATAAACAGGACATTCGTTGGTGGTGGTGGGGTCTTACCCCTCTGCAGAGATGTAGTCGGTGTTTTCTATAGCCCCAGCCAACTGGGTAAGACAAAGATAACCTTACCGTATGTACTCGTATATCATGCAAATTTCCGAGACCTAAATTTTAATATTGGGGGTCGCACTATACACGATATAAAATGTGTAAATAGTTAACCAAGACTAGGCCTAGGCTAACTGGTATGCTTACAATTTCAACAAATAGTTCCTGATAGTATCGGGTTATACTCGAGTATATAAAGTATATAAATTTTGATACACATATAATTCGTCCTTAATATAAATCATTATCAACAGGTCGTTGTCAACAGCTGGAATAATTAAGTAGAAAAGTGCAAGATTGAAGAGGCGAGCGGCATTCGCCTAAAACACCACCACCACCGCGCCCAGTTTAATCTCAGGTTTTCTCGTTGACATTAAATGACATTTCACGAGAATGGCATTTTTACTGATAGTGAAACATCTTTCATTTTGTTTTTTTTAGGACGTTTGTTATTATTAGCGCCTTATCAATCAATTCAAGTGAACTGAACGGCCTGCGACGACTGACTTTCTTACACACACACACACACACACACACACACACACACACACACACACACACACACACACACACACACACAAAAAGAAAAAAAAAAGAAAAAGAAATATCTCATTTTGAAATGAAGCTGAGTTATTCTGAAGATAAATACGTTACAATTCAGAATTAAAATCCATATTCAACTCTTCTAAAAATGTCTTTTAGTCTTTAGCTTCTTTCATTATTTATCCGCTCAACCAGTGAGTCTTAGAATACGCTGACTGTACTCCCCCACTGACTGGTACCCCCTCCCCCCAAAAGTGGTATTCTGGGTATGACACTAAGCTGCATCTGGTGGTGAGGTTCCACTTATGGAGTTCTAGGGAGTTTGGATTCATCCCTTCAGTGTTATTACTTCCAGTTCCACTCTGGTTCGGAGTGGTAGTATATGTGAGGATCCAATCTAAGGCTCAAATTGATCCGTTTAAAATCATTTGTATGGGAAAGGAAAACTTAATATCATATAACTGTGCAAAAAAATCTTTAGAAACCATAGCATAAAAAATTGAAATATAAACCTGCAATATACACAAGTCCCTAAACTCTAGGTATAAAATAACCCCAGACAAGTTGAAGCACCGTTAAAAACAATCTATCACTCAATCTCTGCTTTATTATGATTATTGGTACCTACCAATGAAAGTTTCTTAGATTTCTTTCATATGTGTCACCATTGACGTTTGCATACAGACTTAGCTCTATGTATGTATGTATGTGCGGGTGTATACATGTGTATGGTTGTGAGTTGATCATCGGTATGTGTATGCGTATGTGTATATGTGTGTGTCCATATAGGGACCGAGAATATTTGCGTGGGAATCACGAATTCTTCCCTGATTGTATAAAACGCAGATGTCAGATAAAAATAGATCAACGATTTAAAAGATTTTATCATCCTACCTTTCCCTTGCTACCAACGGATCCTTTAATGATTCTGCTAAAATGGAAAAGTTCGATGCAATTTAAAAATAAAGCTAAGAGGTAAATTTTCAAAAAGTTTAGAAAATATTTCTGTCATCCAGTATATTTAGCCACAAACAACGTTGTGTTGCTTTTACCGTTGCCTGAGAATAGCATTCTATTAGTCGAAATGTTCATTCTTTGCGGAATTAGGAGCGTTTAAAGTAAATTCATTCAAACAGATCGTTTTTTTTAAATTGTATTATGATAGCTGTCACATCATCAAAGCATTTATAAAATCTAAAAAACTGGCCTAGTCTGGTTAATGGATCTTAATGTTAAAGAAGAAAACGACCAAATTTTTTAGTATTTCCCATCATTTAAGACTCGCTTAAAAAACAATAAACAAAATATCCAAACAAACAAATAAACAAACGAAAAAAACAAAACAAAAACAAAATAAAGAAGAAGAAGAAGAACAACAACTACAACAACAACAACAACAAAAATCCTCCTGTTTCTTATATCTCGATAGATGCGTTCGTAAAGGCCTTTAGCTAGATGTTACCGGTGTTAGATTGCGCCCCCTAAAAACTCCTGTTTGGCATACTACTTTCATGATGACCCAAGAATGAAATATTTATGATTACCAATCAAATTAGGTGACTGAATCCCTTGAGTAAGCTACAATTGTTTACAAAAAATTGTTACTTGAAACCATTTATGATGGCATAAATTATCAGTCAAGCCATTCGGTGGGGCGTCGACCACATCCTCTACAGAGACCTCCACCTCAAAGAGTATTCTGGGTATGACAGTAAGCTGCATCTGATGGAGCCTTGGAAAGTGGGGAGTTACTCCTTCATTGCTATTACTCTCAGGTCCACCCCCTGAGAAGTAATGCATATTAAGATCTTACATATCTTAAATAGATCTGTTTGTGATAATGAAGTATTCTTTTGTTTCAAATGATTGCGAAAGTACATTTTTGTACCGTACATTTTAAACTGACATAGAATAATTCAGGAAGAGGTGACATATTTAAAAACCAACCAACCAACCAACCAACCAACCCAAAATAATTTATATATATATATATATATATATATATAAAGAACAGTTTGTATGCATGAATCATCAATTTATTTGAATGAAAAAAAAAAGAATATAAAATCTAATAAGATTATAATGGAACCTAAAGATACAAGAGGATTATTGTTATCACTGTGGATAGGAATACTTTTCAGTCAACAAAGAAACAATAAAATTTACAAAAGCGGCGTTCAAGAAAAGACGTGTTTACATCATGTCGTATAAACTGAATGTTTTTAGTTATTCAATATAAAAATGAAGAGTGATATTGTTTCCGTTTGCCAGTGAGCTTATCTAAAAGCCCTAAATAAGTCAAGGAAAGTAGGTTAACTATAAGTGCTGATATACCCCTTTCATAATAAGATGAAGGTTAGTTCCTTGTTTAGCTTCAGTAGTTCACTAAGAAAACAAAAAAATTATCAGAAAACTCTACTGAGAACATTTTCTGTCGGCAGAGCTTCGGTAAGGACCCTCCTACAAAAAAGGGAGTTGAGGGTATGACATTAAATTGCATGTAGTGGTGAGACTGCAGTTCTGGAGCTCTGAGGTGTGTGAAATACTCTCTCATTGCCATTACTCCCAGGCCCACTCAAACCCAAAGTAATAGTATCAGTTAGGGTCCCATATTTGGGTCAAATAGATCTCTGGTTTCTTTATTTAAGGGTATATTAACCTATGTGGGCTATTTAATGCAAAAGCCATTATTTTCAAAGTACAGTAATATTACAATTTAACCAATAACTGGTTCAAATAGGTCTGTATATTATTTGTATTAGATAAAAATATTTGATATTATAGAAATGTGAGCAAAAAAAAATCGTTAGAAACAATTACACCAAAAATGTGAATATAAATGTACAATGTATACAATTCCCTGACCCCGAGGGGTAAAATAACCCTTGAAAGACTGACATACCGTTGAAATAAATCAATTACCAATTGAAAACAGGGTTATAAAGTTCTTTGAAATCGAAAGGTTTTGTAGTTTTTCCAAAACATTCCTTGTCAAATTATTGGTGCATGTTGTACGTCGGTGCGTGTTATATGGTGAGAAATACTATGTTATGATTTTGCTTCTTTAGTAAAAGAAAAAGGAGATCAAAACACAGGCGTCAAAAAATTTGCGTAGTTTATTGAAAAGATGATGTGAATTACTAAACATATGAGAAATAGTTCGCTAAGTTTAATGTTTGAGATTTTTATTGAGTTGAGTAGATCATTTGAGGTTTGTAGTTACCCAAACTCACAGCGATGAACAAGATTTGGCACAAGGTCAAGTTTTAAGCGGAGTATATCTGGTTTTCCTACTCCTTGTCTCATTCTCAGCAAAACCCTATCGAGGACAAGAAAAAAATCTTCCTGTATCGTATGTCCCAGTGATTGTGTTTATCAAGGCTTTCAACGAGATGCTTTTGGTACTCGACCCCCACTGAACAAACAACTAAAAATTTTGTAACCTGGTTTGGTCCTGTGGGCGCTGTTTATGTACCGTGTCTTGGGCAGGAATAGGCCGGCAGAGCCCATCCCTCTCCAAGTGTGGTTGGAATTTTGACTTTCCTTCTCCTTGACCGGTTGTCATACCACAGTTAAAGAGATCAGTCCTACTATTTACCCATAGCTGGAGGTAGAATAGTTGGGTTCAACCTTTCCCTGAGTTAGGGTGATGTGAACAGCCATGTTCAGAATCTTAATTCTAGATTGACAAACTGGTTCCCCGATTACCCTAGAATAAGATATCTATGATTATAAATCATTACTTCATAATTACAAAGTAAAATAGGTGATTGCATCCCTTTTTTGAGTGGTAAGAACATTTCAAAAAAGGTGCTCTCATTATTACATTAAACTGCATAAAAATAGTTAAGGCTTAAAAGTAAGCCTTAACCCTAAAATAAAAATATAAAAATCCTTCAACAAGATTTTCTGAAGATATAGACAAGGAATTTTAAATGTATTTGACATTCGATATGCCCACTCTATCTCTTTTAAAGATCCCAGTCTGGCCTACTATTTACTCATAGCAGGAAGGAGTTAAATTCATACTTTTCCTAGGGGTATTAGCACTATATAAAATGCAGTCTCGTCAAAGAATTGAACTCGTGTCACGACGATGTTACGCTATGAAATAATCAAACTTATACGACATAGGAGGTTTGGTTTCTTTGTTTTATGGCATATCAACCTTCGTGAGTTATTTCATGTCAAAGCTATCCTTCTAGAAGAACATCAGTGATGCTATTTAACCCATAGCTGGGAGGATAAGGGGGTTTCATTCATTTCTCAAGAGTATTAGTCCGAAAGTGAACGGTTATAGAGCGACTGGAATTCGAACTCGCTTACTACAATTCCGAAGTCAAGCGCTGTAACCATTACACCACGAGGACAAATAGCAAAATCAAACACTGAAAATCATTTGTACCTGATCTGTTTGTGAAAGTAATTTCATCAATATAAATGACCGGATTGTTGCGACAGAAAGGAATAAATGAAAACAGTCGTCTAAGATGTAAAAACATGATTTATCTGCTTGGGCCAGACCTGAACGTATAGAATTTCTTTGGAGACCTGAACGTATAGAATTTCTTTGGAGACCTGAACGTATAGAATTTCTTTGGAGACCTGAACGTATAGAATTTCTTTGGAGACCTGAACGTATAGAATTTCTTTGGAGACCTGAACGTATATAATTTCTTTGGAGACCTGAACGTATAGAATTTCTTTGGAGACCTGAACGTATATAATTTCTTTGGAGACCTGAACGTATAGAATTTCTTTGGAGACCTGAACGTATAGAATTTCTTTGGAGACCTGAACGTATAGAATTTCTTTGGAGACCTGAACGTATATAATTTCTTTGGAGACCTGAACGTATATAATTTCTTTGGAGACCTGAACGTATAGAATTTCTTTGGAGACCTGAACGTATAGAATTTCTTTGGAGACCTGAACGTATAGAATTTCTTTGGAGACCTGAACGTATAGAATTTCTTTGGAGACCTGAACGTATAGAATTTCTTTGGAGACCTGAACGTATAGAATTTCTTTGGAGACCTGAACGTATAGAATTTCTTTGGAGACCTGAACGTATAGAATTTCTTTGGAGACCTGAACGTATATAATTTCTTTGGAGACCTGAACGTATAGAATTTCTTTGGAGACCTGAACGTATATAATTTCTTTGGAGACCTGAACGTATAGAATTTCTTTGGAGACCTGAACGTATAGAATTTCTTTGGAGACCTGAACGTATAGAATTTCTTTGGAGACCTGAACGTATATAATTTCTTTGGAGACCTGAACGTATAGAATTTCTTTGGAGACCTGAACGTATATAATTTCTTTGGAGACCTGAACGTATAGAATTTCTTTGGAGACCTGAACGTATAGAATTTCTTTGGAGACCTGAACGTATAGAATTTCTTTGGAGACCTGAACGTATATAATTTCTTTGGAGACCTGAACGTATAGAATTTCTTTGGAGACCTGAACGTATAGAATTTCTTTGGAGACCTGAACGTATATAATTTCTTTGGAGACCTGAACGTATAGAATTTCTTTGGAGACCTGAACGCATAGAATTTCTTTGGAGACCTGAACGTATATAATTTCTTTGGAGACCTGAACGTATATAATTTCTTTGGAGACCTGAACGCATAGAATTTCTTTGGAGACCTGAACGTATATAATTTCTTTGGAGACCTGAACGTATATAATTTCTTTGGAGACCTGAACGTATAGAATTTCTTTGGAGACCTGAACGTATAGAATTTCTTTGGAGACCTGAACGTATAGAATTTCTTTGGAGACCTGAACGCATAGAATTTCTTTGGAGACCTGAACGTATATAATTTCTTTGGAGACCTGAACGTATAGAATTTCTTTGGAGACCTGAACGTATATAATTTCTTTGGAGACCTGAACGTATATAATTTCTTTGGAGACCTGAACGTATATAATTTCTTTGGAGACCTGAACGTATAGAATTTCTTTGGAGACCTGAACGCATAGAATTTCTTTGGAGACCTGAACGTATATAATTTCTTTGGAGACCTGAACGTATATAATTTCTTTGGAGACCTGAACGCATAGAATTTCTTTGAAGACCTGAACGTATATAATTTCTTTGGAGACCTGAACGTATATAATTTCTTTGGAGACCTGAACGTATAGAATTTCTTTGGAGACCTGAACGTATATAATTTCTTTGGAGACCTGAACGTATAGAATTTCTTTGGAGACCTGAACGCATAGAATTTCTTTGGAGACCTGAACGTATATAATTTCTTTGGAGACCTGAACGTATATAATTTCTTTGGAGACCTGAACGCATAGAATTTCTTTGGAGACCTGAACGTATATAATTTCTTTGGAGACCTGAACGTATATAATTTCTTTGGAGACCTGAACGTATATAATTTCTTTGGAGACCTGAACGTATATAATTTCTTTGGAGACCTGAACGTATAGAATTTCTTTGGAGACCTGAACGCATAGAATTTCTTTGGAGACCTGAACGTATATAATTTCTTTGGAGACCTGAACGTATATAATTTCTTTGGAGACCTGAACGCATAGAATTTCTTTGGAGACCTGAACGTATATAATTTCTTTGGAGACCTGAACGTATATAATTTCTTTGGAGACCTGAACGTATATAATTTCTTTGGAGACCTGAACGTATATAATTTCTTTGGAGACCTGAACGCATAGAATTTCTTTGGAGACCTGAACGTATATAATTTCTTTGGAGACCTGAACGTATATAATTTCTTTGGAGACCTGAACGTATATAATTTCTTTGGAGACCTGAACGTATAGAATTTCTTTGGAGACCTGAACGCATAGAATTTCTTTGGAGACCTGAACGTATATAATTTCTTTGGAGACCTGAACGTATATAATTTCTTTGGAGACCTGAACGCATAGAATTTCTTTGGAGACCTGAACGTATATAATTTCTTTGGAGACCTGAACGTATATAATTTCTTTGGAGACCTGAACGTATATAATTTCTTTGGAGACCTGAACGTATAGAATTTCTTTGGAGACCTGAACGTATAGAATTTCTTTGGAGACCTGAACGTATAGAATTTCTTTGGAGACCTGAACGTATAGAATTTCTTTGGAGACCTGAACGCATAGAATTTCTTTGGAGACCTGAACGCATATAATTTCTTTGGAGACCTGAACGTATATAATTTCTTTGGAGACCTGAACGTATATAATTTCTTTGGAGACCTGAACGTATAGAATTTCTTTGGAGACCTGAACGTATAGAATTTCTTTGGAGACCTGAACGCATAGAATTTCTTTGGAGACCTGAACGTATATAATTTCTTTGGAGACCTGAACGTATATAATTTCTTTGGAGACCTGAACGTATATAATTTCTTTGGAGACCTGAACGTATAGAATTTCTTTGGAGACCTGAACGTATATAATTTCTTTGGAGACCTGAACGTATATAATTTCTTTGGAGACCTGAACGTATATAATTTCTTTGGAGACCTGAACGCATAGAATTTCTTTGGAGACCTGAACGCATAGAATTTCTTTGGAGACCTGAACGTATATAATTTCTTTGGAGACCTGAACGTATAGAATTTCTTTGGAGACCTGAACGTATATAATTTCTTTGGAGACCTGAAAGTATATAATTTCTTTGGAGACCTGAACGTATATAATTTCTTTGGAGACCTGAACGTATATAATTTCTTTGGAGACCTGAACGCATAGAATTTCTTTGGAGACCTGAACGTATAGAATTTCTTTGGCGACCTGAACGTATATAATTTCTTTGGAGACCTGAACGTATATAATTTCTTTGGAGACCTGAACGTATATAATTTCTTTGGAGACCTGAACGTATAGAATTTCTTTGGAGACCTGAACGTATAGAATTTCTTTGGAGACCTGAACGTATAGAATTTCTTTGGAGACCTGAACGTATAGAATTTCTTTGGAGACCTGAACGCATAGAATTTCTTTGGAGACCTGAACGTATATAATTTCTTTGGAGACCTGAACGTATATAATTTCTTTGGAGACCTGAACGTATATAATTTCTTTGGAGACCTGAACGTATAGAATTTCTTTGGAGACCTGAACGTATATAATTTCTTTGGAGACCTGAACGTATATAATTTCTTTGGAGACCTGAACGTATATAATTTCTTTGGAGACCTGAACGCATAGAATTTCTTTGGAGACCTGAACGCATAGAATTTCTTTGGAGACCTGAACGTATATAATTTCTTTGGAGACCTGAACGTATAGAATTTCTTTGGAGACCTGAACGTATATAATTTCTTTGGAGACCTGAACGTATATAATTTCTTTGGAGACCTGAACGTATATAATTTCTTTGGAGACCTGAACGCATAGAATTTCTTTGGAGACCTGAACGTATAGAATTTCTTTGGAGACCTGAACGTATATAATTTCTTTGGAGACCTGAACGTATATAATTTCTTTGGAGACCTGAACGTATATAATTTCTTTGGAGACCTGAACGTATATAATTTCTTTGGAGACCTGAACGTATATAATTTCTTTGGAGACCTGAACGTATATAATTTCTTTGGAGACCTGAACGTATATAATTTCTTTGGAGACCTGAACGTATATAATTTCTTTGGAGACCTGAACGTATATAATTTCTTTGGAGACCTGAACGTATATAATTTCTTTGGAGACCTGAACGTATATAATTTCTTTGGAGACCTGAACGTATATAATTTCTTTGGAGACCTGAACGTATATAATTTCTTTGGAGACCTGAACGTATATAATTTCTTTGGAGACCTGAACGTATATAATTTCTTTGGAGTTCTGCGACACTGGTTCCCTCAACTAGTTTCGTTTTTTTTTTCTGGCTGTTTGTAACAGTAAATTTCCAATCAGCAATTTGACCAACGAAACAAACAGACTTCACTCAGTTCGAGGACTGAGTACATAACTAAATTTTTTAGGTCAAGACTCTTAACTGTCCAACTCTCAGCTCCAGTTAACCAGACGAAAAGAACGGCCGAATATGAACCGAGACCAGAAAAAAAAAAACATTTCTTCCGCCCACACAAGCTGCAATGCTTAAGAAATCATTAAAATGAGTAAATAATTTACTTTCTATCGCTTTTAAACGAAAAAAACATTTGCTGCTTTTTTTCATAAATCTTATTACCTGCTTATTTGTCTATCCCCCAACAGTATAAAAGTCCAGAGCCGAATGCCTGTCCCTTGGCATATCCTACCACTCATCAATTCTCTCGCTACAATTTTCCCGTTATCTGATAATGTAAAAATATATAACATTCATTCATAATGATTAAACACTTCTTACTGTCTGTCGCTCTTAGACATTTAAATTTATGACTTATTTGCCCATTATACTCATCTACAGAGTATCACGGATTATATTAAGAGTTTTCATAAGTTAGGCAATCTCTCTCTCTCTCTCTCTCTCTCTCTATATATATATATATATATATATATATATGAAAATGTACAGAGATGAAAAAACTAAAATTTTTCAGACAATGATTTTATTGATTGTATTATTTGCCAATGATAGATGTTTCGGTTTTTAAACCTTCAACAAGTTGTGTAGTTTCATTTCATGACTAAAATGCCCTGATGAAATTTGAAAAACCGAAACGTAAAACATTGGCAAGTGATTCTATGAATAAAATCATCTTCTGAAGACTTTGTGTTTTTTCGTTTCCGTACATTTTCTTATTTTCGTACAGTCGGATTTACTTCCAGTTTTTCATATATATATATATATATATATATATATATATATATATATATATATATATATATATATATATATATATATATATATATTTACTAATCTAATATCTACCAGTATTCACGGTACCAGAAAAAAACAAAAAAACCCTGGCCAGGAACAAGAGATAAAAATATCTCGAATCACCGCCCAGAGGAAAAAGAAAAAAGTTTTTTGGGTAAAAAAGAAAGAAAAGACCAACCTCGTCCGACTCCTTGAAAAAAATCAAGGGGTACTTAGTCAGTGGCCAAAAGAAAACCAAAAAACCCTCCGCGAATGCTGCAATGCTACAATTACTAAAGTGCTCAACATAAAACAATGGAGCCAATTATAGAATTAACTTAAATCGCTAGTCGAAAATCTTCTACTAAAGTTTCACCTTAACGGATCATCAGGAAGTTTACGCTCGACTCGAGTCGATTTAAGTTAATTCTATATATATATATATATATAAGATAAAATATGAAAAAAATAATAAAAAAGAAAAAAATAGATCATTGGACTTTTAATGAGTAGGAATTATCCTAATAATACACCGTTTTTTATTACACCGTTTTTTTGCTATCGATAATCACAAGTTTAAGAATCGAACATTAAAATCTTCTATCTTTTGAATTATTAGTTACATTAACATAATATTTTTTTACAGACTAATTCTTTACTTATTACTATTACTTAACGTTCGATATGTGAATTACATATTAATTATTTGTTTATAATGATTGACTTAACTTTCGATTACTAAATTTTTCTTAATATAAATAACTTGAATTCTTACGATATTTTCAATAACTAAAACTAAGTTTTGTAAATTAAACAGAATTTAATTATTTTTCCTTATATTCTTAATAAAGGTTAATAATCTCAATAAAAGAAGAATATAAACTTTACAGATTTTTAAAAAGTCGCGTACCAAGAATTACTTTTTCCAGGATTAGTTTTCTTTAATGTTTTGTAGTAAGTAAATTAGGGGCAACGGTATTTTTTTAAGAATATATACATGAAAAATAATAACAGATATATCTGCAACTTTTATCATTTTTTCTTGTTTAATAAATAACTAAATAAATTTCTTTAAATTTAAAAAATGAAAAAATAAAAATAAAGATTTTTTTTTCAATTTTCATTCTCACCGGAAGCAATATGAAAATATTAAATGAAAATTTTGAATATCTCATCTGAAAAGGGTTTTTATAAAAAAAACTTATAAGTTAAACTTATAAGAACTTATAAGACCTTGAAATAAATTCATAATGATTCCAAGAAAGTGAATTTTTTCTTTTTGTCTTTATATAAAATATTTTTTTAGCTCTACACGTTGTGTATTGATGCACTAATACCCTTGGGAAAGGTATGCATCCAACTATTCTCCCTGCATCTATGGGTAAACAGTGGGGCACACTGGGCTCTTTAACCTTGGTATGGTAACTGGTCTAGGAGAAGGAAAACTCTGAATTCAAATCTGTTAAACTCTGCTTAAAAAATGGACTGTCACCAAGCTCTGTTGACTTTGTGTCTACGCTACCCTTAGATTTACTTATGCTTTATCACCAATATTGAGTGCTCTTTACTTATAAATATAGCAAATCACACACACACACACACACATATATATGGTTTGGTTTCTTTGTTTAATGAACACCTTTATTCCCTAAAAGTATGGGTTGAATAGTACCACAACTGTAATTCTACAAGGATGGTTTTGGCATTAAATAACCTTCCAAAGTTCATAAACAATTATAAAAAAACCCCAAAACCCCCTAAAACAAACACACACGATTTCAAATTGCAATACGACGAATTCTGATAAAAAACATCCGGATATTACACAAGACAAACAATTAAAAAAATGTTTCGAAATACTCATGGCTTTAAGTATAAAACCAAAAAAAAAAACCATCCCCCCACAAGGTCTTAGAACATGGACAGAGCTCTAAATGTATTTAACGAAACCCCACCCCTCTCAAAATATCATGTGACTTCATCCGGCGCCACACCGACTAATTCTTTTCTTTTTTGAACCGTGACCGTTACACAATGTCAACTGATATTTTAGTGACAGACGTCAAAATCGTTTCAAACAAACACGGAAAAATTCAGTGCGCACAATTCTATATACAGTTTCAGATGAGGAAAATTAACGTCGTCTAAATTCCACAAAAAAACTGCCATTCTTGAAAATGTCTGGAGACACAACTTTAAAGCAGTGAAAACTCTGAATCTCATTAAATTCGAAATTACGCTCCTTTGTTCATAAACAAGAAAAACTAAAAACTTAAAGTCCAACATGCTTCTTTATTTGTTCTTTTTAATCACACACACACACACACACACACACACACACACACACACACACACACACACACACACATATATATATATATATATATATATATATATATATATATATATATATACGGGATAGTATTTAAATGTTTTGGAACAAATTGTAACAGGCGATGAAAAAGGAATACTTTTCAACAAACGAGAAATTAAGGAGAAAAGGAAATTAACCACTGCGGTATGAAAGACTAATTTTCATTCAAAGAAGTTGGTGGTGTATAATTGGCGGGAGTTGAGAGAAGTCACAATTCTTAAAATTAAACAAACATGACCGACCGGAGTGTATAATAACCGAAACGTTGTAAAAACAACAACCAAGCAACAAGCAAAGAAAATTGCACATGAACTGATCAAAGAAATGGCTACAAAGAGGAAACATGAAAAAGAAAACTGAATCTTTATTTTTAATAGCAGCACGAAATAAAGCCATTTGAACTAATTATGGTAAATAGTATAAGTCGACCTTTTAAACTTGAAACAAATTCCTCCCCCCCCCCCCAAAAAAAAAATTAGGGGTCGGCAGGGCAAAACCCCAAATCTTTACTACACAGTGGTCAATCAGTAGGAAAGGTTTAAACTTTAGCCCAATTGTATAAGCCGACCCCTAATTTTGTAGGGATTTTTTAGGTTCAAAACGTCGACTAATACGTAGAAGATTAACAAGTGTAGGTTATGTGGCGACAGAGAAGAAACAGTTAATACCATAAAAAGCAAATGCAGCAAATTGATATTGAATGCAGAAAAGAATAATAATAATAAAAAAAGAAAATTCAAATTAAACCTGAAAAGAAAAAAATCCATTTAATATTCTATCCCTTCCCGGTCCCGAACATTGTCAAATTGAAATATAAGCTAAAACACTTATGTAAACATTACTGTTCATTTACACTTAGACAATCATTACTGTTTTGATTTTTGATTTTTTTTATGCATTCATTTTGAGAGAATCTGTTTAGAAACTTTTAGATTTCTTATTATAGCTTTTCATGTTTTTTATACTTGATTTAGATTAATGTTTATTCTAGAAAAAAACAAAAACTTTTTTTAAGCTAAATATTGGGTATCTTGATTATAAAAAGTCAACTTTAGAAGATATACAAGGATGATTTACGCAAAGCACGATACAATTGTTAAGGATTTATTCTATTAGAATTTGTACAAACAAATGACAATTATTAGTTAGATATAATTACTTCAAATCATAGAATTATTAGAATTCGATAGGAATCATACAATGGCGTGCAAATTATTTGTATTAGATAGGAATACTTAATATCATATAACTATATGCCAAAAAAAAAAAAAACTTTGAAGAAACGAATTCACAAAAAATATAAATATAAACGTACAATGAAGGCAATTCCTTAACTTCTTGGCATAGAAATAACCCCGAAGGATTGACAGGACGTTAAAATCAATCAGTCAATCAATTGGTACTGATTTCGTTTGAAAGATTAACTGTTTCTTCAGAAACATTAGAAATCTTGTTGATAGGCTGGAAAAAGATTTTCTGAACTAGATGTACCACAGTCCGTATTCAGCAAATAAAAAAAAAAAAATAATAATGAAAAATAGAATTGAAACCGTCTTATTTTAAATGCATAAGTGCTGGGAACTTTTGCACTCGCACCAAATATTATTGATATACAATAACTACAAGTACTTTGAATTAAATTGAAAAAAAAAACCATAAAAATATGAGTCATTTCTGCTTACGTACCTCGTCACGTGTGTTTGTCGTTTAAACTTGTGTAGTTTAAAAATAAGTTGATCCTGTTTACAAGCGATGAGATTTTTTGACAACAAACAAAATGACGTCATGATGCCGACCGATGGAAACAAAATCCTCTTCCTTTCAAGTACTCAAATGCTCAAATAGTAAAGCGGGTACATACGGGTACACGCCCAGAAAGTTTAACTAGAGATTACTTATCCATATGTCAAGTGGAGTATCTGTAAAATTAGTGAAACTATCTTTGACAAGAACTAATAACAGAAGAAATGGACTCTGAGGGTTAAACAAATATTCCGAAAACTGGTGATTTGCTGATTCCTGTAATCCGAACCAAATTAGGACAGAACACTTAGAATTCTTATTAAAGGAAGATTAATTCAGGTACTATGAATAGATATCGAAAGTAGTTAATCAATTTCAAGAAAATTTCTGTTTATTTCACATGTTTTTAGCGCTTTGAATATCTTTTTAAATTGGCAAAAGTATTATTGGTATTGGTTAGTGGTAGGGAATAAATTTAGTCAAGTCCCCAAATTCCCACTCTGCAAGGACCAATAATAACATTAGGATATCCAAGATATCATCATCATCATCATCATGTCGTGCTGGTAGCACGGATATCCCTGACCCTCTCTCGCCACTTTTCCCTATCGTTCATCGCCTCAGGCAGGTCTTCTGGACTACATCCTGTATATACTAACACTGAATAAATGGAAGAAAAGACAAAATAAACGTATTTGTACATACAAGAACATTTAACCTTTTATATACATCATCATCCTCATCATCATCATGTCGTGACGCCCGCACGGATATCCCTGACCCTCTCTCGCCACTTTTCCCTATCGTTCATAGCCTCCGGCAGATCTTCTGGACTACATCCCGTATCTTCACATAGCTGCTTTATGTATGTTCGCGCTGGTCTTCCTGCTTTTTCTCGGCCATAAGTGGAGGTCCATAGGAGTACATCACTCATGAGCTCGTCTCTGCTCCTCCAGCAGTATCCGGCGTGCCTGGTTCGTCTAACTTGGATAATTTTCGTGATGGGAGGCAGGTGGCAGTATAGTTGGTGTTTTGAGGGCTGATGCCGCCAGGACTTGTTTAATATTGCTCACAACATCCTTGTGTAGTTGCCGTCTAGCTTCTTTTCGAGCCGTTTTGTTAGCATCCAGGTGGTGTATACATACAGCAGTATCGACACGACCGCTGCTTGGAAGAAACTGCGTTTAATTTTATCGGTCAGGTCTGATTTCCATATGACCGTTAGCTTATCGATAGCTGTCCATGCCTTTGTTAGCCGTGTGTCGATCTCTTTTTCAGTTGATGAGACACTGCTTCCTAGGTAGGTAAATTTGTCAACCAGTTTCAGAGAGGTTCCGTCTAGTATGGAAATGTCACCTGCTTGATTAAAGCACATATATTCAGTTTTGTGTGCATTGACATGGAGGCCAATGCTTGCGGCGGCTCGTTCCAAACTATGCAGTTGTGTTTCAGCTTGGTTGGGTGCATTTGCTAGTAAAGCTATGTCATCAGCGTAGTCGGCGTCGGTAATTGTTTTTGAGGGGTACCTTCTGCTTCTTTTCTTTGTCAGCTCGAAGCCGTTCTCTCTGATTTTATCGATCGACGTTCTAAGCACGTAGTCTAGACATATGATAAAGAGGTATGGGGCTAGTGTGTCCCCTCGTAGCACTCCTGCTACAATGTCGAAGTATTCTGTGTCTCCATTTGGTGAACGTACTTTCATTTTGGTGTTTTTCTAGAGAATCATTATTGCTGCTACAGTTTCTATTGGCAGAACATATGCTAGTAGGATTTGTTCCATCTTCCCTCTGTGAATGGAATCGAAGGCCTTGGTAAAGTCGACAAAAAGTAATGTCGCCTGTAGGTTTTTTGCCCGTACGCCTTCAAGGATATACATGATATATATATAATTAAAAGAAAGAACATACAAAGGTATCCCAACAACTAGAAATATACACATATTGTTCCACGAACCAGTAGGGTGCAGAAGCGGTACAAATATGAGAACAAGATTATTTGATGAAAGAAAAAGCAAAATAGCCACGTGATTTTACTGTTCCCTGGTAGGGTCTGAGACGACCTCTCTCCTGTTTAAACAATAGAGACAAAAGATATCAAGAATGGGTTTCTAATACGATGCCCCCAATAGACACGCCCATTCTTTAAGGGAGATAAACATTTATTGTGTCCTTACAGTACCAATCATAGTGTAAATCCATGGTAACGTAGTTGATGATGATGACATCAGTTAGTCTTCGGAGTCCATGGATTTGTGTCTGGATCGGGTTCAAACAGGCACTTGTCCATGGAAGATGTCTCTTCTCCTTGATGTTGACAAAGGGAAGAGTAAGGGCCAATACAGACTGGCAACAGAGTTGTTGCAGGAGTTACCGGAACAAGGTGGAAGTATCCTTCTCTGCCTTAGGAACTTCAGTTCTTGGTTTGAATTCAGAATTGCTTATCATTTAGAATTTGAACTCGGCTCGCTTGTTTCATTTTCTAGGACATTAACCATTATTGATATTTAATGATTTTAGAATAGCCTGGCAGAAGGCCACATCAAGGTAGGGAAGTAATGTAGAAAGATTTTGTTGGGAGTCTTCCCAGGTGACATTACAATGATTCTAGGTTTGACATTACAATGATTCCAGGTTTTGCATTTTAAGGATTTTAGAATTTACATTACAAGGATTCTTAGTAAGATTTCAAAGGTTTTTCTTTTCTTTCTTTCTCTCTTCTTTTTTATTTTCTAAAAATAAGACATTGTCAGGACGAAATGTTCAGTTGATTTTAAATGAATTAAAACATAATCTAAAAAAAAGTTGAAATAATTAAATATCCAATTTTGCAATAAATAATTTTTCTACGCGGACTATTCAGACTGTTGTCTTCATATTCAGAACCTTTTAGCCGATGTGTTCATCAGCCTTTTTCAGGTGTCTCCGAGGATGTTGTTCATAGATACAGCCGGCCGTAGATACAATCAACAAAATGATTACCGGAAACATGGAATGCGTGGGTGTAAACCATGGCCAATGAAAAACAAGCATTGCGTGTGGGAATTTTAAGACCATATAAGGTCGGGAATTTTGGTTGAAGACACCCGATGGCTCCATGTGCGCGAACATTCTCTCCGATTACTCTCCTGCTCCACACAAGCGTCACCATCGATAGATAAAAATATAAAGTAAGTAAAAGTAAAGTTGGTGACCGTAGTCGAGGGTGACCCGAAGGCTCCCTTTTCAATAGCTACTACACCAAGGTGAAGGAGAATAATAATAATAATGGTGATAAAAGGATAGGAATGACTTTAGAATCGAATATTCTAGAATGTCACGTGACCTCTATTTCTCAAAATATTAAAAAAGGCAGGAATCGGGATCAAAGAGCCGGGGAAAGATAAACGAATCTTCGATGTGTGTTTTTTGAAGAGAAGAAAATCAGGTTTGTAAAATTTGTCTTTAATTAAAAAAACATGTTTGATTTCGGTGTTCGTGAAATCCTTTGGTGAATAATTGTAATTTAAATGAAGACATTTTTTTTCAGAATTATTTTCAGCTAAACTATTTCGAAATCACGAAATAGATTTGTTTAAATTTTTCGCGCTAAATTCTATATGGCTTACACATGACTTCTCTCGATCGATGAAAATATATGAACCTGATATAGTCTGAAAGCGTTAATTAAGAACAATTACCGTCCTCAATGAAACCGAAAAGACACAAGGAGCCTACTCTTTACTATGAAAGGACCAACCTTAGTAGAAACAGTCTCAAAAGAGGGCAGCAAATATAAAACCATAAAGGTGATACAGGAACACCTGAAACCAGCTCAGGTACTTATTTTGAGAGGTAAGGCAGATTAACGGACTATAACTAAGTTAAAACTTGAAAATTTATCCATTTAAATTTATTTTTGTGACCCGCTGTTCATGAACAATCACCGTAACTGTTCTCGGTCACATCTATGTCAAGTGCGCAGATAATAAACAACCCGTGGGTCTGGTATAGCCACAATATACTACCCATGAAAAATGACAAATCGAAACCTAAATCAGCATGGGGCCCTGATGACAGGTTTGGGTGTCATGATCGTCAGGTGCTTCCTTGATAGCCAATATGGGGATCTGATGGGAATCCCACGAATATTGGATGTTCTTTTTCCAGATTCTTTCAGGTACACAAACGATGAACAAATAGACCACTCACACCAGGGACCACAGCGTAGAAAATGGATAAGGGAAGATAACAAACTAGCATTATACTGATATTTTAAAAGGGACCTTGCCAAAAGAGGGTATAGAAAAAGAATGATAGAAATATAGACAGAATTTGGCAGATGTAAGGCAACAAACCAAAGGCTCGCTGACCAGGTTAGGGCAATAACAAAGAATGGTTGGTTTTCTTACCTTGAAATACTAGAAATCCACCAACAAATATGAAGGCAAACACATTAACAAACCCCTACCACAGTAACCGAGACAATAAAGACAGAAAAGTCAGATACTCCGAAACAAACACTACATGACAATGAACCATACACCGCAAACACGCAAGCGCAAACACTGACCCAAAAGTAAAAAACTAATGTAGATACCATTAAAAAAATAATGTCTGAAAAGAAAACCACATTACCTTCTCTCAGGATCTAAGACTAGACGACAGTCTAGTCTGAAACTAAAAAGTAAACGACTTATTGATAAACATCCCGACAAACGACATCACGGAGTTAAACGATTTGATATACGCTGGAGCAAAATTAGTCTGTGAAAAAATCAGGGTCCCCTTGAAGACTACAGGCAGAAAGTCAAAACCTGGATGGGAACTTAGACTTGAATCGCAGATAAAAAGACTACGACAACAAGCAAGAATACTAACACGGAATATTAAGAAATTTTCGGATGAAACTGAAAAAGCACGGCAATTAGAACTCAAAAAAGCTTGAGAAAACCAACCAGAAAATACTGGCGAAAGAAGGAAGACTAAAAAGATACCGAGACAAGACCAAACAATATTGACAAAACAGGACGTTCCAAAACTACGAAAAAAATTCTACCAGCAATTAGGAGGAGAATGGGCGAAGCCATATCAACAACCGGATGCAAGAGAGGCAAAGAAGATTTTGGAGTAAAATATGGGAACGGAAAGATCATAACAAAAAAGCCGAATGGATAAACAACATCGAAACAGAGTTGCGAATGATCGAAGAAGGCCCTCAAGTGTACATACACCTCGACAGGCTCAAGGCAATGCTTAAAAAGACAGCAAGCTGGAAAACCCCCGGCCTAGGTGGCATACACGAATTTTGGTTTTAAAATGTCACCTCCATCCACGACAGACTTGCTACTGAAATGAATAAATGCATACAGAAAACTGAGATACCCGAATGGATGACCAAAGGGAAGACAACTCTAATCCAAAAAGACCCCCTCAAAGCAACTGCCCCAACCAACTATAGACCCGTAACGTGCCTGCCGATGATATGGAAAATACTAACGGCACAAATTAGGAAGAATATTTACTACTCATTGATAAGCCACAGAATCTTACCCGACAAACAGAAAGGATACCGCGAGAGAACAAGAGGCACAGAGGAACTACTATATATAGATCAAAACATCCTTAACGAAAGTAAAACGAGATGAAAAAATCTAGCTATGGCCTGGAACGACTACAAAAAAGTTTACGATATGGTCCCCCAAAGCTGGATACTACACTGTCTCAAAATGTATAAAATACCGACCAAATAATACAGTTTATCGAGAAGACCATGCAAACCTGGAGAGTGGAATTGACAGCAGAAGGCAAAGCTTAGCAGAGGTAAAGATCCAAAGAGGCATATTCCAGGGAGATGCACTATCACTATTACTATTTGTGATAGCCATTATGCCACTCAACCTCATCCACAGGAAATGCACAGCCGGATACAAACTCAGTAAATCGCAGGAAAAGATCAACCACTTGATGTACATTGACGACATCAAACATTTTGCCAAAAAACGAAAAAGAATTGGAAACTCTAATACAAACTTTGAGAATATAGAGTCAAGATATAGGAATGGAATTTGGCATAAAAAATTCGCCATGTTAGTAATGAAAATTGGCAAACGACACATAACAGAAGGAGTCGAACTACCAAATCAAGTTGTCATCAAAACGCTTGGAGAAAAGGAAACCTACAAATATTTGGGGATATTGGAAGCTGACAATATCAAACAACGGGAAATGAAAGAAAAAATTAAAAAAGAGTATCTCAGAAGAGCCTGAAAATTACTCGAGACAAAATTCGCAGGAACCTTGTCAAAAGGATAAATACTTGGGCTGTCCCCCTAGTAAGATACTCGGAACCATTCTTGAAGTGGATCAGAGAAGAACTTAAACAAATGGACCAGAGAACAAGAAAACTAATGACCATGCATAAGGCATTGCATCCCAGAGATGACGTTGACAGACTATATGTGTCAAGAAGAGAGGGAAGAAGATTACTTGCAAGCATTGAAGACAACGTGGATACATCGATACAATGACTTGAAGACTACACAGACTGATTACAGTCACCAGAAACAATGTTAACGAAACGAGACGCAGCGGAACGACAATAACCAGAAAACAAAAGTGGGAAGAAAAACAACTCTATGAACGTTTTAAGCGACTAATAAGCGACATCTCACTCGAGAAAACGTGGACGTGGCTAAGAAAAGGAAACCTTCCGAGAGAAACTGAATCTCTTCTAAAAGCGGCCCAAAACAACTCCATCAGGACTAACCATATCAAAGCGAAAATAGATAAGATGCAACAAAACAGTAGATGTAGGTTAAAGAGACGAGACGATCAATCACATAATAAGCGAATGCAGGAAATTAGCACAGAAAGAGTATAAGACTAGACACAGCTGGGTGGGCAAGGTGATCCACTAGGAGTTGTGCAAGAAGTTGAAGTTTGACCATTCGAACAGATGGTATATGCACCAACAAGAATCTGTCCTAGATTATGAGACGCACAAATTCCTCTGGGATTTTGAGATATAAACGTATCACCAAATCTCGGCCAAACGACCCGATATTATAATAATAAAAAAAGGAAAAAAAGGAGGAAAAAAGAGAACTTGCAGAATTGTAGACTTTCTTGTCCCGGCGGACCACACAGTGAAATTGAAAGAATGTGATAAGAGGGATAAGTACCACGACCTTGCTAGGGAATTGAAAAAGCCGTGGAACATGAAAGTGACGATAATACCAATTGTAATTGGTGCTCTTAGTACAATCACCAAAGGATTAATAAAGGATTAGAGGACTTGGAAATAAGAGGACGAGTGGAGACCATCCAAACTACAGTATTGTTGAGATCGGCCTGAATACTGAGAAGAGTCCTGGAGACTTAAGGAGACTTGCTGTCCAGTGAGAAACCATCGGCTAGTGCTGGTGTGAAAAATTCGAAAAGGAGTAAGAATAATATTATAGACACGTTGTTCAAAGACCCCGTCCAAAAAGAGAAAAGAAGCTTTTATGAGACGATGACACTGGGGTCAAGCACCATTTCAGGCCCAAGCATCATTACCATAAACCAAAGGGACCCCAGCAGTACGTTGCGATACTACGAGACTTTTTTGAGAATGATATTTGAAAATGAATCCTAGTCGTGTTGTTCTTTGTTGTTGTATTCACAGCTTTTCCATCACCATAAATTAGCCTAACAATGAAACATTAATTCAATGATGTAAAATTTGGATTAACTGACATTATGTCAGCGTCAAAATTGACCGAAAATTCAAGACAACGTTCTAAATGTTTCAAGTTAAAACAATTATTTTTAAACTGGTAACTCGTACCGACAAATAAAAGAATTCTGTGCGCTGAGCTAAAATCCTAACATTCATTCACTTCAATCAATTTACAATTTTAATTCAAGATTTACGCTGTCATCGACTCAGACTCTCAATGTTGATGGAATGCCTTAGCGCTGTTTTCTGTGGTGATTATATTATTACACCCGCGTACCGTAGGAGCATATCCCATGAAAAACATCAAAAAACCTATGCTACCAAGAAAGCATTCATTTACAAAGCATTCATTTACAATGTATGCAATGTAAAAAACTGTTTAAGTAATTTTACAATAGAAATGCATTTAAAATCGGGAAGAAAAGAATTTCCTGCTGTTAGGAATTAGTGTGAGTGTTACTAACAGAATAGGACTATTATACATATAATGTGAATACATTGAAAATCAGAAAAAAATATATTGTCAAATGTTGCAAATAGAATAAATGCCAGATAAATAAAATGGACTGGGATGACAGTCGACTTCGATATTCCTATTGGGAATTACGATAGTATGTCATGTTTTAATCTGTCACTCAGTTTCTGAGTCAATGGAAAATGGAAAAGTCACGGATCAACGCACCGAATACAAGAAGTTTGGGTTTTTCAACGGTGACAAACAAATTTGGAAGCTAAGCAGAGGCCATTGTAAACGAAAATGGAAGAGGTGGAGCGTTTCTTTTTGTACGAGAATTTAAGCTGAAGTAACAGTTTTAGCTTTAAAAAAATCTAAATAACCCTCCACAAAATCCTCCAAAAAACATTAAGAAACAAACAAAACAGAAAACAAAAAAAAAATGGTTGTTTTTCCCACAATTTATGTTGAAAAGTAGCAATTTTGGAGGTGAAGCGAAAAGACATGACTTGGTCTCTTCAACAGATGTAGAAACCTTTTTTTTCTTAAATTCGTATAAAAACGGGTGTTTCTCTTTTGTTTTATTTTGATGCTTCACTGGGTTTGTACATAAATTGTAAATAAATTCTTCGTAGAATTCAAGATGGCGGTCATCGTTATTTAACACTTTGTTTTATTTTGATGTACATATGCAAAACAGACGCCACATATCTTATGTTCTGAGATATTTCTAGCTTTGTGCTTTGTAATTGCATCCTTCACCAACCTATCAGATGTCGGTAGGGATTGATTGACAGATGGCGGATCAGAGTTCAATCCCCGGTAGTGACAAATATGAGAAATATACGAGCAGTTATTTCAGCGACAGTGGAAAGTCACGTACAAATTAAGAGAGAGTTTGAGTAAGAAAAAAAGTAATGAGCTGAATTTCAGGTGCTGAATGAAACAGACGCCTATTTTTGGGGTTTAAGCGAGTCTGTCTTACTTTGGGAGTGAGCTACCATTTACGAAAGAATCAATCTTCCCTTCATTGACAGAAAGAAAGCCATCTCACTTCTTTGTGTTTATGAGACCAGTCAAAAAAGAACTCGTAAAATCAAAAATAAACGTGAGTGGGTTTTTGTAACAATGTGTTGGTTCATTTTTTTATTACCTTATTTGTCACCTTCGTTAGAAATGGTCTTTTAATACAACGCATGCATTTATCTTGTGCTTGGTGAATATATAGAAATTTAGAAATAACAAAACTAAATTATTGATCTTTTAAAACTCACTCTTCCTCTCTCTCTCTGCACACACACACACACACACACACACACACACACACACACACACACACACACACACACACACACACACACACACCTCACTCTTCCCCTCTCTCTGTATCTACACACACATATACAAGGAGCACACAATAAGTTTCCAGACTTTTTTTCGTATGGTCACTTTTATTGATAGTACATACATAATCTCCTCCAACTGCAATGCACTTGTTGTACCGTTCCAACAACTTCTGCAAGGCCCCATCGAAGTCCTCATGTGAGCGTGTCAATGACCTTCGTCACAGCCTCTTTCATCTCTTCAATTGTCTCATAACGACAGCCTCTGAGCTTAGGGAATAACCAAAAGTCACAGGGAGCAAGGTCTGGACTATAGGGAGGCTGAAGAACTGTCTTGATGCCCATCTTGGTCAAATAATCTGTAACAAAGATGGAGTTGTGAACTGGTGCATTGTCCTGCTGGAAATGCCACTGATCCGATTTGAAGAGTGCTGCCCTCTTGCCTAGGAATCTCTTCCTGAACTCCCTTAAAACCTCAATATAGTATTCCTTGTTGACTCTCTGTCCAGTGGGAACCCAGTGCATGTAGATCATGCCAGTGCTGTCAAAAAAAGAGATCATCAAAAGTTTGTAGGTGAATTTGCTCTATCTGGCCTTCTTGGGTCTGGGAGAACCAGCATGCTTCCACTAGGAACTCTGTCTCTTGGTCTCTGGGTCATAGCAGTAGATCCAGCTTTCATCGCAGATCACCAGAGCATTAAGAACTGCGGGATCTGAATTGATCAGCTCGACCATCTCCCTGCTGTCATGACGTCTTTATTTCTGATCTTCTCTGAGGACCCTTAGGACAAACATCGCGCAAATCTTCCACATTTTCAGTTTCTCGCGAATAATTGTGTGTACATTTCCCACACTGACATCAAACTGTGCACTTATTGTCTCTATAGACACACGACGGCCCTTATCTATGAAATTATTTATTTGGCCAATCAACTCTGGTGTTCTGACTTCCTTACTCCTCCCACACCTCTCATCATCCCTCACAGACTTCCTGCCTTCCTAGAATCTCTTATGCCACTCAAAAACTGATACTCGATTCATGCAAGATGGTCGAAAAGCAGTCTGAAGCATTTCATACGTTTCTGAGGCATTTTTTCCAGGTTTGAAACAGAATTTTATTGCATATCGTTCTTCTAAAGTGTCCTCACATCCATATTGCATTTTTGAAATTCACCAGCTGTGACAATCAGGCTTTAGTAGGGTAGCTGTTCCTTTAAAGTTGAAATCATAAAAATTGGTCAGTCATCTCATAAGATGTATAGCCAATAACATAGTGAATATTCAAGAGTCTACAACAATTTTAAATGCCTGTACAAAAAAAGTCTGGAAACTTTTTAGTACACGCACGCACGCACGCACGCACGGAAATATGTACACAGAAAGAAACTCACACGTTTATAGAGAACAATGACATACCCACACACATAGAAACACAAACATATGTGCCAATCCATTCGTAAGTAGATACGCCATTATATACATAAACTTGGCCTCATAGACATAAAAAAAGACAAGCTGTATGTTTTTGTGTGTGGACCTTTGATGATGATCTGAAATTTGATTCCAGTCAACTTTAGATACCAGTCAGACATTATAGAGAAAAATATTATTACACGCAGTGAGCAGGGCAATGACGTGGGGCACTTTTAGGGAAAAAAATCATTACTTTATCGTCAATGTTAAGCAACGTAAAAAGAACAACAACTAGAGATGTCAGGGAAGCGTGCCAAGGTCACCAGTTGACATGGGACACTTAGAAAGGGATGCTTATATTGAAAAAGAATTTCGAAACTCAGGATCTGAATTTTTGAAATGTTAATATATCTTCAGGCTATGTCAACCGAACAGCGTGGTAGAAAAGCTAGTTCTGGATTATATGTGGGGAATTGCTGATTTAGTCGTGAAATTCTTTGCTGATTGAGGGCGGGAAGGAGTCACATACCCAGAGACAGTGACAGAGACGAACCAATGGAAGCTCTGAAAGAAGGAGTAGAGATTACGCGGGTAGTCAAAGAAGACCCGTGAGAACTCTTTCGTATTCAATTTTCCCAAAGAACCACAAAGGAAATAAACAAGGGTTCATATTAAAAGAAGGTTGATGCTGGTTCATTTCCTTCACTAGATGCTCAATCTGCAGTTGTTTGTCTTTAATTGGAATCATTTTGAGATGAGTCTTCTTAATCTGAGAATTAATCTTTATTTATTGCGGACTTTTTTTCCTCATCTTGGTAGTTTTTACGTGTTGTTTCTTCTTTCACTACGTTTCGGCCAAATTTCACCTCTGGTCTTCTTCAGGTGATTTACAGCGACCTCGGATAGGAATGCTGAGTCTTGTAACCGTATCCCCAGTAATTACTACCTTCCATAGTTGTTGTCTATCGCACCACGTTTTTGACCAAGTAAACCTTTGGGGCCCGTGGCGCAGCGGATAGAGGCGTTAAGTCTCTACGGTTCCAGGTGAGCATTGTCAGAAGATAGCGGTTTCAAATCCTACCCAAGCCGGCCAGAGGTTTACTTGGTCAAAAACGGTCCGATTGAATACAAATAATTTTTTAACAGATTTATTTGACCCCCAAGGTGGGAGTCCAACCAGTACTACTACTCCGGGTCCAACTAGATCTTGGAGTAATGGCAATGAAGGAGTACCCTATCCTATCCTATTTACCAACCCCTCCGCTCGGGCAGGATATCACACAAGGTCAATTTTTAAGCGGAGTTTAACAGGTTTGAATTCAGAGTTTTCCTTCTCCTAGACAAGTTGCCTAACCAAGGCTGTAGAACCTAGTCTGTCCTACTATTTACCCATAGCTGGAGGGAGAATAATTGGATTCATACCTTTCCCAAGGGTATTAGTGCTATGTGAAATGCAATCATTCTCGTCCAGGATTTGAACTCGTGTCGCCGTGTTCATTTCCTACGACGATAACAATTACACCACGGGCACCTCCTGAAGGACTACCCTATACTCTTCAGAAGTGGAGCCTCACCATCAGATACAGTTTAGTGTCCTACCGGGGACATGTAAGTAGCAAATAATTATTTCAGACGAACAAGATCCTCCTTTTTTGTACTTTTAAAATATGCGATTCTCCCGTGGTATCTCTCTACGCTGAATGTACATTTTAAAATTGAGATACAATGGTTGATAAATTTCTGGATGTTAGATAAATTACCGTTTCTAGCAACTCTGGAACGATGCCAGCGACCATTCCACCGTCCAATACCGCTTAGGTGGGCTGTTTTTATTTATTTTTTCTAACATGTAATCAAACAGTAAAAGACACTTCTACTAATCCGGGTGTCATATTTGTTCAAAACCACCCCGTTCTAATGACTCACCGTAATAGCGTCTTATTTCTGTGTAAGGTGTGGGGTGGGTGCATAAAATTAGCCATTGGGTGGGGACACGAAAGATACAATCGGACATTAATTTTCCTTTATGTTTTTTTTTTTGCTGTTTAAAAAAAAATTAAACAATTGTATGTATTTTCAATCAAATGATACTCCATAGTTTTAAGATTCGTATAAAATTTCTTGGAGTCGACATGATTTTGTTTTAATGCAGTTTCTGATTTTTGGACAATGACCAAAATCGCACATCTGGTTAATCCATTCCGTATGTTTGTGTATAGCTATGTGTGAGGGTGTATGTATGAGCATGTGTATGTGTGAGAGTGTGTTTGTACGAGTGCACATGTCTATGTATTAAACTGACGTCATGTTGTGTCAAAGAAACAGCGTGTCTGTTTACTCAACATGTTTTTTTATTATTGTAACAATAATTTATGCAAAGTAAAATAATCTAGGGTGACGGTAAAACAAAAAATGAATTGAAATGAGGCAGTACGTTTTGTGGTTGTCTCTTTTCGTCTTTCCCTTCTGCTTTTTCGTTTCGTTCTTTTCTGATTGATATAAAAATCGCGACATTTTAACGTTTTAGGTACATGCCATGTTACCTATTTTCTCGTTTTACAAATAATATAGAAACATTTTCGTATTTTACGTGATTTATTTTTATTTAAATATCTATATGAATAAAATATTTAAAATATTATGACAAACATACAAAATATTGTTGAAGAATTTGATAAAACAAAAACCTAATGTCATCTGGTAATCGTTAAATCAAGATGAAACGATATCAAATATTCTAGATTGAAACAAAAAATTAAAAAACGGATATATTTAGATAATAAAGTTAGTGTTTGATAAGAGTAGAATAAAACATCCATTCACTTGTGAAGGTTTAAGCACTTCTTAAGTGTAAATGATTGGTTAAACAGAGATAACGAACATTCATTTGGAAAAGTTAAAAAAACAACAAATAACAATAAATAAATAAATAAATAAATAAATAAAAAATAAAAAACAAAAAGCGAAAAAATAAAAGCAAAAACAAAACAAAAACAACAGCAATAGCTTAAACCCCCCCCCAAAAAAAACAACCAAAAAACAAAATGACAAACATCTTAAACAAAAAGAATTATTAAAAAGTCGGAAATGTTCCCGCAATATTTTCATCAATTTTTTCTGTTGATTGATTTTGTTGATGTTCCTGGGTTTTTCATCGAGATTATTTTTGAATATTTTTATCAATTTTGGAGTGAAATTTCTGACCTATCAGTTTTGTTTGTTGGTTCCTTTTGCTGATCAATGCTTTTTGCTGACTTGATCTGCTGACTTGATCCCTTACAGAAAAGCAAGACCTCCACCCCAAATGAGGTTTCCAGGGCATGACATTAAACTATATTCGGTGGTGAGGCCTTAGTTCTCGAGCTGTGAGGAATGTCGAGTACCCTTTTTATTGTCATTACTCTCAGGTCCACTTTTTAATCCAGAATTCTAGCACCTGTTAGGGTCACATCTATGGGTCAAATCTTGTTGAAAATTATAAGTATTGGATGCCATCTCTGCAATGACTTTCAATATTTGATTTTTATTCCTTGAATGTGTTTTTATCTCAATCGTCGAATAACATTGATGATTGTCATAAATATATTAATCCGATTGTTATCAATCTCAGTTATTCTGCCCAGAAGTGAAGCGTTCTTTAAAAAGAAATCTTCATTACGAAACAATCCAAAAACCTTTTGACACGTTCGGTCATTCACGATACTTTCTTTATAAAATGCAAAAATTTAAAAAAAAAACAAATTTCCAGTTTAACTTACATTTCTAGTTTTCTTTAAATAAAAAGAAGGTGACATAGCAAAAAAGTTGTTTATTTTCTTCGATCTTTAATGATAAAAATCAAGAAACAAAAATGTACCAATTTTGACAAAAAAATGTATGCTGATATATCACAGCTGTCTCAGTGGAATGAAAAGTTGAATGAAAATATGATCAATTGATTGATTTTAATGTCATGTCAATCAGTCTGAGATTATTTCATGCCATGAGATTATGGAATCGCGTTCATTGTACGTTTGTATATTAACATTATTTGAGTTGTTGTTTCTTAAGAGAATTATTTGCACATATACATCAAGTATTTCTATCTAATACAAATAATTTGCACACAGTTGCATGGTTTCAATTATTCCTATCTAATACAAATAATTTGCACACAGTTGCATGGTTTCAAGTATTCCTATCTAATACCAATTATTATATCGTTTTAAGTAATTATTTCTATTTAATAATAGTCATTTGTTTACACAGACTTATATGGTTTTAAGTTAGAGATAATAATCCTTAGTGAACAATTATAGCTTATAGTAATATTTTTTTTACTCAAATAATTTACAGTTACATGTTATAAAGTATTCCTATCTGATACGAATTATCTTTAAATAAATCTATTTTACCCAAAGATGGAACCCTAACAGTGTAGACCTGGGAGTATAGTCAATGAAGGGCAACTACATTTACGCAGATCTCCAGAACTGGAGCCTCACCATCTGATTTAGTTTAGTGTCCTACTAAGAACATCCCTTTTTATATGCAAGGGGGTCTTACCATCTGCAGGGGATACAGTCAGCGTATTTTAAACCCCACCAACAGGGCCTCAATTAATATAGCTAAAACTAAACACTCCTAATGGCCTCTAAGGACAAAATGATCTAATGTTTAATACAAGTGAATTAAACAAGGCATTTTAGCTTCTCTTTAATTATTTAAACAAGTAATCTTATTAAAGTTTCAAAGTGTGAAATATCGTCTTCTTTAGTTTAAACTTTAATTCAAGATGACAGATGGTGCAGAACTCCTTGTATGGATGTGGAATTTGATCTCGTTTGGTCCCAAAACAATCTATAAAAGATTTCAGTTACCAGAATCAGAAGTAGCTTAACATATGAGACAAAAAAAAATGTGCCTGGTGTGTTCGAGTTGTATTCTATAAACTTGAGTCATAAGCCACCAACAACAGCTGACAAAGTGGAAAAGAACACAGAGATATTTCAACTATGATAAAATTGATTTAACAGTTAAAAAAATGACAATCAAATTATAGAATTAAAAATATTCTTTGTAAAGTTTGTTGTTAGCTTCTTGCTAAATTTGTATTCTTTTGGCCAGCGTCTTTCAAAGGCAAAAAAATGCACATAAGAAAAAAATGTTCTTATTTTTTGTATAATGATTATTTAAATAATACTTAAATACCTTTTTAGAGCACATTCTGTCGTCGAGGCTTAGAATACGCTGACTGTAACCCCTGAAAAAAGGTACCCCCCCACAAAAAAGGTATACGCTGGGTATGACACTAAATTGCTTCCGGTGGTGAGGCTCTACTTCTAGAGATGTGGAGTGTGAAGAGTATTTCTTCATTGACAATAATCCCTGGTTCACTCTAACCCGTAATGGTAGTACTTATTAGGGTACCATCTCTGGGTCAAATAGATCAGTTTTGAAAAATATTCGTATTCAATAGGACTGTGTGCAAATAAAAAACCTCTTAAGAAACAACTATACAAAAAATGTAAGCATGAATGTACAAGGAACACGATTCTTTTGGCATGACTTGACATGCCATTAAAACAAATCAATCAATCAACCTACGGAGAGAATCTGCATCTTGTACGAGGCTGAAAGGACTAATTCCGATGTGTTCCAATTGATTGGAGTGAAAGCGACTCAGTTTTTGTACTGTATTCTTATCAGTAATATTAGATGTGGCAACAATTTTGCCACGGTAGTGGCTTCGGCAGAACTGTATTATCATCACAGAGAGAAGTTCTTTAATCGAAGAGACTTCTGATTTTATTTGATCTCGGTTTTCATACCAACAACAGTCATTTTTCCATCTGGTATAGAAAATCTGTATCAAGAGCAGATAATCTATTTAGTCCAACCATCATCTTTTATATAAGGGTGTCTGTATTAGATTACAGTGAGAAATAGGAAATGAGAAGCAGCACATTCACTTTCAATTCCATGTTGATTGATTGGTTTTAACGACATATCAGCTTGTATAGGGTTATTTTATGCCAAGATGTTAGGGAATTGCGTTTATTGTTCGTTTATAATTACATTTTTTTCGGTAGTTGTTTCTTAAGAGGACATTTTGTACCCGATCTTATCAAATACGAATAATCTTTAGACAGATCTATTTTTACTGATGGATAGGACCCTAACAGGTACTACTATTCTGGGTCAGAGTGGACCTGGGGGTAATGGTAATAAATGAGTACTCTACACTCCCCAGATCTCCAGAATCGGAGCCTTATCTCTAGATGCGGTTTAGTGTCATACCCAGGACCCTTTTTTTTGGGGGGGGTAGGTCTTACAGTCAGCGTATTTTAAGCCTCATTGACAAACCGGTCAATTTCTTAGATTTCAATAAAAAGTGATGACTTGCAAAGAGACTAAGTGTTGAGAAAGCTGAATTATTACTTTTCTCGATGTCATTAACACGAAAGAGACACGAGAGTTAAATTTACTGATCCCTTTTTCACCAGATGCCAACCGCTGTTCCAATTTGAGATTAGTAAAACTCTTTTAAATACCTCGGATTTGGTCATCCGGAAAATGTTTTAATATCTTTTGAAGTTTAGGTCGGATGTTGAAGCGAATTGGGAAAGTATTTCCTGAACTGTTTTACGGAAGTCGGCAATTTTTAGTTCAAGAAAAGGAAATGACAGAAAAAAAGAGTGAAGAATGCAAGGTAGACAAAACTAAAAACAGAGATGAGATTTTGAAAAAATCTAAAACGCGAGAAAAGTTGAAAAATCAGAGAAAAGGAAGACTGAACAAAAATTTAACGGTGTAAAGAATATTTTTTATTTATTTAAAGTTATTTGGGCAAAATATAACATTGTTTAAAACTTGAAAAATGATAAGATCCCTAAAAAAGGTGTGTCCTGGGTATGATACTAAACTGAATCTGATGGTGAGGTTCTAGTCCTAGAGCTCTGGGGATTATGGAATCACCCCTTCATTGCCATTACTTCCAGGTTTATTGTGACTCGGAAGCAAATAAGTTTGTTTAAAAATCTTTAGATAAGAATACTTGATATCATATTACTGTGTGTATGCTATTTATATTAAAAATTGTTACTGGAAGCTATAAGTGTTTACTGAAGATTATTATTATTAGTTACTTAAAACCATAAAACTGTGGGCAATCAATTGATCACTATTAATAAGAAGTAATTTTTACCATTTAGAATATTTGGCTTTCATTGTTATACTCACAACGTTTCGGTCGATATGTTCTTCGGCCTTCTTCAGGTGTTTCATGTCGTACTCGGAAGCCTACACAGAACCTCGAACTGAAATTTTTATTCAATCCACGGGGTAGGTTGTTATAATTCCGTTAACCATGACCGATTACAAGTGTTAAGCTATAGTAAGTATTCTTTGTTATCTAAACTAGAATTGGGATTGAACCTGCAACCTCCAGATGGTTTTAATTAGAAGCACTTTCCAACCAAACGTCTTATCCATGCATCCTGCTGATCATTGTGTATAGATTATTACTCTTAGGAATACTTGAAACCAGCCAACTGTGTGCAAAGAAATTGTTGTGCCTTGGAAATTGTGTGTTAAGTCACGTGATTGCCCGGTACTTAGTGTCCGAGGTTTGCTCTATTTATTCAGGTGTCTCATTTGCATACCATGCTACACCTCCCTGAACCTGCGAGGTTTGACGCTCTTATTTGGTTTATCATTTCTTCTGACTATTCTGGTAGATCTATGCTACTTCCGCATTTGTTCTGTCTTTTTAAATTGAAACTTTGGTCTATCTTTATCTTCTAAATCTGTTATGTCATTCACGCTTTTCTCCATGTTTTGTTCTGTTTCATTTTCTTCTTCCTCAGTTTCCTTGTGTTCCTCCTCAGGCATTTCTACATGTTCAGGCTCGAACCTGGCTCTAAATTGATCAGCATCAGCTCATATTTGCTGCCCCTTCCCCCCCTTTTTTTTTACTAGTATAGCCGTGTTCTTTCCTTTTGTAGAATGAACTTCGCTCTCTCTGGCTCTGCCTCCTTATTTCTTTTATACCAAACTTTCTCCTCTGTGGCAAATGACATAATTATTGGGGCTCTAATTTTTCTGCCCATTAATGCTGATGGGTTTTGCTTTCTATCCGCATGAGAAACCGTTCGATAACTTAAGAGTAAATCAGGGGTATATGCCTTAATATTCTGGTTGAAAGGTGAAAACGCCTTTAAACTCATTTTTACCGTTTGGACCATCATATCCGCTATGCCGTTTGGCCGAGGGTGGTATCGGGGTGTTTTGTATTGCATACACCCTATTTCCTTAACCACGATACTAAAATTTAATCGCAGAATTCCGGTGCGTTGTCCATGGCAATGGTCTTAGGTACTCCATTTCTTGCAAATATTGTTCTCAAAATTTGTCTTACAGTAGTAGCTTTCCCATCTCTCACCTTAATCACTTCTGGTCAACCCGAGAAGGAATCTACTAAGATCAAGAAAAAAACAAATGTCTCGGATATGTGCATGGTTCATCTTTGAGCCATGTATGTATTTTGGTTTGTTTAAATGTTTTGATCTCCGTACATTTAGGGTATCTTATGTGTTCCTCAACCTCTTTACAATACCCCGGTCACGGAGCCTATAATCTCAATCTTCTTTGTTGCAGCGACTCCGCCATGGATATCGTCGTGCACGCTTTTAATTACATCCTTCCTTAAAATTTGGGGCGGCACTATTGCGTCTGCACTAAATGTAATGTCCCTCTATACCGTTAATTTATGTCGTGCTTCTTTGAAAGGTCTCTCCTCTATAGTACAGTTACTCCATACATTCTTTCTTATGTGTTCAAGTATTCCGCTTAGTATCAGGTCTTGTTGGTTTTCTCTGCTGAGTGTTTTGCGAAATAGTACGTCCGTCTCCACCCATTGTATAATTCTATCCTCCGAATTTTTTTGGTTCCTCTCCATTTTCACTCTGAAATCTTTGATTGGATAGTGCATCCACATAGTGGATGGTATTTCCTTTAACATATATAATGTCAAAATCAAACGCCATGAATTTGATAGCCCACCTTAAAATTCTTGACGATGTTACTCTGGGTAACTTCTTCCTCGGATTAAAGAAGAATTCTAGGGGTTTGTCGTCTGATTTTAAGAGGATCTTTCTCCCCCCCCCAAAAAAAATTATGTGCTCTCTTCACACTCCAAACTATGGCTAATACTTCCTTTTCAATGTTAGAATAATTGCATTCAGCCGATGAGAGTTTTCTGGAAAGATACATGATTGGATGACCCTCTTGAGATATAACAGCTGCTATGACACGTTTACTTGCGTCAGTTGTTAAGGTAACTACTTTTTTAGGGTCAAAATGTTTTATTACTGATTTACTTATCAAGGCTTTCTTTAATGCTTCGAAAGCTTTATTTTGCTTTAGCGTTTTTTTACGCATTTCAGCAAATGGTTCAATAAGCTCTCTATATCTAGGAAGATAATCTGTTGTAGAAATTAGTTAATCCCAAGAAGGATTCCAATTCTTTCTTGTTCGTGGACTTTTCCATTTTCACAATTTTGTTGGTTAGCCTTTCGTCAGGAGATATTCCTTCTCCAGATATTTGATATCCTAGATAAGATATTTTTTCACACTAATTTACGTTTGTCTCTATTTATTGTCATACCTGTCTGTTTTAATCTCCATAGAACTTGTTCTGTTTCACTCTTTAATTCCTCTTTGGTATGGGCTGCCAGACATATATCGTCTTGATAAATTATTATGTTGTCCACTTTTCCAAATAAAATTTTCTTCATGGCTCTTTGAAAAATAGGACTAGCAGTTTTAATTCCAAACGGCAAGCGAGACCATCTCAATAATTCTCTGGGTGTATTCAATGTGGTAATTTATTCAAATTTGTCGTCTCTTTCGATTCGCAAAGTGTTTCATAATTGCCAGTTCTTGACTGGTGGTTTCGATACTTGGTAAGGGAAACGAATCCGAGTTTATCGGGTGGTTGACGCCAATTTTATAGCCACTATAGCCACTATTTTATAGCGACTATTGATGACGCCCAATCACTTACCCCATGAGTGACCCTTTGCATTTTTGAAATTCACCAGCTGTGACTATCAGGTTTTAGTAGGGTGTATTCCAATTGCTGCTGTAGCTGTTCATTTGAACCTGAAATCATAAACATTGGTCAGTCATCTCATAAGATGTATAGCAATAACAGTGAATTTTTAAGAGTCTACGACAATTTTAAATGCCTGTACAAAAAATTCTGGAAACTTATTGAATGCATCACGTATGGTTGACTGGAGATGATTTTGTTAATGCTGGTGGTTTGGATGTTACTGCTGCCGTTACTTTTGCTGTTGTTGCTTCTGTAGTTGTTGTTGCTTCTGCTATTGCTTCTGTAGTTGTTGTTGCTGATGCTTGTGCTGCTACTTCTGTTGTTGTTGTTGTTGTTGCCTTGTTTTTGAGAGAGTGGTGTTTTCTACCCTTACGGATTACCTGGGTCCACCCTTCTTCTTTGTCGGGATGGTCCCCAGGCTCCGGATCTAACTAGCTTGGTGAGGTTGCCGAGGTTACTGCTTTTGTTGCTGTTGTTGTTGCTATGGGTTTGGTGGTCTTTTTAGGGCAGGATCTTACAAATTGGCATAACTGCTAGCAGGTCCAACAGAGCGGCCTCCTACCCTCAACGACCACCATCATATTTTGATCCTCATTGGCTATGATATGAGGGATGGCCTGGAAGCCCTCCCTATTCAGGCACATATTTAATATATAGACACCGTGTGCCGTCCAGCTGCCGATCTTGTCGGTAGAACTTCTTCCACGTCACCATAATCGCTAAGGTAGGCGGCGAAGACATCTCCCTTGAGCCCGACCGGGATGTTGCACATGGTGACCCTAATTCTCCCGTGGCCTTTATATTTGGACTGAAGCCGGAAAAACTTCGTTGTTATTGTGTCCCCGGCCAGCTTTTTGGGTAGATTTTCTGAGGGCAGCAGGACGTCCCACGTGGCAAAACTTCGCCCGCAAAAGAACCGATATGGGACGCCTGCGATCTTTAAGTGCTCCTCGAAGGTCTCTTTCTTTAGCTCGACCAATCTCCTGGTCCTCAAGATTTTCAGCTCCACTGCCTCGACAAGCTCCGGGATTGGCAGGATCCAATCTTTTTTGAAATATTAGGAATATTTGCTCACCCTATCCTTCGTATAGTCTTCTGCTGTTTTTCTTTTTTGGGACCAGGGAGCGGGTTTTACTGTTGGTTCAGTGGTTCTTTGGTCGGGCTGGATAGTGCTGGCCGTGGACAAAGTCTTTTCAACTGGTGTCGACGATGTTGGTGATAGAGTCGACTATTCTGGCTTCTGAGAAGACGCTTCCAGGTCATTTGTTTCGAAAAGGTCCAGTTGTGGGTTGGACTCCTCAATAGTTGCTTGAGGCAACTAGGAAGAGGGGCCTAATTTTTGTGAGCTGCGAATTAATATGAAACTGAATAATAAAAAAAAAAAAAATGGAATGAAAAACTGGTGTCAAGTGAGGCGTGTTTCGAGTGAAAAAAAAGCGTATAAAAAAAAAGAACAAAAAATAAACGTGGCTTGTCCCGCCCGAAAATAAAAATCAAACGATAACGGTTGGATTGTTTGGGGAGGGTCACTAATGTAAGCTTTTGCTGTCTGACGTAAGTATTCAACAGAAATCGGAACCGTACTGAATCAAGCCTCGTGATTTCTTGGTACTAAGTGCCCGAGGTCTGCTATATTTATTCAGGTGTCTCATTTGCATATTACAGAAATTATTTTAGAAAAATTAAGCAAACAATGAAACGTTGAAAAAAGTTATGATTGTATTGAGAAACATCATCATCATCATCATGTCGCGCCGCTAGCACGGATATCCCTGACCCTCTCTCGCCACTTCTCCCTATCATTCATCGCCTCCGGCAGGTCTTCAGGGTTACATCCTGTGTCCTCACATAGTTGCTGTATGTAGGTTCGTGCTGGTCGTCCTGCTTTTGCACATCCATATGTGGGGGTCCACAGGAGTACATCGCTTATGAGCTCGTCCTTGCTTCTCCAGCAGTGTCCCGCGTGTCTGGTTCGTCTAACTTGTATAGTTTTCGTGATGGGGGGCAAGTGTCCGTATAGTTGGTGTCTCGTGGGGTGTTGTCGCCAGGACTTGTTCAATACTGCTCTCAACACTCTTGTGTAATTTCCGTCTAGTTTCCTCTCCAGGCGCTTAGTTAGCGTCCATGTGGTGCATCCATATAGCAGTATCGACACAACCGCTGCCTGGAAGAAACTGCGTTTCATTTTATCGGTTAGGTCCGACTTCCATATGATCGAGAGCCTATCGATAGCTGTCCATGCCTTCGTCAGTCGTGTGTCGATGTCTTTTTCGGTTGATGAGAGGCTACTACCTAGGTAGGTGAATTTGTCTACTAGTTTCAGAGAGGCTCCGTCTAGTGTGGCAATGTTGCCCGTTTGGTTGTAACACATATATTCAGTTTTGTGTACATTGACATGGAGGCCAATGCCAGCTGCGGCTCGTTCCAGACTATGCAGTAGTGTCTCTGCTTGATTAGGCGTATTCGCCACGGCACAAAAAATGTAAACATAAATCTACAATGAACGCGATACCCTAAGCTCAGGCATAAAATAACCATCGACGGATTTAAATTCCGTTAAAATTAATCAATCAATTGAAAAATTCATAAAGACGCACATAATTGTAAGGATGAGTAGATGGATTTCATCGTGAAGTAAAGGTCAACAAGCCCGTCTTACAGATCATCACTATCGTTGTAAAATGAATCTTCACGGCGAATCTCATATTTATGACCTTGTGTCAAACTAGGATAAACTGTGTAAATAAATGCATCATGGTGCAATGATTAACAGTCTAGTTTTGTAGACCAACTGTAAATTAGATTCTCACCGAGTGTCCAACACTTGTAACCATTTATCAAACTAAGCAGTGTTTAATAGCATACTATTAGAGTGAATAGCTGAGAAGCAACAATTAACAAGCTACTCTCGCAGGTTGTTACTATTGACGTGAGTTCGACTCTGACTGGGTGCTCCATAATTGTCACTATTTGCCAAATTAAAGTAAGCTTTATATATATACATATATATATATATATATATATATATATAAAGAGGAAAATGAAAACAGAGGAATATGGAATGTGAATGTTGAGAATAAGGGCAAACAGAATGAGAGAGGGAGATAAAAAAAGAGTTAGGAGATTGAGAAGAGAGTGGAGAGTGGAGAGAGTGGAAAGGGAATGAGGAGAGTGAGGGAGTGAAAAGAGAGTGGAGATAGTAATAGAAGAGAAAAGAGTGTGAGAAGAGAGTGAGGAGAGGGAAAAGTGAATGAGTAGGGTAGGAAGAGAGTGAGGTAAGTGAAAAGAGAGTGAGGAGAGTAAAGGGAGAGTAAGAAAGTGAAAAGAGATAAAAAAAAAGTGAGTGAGGAGAGTAAAAAAGAGTGAGAAGACTGGATAGAGAGCGAGGATAGAGAAAAGAGAGTGAAGAGACTGGGAAGAGAAGGAGGAGAGTGAAAAGAGAGCGAATAAGAAGAGACCGGCAAGAGAATAAGGTGAGGGAAAAGAGAGTGAGAAGAGAGAGTGAAGAGAATGAAAGGAAAGAGAGAGAGAGAGAGAGAGAGAGAGAGAGAGAGAGAGAGAGAGAGAGAGAGAGAGAGAGAAGGAGATGTAAAGAAGAAAAGGAAAAGAAGCTAAATAATTGGAGAATTGAAGAGACTGGAGCAAGTTTAGGTATAAAAATTAGGTACTAAACATGGCACCGGATGTTAACAAAAAAAGAAAAAGAGTGAAGAAAAAAGAAAACCCCTCCCATAGTCACTTCCTGTTGATTGAAATTTCGGTTTTGTCTTCTTCTTAAGACTGGATATCTTTAAATAAGACCGATCACATTTCACAGGCTTACAATAACTGCTAACAAATCATTTTCCAATTTTCTTTGGGGATTTTCGAGTGTGGTGGAATATTTCATGCTTTAATATTTCTTTTTCTTTTTTTTAACAGTCTTTTCGATTTTTATTTTTTTGTTTCAAGGCATCAACCTTCACGGGTTATTTAATGTCAAAGCCATTTTTGTAGAAGAACAAGTCGGAGTACTATTTAATCCAAAGTTGGGGTATGTGTGGATAAAGAGGTTCAGACCTTTCCCAAGGATATTAGTCCAAAAGTAAACCTAATCGCACGACTGGCGTTCGAACTCACTTACCATGATATCGCAGGTCACCACGTTAACCATTTTGCCATGGGAAATCACTCTTTTACTTTTTAAAAGTATCTTCTAAGAACAACTTGATTCTTCTTAATCACAAGACTCGTAGAAATTTTGTGATTATTGTTGTATATATGATATATACATAATGTACTAATGAGGGAGAGCTGAAAAGTTCTTAACCTGACCAAGAAAAGAATAAAACAGAGCTATAAAACTTATGTTATTCCACATATTTCTTTAACCCTTTAAAACTAGTATAGGCGAGGAATTTTTCGACAATTTGTGTAATTATTTCAATAAGGGATTTATTATTTGGGTAATGTCTAATAATTTTGGCTCCGCAATGAAAGTGAATGTAAGTTATTCGTTAATGGCATATCACCTCGTGGTGTAATAGTTAAAGTGTTGGACTGCAGAAAAATGTGCTAAGCGAGTTCGAACTCTAGTCGCGCTATTACGTTCACTTTCGGGCAAATACCCTTGGGAAAGGTATAAACCCCCTTATCCTTCCAGTTATGGGTTAAATAGCACCACAGCTATTCTTCTAGGTGAATGGCTTTGACATTAAATAACCTACAAAGGTTGATATGCCATTAAACAAAGAAACCAAACCTATAAAAATAAGGTTTTTCGGACTATTGTCTTCATCTTTATTGTTATTTCCACAACGTTTCAGCCGATATGTCCTCCGGCCTTCTTCAGGTGTTTGTCGAACTCGGGAATCTTCACGGAACTTCGAACTACGTCCTTTATTGAAGCCACGGGGGTCGCCTGTTCTGATTCCGTTTGCCATAACCGGGTACAAGTGTTAAGTGTTCCTGTATATTACAATATATAGACAACTATAAAAATAATATTTTAAAAATTAATAGTATTCAATAAGAAACAATATTGTAATCGTTCAGTTTTCTTTTATCTTTTTTTAATAACAATATTCAGAAATATTTTTTATTTACAAAAACTTTCAAATTCTAAATTAAAAACCTCCTAAGCTACCGATGTACAGCATCTCACTGTTTCCATGACAATTTCCATCATCAAATTCTTTTATTTCACAAACAATTTAGTTGTATATATGATTTGTTGGCGAATAGTTTGTGGGTAAATATTTGTTAGGTTGGTTGGTTGGTTGGGGTTTACTTGGTATTTTATGGCATATCAACCACAAAAATTGATAGGCCATATATTTGTGGTTATTTAATGCCAAATACAGTTTTCATGTGGTTTGTAAGTGACTATTTTGTAGTTAACTTCATTTTTAAACAAGTTGTTTGATGTCATTTGTTTGGTTTCAAGTATTCTTATCTAACACTAGTGATTCTATTTAATATCAATCATTTGTTGGCAATTTTAACGTATTTTTTGTTCCTCATGAGGAAATAGTGGCTCTCATCGAGAGGGGAACTCTAACAAGAATCATTAGGAAGCCATGTTGCTGCAAGATGTAGATAACCGCACATAATTTAAATTCTAAAACTTTAAAAGAAAAAACAAAGACACTAGAATAATTATTCACGTTTAATTAAAAGCTCTGTCACCGGGGATTAGAATGTGCCGAATCGTATCCTCTGCGGAGGGGTAAGACCTCCATAAAAAGGGGTATCCTGAGTGCATGTGATGGTGAGGCGGCAGTTCTGGGAATCTGGAAAGTGTGGAATCACTATTCTTATTGCTATTACTCCTAGGTCTACTCTGAACTATAAGGGTCCTAAATATGGCTCAATTAGATTTGTTGGAAAGATATTCGTATTCGATAGGATTGTGGGCAAAAAACAAATAGAAAAACAACAACAAACAAACAAGCACCCCCCACAAAAAAAAACAAAAAAACAAAAAGAACAAACAAACAAACAAACAAACAAAAAACCAAAAAAATCCTTATGAAACATCTACTCAAAATATGTAAAATATACTTGATATGTGACACTATGTGGGTGGTCCGCAAGCAGACGATCTCTTTGTCTGTTTTGGCGCGAAACCAAGCAAAGAGCTTGGACTCGAGATCTCCTACGAGACCTGAAGTGGGGGGGAGCGAGATCCGAGAGAAGCCAGAGGGGAGTTGGCAAAGGAACCCAGAGAGGGTGAGTTGGCGAATTGAGGCACAGAGAGGCAGTCGAGAACGGACAGCAGAAGGGACCAGTCAAGATGAGTTAGCATTCCAGAGTGGACAACGGTCAGCAGAAGGAGGCAGTGAGGAAGACGGTCAAAAATGAGTTGGTATTCCTAGTGGCTTCTGTAGGAGTTTCGCAAAAAATACACTCCAAGCGATAGTCTACGAGATGCACGAAAAGCTGTTCAAAAAAGTGTTACAAAACTATCCTTCTTGCACTTGGTGCTGACCCAAGTCCATATTGTTCGTTTGTTTTTTTTCTCCCACTCTCTCGGTTGTATTTCTTGTGGCCATAAAGAAATGTGTGATACCCCTGTCGGAACCCACTGGATGAATCACGGGCCATTGATAAGTCGGGGCGGCTAAAGGGGTGTATCACAGATAATCTAGGCATAAAATAACCATAAATGAGTCGACATATTAAAATTAATCAATCGATCACGTTTCATTAAAAATCATTGATTAGATTAATAGCTAGTTCTTCAAACTGAAATCGTATAACAATTACATTGCATTATATTTTAGTTAGGTCTGACAAGTCAAATAAAAAATAAATTGATAAATTTCTTAAGTGTCACTCACTTAAAATATGATAGTAATATTTCTAGACAAAAATCTGGGAAATGTTAGAGAACAACGTTTGATTTAAAATATAAAAAGATAATTGGTAAATCTTTTCTTTTATGAGGATTTATCATTCCGAGAACAATTATCGTTTGTAATCCTTCAGTGTATATCATCATCATCATCATCATCATCATCATCATCATCATCATCATCATCATCATCATCATCATCAAGTTGTACTGATAGCTCCGAGTTCCTTGACACTTTCTCTTTCCATCCGTCCCAATCATCCATCGCCCCTGGTAGGTCCTCAAGACTGCATCAGAGTCAATGTATGTAAGTCTTTGCTGGTCGGCCACTACTAGACTGTCCATGTGAAATAGTCCATTGGAAAACGTTGCTAATGGATTCGTACTTACTTCACCAGCAGTGTCCAGTGTTGTTGATCTTACTTGGATCCTTTGTTAGACGAGAGGTATAGCTACTATTTTTTGGATGCTACTTCCATTTCAAAACAACAGGTAGCATTCTTGAGTAGTTTCTATCTCACCTTTTCTCAATGCATTTCATTACAGTCTTGGTGGTGCATCCATACAGTAGTACCGATATTGCCTCTGCTTGTAAGAAAATTTGTTTTATTTCATCAGAAAGATCAGATTAAATTTCTTGAATTTTTTAAAGGTTGCTTTTGACGAGATTCAAATCTGTAAGTATTTGTACTCAGCGGAAACGTGTTACTACGCAAAAAATTATAATTCATCATGACATATTTGATTGCATTTAAACTTCTATCCCTCACCAACAAATTGTCTATAACATTTGAGTTATCATTAGTCAAACAGATTCCTCAATTTCGAATTTATGATTCGGGAAATATTTTAGCAAATTAAAGAAAAGACAACACAAACGAATGCAAGCAAAAATAAATGAAAAAAAACAAAAAACAAAACAAAAAACAAAAAACAAAACAAAAACAAATGAGAAAAACAAGACAACAAAAAGCACCCCCCCCAACAAAAACTGTGCCACCATCAAAGCCATCATCAAACGATGACGCGGCAGCCAGACACGGTTTCGAGGCCTAATATAATCATCCATAAAGCAGAACGCTCCTTTAGTACCTTTCGATGCCACTAGATTTTGTTGGCTTTTTGTCACATTGTGGAAATGTCAAATAAAAATGCAGCTGCTTCATGTAGTTACTTGTATTCAAAACTTTACAATATACAGCAATTAATAATTAACTCAGTGATGTAAGATTTGACTTAACCGATCAGGTGGCAACGTGAACATGAACGTGAACTCAAGCTGGAAAGTCAAGACAACGTTTTTTATAGTTCAAATTACAGCATTGTACAAGAAAAAAGATATTTTTTTGAATTTTGAGATCCAAACCGATGACTCCATCCAAACGAAACAGTAGGATGTTATAATTGTAAACAAAGAAAGGAAAACCTGTTAGATCGTACACGTATACTTTTGAATGAAGAAAGCGAATAATTAGAAAATACCAGGACTTTGCGCGAGAATGAGGAAAACTGATAAACATGAAGGTTCTTGTCATGCTAATTAGCTGAGGTGAACTTGAAAATATACCAAATTGAAATGGGAAGAGTTAGAAATTCGTGAGAGAATTTCAACCAACAACGGGGATTAGATCTTCGAGTATATTTGGAAAGATTTGAAAGAACTAACGTAATAACGATATCAAGACGCTCAACTGAAAAGTCAAAACAACGTTCTACATATTTAGATGAAACTATTTGTTAAAACTGGTAGCCTGTGACAAAAGAATACTGTACGTTGTGGTAAAATTCAGACATTCATTTTTTGAAATCGATTTGCAATCTCAGGTTTTTATTTTGCTCTTACATCGTTGGAAACATGTAATTTCTTTATAAAATGCATAGTAACGATTGACTGTTGCTGCTATCCGCCCCCTGTGAATACTCACTGTGATACGAACCTCACATCCTTATCCTTCAACATGAAGATTCTTACTTATCAGTTATATATATATATATATATATATATATATATATATATATATATATATATATATTCAAGGCAATAAAAATCTCCAAGTTTTATTCATTATGGGATTAAAAACATTTTTAAAAAGTGACAGGCTAACTGACCGGTTTATCTCCTCGCTCAACAGAGCTAAAATCGAGGAGAATATTGTATCCCCCCCACCAAAAAAATATAATCTTAACCCTATCCTGAATATTTCCCATTTTTTGTTTTATACGATATTCTCCCCGATTTAGCTCTACTGAGCGAGGAGCGGAACCGGGCAGCTTGCTTGTCAATTTTTGGGGGGCTTTTTATGTTTTTCGTTCCAGAATGGATCAAATTTTGGAACTTGTCATTGCCTTGATTAAATTCTAATAACTTTATCAATCCTCGTTTAAATGATCTTTAATTTTAAGTGCATGTGTCGAAACAACTCCAAATTCTATCTTTATTGTTAAATGATTTTTCTTTTCAGGTACAGAAATGTCATTTAATGATAAAGAAAAGGCGTTTAAATATTAAACCTAAAATTTTGAATCGTTTCTATACATGCTATTTAAATTTGAGATCGTTTTAAACGAGAATTGGTAAAGTTATCAGATTACAAAATGATATCAATTTTTCTAAAACACCCAGCACATCTGAAATGATATCATTTTTTTAAAAACACCCTATATATATATATATATATATATATATATATATATATATATGCATGTGACTGCGTGTGTGTGTGTGTGTGTGTGTGTGTGGCCAAAAAGTTCAAGGGGCAGCGTTTCTTTTTAATTTTATTCAAAATGACGTAAGCAGGAAGAATGCTGAAAGGAAATGCTGTCAGTGCAGATCTTGAGTTGCACCAAATATAAACGAAATTTGATAATATATATATAAAGTTGGATAATGTGTACGTACCGAATGTAATGTGTCATTGTGTCAGGTTGCAATTTCATGTCGAGTTGTCTTATTTTGGGGATTAAGACAAGAACGAACTTAAAAGACGAGATTAAAATTCAACAAGAACAATCTTTTATTAGTCCGGATTATCCATCAAGCTTTGAACAGGAAGTGACCAGCATTTCTGGATTTTTCGTTAAGCTGAATTAGGTTGGGTTTTATGGCATATCAACCATTGTTGGCTATTTAATGCTAAATCCTGTTTAAACATATTTATTAGATATTTGTAAGCTCATTTTGAAGATTCACATAGTTAAATGATCAAACAGTTCTATTTCTATCAATTCAAGTTAGCATAAGTCAACAAAATCAAATGATTGCAAGTATTGCTATGTATCACTAACAATTCAATTAAACATTAGTCATTTTTTGTACACAGTTAAATGATCAATCAGTTCTATTTCTAATAGTACTATTTAGCACGAGTCATTTGTTTGTACGCAGTTTAAATGTCAAACAGTTCTATTTGACCCATAGATAGGACCCTATCTGGTACTACCACTCCGAATAAGAAGGGATCTGGGGGCGATGGCTGTGAAGGAGTACTCAGCATTCCTCAAAGCCCTATCATTACTGGAGCCTCTCCGTCAGATTGTCTAGCGTCATATACAGGACACTCTTTACGTAAGGGGATCTTACCTCTCCGCAGGAATGCAGTCAGTGTTTTCTAGAGCTCCGGCCGCCTGGACTGTTCTTTTATCTGAATAAACTCTTAAGATAAACTTAAAATATAAAATAAACAATGACCAGCAATGAACGAAACTGTATTTGACGGATACAAATAATTAGACTTCTAAAATAATGCCAGTTTTATCTTTATTAATTCACTTAAAATTCTTCTGTCTTGTTGGTGGGGCTTAGAATACACTGACTATATGCTCTGCTGCGGAATGAGACGTCCTCAAAAAGGGGTGTTCTGCGTATAACACTAAACTGGCGGAACGGTGGCAGTTTTGGAGTTCTACAGAGTGTTGAGTACCTCTTCATTATAATTACTCCCAGGTTCCCTCTGATCCGGAATAGTTGTATCTGTTTGGGTCCCATCAATAGATAAGATAAATCTGTTTGAAAATTGTTTGGATTCGATAGGAATACTTGATATCATATAACCATGTGCCGCCCTCCAAAACAAAACAAAACAAAACAAAAAAACTCTTAAGAAACAATGCAAAAATGAAAAACACACACAAAAATGTACGCATTCCCAAACCTTTTGGCATGATATAACCCTAGATGGGTTGAAATGCCATTAAAATCAATCAATTAATCATTAAAATCCTAAAAAAATATAAAATAACGAATATATAAAAAGGAAACAAACACTGTGTAAAAAAAGAACCTCCCAAAACAACAACAACAACAACAACAACAACAAACTCCCCCAAACAACCTGTTTATATTCAGTATTGTTAAATGCATCCTTGTCATACCGCCAGATTTGCTCATGTAATGTTGTTGGTTCTGGAAATTCGAAGAGGTTGTCACTTGATCTCCTGCGATGAAAGAAATAGATAAACGCATTTTCAGTTTTGTTCCCACGTTTATAATTGTAATAAATCAGACTAGCCATTTGTGGGTCTTTCACTGTCTCATTGAAAGAGGAAAGTTTTTGCATTTCATAGAAGTTTATACTGAACTCCCCCTACCCCTTGCGGGTGCCTCCTAATCATTAAAAACTCAAATTCCAAACTTTTGTACCACTCATTCGTCTGAAAATCAACTGTTAAAAAAACCCAAATTCACTTTTTTTATCGCGATTCAAATCAAAGTCATCTTTTGACCCTTTCCTGTCAGTCAAAACACCCACACCTTTGCTCGAGAGAGTCACTTTTGTTATAAATCCGTGTTCATTCCTGCAAAACAACTGATCAGTTAAAAAGATTTTGAGGTGGTGGGGGTAAAATTTCTTAAGTGAGTGACACTAGAGACAAGTTTAGAATTTAACTGGGTAATGTTTTTAGGGGGCTTTAGTGTGCCATTAACGGTAATCCAAACAGTGAATTTAAATAATAAGTTCTGCAGCTTTCGGGTTCGGATATCGGTTCGAAAAGATAACATAAGTTTTTAAAAAGGAATTTTATACAAAGAAATAAGGGAGAAAAGGAGAGAAAAAATAAAGTGTTGCAAACTTTTAGTACAATTTGCCGGAAACTTATCTGAGAGAGTGTCCGGGTAACAAAGTTCTCTAAATTTGAGTATTTTTCTTTTCTTTTTTGTTTTATCAATAAGTTTCAAAGTTCATTAAATTTCGAGTTTTCTTTAAGTTTCTTTTTCGCAGAATTCTCGGTTGAATTTTCTGTCAGTTGAATTTTCAGGGTAAAACTTCAATTATCGACTTTCATTTATTTTTACTTCTTAGGAAGCTTCATTCAAGAAGCGAGTGACGAAACCAATCTGTCAGCTTAAATTTTTCATGCTATCAGTTCGGGTCCCCAAGTTCGTACAGAGCGTCAGACTCGTAGTTCTTGACCAAAAGGAGGAAGTCACTTTTTAGTGTCGCACTGTCTGGGACTACTCCCTTTTCCACTCCGGCCAAATCAAGTGCCGCACGTGGTCAGCTTGATTTTTTCCTTAGAAATAAATTTTTATACAGTGAATTATTTCGAAGTAATTCAGATTACAAAAGAGATAGTTTTAAAGATATACTCACTTTTCTAGCAATTCCAGTATTTAGAAGTCGAATAAATGGTCCGGTATCTGTATTTCCAGTTGTATGTTAGTTGTAAAAGATATATCACTCGACCAGTGTTAAAAAAATCACTTTATAAAAATCAAACTTTTGGGGATGAAAATCTAGTAAAGTAGGTGAGTGTAAGAGAAACTAAACTTCTGATTGAGTTCCCATGGCAAAAGTGGAAGACACGAAGGATATTGAGATATCAATAACTAGCAGATCGAAAAAACTAAAAAAAGAGATATCAGATAAAAAAAGCAGATGAGAATAAAATGAAAAAGAGGAATGTAAAAAGACAAAAAAAGTGAAAAAGAAAATTTATGTAAAAAGAGATAAAAGATGAAAAAGGGGAAAGGAGAAAAAGTTGTAAAAAGAGAGAAATGGGAAAAAGATAAAGAAAGAAAAAAACAGATGAGAAGATGAAAAAAAGAGAAACCAGGAATAAGATGAGAAAATTGAAATGAGAAAAAAAAAAAAAAGAAAAAAAAAAGTAAAAGAAATAGAAAAAGAAAAAGAAAAAAGTGATGATAAAAAAATGACCTGAGATACTGTGTAGAAATGATGGAATAAATGTATTTAGTCTTGTTTGGAAATGTGCATTGGTCTGTGAATCTCTGACGGGAGGGGTCTGACTTCCGGGAGAAAAATTTCAAATGTAACGAGAGTAATTTTAGCCAAAGAAGGAAATGGCGAGGAATTTTGGTCATGTATATAAGTCATTAAGTTTAGTGGTGATAAAAAAGCACAAAAACAAATACAAAAACAAATTATGATTAAAGGATTATTCAAAATTAAAAAGTAAATGATGAAACCTGGCAACGTCTTGGATTCAATGTTACCGGAAATTGTGAAAATCATTGATTGAAATTAATTTATGGTACATTGCGATTAGCTTCAATTATTTCGGATCCTATATCAGCGGAATACTGGGTCAGGAGTGGCAATGATCGTTTCTGAAACATGTTCAACCCTCAATGTGGAGGGTAAACAGCATGACATTAAATATATGACAGGTAGTTTGCATCCTATCTTGACTATATCATATCGATCATGAAAGATTTTTGATTACCTGGAGAATCACAATTGATTGGTAATCATCATCATCATCATCATCATCATCATCATGTCGTGCCGCTAGCACGGATATTCCTGACCCTCTCTCGCCACTTCTCCCTATCATTCTTCGCCTCTGGCAGGTCTTCAGGGCTACATCCCGTATCCTCACATAGCTGCTGTATGTATGTTCGAGCTGGTGCCTTCATATAACACTTAGCTTCAGGGGACACGTTTTACCGTTATATGTAATAAGTGTATAGATTTGGATTTTACTAAAATGAAAAATGTGAATGTTCCATAAGGGAATGTGTATATGTTTGTATATACCAGAGGAGCTCGTGGTGTAATGGTTATCGATGTAGAAAATGAACATAGTTATCCGAGTTCAAATCCTGGACGAGGCTATTTGCATTTCAGATTATACCCTAGGAAAAGGTATGCATACAACTTGTCTTCTTTCAGTAATGAGTTAATAGTAGGGCAGACTGAGCTTTTTAACCTTGGTATGGCAACCAGACAAGGAGAAGGAAGACTTTTAATTAAACCCTGTTAAACTCCCTTAACAGTTAACTTTGTGCTCGTGCAGAGAGGTTGGTAAATACGTATATAGAATGAATTCTGAAGATCTTATTTCCGCCTCAACATTACTGTCAGCCAATAGATCAATGATGATTTTGTGAGGTTAAAGTTCAAACATAGTTCGAAGGGTTTCGATAAAGTCTTTAAAAAGTCATTCAATAAATCAATGATTTTCGGATCAATACACGAGTAAAAATACAGTTTCGTATAAACATTTATTGTTGAGAATTATTAACGCTTCTGGATTTCCTATGAACTTTCCGATTTCCAGTCTCATTTCATCGGATATTTATTTGTTCTGATAAGGATCTATTATTATGGTGTCTTTAAAACCAATTTTTGTTTTTGAAGATATTGTTTCTTTGATGACGCTGTATTTGTGAAATAGAATTTATGTAATAGGCAACTGCTGTAAAGCAATAAACGATTAATGAATTAAGATTGTCTTGAAGATTATTAAGAGTTTGAACCTTATTGCGTGATCCTTTACTGAGATCGATAGACTGTTTTTAACGGCATAACAACTCGTCTAGAGTTATTTTATACCAGGAGGTTTGGTAATTGCGTTCATTCTATGTTCATATTCATATTTTTTGTGTAGCTTTTTTAAAGAGTTTTTTTTCTTTGTTTTTTACACACGGTCCTATCGAACACAAATAATTTTTAAACAGATCTATTTGACCCATAGATGACACCCTAACAAGTACTACTACACAGGATCTGAGTGGAACTGGGAGTAATGAAATTGAAGGGGTACATCACACAATAGAACTAAAGCCTCACCATCAGATACAGCTTAGTGTCATGCTTAAGAGACTAGCTTTTTTTCAGGGGAACACAGCAGGGAATGCAGTCAACATATTCTAAGCCCTAAGAGAGAGAGAGAGAGAGAGAGAGAGAGAGAGAGAGAGAGAGAGAGAGAGAGAGAGAGAGATATTCCTTTTATAATATACATGTTATAAATTTGTTAAACAGATGGTCTTCCGAACTTAAAATATAGTCAAATGAAGGGATACTTCACACTCCCTAGTTCACCAGGACTAGAGCCTCACCACCGGACACATTTTAGTGTCATATCCAAGAAATCCCTTTTGTGAGGGTCCAGTTCCGGACCTCTAGAAGAGTGTGGAGTATTCCTTCATAGTCCTTATTTTCAGTCTGTCCACTCTGACCCAGAGTGGTAGTACCTGTTAGGGTCCTATATATGGGTAAAATAAATCTGCTAGGATCCCATATATGGGTAAAATAGTTCTAAAAATATTCCTATTCGATAGGACCGTGTACTACAAAAACAAAAAGCAAACAAACCAAAAACCAAAAGCAAAACAAAAAAAAAAAACTATTGAGAAACAATAAAACAAATAATGTAAAGGTGAACGTACAATGAACGCGCTTCTCAAACCTCTGGCATAAAATAACCCCAAGTGAGTTGACAATCCGTTAAAACTAACCAGTCATCAATCATCTTTTATGGAGTTAAATTTTTGTTGATCTTTTTTTTTTTCTTAAAGCACAAGAAAATTTATAGATCTTAGTTGTATATCCACCCCCTTTTTATGTACAATTCTTTAATTTCTACGAGTGAGAAATTCCTTTCGATGGTAAAGATACAACATTTACTTAATTTGGTCACTAAATGGGAAACTCATTTTGAATATTGACCTATATAACATGAGGCACAAGCTGGAATATATTTCCTAAAGCACGATGTAACTCTTCTTTTTTTACTTTTTTATTTCAGTTCTTTTTATACATTATATCCCCTGAGACTGAATCTACATAGAATTACGCAACCATTAAGATGTTTAAATGCAACTGTTTAAACACAGGTTTTATGCATCACAGATTTCTATGGAATCTAACGACGCATCCTTTCTCTGCGATGTCTGAGAGAAAATGATTACCCTGGTACAGCAAGTTCTCTTGTTACCAACCATTTTTTGGTTCACCACACCAGAAAAATATAAAATCCACCCCACACGTATCACTTCGACCCCCCACCAATAAAACATTAAAGAACGCTAACAGACTGGTTAAAATAATTTTTTTCTGTGTTGTCACGACTTTATATTCATGAATCCAAGTTTTAAAAGTACGAAATTTGGTGGAATTGGGCGTAAAAATCTTTCGAAGTGTTTGATACTCACGCGTTAAATTGAGTTAACGCGGGACATCTAATGTGACGGAGTAGCTAACAAGCTCATTACACTGGCCACTTCGATGGTGTTCCTTCGTGGATGTTCTGTGTTGCTGGAGCATTGTGTTAGACTAAGTTAAATTTAGTAAATTATGATATGGAATTAATTATCTGAAATATAAAGTATATAATGTTTAGTCCTTTGTGAGTTGTAATTGAGTTAACGCGGGACATCTAATGTGACGGAGTAGCTAACAAGCTCATTACACTGGCCACTTCGATGGTGTTCCTTCGTGGATGTTCTGTGTTGCTGGAGCATTGTGTTAGACTAAGTTAAATTTAGTAAATTATGATATGGAATTAATTATCTGAAATATAAAGTATATAATGTTTAGTCCTTTGTGAGTTGTAGATTTGTCTCTCGTGTTTTGTTTGAGTTTAAGGTCAAGGAAAGATGAAGAAATGACAAAAGGTTATTAACAAGTGTTTACCGTAATTAGTCGTGTATAACACGTATTCATATATAATACGCACTCCTAAGTTTCGGCTGCCTAATTCTTGAAAAATGTCTCTCGTGAATAATACGCTATGACTTTTCGGAATTTGTAGCAGTTAAATTTAAATTTAACATTTCTTGAACTTTTTATCCGGTTTGTACCGACACAAAATAAAAATTTATATAGTTTACATGTATGTTTTGAAACGTAAAATTTACATAGTATTTAGGGTAAAGAGAAGGAAATGTTCAGATGAAAACATAAAAACCTTTTGGCGGAAATAAGTTAACAAGAGATGAAACAAATTATAAACAAACGTATTTCCGTGATTATTTCTCTGTTGAAGTAAAAACAGAAGTGTTTGTTAGACATTAGATTGTTTGGACCATAGATATATAACTATACCGTCCCGAATACAGTGATGCAAGCAGCTGGAAAAAATAATACTTAGTTCTTTTGTATTATCCTTTCCTCTAACTTTTGGGTGGAAAAATCTCGAAAAATAGTATGTCTAATGCACAAATCATTACGTTTTATGCACAAATCATTTCGTTTTATGCACAAATCATTACGTTTTATGCACAAATCATTTCGTTTTATGCACAAATCAATACTCTATTTGTACATTCCGTAAATCAGGATTTGCTTAGTTGTTATAATTTTGAAGAAAGAGTATATTAAATCGTTGTAATTGAGTCAAATGGGTATATATATATATATATATATATATATATATATATATATATATATAAACTTTTTTACACGCAGCAAGAGTATCTGATAAGTTGTATTCAACATGTATTTATACAGACATGAGTAATTTCCTTGAAGAATCCTATGGTGTCTCAGTCTTAGAAAATAGAAGCATCGATTTTCTTACGTAGGAATTGCAGGAAGTGATATTATTCTTGTTACTGAGATCCCGTCATGACAACATTAAAATTAAGAAAAGACTTTTATGTCATCTTTTTCTTTCTCATTAAAACTGTCGTTGTCATTCATCCGTCTTTAATGAACATAATATAGATGTTCTACCTTGACCTTTTTAGGCTATTGCTTTAGCTCAGTCTTTGAAAGAGTCCATGTATAGAGTAGTCTCAACACACACACACACACACACACACACACACACATATATATATATGTGCGTGGAAAAAGATAAACAGACAAAGATATATATTTGGTGTAGTTGATGGTATATTTTATTGTTGTTTGGAAACGCGTTGGCAAAAGTAAATAAATGAATAAATAAATAAATAATAAGAATGTATAATCAAGCATGCCAAATACATATCTTTCGTCCGTTTACTTTTTTCCACATATATACTGTCTGATTCATTTCTCTCCCCTCATATATATATATATATATATATATGAATTTCAACTGACAAAATTAACCTTGTGTCACATCCTGTTCGTGCGATTGGGTCGGTAAGTACACACAACCCCTCCCTTACATATATATATATATATATATATATATATATATATATAGTTTCTCTTTTTGCCTATCTCTATTTCTCACTCCCTCTCTGTCTGTCTGTCTGTCTGTCTGTCTCTCTCTCTCTCTATATATATATGGTCTCTTTCTCTTTCTGTATATATACTCTCTTTTTCTTTTCACACACACACACACACACACATATATATATATATATATATATATATATCTTAGGATCGGCTGAAAAGTTTATATGTTGATCAAGATATTTTCATGGAATGTGACCAGACGAGATTTATTTTTCAATATAGCCCCCTACCTTGTCGTCTGAACACTTTTCTGTCGGTGATGCAGCGCTTGGATGTCATTAGTAAAAAATCAGCAATAGCAGATATAATGTCATCATAGGAGCTTTTTAGCCTATGAACTTCTCGGCCCACTCTCGTTTATATATATATATATATATATAATAAATATATATTAGATATGTATATTTAATTCATGGAATTTAGACTGCGACCCTGGGTTTCATGGAGTTAAGAAAATGAAATGAATTATTTCATGAAATGAATCATTTCATTTTCATAACTGTATGATGATTGTTGTTTTGCAAAAAAACTCCATGAAACCCAGGGTCGCAGTCTAAATTCCATGAATTAAATATATATATCTAATATATATCATCATCATTATCATGTCGTGCTGGTAGCACGGATATCCCTGACCATCTCTCGCCACTTTTCCCTATCGTTCATCGCCTGAGGCAGGTCTTCCGGACAACATCCCGTATCCTCACATAGTTGCTGAATGTATGTTCGTACTGGCCGTCCTGCTTTTGCCCGGCCATGTGTGGGGGTCCACAAGAGTACATCACTTATGAGTTCGTCCCTGCTTCTCCAGCAGTGTCCTGCATGTCTGGTTCGTCTAACTTGAATAGTTTTCGTGATAGGAGGCAGATGGCCGTACAGTTGGTGTCTTGTGGGGTGTTGCCGCCAGGACTTGTTCAAGATTGCTCGCAGCATTCTTGTGTAATTGCCGTCTAGCTTCTTCTCCAGCCGTTTTGTTAGAGTCCATGTAGTGCATCCATATAGCAGCATCGATGCGACCGCTGCCTGGAAGAAACTGCGTTTCATTTTATCGGTCAGGTCTGACTTCCATATAATCGATAGCCTATCGATAGCTGTCCATGCTTTCGTTAACCTCGTGTCGATGTCCTTTTCGGTTGATGCGACGCTGCTTCCAAGGTAAGTGAATTTGTCTACTAGTTTAAGAGGAGTTCCGTCTAGAGTGGAGATGTCCCCCGTTTGATTATAGCACATATATTCCGTTTTGTGTGCATTGACATAGAGGCCTATGCCTGCAGCTGCTCGTTCCAAACTATGCAGTAGTGTTTCGGCTTGGTCGGGTGTATTTGCCAGTATCGCTATGTCATCGGCGTAGTCGGCGTCGGTAATTATTTTTGCGGGGTACCTTCTGCTTCTTTTCTTTGTCAGATCGAAGCCATTCTCTCTGATTTTGTCAATCGATGTTCTAAGTGCGTAGTCTAGACAAATGATAAAGAGGTACGGAGCCAGCGTGTCCCCTTGTAGTACTCCTGCTACAATGTCAAAGTATTCTGTGTCTCCATCTGGTGATCGTACTTTTACTTTGGTGTTTCTATAGAGAATCGTTATTGCTGCTACGGTTTCTTTAGGTATGCCGTACGCTAGTAGGATTTGTTCCAGCTTTCCTCTGTGAATGGAATCGAAGGCTTTGGTAAAGTCGACAAATATTAATGTCGCTTGTAGGTTTTTTTGCCCGTATACCTTCAAGGATTCTACGGATGGTTAATATTTGTGAGGTCGTGGATCTATTTCAGTGGCGGAGCAGTATGTCGTCGAATTGTCTGGTCTTCCATACTTCTGGGGGAATTTCGTCCAGCCCTGCAGCTTTCCTATTTTTAATTTTTCTGATAACCAAGTCGAGTTATTCTTGTGTGAACGGTCCTAGTTTAATGTCTAATTGTTTACTAATTATTCTGGTGATTGGTTCATGTGTTATTTTCGGTGGGTTTCCTAGTAGGTTTTCGAAGTGCTGTTTCCACAGTTTTATTCTTTCTTATTGGTTTGCAGCTTTCAGTTTTGCTTTGGCTGTGTTCTTTCTTCTACTCACTTCGTTTATTGTTTGCCAGGCTATCCTGGATTGTCTATCTTCCACCGAGTCTCTAATCTTATCTATCTTATTTTGAATGTATTCTGTCTGTTCCTTTATATATATACCTGCTAATTGATATTGTGCCGTTTTTAGTTTTAAGGCATTTGTGTTTGTTGGGTTTTTTCGATAGTTTTTGGAGGCTGTTTTCACTAGTGCACGTTTTTCACTCACCGCTAAAGTTTCCCATGGGACTCTATATTTAGTTTTGAGTTTTGTTGGAATACATTTCGCTGCTGCCTCGAGGTGCGCATTGACGAAATTTTCATATTCGTCATTTGGTGTACTTTTTTCTGTTTTCTCTTGTAGTATTTCAAATCTGTTTCTTAATTCTAATACTTATTTATCTCTTATATCTCTGTTGTTCAAAAGGGCCCAGTCATAGTGTTTGGTGGTCGTTGTTCGTTTGGCGTTTTTTCGTAGGCTTAGCCGTATTTTCGCCGTGACTATTCGGTGATCGGAGGACACACCCTTGAAAGAGGAGTATGCCTCGCAATTCATTGCACTATTTTTCCATTTCTTGTTTATAAGGACGTAGTCTATCTGTGCTTTACTATTGTTCGCGTACGTGTATGTCCATAGTTTGCCCTCCCTTTTTTGGTAGTTTGTATTGAGGCATGCTAATCTATTTTCTATCATGAAATCTGTTAGATGTTGCCCATTCCTATTTGACGTGTTGTGGAGGCTGTATTTGTTGTTTCCGTTTTTCCCGATTTGTGCATTCATGTCTCCGCCAATGACTAACATGTTGTGTTTCGGGATGCTACGCACTAATGAGGATAACTCATCGTAGAAGGTGACTAGTTCAGTTTCTTCACTAACATTGGTAGGGCTGTAGCAGGAGATGATTGTTGCTCTGGAGTTGCCGTTAAAAGTAACTGCCATCATCCTAGGTTGTATTTTCTCAATGCTATTTAGCGTTTTTAATGCTCTAGGTCCTATAAGCAATCCTACCCCTCCTACTGCGGCGTTGACAGAGTTTTTCCATGCCGATACAGTGGCGAGTGACCATCCATTGCCAGTTTCGTGATATTTGATATCTTCGGTGTGCGTGTATCTGTGTTCTTGTATGCATATTATGTCTATCTTATGTTCTACGACCGATGCGATTAGCTCTGGCAGTTGTCCTATTCTATTTAAGGTTCTTACGTTAAATGTCGCTATTTGTAGTGTTTGTTTGCATTTTAGTAGTTTTTGTCGTTTGAGATCTGTAGCTGATTTTTCGAACACTGAGGCCAGGGCTCCAACCTCAGCAGGAAGCGCCCCCTTTTACCCGTGCGAAGAGCGATGCGGTTTGTGTATGTGGTTTGAGTGTGGGTCATGGTTATCTTTCGATGGCTGTTTTATTCTCTTCTATAGAAGCCACTCTTATAGAGGAGCAGCTGTAGTTCCCCGATCGAACTAACGATCCTGAGCGTTGAGTCGTCAGACTCACGTCCAGGACCTGTTTAGGTATTGAGTTTGGTCGTCAATGGGTTTATTCATATACCTTTACGTACATCATGCTGCTTCCCATGAGTACGTAAAAAAAAGGGAGGGGGGTAATTTTAATTTAAGTTTTAAGTTTTAACTTAGTTAAAGTTCAGGATTAAGGTACTTTTGTCAGACTTTCACTGGTACTGAAATTAAAAATTTTTTTTTGCAGTATTGGGACATTTTCCTCGGCTTCTTAGTTTTTCTTCTATACTACCGTTGGGAGCCGAGGAGGCTTTAGGAATTATATAGCTTTTACAAATGACTTTTTTTTGTGTGTGTGGTAGCATTGGGAGTTTTAGGTTTTTACTTTTTTTTCTAAACTACTGTTGGGGCTTTAAGAAGAATTTTAAACTTTTAGAAAAGATTCAAAAGCGTTTTGCCGTGTTCGCTGACATTTGGACAGAGTCATATATTCAATTTGGGTTTATAGTAAGCGTGTCTTTACATTTAAAACGCACAGTTTAAGCAATATTTTACAAACAAAAATACAGCATAACATTTTGCAAAATTTTCAGCATTTTAAATTAATAGGACTTAAAGACATACTGACCAATATTGAAACATTTTTCTCTGCTGGCAGGTGTGATTTCAAATCCTTCCTCCTCCTTTTAGCGTTTTGCTCTGTCCTAGATATTGAGCACTCTCCATATTATATTGCACTTGGTTCGACGCATACCCACAAAGTGATTTAGTGACAAACAACACTGTTATAATATATATATATATATATATATATATATATATATATATATATATATATATATATATTACAGCAGTATATGGTTGTCCCTATCTCACTTGGTGGGTTTGTGGCAGACCAAACGCCGTATGATTTGGTGAGTGCTCAATATCTGTGACAGAGCTATTATATAATGATGATAAATAAATGAATAAATATTAGATTTTAATGGTCGTAGATAAGCATCCATGCTATTATATATATATATATATATATATATGTGTGTGTGTGTGTGTGTGTGTGTATGTATATATTGAAACAAGAAATAGCAAAAAACACATTTAAAAGCAATCGTTGATTTTTATGTTCTACGTAGGCATAATAGAAATGATCTACCCGAAGAATTCTTTGAGAAATCATGATTCAGTTTTTTCTAACAACTTTGTAAAGTTATCATATCATTCGTTGTAGTTGGGCTGAAGTCCTCTTTTCAGATTGTTGGTGCCAACACGAAGAACTCAAATACAAACCTGATAATTCATGTGTCCCAGAGAAAATTTGTTTAAACTGATTGATACTTTCTTTTGTATAATCGAAAAATGAAAAAAAACAAACAAAGAAACCCAAAAAACAAACAAACAAACAAACAAAATAACAAAACAATATTCCCCCCACAAAAAAGACAAAAACAAAAACAAAAAACAAAAATAATCAAAATATAGAGTGTAGGTTTCATCTGGTTTATTTCAAGAAATTCACCATTGAAAGGGTTGGTCATTAGCGATGGTTACATTATACCTCTATTCATCTTCTCAAATAGCCTCCAATTCAACACGGAGGTCTATAAGCACCTGATGGAGGTAGTGCTGGCTTGGATCGAGAGGGTAACTGCTGAAAGACCCTACGTCTGTTAACAGGACTCTACACCATGTGACACAAGCAGGAGAACCCAGTGTTAGATGTCAGAAAATTTCTGCGACCACATCACCCCTAACATCTGACTGTTTAACTCCCACTTGATAAATAGGATGCAGTTGACCAAGAAAACTCCGTGCAACACCAAAGATGAACTGAAGGCAAGGATAACAGCAGCATTTTCCAGTGTAAACAAGAAGACTGTCTGAAAGGGTTGCAGGAGATTCGGTTGAAGCCAATGGTTATTTCTTTGAATAAATTTAAACTACAGTATTTCCAGATATTTTCATGTAATTATGGCAAATATATCTGATAACGGGAGATGTCAGTCTTATTTTCATTTTCCCGTTATTCAGGCGTCAATTCGCCAATGGCAGCCTGTATATGCTATGTCTATAGACCCTAACAAAACGTATGGAGAAAAAGCTAGATGGCAACTATACAAAAATGTTACGAGCTAATCTTGAACAAATTCTGGAAGTAATACCCCACGAAAAAACAGCTGTAAGGCTGCTTACCTCCCATTTGAAAAACCATCCAAGTATTATGAACAAGGCAAGCGGGATACTGCCGGAGAAGCAAGAACGAACTTATAAGTGACGTTCTTCAATGAACCCCTTCGTATGGACGTGCCAGTGTTGGTCGACCAGCAAGAACTTATTTACATCAGATCTGTGCGGACACAGGATGTAGTTTCGAAGACCTGCCGGGAGCGATGGATGATAGGGACGGATGAAGAGAGAGAGAGAGAGAGAGAGAGAGAGAGAGAGAGAGAGTCAGGAATATTTGCACAGTCACTGCAACTTGATGATGATGATGATGATGCACATCCTCATGAAGCTATGTTCTCACTTACATGTGCACTTATGTGCAATAATATTCGTGTAAGTGAGAAGATTATTATTGCACTTATGTGCAGCCTGTCACAGCTGTCATTGTACAAAAAAAACAAAAAAACAAAAAACAAAAAAACCCCCCAAAAAACAAAAAAAAAAAACAGCAAAGAAAAGAAAACATTACCGTCTCACAAAAAAGCCTTTGGGTGTATCTCTTGGCAGCTCAAAGTCAGATCCATAAAGAAGAAGAGTCGTTTCTTTATATATATAAAAAAGAAAGAAAAAAGATCGATATTAATTTAGAAAATATGCCTTTTATTTTATGATGCAAATTTGATCATTTTAAAATTGAACATTGTGTTGATCTGTTTACGTAAAAAAGGCGGGAAGTCTGTTTCTATTATAAGAGCTTTCGTCTGCAAATATTAAAAATTTGAACAAGAAATCAGCAAACTCAGCATCAGGTGTGATGAAGGTAATAGGCTGGCTTTTCTTTACTTGCTGACCTCGACTCTTCAATAAAGCGAAATATTTTTGTCAATTAAATTAATAAACTCACTGTTGATATCTGATTCTTATTTTATTGAATCCAGTGACATGAAAGACTTTTTACATGTGTGGAATGTAATTGCTATTCGTTTGTCAAAATGAAACATTGTATTTTAGGTGTAGAGTGACACAAATTTCTTCCCTTGGATTTGAGATGATTTGAGACATCACATGTCCATTGATCACGTGATAATTTCAAATCCTTTATCGTTCTCTTCTTTTTTTTTTGACTGTTCTTCGAACGAATCAGACCTTTTTTTTGTATCTCTGTTCATTGAATAAAATTGGTATCATCATCCGGTGAATGACATTGTTGTTTGCCTCGCCATAGAAGAATATAAGAATTTTCATTATTTTGTTTCGTCTTTTTATATGTTGTTCTTTTATTAAACAATGAGCACATTTCGTCTGTTTGGGACACGTTTCTGTATCCTTCTAATATTTCTTATATGTTCTTTTTTTTACATACATTAACGTCCTACATGTTTATATGAGTTATTTACGACTTTCCTTCCATTTATTCTGTGTTAGTGCATCAATAGAAATACTAATGCTAATATTGGATGTGGAGAAGCGACTAAATATCTTCCCAAGAAACAAACGTTACAATAACAAGTAATGTCTCTAATATAGCAATTTTTTTTCTTCATATTCCTTATTTCCATCCGTTCTCTTAATATTTAGGATCTTAACGATTTTTTTGACATCAGTGTTTTAAAAAACAAATTGTCCTTTTTCTAACGTGCATTTCCGTAAATTTGTTAAATAAAAATCTTATTAAAATCAATTCTTCCATGTTTCCGTTTTTACATGTCTGATTTTATAAAAGTGAACTTGGAAATTAAATTCACTTTCTTTACAATCATTTCACGCTTCGTTTGACAAAACTAATTTTTTAACGACGTTGGGGCTGTTTTTTGTTATTAGGATTCGTGAAATTATTCTTGAATAAACACTTGCGGATAGACGTATATAAATATATGCCTATTTTCTCTATACATAATCCCTCTCAAATGCATATTAATACTCTCTCTTTATACATATATCAGGTCACACACACACACTCTCTCTCTCTCTCTCTCTCTCTCTCTCTCTATATATATATATATATATATATATATATATGTGTGTGTGTGTGTGTGTGTGTGTGCGTTTGTGCTTATGCATGCTAGTCGACATAAATAACAGCTTTCGTTGTCTGTTTTTCTGACTATTTCTTACTCTCCTTCCATCTTTCCCTATGCTTCAAGCAAGATGCTTCATGCTGGGATCAAAACTCGGCTGACTTTACGCCATTCGGATGTCTTACCGTAGAGCTATCGTCATCATCAGCGTGAGCGAAGGAATTTTTACGTATATATATATATATATATATATATATATATATATAT